>CM057091.1:28594033-29214033 GCA_029959045.1 Taenioides sp. WSHXM2023
CAACCTTATTTTAATCCACATCTGAGTTTAAAACATGTTTTTGTTCTAATAATAAAGGATTTACATCATGTTTACCTGATTTTTGTCCCTATAATGTGAGTCCCTGATAGTCTCTATAGGCTAGTCCCCATATGTTACCTTTTTTCACATTTTTTATTAAAACAGAAAAAGCTACTTGTGCATGATGTACTCTTTTAGACTGTGATGTTGTTTAAATATGGATTTTTAAAAATTCATGTATTTTTAAAAATGCATCACATGACCCGAATAGTCAAAAAATTCCATTACATGTTTGAATTTTATCGATATTATTGTTTATTGGAATAATTTAGGCTTTGATAACTATGAAATTGTGACCCCCCCATACACATATACAGACAAATAGCGCTGAATATGTGGTGACAAATACCTGCTGGCCACACCCCTTCCCTCATCAATACTTGACAATGAACACTGAGTCTCATGTACCAAAAGGCAGAAGTGACTTTTTCAAGCTATTTGTCCTCCACAGAACAGCATCCCCTTATAAACAAACACTACAGTAATCCTTTGTCAGTCCACCTTAAGAGAGCAGGATGCTAGCAGCCTTTGGTGACAATGCAATATTCAAATAGATTGTTAGTCTAGTAACATAATTGCCCAAGTCAATTTTCAAGGTTTTTCATTGGTCACGTTCTCGTTCTAGAATTTGATTGTGTCATAATTTCAGATGGAGGACAGCGGCCTATGTAACTCTGATTTACTGTTTTTTGAAGGAATATCCAATAACATAATGCACATACTTTCAAATGACAACAATCATGTTTTTGAGATTGAAAAATATCACCACCTTCTTGACTGTTTATTTATGCTGACAGAGAAGACTTTAAACTTGTTCCAGATTTTGTTTTTAAATCAGGTCACCAAATCTGCAATCTGACAGTTAAACAGCTAATTTCACCAGAGAATTCTGTATCAGTTAGACTTGTCAACAAGTATATGTAGATAAAAACATGCAGTCATAATGTGTAATTGAAAAAAGGTCTTTGGAAATTGACCAGACTTCTATATAGACCAAATTGTGAAATAAAACATAACAAAATAATTTATTTCAATTTTCTTAACATCAACAATTACTTAGAAGATTGTAAGATTGTTTTGTCCCTCTGTGGAAGAGCTGATGTAGTGCCCTCAAGTCAAATTTAATTTACATAAATATTGGGAAAACATTGTGATTCTTTTGATTGTCACTGTAAAATGCTATAACTGATTTATATTATAGTATTATCTTTTGTTGTTTAATAGATTAGTAAATCTATAAAAATCAAACTTTCCTATTAAAATGTTTAAATGCTTTTGTTTTTACTTTAATCTAAAAATGATGTACATATATGTTTACTATACAAGTTCACTTTTCTGTGTCAACTCAAAGTAACTCTAAACAAGCACGGCTTGTCACAAAAGTGACTCATGAGCTGATGTCTTTCAGATTGAGGTGGACAGTAAATACCAAGGCCAGCTGTGTGGGCTGTGTGGCAACTTCGATGGAGTTTCCAACGACTACACAAAAAATGGTGAGACTGTAAAGTTTAAAATGGATATAATAGGAGACACGTTAGAGATGGTTTATATAGTGTATGCTGATGCGTGTTGGACCCAGAGTCACACTTAACCCTGTAAGTTTCAAACATGGCTCATACATTGAGCATATTGTTGTTGTGATGTGAAACTTTGTACTGTGTTGATGCATAAATTAGCTTATAGATAAATAGTTGTTCTGGGTAGACTGTTAAAGGGGTCAGTGTACAGTGGAAAAGCAGGGACTCTGTTCTGAATACTGAATATTCTTTATGCAGGGCTGCAGCTGACACTGCTGGACTTCGCAGAGACCTACAAAGTGACTGATCCCACAGAGTCATGTGACATCCACTTGCCGGAACCTGTCCAAGGCTGTGTGGAGAAGGTCTGGCTGCTACCCTCTCTCTGGTGTCCACATGTGTACAGCACACATTTATTTACTGTTGATTATCTCTACAGCAATACTGTGAGAACATCTTTTCCAGCACTCCATTCACAGACTGCTATGAGCGATTGGATGTGGATGCCTTTTCCTCTGTGTGCATGTCCGATATGTGCAACGGCACCTTAGTTCTGTGCAAAACCATCTCTGAATTCTCCAGACAGTGTGTCCATGCTGGAGGTTTGCCACAGAAGTGGAGGAACGAGTCCTTCTGTAGTAAGAAGACACACATCACAGAGTGCCACAGTGTGTGGTACACAGAGTGTGTGTGTGTGTGTGTGTGTGTGTGTGCGTGTGTGTGCGTGCGTGCGTGCGTGTGCGTGTGTGTGTGTGTGTGTGTGTGTGTGTGTGCGTGTGCGTGCGTGCGTGTGCGTGTGTGTGTGTGTGTGGCACAGACACACATTACATAGTGCCATTGTACAGTGGGTGGTGCATAGACTGACAGATATTTGTGTCATAGATATGATGTGCCCCTTTAACATGGAGTTCCAGGAGTGTAGCACGTCGTGTCCAAACACCTGCTCCAACCTCGAGGCCAGTCAGACGTGTGGCAGCCACTGTCTGGACCTGTGTAGCTGCCCCTCAGGTCAGAGCTGACCGCCACACCTCACATGTTCTGTTCTGTCTCTGAAGAACACGGCACACTTACTGTTCTATCACTCAGTCCTAGTCCCACTCCAAAACATTATTACACACATCCATACACTATTAACAGTATATAGTCCATGCTCATTCTCATGCAGTTCAGTGTACATATATATGTATGTATTAAATTTATGTATGTGGGGTGTGTGCGCCCCCTGCAGGTACCATCTATGATGACATTGGTGGCAGTGGCTGTGTACCGGAGACATCGTGTCCCTGTTTGCACAACGGGAAGGTGTATCAGAAGGGAGAATCTTACTCATACCAGTGCAGGAACTGGTGAGAGCACTGTCCTAAACTCTTTATCAAAAAGGACTAGTAAGAAGCAAGACTTTTTAGTGTGTTGTCAGCCATTAGAGTACAGAATAGTAAATGGAGGCTATACATAAGGGTAAAAGAATGATTAAAAGAATCTTTCCATAGATTATATTATAAAAGAAGCACTTTTTTGCACCATACACATTTTTGTGGTTTTCCATGGTGACATAATCGTAGAACACCTGAATGTGCTTTTCAGTATGACCTTATAGTTTGATGTGGTTTATGTGCAGTGTGTGTGAGGGAGGCCAGTGGACGTGTACAGAGACCGACTGTCCAGGGACCTGCTCTGTGGTGGGAGGGGCCCACATCAGCACGTATGACAAAAAGTCCTACACCTTCCATGGAGAATGCTCCTATGTGCTCACCAAGGTACTCTTTAATCACCATGACAGCTGAAACCTTTGTTGGAACTGTACCAGAGCACAGTGTAAAAGGCTTTACCTGTTTTACCATTTCATACAACTATTAAAATTATGTGCATGGTTTTTTACAGTAAATGGTCACATTTTTTTCCATCTTTATGGCACGCAAAGCGCTTTACATCAAGCAACCACTCTTCCATTCTCACTCACATTCACACACCACTGTACACAGACTCTGGGGTTGAGGGGGGGTTAAGTGTTTTGCCCAAGGACACTATGACAGCATTCATCTGTGGGAATCGCACAACCAACTTGTGGGTCAAGGACCTGATCGCTCAACCACTGATGATTATGCCGAGAGTGGGATTCAAATCACCAACCTTCTGATCAGTGGACAAACACTCTACTCTACTGTCATCCTATAAATTCAGTTGTTGTTTTTTTTGGCTTTTGGAACCAGCAAATATCATGTAGGTATCCTGGTATCTGATGAGATCTGGCTTTGACAATACAATTCAAATGACTCATAAAAAGTCAAACTAGACAAGGAGGCTGTTCAGTGAATGGAAGTACAGAAGTAAGTTATAGATAGATCTATAGAGTATAGGTTGATAGGTGGGCCTAGATTATGGATGAACTTTAATATATAATAATATAATATAAACTTTAACTGAATGTAAGGTGTTCTGGTTTGTGTGTTTGGTGCAGAGTGAGGGCTCAGAATTCACAGTGCTGGCAGACCTGGCGAAGTGTGACCTGTCAGACAGTGGGACCTGCCTCCGTGGAGTCATCCTGGCCCTGTTCAGCAATAGCACAGTGGGTATACACACACAGTGTTATAATATATTGGGACAAAGAGTTGGGCCAATGTTTTGGTTGACGAAAAAAACAAAAAACATTTTTATTCATTAAAACCTTGAGCTCCTCGGGCAGCTGGGTCCACAGCCAAGGGGCCCATATAGAGAACACACTGTTCCCCCTGCTCGGCGTCTGGAACTGAGAACAGTCAATAGGGTTCTGCCTGAGGACCTGAGGCTCATTTGGGGACAGTAGTTTTATTATTTACAATAAAAAGAATGAAAATAATATTAAAAAAGCTCTTTCCTTTCACACTGCAGGTTGTTGTAGTCAAAGCCTCTGGGCAGGTGTTTGTGAACAATATTGAGTCCCAGCTGCCCCTCTTCACAGGTGAGTCTGACAGTTACATCACACCAATGTATGTAACAGCACAGCTATGCACCTGACAGCACAGCTATATACCTGACAGCACATCTATGCACCTGACACAGCTAACAGCCCAGTCATCTAACCTCTGCTCTGACCTCCGCAGCCGACTTCTCCCTGTACATGGTGTCCAACATCTACATGAGCCTCAACACCAAAATGGGCCTGCAGCTGGTGATACAGCTGCAGCCGGTCATGCAGGTCTTTGCCATAGCAGAGACCAGTCTGAAAGAAAAGATGTCAGGTAACAGACTTTTTACTCTTATAGTCACTGACTTAGTGTGTTGCTCAATTCTTGGTTTAACTTTCATCTGATAATGACACCAAAAATTCTGTGATATTATGCAATGTTTTGTGGTGCTTGCAAAGTTTCGCTTAGAATAAAACCTTTGTGATGTATTAACATTCATTCCATTAACAATGGAACACAAAACTAATTTGTGCAGTGCTGCTCTCAGAAGTTTGACAATCTCATGTCAAACTTTATAAGATTGGACCAGTAAAGCCAACTAAATTACTGGTGTATTCAAAGACAAAAACAACAATAACAGTTTATAACCTTTTTTACACCTCTCTCTCAATCCTTGCTGCTATCTTTCAAAAGGTTTGTGTGGGAACTTTAACGACAAGGAATTGGATGACTATAAGGTGATGAGTGGATTGGTGGAAGCCACAAGCACAGCGTTTGTCAATGCATGGAAAACCCAAGCCAACTGTCCGGACATCTCCGCACAGACACAGAACCCATGCACCCAGGCCATCACAAAAGGTAAGCCACCCAGACACCCACCCAAGCCAGCCACCCAGACTCCCCCCACAGTGATCCACCCTCAGTATGACCCCTCTCATCTGTTCCCCAGTGAGCTATGGTGACTACTGGTGCTCCAAGCTGACTCAAGCAGAGGGAGTTTTTGCCAAATGTCATTCTGCCGTCTCGCCTGAACCCTACGCGCAGGTGAGCACAGAAATCACATATGCAGTAGAAACCAGGCCCAATCCTGCTCAGCTTCTGAGGTCAGATGAAATAAGGAATTTTAGGGTAATATGAAACATTTCTCTTTGATAAACAAAAATATATACATTTAAATTCTTTTACAATCTTCATTTTATATGTTTATCTCCATGGAAACAAGCAAATGGCTCCACCAGACCTGTGGAGAGGCTCACAAAAAATGCATGTTTTTTTGCAGTTGAATAAATGCAAGCTTGATAGAGTTTTATACTATATACTATATGGAAAATTCAGGGCAATAATATAGAAATAAGTAAATGGCGGACCATCCCCAACAGAAATGTTACATAGTGCACCTTTTACTCCATAAAACAAATTTAAAATATATTGCTAGTCTAATTGCAATAGGAAATTTAAAAAAAAAAAAAAAAAAAAACAATTACAGCCAAATATTTGATCCAAAAATGTCTAGCACAGTAGAAGAGCTTTGATGCTCCATTGTTAGTAAAAAAAAAAAAAGATAGATATAAATGGACGCTTCATTGTTCCGAAAGGAAAAATTGAGCTGCAGAAACAGTCTACACGGTCATTGTGTGTGGCCATTGTTGTTGATGGAGTCTCATTGTGCAGCACTGTAAATACTTGGTGTGTGCTGGAGAGAGGAGTGAGGAGTCCATGTGTGCGTCTGTGTCGTCCTACGTCCTGGCCTGCTCCCAAGCAGGGGTCTACATCCAGAAGTGGAGGGACAGCATTTGTGGTGAGACATTTTACCAATACATTCTGATTGTTTTTGATAAACTGATAACTGTATTTGTCATTGTGGGAGGATTTACACTGCTTTCCTTTCATGATAAAACATCTGTGATTATGTTACCTTCTATTTGTCATCTATATATTAGGAATTAATAGCAATAATATATTTGATTTATATATAACTTTTTTGGACTCTCAAAGATGCTTTAAATTGCAGTATTCATTCACTCCACACATGGTGGTGGTAAAGGTGGTAATATTGTAGCCACAGCTGTCCTGGGGCAGACTGGCAGAAGTGTACCACTGCCAATTGTTCACGCACTTACCGCATTCATACTAAACAAGATGGGTAAAGTGTCTTGCCTAAGGACACAACAACAGTTATTGTGCCACTAGAGCCCCACTGCGGATTGTCCCAGTGGTCTCTCATCCAAGTACTAACCAGGCTTGCTTAGCTTCTGAAATCTGACATGATTGGGCTTTGACAAGGTGATTTGGCCAAGGAATTGGCATTATGTTTTTAAATTAACTAATATTGTGGATAACTAATAAAAATGGAGAAGAGGGACAAGAAACAAGCAAAACAACAACAAATAAATAAGAAATAAATAAAATCTATTATTTCAAAATTCAAGATACTCTTCAATACTGTCTTTCAACTCTAAGTCACACTTTCTATCCAGGGAAAATCATTTTGAAATATATAAGAATACTTATTTAGTCTTTTCATTCCAAAATACTTAACGTTATTTCTTTCTCTATATATCGCTACAATAAGTTATACCTTATATCCAGAATTTACTTTTGGTAGACAAAATACATAAACCTGATGTCCTCTCCCATCACCAGCTAAATTCAGCGAGTGCCCAATGGGAACCTCATACAGCTACAACATGACGTGCTGCCAACGCACCTGCCGCTCCCTGAGCCAGTTCGACTACACCTGCCAGAGGAACACCCCAGTGCTGGATGGCTGCGGCTGTCTAAAGGGCACCTACATGAACCCACAGGGCCAGTGTGTGCAAAGCTCTGACTGCCCCTGCTACGATAAAGACAATATCATCCCCCCCGGACAGAGCGTCAACAAGGAGGGTACCATCTGGTAGGTATATCACAAGAGTGGTAGTATGTAACACTATATTAGCCCTCTCTGTCCTCAGTGTACTGTGGACTGTGCTTTATGGTCTAAAATTATCAAAAAATGTGTGTGTGCTGTCACCAAAGGCCATTACATTTCCAGAGGCCTATTGTCCAATTCATTTTTTTTTTTTTTTTATTATTAATACAAGTCTGCACAGAGTCTCATTAGAAAGGCAGCTAACTCTGCTAAGAATGTTAGTTTTTCAATGTATCTGTAGTAAAAAAAAATACCTGAAATTGCATAAATTAGATAAGGTATCATTTTAATGCAGAGCCCCCTCAGTGAATCTTCTAATTGAGCATTCAAAGCATTCAAAGGTCCTCGCCATTTGAGCAATAGATTTTCACAGTTCTTGGTTCTTTATGCCAATATGTTGGTGCATTAAAACAAAAACAGAAAGTCCAGTGTCTTTTAAATGAAGTCTATTTTATTGTATTTCTTGGTTTTCAGTGTCTGCAGAGATGGAGTTCTAAGCTGCGCAGGGGGGGACGTGCAAAGTAGGGTGAATTATATCTCAGTTTAACCCAGCACTTGCAGTAGCAAGTCTCTGCGTTAATTGGCAGAAACATACAATTTATGTATTTTTGACCGTTCCATTGACTATTTGTGTCTTTAAAGCTAATTCCAAATGCACCTCTCCAATGGTGTACTTTAATTGCTCCACTGCTGAAGCCGGGGTCACTGGTTCGGAGTGCCAGAAGAGCTGTGGCACATTGGGAATGGCTTGCGTAAGTGTCAGCAGATGTCACTTCATATTTCAGTGTTCATATTTCAAAACAAACAAAAAAAAAGTATACTTTGCCTAAATCATCACTTTTTGTATGTGTAAAACAGATCAGCTCAGGCTGCACCTCTGGCTGCATGTGTCCGGAGGGCCTGGTGTCAGATGGGGCGGGGGGCTGTATCGAGGAGAGCAAATGTCCCTGTCTACACAATGGGAAGGTGTACCGGTCAGGAGAGACCGTCCAAGTGGAGTGCAATACCTGGTGAGGTCCAGCTGAAAATGCTCACTTTTATATATATAGTGATAGGCAGATTGATTCCAAAATACTGATATATTAATACTAACTGAGCTGAGGTACTGAAAAAGATCTATTCTCATGAGAAAAGATACTGTATGTTACTTTATGGAGGTGGCATGTCTTTGTCGTGATTGTATGGAAAAAAGGAGAAAAAAAACATACTTCAGAACATGTTCCATGGAAATAGATCTGTTTTATGCACTACTATAGAAGATTATAGTTATGGAAGTCAAATAAGAGTCAGGTTTATGGAAATGCAAACCTGCTCACAGTAAGGACGCATGTTTTTCAGTGCAATGAAAAACACCAAAATGAAAAAAGCATGCTTTATTTTAGTCTGTTTAAAAGTTAGCTTTAAAATGTCTTCAGATGTTACCCTATTTCTTTTTATCAACTTTTCTGTTTTGAATGGATTTTTTTTTTGTATTTGTCTGCATACATATCTAAGTTTTAGATTAGTTTAGGCTGGGGTGGAGCAAAGGTAATGAAAGCTATACTCCAAATTCCTCTTTATAGCAGGGGAGTTTTTATGCATTTTAATACAAAAAACATTGGTTGAAATAGTACTTTGCATTGGAATGAAACAAAAATCACTGGTATGGCTCATCACTATGAACTTTGTGCCAATTTGTTCTGTTCTTAACTCTTTTTATTATTATTTCACAGTTACTGCTCAAACCGAAAGTTCACCTGCACCTCGAACGTCTGCGATTCTGTCTGTGGCATTTATGGAGATGGGCACTACATCACATTTGACGACAAGAGATATGACTTCAATGGACAATGCCAGTACACTCTACTGCAGGTGAAGCACACAAACTTCCCAGTGAAACTAGCAGATGTTTCCTCAGCATTACCTGTGGAGAAATACTCAGTTTGTCAAAATTGTATTCCATATACCTTTGATCATTAAGTTGTACGCTTAGGGCCGGGTAGTACACAGTTACATTTATGTGCGTAACTTTTTAAATAAATTGTGCTTTTTAGAGTCGTTTCATGACATTACTCCTACTTGAGTAATATTTTGTTGGAAGTAACAGTACTCTTACTTGAGTAAAAGGGTTGGTTACTCTTCCCACCGTAAGTTTACAAGTAACAAAAGCTTTATGTTGGCAATATTGAATAATTTAGGCATTTACAATTCATGCTCCATACCTTTATATTTGATTTTGTTTAAATAACAGAATTTGTATTTTATTTGATGTTTTTGTTTGTCCAGTTACATTCACTCATAAATCTGATTTTAAATACATTTTATATCAAAACTGTTACTCAATAGTACTCTTTTACTGTTACTTGAAAAAATACTTGGGTAACTGCTTTTTACTTATTATTCAGATTTATTCGGACCCCAGGAAGAATAGCGTCAGCTTGTCTGCGCTAATGGGGAGCCTATCAATAAGTGGAGTTAATATGATTAACTTAGATTCAGGAGCTGGACCACGCCTCAACCTCCTTGCCAGCCGAATACAGCTCATCTCGACCACACCTTCAGTTACCCAGAAGCTCTATTTATACGGTCATCCCGACATTACCGTCTGCGTCAGAGCTCTCGACCGCCGGAGCTGCTAACAAACCCGTCAGATTCAAACACCGACCTGTCACACGTTTCCTAGTTCCTTCCAGTTCACAAAGTCCTCATGCCGCGACGGATCCTGCGAGGATCCCATCCAGGGATCTGCAGCCAGAGGATCTTCCATCGCATGTCTGCTCCGTGGTAGGAACCGCCCGGCCGGCAGAACACTCCAGGCTTGCGCCTACATAGTGGACCTCTGCCTTCAAGGAGTGCCGTGCGCCCACCGTCAATATCTCTGGAGCTGGCGGTATCTACGGGATACCCACCATGCCCCTTCAAGCTGACGACACATCAAGACAGAACCTTCAACTGTTTAGGTCAAGAAAGTAACCCTGGCGCCCTGAAATGAGATGAACGAGTTTCCACACTTCCCGCTTCCCACGCACAGCTGCTGATTTCATCATTCCTACCTTTCTCTCTACTACAGTCTCATAGCTCCCCCTGCTGGGGGCTAAGTAGCATCACCACCTGTGGCCGGTAAATATCTTCTGTCTACTTCACAGTTTTGTTCTGAATCCCCTTGCATTCATCTCAGCCTGCTTCCACAGCCCCCCTAGAGGGGGTAGGGTCGTCTCTCCCCCTGTGCCTGCTTCCTCTGTGTTAGACCTCTCTCCCCTTCCTCTCTCCCGACCCACAACTGGTCTCCCTGCCGCTCTCCAGACGGGTCTCCCTCCATCCCTTTCTCTCTTATTCTTCATCCATCCGACCTTTTTTGCATAATTCAACAATTCGAGCTGTGCTTCCTTCACCTGCAGGTTCCCATGCTTGCCATCTGCACCCATGCTGAAGCACACATATCAGCATTATCATGGTCACCTCTAACAACTATCTGTGCCAGCGCGTGCAACCCCAACATCTCCACTCCAGTGAAGGTCCAGTTCCTCTGTCAGGGAAGAAGACCCTCCATGTCACAATCTCTCTACATCACTCGTGACTCATTCTTCTCCACTGCACCGTCATGATGCAGCTCCAGTTTCTCCAGTGTAAAATCCTATTGCCTTCTACCACCCGCTCTTATGAAATTAAGATTCTTGATATCGAACTCTAACTTCCATCCCCCCACAGTTTCAGCTATCTCCTTCAACTACGTGTTCCATCATCTTAACATATATCTGCCTAGCAGAAAGCCTTACTTACCATCTCGCATCACACACTATGTTCCCGCGTTGTGAACCTCATCCTCACGCATGTTCTTCCAGTTCTCAATTCCCAGCGAGTTCTAGTCATTTCACCTCCTCCATCATTCCAAGGTTGTCCTTTCTCTTAGTAAATCTCACTCGACTTCACCTCCCAAGGACCGTTCTTCAGGCAACATAATTCCTTCCGCCACTCCAGCCAGTCCACGCAACCTTGCATTCGTACTTCTGCTCCCGGTTCACATCCGACTCCTCCACACTTTCTGACCAGTCCACTAAAGAGAATCCTTTGATTAACCAGAATCTCCTCCTACTATTCCCATGATCCGCGTCCAAGCTGCCTCTTCCGGCTGGACAGCCATTCTTAATCATCGCGACCCTCAACTGTCAGTCCTCTCGTGTCCACCTTCTCATACGTTCATCAGTCCTCTACCAATTTCTTATCTTATTTCTCATTCACTCATCTTAATCCATCTTTTGGGAGTCCCCCCCCCCCCCAGCCATCACATCTACCCGCCGTCAATAAATATCTTTATCGCATTTCATTATCGCGGCGTGGTCCTTGCTAGTGAAACAATAAACTTACTTCAGTAATATAATTTAAGTAATCTTGAGTACAAAAATTAGTACAGATTTTAGCTACTCTTTACCCCAGTCTATTTAATGAGAAACTATAATATTAGATGGGCTACTTGCTAGACATAGCACTGCAACAAACCAGTTCTCAAAATTGTCAAGTGCAATTTGGTATTGTCACAATACAAAATTCCATCACTCTGCAGCTGTGGTTACAGTTGTAGCTTATGGAGTGAATGAATAATGATCTGTAAAGCGTCTTTGAGTGTCCAGAAAAGCGCTATATAAAACTGATTTTTTTATTATTATTGTTAAAATTTCAAACTCAATTTCAATACTATGGAATAGACTTGATACTTGATACTGATTCTGATACCACAAAAACATTTATTATACTTTTTTATATTACCATTTAATTTTTTATCTGTTTTATCCCCCTTTTTTTTTTTTTTTTTTTTTTAATATGTTCCATAGTGATCCATGTATACTAGTCTATGTGGTATTACAAAGCTATTCAGGAAAGATTAATTTCTGTCCTGTGAATATGACTTTTTTAGTATTAATACCTGCTCAAATGAGTATATAGTTTCGATACCAGCGGTAGTATTGATTAGTATCCAATTTTCGATACTCTAGTGCAATATAGTAAGTGTTTATGTTTTGTATTGTGCATTGTTACACCCCTCATAAACAGATAAGCAACATCACTCAATAACCCATGTTCTTGTATGTGCTAGGACTACTGTGGTGGCTCAACCAATGGCACTTTCAGAATCATCACTGAGAACATGCCATGTGGGACAACTGGCACCACCTGCTCCCGAATCATCAAGATCTACCTGGGGGTAACTTCAACAATCTTAATGTATTTTTACCAGTTTTGTGTGTTTTTATTGACCCGTTTTTATATTTTTAACTGGTACTGTACAGTGTCCTTGGGTGTTTTGAAAGGATTCTATAAGTACAATGTATCACAAAAATCTAGTAATAATCTGATTTAGAGTGCACATGTACCTGCTGCCACTGTTTGTTGGAATCACTAACTAATGTGCCCACAGGAGGGAGAATACCAGTTCCGTGAGGAGGCATTCCATGTGTTAAAGAGGGGTAGCCAGTTCAGCCCGGCTCAAATGCAGAAGATGGGTTTGTACCTGGTGGTGACCCTCAAGCCTGGCCTGGTTCTCATGTGGGACATGAAGACCAGCCTCTTCATTAAACTCCATCCAAATTTTCAGGTCAGCAGACTTCTCCACTTTGACTCCAGTTCCTTAGGTGCATTTCCTGCTAAGTACACTTTGTTAGATATGAACATCACACCAAACCAGAGTCACTCCAACTGCACCGAGTTCTCCAGTCAAATAAGTGTGAACACGCCCAGAGTCTCCCATAATGTTTATTATAAGAATTCCAGTTTCTGTTTAGTAAGAGGAACTACCTACGGTGGCCGAGAGGTGCAAACCAAATTTACAAACTGTAAAACACTTTTACAAACTGTAAAACACTTTTACAAAGTTTGAGACAAATTTACATTTTGGAAACCATTTTTACATATCATAAAACAAAATTAAGTTTTTTAAGTTAATTAAGTTCTGAAACAAATTTACATTTCAGAAAACAATTTAACAAGTCGCAAAACACTTTTACAAACTCCGAAACACTTTTACAAATCCCAAAACAAATTTACAAGCGAAATTTAACCGGAAAGGGAATGTCCCAACTGCGGGGTCTAACAGGAAGTGACGACGAGACGCGGCCAGTACGAGAACTATTGATGGTGTTTATGGTGAAGCACGATGGACAGCGAGCAAGTGATGGTTTGCCCGTTTTGTGGGGAACATATGAGCCGATTAACGCGATTTTGTTTTTCGTGTGGTCGGTCTTTAGAGTTTTTAAAAGGCACAGACCAGACCGGATATGCTGCAGCAGTGTATAAGATATTTTAATGAGGGATACTCGTACGCCGTAATCATGGACATGATGTCATGTTTACACGGTGTTCACATCAGCTTGAGGTCTCTGAAAAGCAAACTGAATGAAGCCGGTTTATATCGCAGAAAGGATTACTCCTCTACAACAAGTCTTCCTGCGCCATCTTTTGGCCAACTTTTAATTTGCTTTTTATGAAAAACTACATTTGTTGGCTAACATCTAAGTGCAATAAATATCATACCATGTCTTATCAGGCTAGTGAAATATGTTTAATTAAAATAACATGGGTCTAACTAGAGTCTTTTTCTTTTGTTTTCTTTTTTATGCCAAAGGACCTGTTGAATGCACCTGTTGATTTTTCTAGCAGATGTCTGTGCATCTTTTCACCAGATGGAGGAGCTTGTGTATCTTTCACTATGAGTAATTAATAAATTTTTTTTATGGATACTATATATGGATATGTGTCTGGAGGTAGTCATCTTCAAGATTCCATGTAAATTAGGATTACTCCTCTACAAACTCCATAATGAGGGCCATTCGAGGTGCACTGAATTGCGGCCATGGTCCCGTTCTCCATGCCACAGTCAGTCTCCATGGGGCCGAACTACATGTGGCACGCGGATGGTTATGATAAACTTAAGCCATTCGGTTTGGCTATTTCAGGCTGTATCGATGGGTTTTCACGTAAAGTAATGTGGCTTGCATGTGGACCGACTAATAATGACCCAAGTGTGATCGCTCACTATTTTCTGTCATGTGTGCGAAACCTTGGCGTCACTCCCATGAGACTGAGAACTGACTGCGGCACGGAGAACGGGACCATGGCCGCAATTCTGTGCGATATTAACCGGCTTCATTCAGTTTGCTTTTCAGAGACCTCAAGCTGATGTGAACACCGTGTAAACATGACATCATGTCCATGATTACGGCGTACGAGTATCCCTCATTAAAATATCTTATACACTGCTGCAGCATATCCGGTCTGGTCTGTGCCTTTTAAAAACTCTAAAGACCGACCACACGAAAAACAAAATCACGTTAATCGGCTCATATGTTCCCCACAAAACGGGCAAAGCATCACTCGCTCGCTGTCCATCGTGCTTCACCATAAACACCATCAATAGTTCTCGTACTGGCCGCTTCTCGTCGTCACTTCCTGTTAAACCCCGCAGTTGGGACATTCCCTTTCCGGTTAAATTTCGCTTGTAAATTTGTTTTGGGATTTGTAAAAGTGTTTCGGAGTTTGTAAAAGTGTTTCTCAACTTGTTAAATTGTTTTCTGAAATGTAAATTTGTTTCAGAACTTGTAATTTTGTTTTATAATATGTAAAAATGGTTTCCAAAATGTAAATTTGTCTCAAAGTGTTTTACAGTTTGTAAAAGTGTTTTACAGTTTGTAAATTTGGTTTGCACCTCTCGGCCACCGTAACTACCTGGTTCCCCCTGCTTGTATTCACACAGCGACAATAGCTGAAAGTGGATCTAAACAGTAGTAAAATTTTAGATATTTTAGATATTTAAATACCTAATTGAGTGGGAGTAAGACAAATGTTTTTTTTTTCCTTTCTTCCACTGTAAACACTGCAGAGAACAGCTTAAAATAGAATTCACTAGCAAGGACCACGCCACGACAATAAAATACGATAAAGATATTTATTGACGGTGGATAGATGTGATGGCTGGGGGGAGACTCAGGGTGGGGGCTCCGTCTCCAATCCAAAATGGTCACCCAGCTGATTCAGAACCCCCCCTCCTTAAAGATGATGTCTTCAGGATGGACGAGAGAGGGAGGGGGTCGGGAGAGCTGACATGGATGATGTTGTTGGGATAGGTTGTATAAATAGGGCTTCTGGGTAATTGAAGGCGTGGTCGAGATGAGCTGTGCTTAGCTGGCGAGGTTGAGGCGTGGTCCAGCTTCTGAATTTAAGTTAATCATATTAACTCCACTTAAATTAACAATAAAATTCCCCAGTTATTATCACAATGATTAAAAATTGTTATTAATAATTTTTAAATTAATAATGTTATTAATAAGTTTTAAATTATATTTTGGCAAGTCTGTGAATTTATTTAAAATATCTGCCAAGAATGTACCTGCAACAGGTTTATACAGTGTGAAAACTCAATTCATAGTCATGCACAATAACCACAGTTTATTTTTTTTTTTGGGGGGCCAAAGCTTTAGTTGTCCAGTTAAAAATGTAGTGGAGTAGAAAATGTAATCATTAATCTTTATTTTATTCTTATTATTTTAGGGCAGTGTGTGTGGTTTATGTGGGAATTATGATGGTAAAAGCGCAAACGACTTCACCACACGTTCCCAAGAGCCTGTGAATGATGTACTGGAGTTTGGGAACAGCTGGAAGGTTTCGACAACCTGCCCCAATGCTCAGCTTGTCAAAGACCCCTGCCTCATTCACACATACCGCTCGGCCTGGGCACAGAAACAGTGCAGCATCATCACCAGCATCACGTTCCAGAGCTGCCACTCACAGGTGACTACAGTACACATGCTCACAGAGCAGTTAGTGCAGATGAAGTATAAATAGCATTCCCTGAGTTGGCTGCTGAGTTTTTTACCCCTATGTAGCTCTTTTTGAGCAAGTCCCTCACTTACACGCAACAGTCATACTTGGGGCATGTTTTGTCTAAGGACATGCAACCACATAAGTTACAGTTGCTTTCGACGACAAGGTTCTATAAAATTTGCTATAGAAGATAGCAATCGCTCAGTTGGTAAAGTACTGTACATTTAGGACCTTCTTTTATAGAACTTTCTACAGAAGACCGCAATGGCTCAGGTGGTACAGTAAAGTACTGTACATTTAGGACCTACCTATATAGAACTTCTACAGAAGACAGCAATGGCTCAGGTGATAGAGTAATGTACTGTGCATTTAGAACCAAATGCACTTTTATTTATATTTTGTCAGTCTATGAATAAACTGAATACATAACTATGTACTTTGTGAAAGGTGGACCCGGGTCCCTACTTTGACTCATGTGTCAGAGACTCTTGTGCCTGCGACACTGGTGGAGACTGCGAATGTTTGTGCACTGCCGTGGCTGCTTATGCCAAAGCGTGTAACGAAGCCGGTGTGTGTGTCAGATGGAGAACACCAAAGCTGTGCCGTGAGTTCAACAGTAATGACAATAATATTCAAAAGTGTCCACAAAGTCTAAAGGTATAACTATTCATTTGCAGCTGTCTTTTGTGATTACTACAACGCCCCTGAAGGTTGTGAGTGGCATTACAAACCCTGTGGAGCAGACTGCATGAAGACCTGTAGAAACCCATCAGGGAACTGCTCCAGTCTTATCACTGCAATCGAAGGTAAAGATTCAGTCAGACTGTGAAAAATAGATTATTTGAATTTAGACTGAAAATTCTATAGTAATGTTTCAGATCAATTAATTAAAGTGTTATGCAAAATCTGTAGAGTAAAGAGGCAGGCAGGAAATCAATGTGGCAGTTACTAACCTGGAAGTTTACAGACTTCTTTTATTAAGTCGTCACACTTGAAACATGACAAAAAAAAAACATTTTTAAGGTATTAAAAATATTTGCATTTTGGATTTTTGGTTACAAGCCTTAAAGTTTCATATATTTTCAAATTTGCCACCCATGCACTGTTGGTGCAAACTTTTTCACTACGAACCATATCTATGTGGAGAGCCACCAAATATAGTGGTCAGTACAGTGGATGCATTTTACATAGTTTTGACAGAGCCACAATACCTTTAAGAAGGCTTTCAAACATTATTTTTTTTAATCTATAACACGATGCAACGTGATGTTATTGAGGTTATAGTGGTAGAATTACTTAAATTTGAGGTAAATACTTCTGCCTATGATCAATTGGGCCAGTTTAGCAGGAGGCTTGAGGGCTGAATTTGGCCCCTGGGCCATAGTTTTGACACCCCTTGTATAAAGTATGAATGTAGGTTGACTTTGTTTTTATCTCTTATTACAGTCTTGGACATATCACAGATCACTAATAACATTTTTCAGTTTTTGTGCAGAAGCAGGCTTTTGTTTTTTCGCTGAACAGATTCAAGCAAAGAAAAAAAAATGAAAATGTTTTTGTACATATGGAATGTTACAGGGGATAGTTATATAGCGTACAAAAGCATAATATGTCTTCTTTAATCAATTAATTGATTAATGAAATGTTACAGTGAAGCTGTTACCCTTGTGTTGTAGGCTGTTATCCACAGTGCCCACCAAGTGAACCATTCTTTGATGAAGACAGCATGAAGTGCGTCACCAGGGAGAAATGTGGTTGTTTCGACGATAATGGCAATCACTACACTGTTGGAGAGCTTGTTCCTTCACCCAACTGTTACATTTGGTAATACTCTTTTTATTAACATTACTGTTCAGTCACACAAGTTTTGATAATAATATAATATTGAATAGTGTTTTTTTCAAGTACCCTGACTTTTGAATGGACATACAATAACTTCTGTTAAAATACATTTTCCTTCATCCACTAAGCCATAGCTGCAGTACATAAATGGCAAGATGTAAAGGGAAACAGCTATTGAATAGTTTGACTAGTGGAGCTTACCCGCCACAGCATGGAGTAGATGTCTATCTTTAGTGTTTGAGAAGCTTGCATGCAGATGATTGCATTATTATTGCCATAGTCAAATTGACCATACACTGTATGGTGCACACGAACAGCATAGCTCACACTCAGTGAGTGTTCACTGATGATTGATCTAGGGAGCTTTGTTTTTATACTGGGACATTATGAGATTAAGGGAAATTTGAGTGCCCACATTATTGGATGGATGCTTAGGCCCAGTGGTACGCATGCTTTTAATTTTCTGTTTTGTAATTTAAGTTACTACAGTGCTGACATGATAAAATGTCCTACTAATAGAAGTATAGAGATGTGTAAGGTTTATACTGGGATTTTGAGAAAACCTGTATTTTTACTAAGTGAAAATCAACAAACATCTATTAACAGTTTTTGTTTCATTATTTTAAGTACTTGCACAGATTCTGGCATAAATTGCAGCAAAAATTCAAGTTGTAAGTACTACTGTGATTACTTAGTTACACTTGATGAGAAATTTTGTAATAAAAAAAAGAACTCTCTCAACAGCTTGCACATGCTTCATAAATGGGAAGATATACAAATATGGAGAAAGTTTATACAACACCACGGATGGACTTGGAAACTGCATCTCAGCAGAATGTGGAGAGGGCGGGACGGTAGTGAGAAACGTGTTTCATTGCGCTACCACAACCACAGCTGTTCCTACAACATTTGTTTTTACGACATTAGGTATGGCAATCTTTTGGATAATTGCTGATAAAAATCTAAAATGTCTAATCTTTGTCCCTTTATTTTATTTACAATGACTGACAACTAAAGTACCAGAAACGACTGAGACAACAACATCCACTAGTACAACTGCAAACGTGGCATCTAGTACTACTGTGGTAGAAACAACTACTACTGGACAAACAACGACAGTGGTTTCATCTACACCTTCTGTCAGTACTGCAACTACTCAAGCGCCTCTAAACACAACTACTGAAACAACAACATCTGTTGAAACTACTACATCTGTTTCTACTACGAAAGTGGAAACAACATCTCCAGCTACACAACCAACAGGCCCAACAACAGCATCTACAGCTCCTGTGGTAGAAACAGTTACTACTGTTCCAGTGATCACAACTACAAGTGGACAAACAACGACAGTGGTTTCATCTACACCTTCTGTCAGTACTGCAACTACTCAAGCGCCTCTAAACACAACTACTGAAACAACAACATCTGTTGAAACTACTACATCTGTTCCTACTACGAAAGTGGAAACAACATCTCCAACTACACCACCAACAGGCCCAACAACAGCATCTACAACTCCTGTGGTAGAAACAGTTACTACTGTTCCAGTGATCACAACTACAAGTGGACAAACAACGACAGTGGTTTCATCTACACCTTCTGTCAGTACTGCAACTACTCAAGCGCCTGTAAACACAACTACTGAAACAACAACATCTGTTGAAACTACTACATCTGTTTCTACTACGAAAGTGGAAACAACATCTCCAGCTACACAACCAACAGGCCCAACAACAGCATCTACAACTCCTGTGGTAGAAACAGTTACTACTGTTCCAGTGATCACAACTACAAGTGGACAAACAACGACAGTGGTTTCATCTACACCTTCTGTCAGTACTGCAACTACTCAAGCACCTCTAAACACAACTACTGAAACAACAACATCTGCTGAAACTACTACATCTGTTCCTACTACGAAAGTGGAAACAACATCTCCAACTACACCACCAACAGGCCCAACAACAGCATCTACAACTCCTGTGGTAGAAACAGTTACTACTGTTCCAGTGATCACAACTACAAGTGGACAAACAACGACAGTGGTTTCATCTACACCTTCTGTCAGTACTGCAACTACTCAAGCGCCTGTAAACACAACTACTGAAACAACAACATCTGTTGAAACTACTACATCTGTTTCTACTACGAAAGTGGAAACAACATCTCCAGCTACACAACCAACAGGCCCAACAACAGCATCTACAGCTCCTGTGGTAGAAACAGTTACTACTGTTCCAGTGATCACAACTACAAGTGGACAAACAACGACAGTGGTTTCATCTACACCTTCTGTCAGTACTGCAACTACTCAAGCGCCTGTAAACACAACTACTGAAACAACAACATCTGTTGAAACTACTACATCTGTTTCTACTACGAAAGTGGAAACAACATCTCCAGCTACACAACCAACAGGCCCAACAACAGCATCTACAGCTCCTGTGGTAGAAACAGTTACTACTGTTCCAGTGATCACAACTACAAGTGGACAAACAACGACAGTGGTTTCATCTACACCTTCTGTCAGTACTGCAACTACTCAAGCGCCTGTAAACACAACTACTGAAACAACAACATCTGTTGAAACTACTACATCTGTTCCTACTACGAAAGTGGAAACAACATCTCCAACTACACCACCAACAGGCCCAACAACAGCATCTACAACTCCTGTGGTAGAAACAGTTACTACTGTTCCAGTGATCACAACTACAAGTGGACAAACAACGACAGTGGTTTCATCTACACCTTCTGTCAGTACTGCAACTACTCAAGCGCCTGTAAACACAACTACTGAAACAACAACATCTGTTGAAACTACTACATCTGTTTCTACTACGAAAGTGGAAACAACATCTCCAGCTACACAACCAACAGGCCCAACAACAGCATCTACAACTCCTGTGGTAGAAACAGTTACTACTGTTCCAGTGATCACAACTACAAGTGGACAAACAACGACAGTGGTTTCATCTACACCTTCTGTCAGTACTGCAACTACTCAAGCACCTCTAAACACAACTACTGAAACAACAACATCTGCTGAAACTACTACATCTGTTCCTACTACGAAAGTGGAAACAACATCTCCAACTACACCACCAACAGGCCCAACAACAGCATCTACAACTCCTGTGGTAGAAACAGTTACTACTGTTCCAGTGATCACAACTACAAGTG
Organism: Taenioides sp. WSHXM2023; assembly: GCA_029959045.1. NCBI lineage: Eukaryota > Metazoa > Chordata > Actinopteri > Gobiiformes > Gobiidae > Taenioides > Taenioides sp. WSHXM2023. Next base: position 28,615,222 of record CM057091.1, read on the forward strand.
GACAAACAACGACAGTGGTTTCATCTACACCTTCTGTCAGTACTGCAACTACTCAAGCGCCTGTAAACACAACTACTGAAACAACAACATCTGTTGAAACTACTACATCTGTTCCTACTACGAAAGTGGAAACAACATCTCCAACTACACCACCAACAGGCCCAACAACAGCATCTACAACTCCTGTGGTAGAAACAGTTACTACTGTTCCAGTGATCACAACTACAAGTGGACAAACAACGACAGTGGTTTCATCTACACCTTCTGTCAGTACTGCAACTACTCAAGCGCCTGTAAACACAACTACTGAAACAACAACATCTGTTGAAACTACTACATCTGTTTCTACTACGAAAGTGGAAACAACATCTCCAGCTACACAACCAACAGGCCCAACAACAGCATCTACAACTCCTGTGGTAGAAACAGTTACTACTGTTCCAGTGATCACAACTACAAGTGGACAAACAACGACAGTGGTTTCATCTACACCTTCTGTCAGTACTGCAACTACTCAAGCACCTCTAAACACAACTACTGAAACAACAACATCTGCTGAAACTACTACATCTGTTCCTACTACGAAAGTGGAAACAACATCTCCAACTACACCACCAACAGGCCCAACAACAGCATCTACAACTCCTGTGGTAGAAACAGTTACTACTGTTCCAGTGATCACAACTACAAGTGGACAAACAACGACAGTGGTTTCATCTACACCTTCTGTCAGTACTGCAACTACTCAAGCACCTCTAAACACAACTACTGAAACAACAACATCTGTTGAAACTACTACATCTGTTCCTACTACGAAAGTGGAAACAACATCTCCAACTACACCACCAACAGGCCCAACAACAGCATCTACAACTCCTGTGGTAGAAACAGTTACTACTGTTCCAGTGATCACAACTACAAGTGGACAAACAACGACAGTGGTTTCATCTACACCTTCTGTCAGTACTGCAACTACTCAAGCGCCTGTAAACACAACTACTGAAACAACAACATCTGTTGAAACTACTACATCTGTTTCTACTACGAAAGTGGAAACAACATCTCCAGCTACACAACCAACAGGCCCAACAACAGCATCTACAACTCCTGTGGTAGAAACAGTTACTACTGTTCCAGTGATCACAACTACAAGTGGACAAACAACGACAGTGGTTTCATCTACACCTTCTGTCAGTACTGCAACTACTCAAGCACCTCTAAACACAACTACTGAAACAACAACATCTGCTGAAACTACTACATCTGTTCCTACTACGAAAGTGGAAACAACATCTCCAACTACACCACCAACAGGCCCAACAACAGCATCTACAACTCCTGTGGTAGAAACAGTTACTACTGTTCCAGTGATCACAACTACAAGTGGACAAACAACGACAGTGGTTTCATCTACACCTTCTGTCAGTACTGCAACTACTCAAGCGCCTGTAAACACAACTACTGAAACAACAACATCTGTTGAAACTACTACATCTGTTTCTACTACGAAAGTGGAAACAACATCTCCAGCTACACAACCAACAGGCCCAACAACAGCATCTGCAACTCCTGTGGTAGAAACAGTTACTACTGTTCCAGTGATCACAACTACAAGTGGACAAACAACGACAGTGGTTTCATCTACACCTTCTGTCAGTACTGCAACTACTCAAGCGCCTGTAAACACAACTTCTGAAACAACAACATCTGTTGAAACTACTACATCTGTTTCTACTACGAAAGTGGAAACAACATCTCCAGCTACACAACCAACAGGCCCAACAACAGCATCTACAACTCCTGTGGTAGAAACAGTTACTACTGTTCCAGTGATCACAACTACAAGTGGACAAACAACGACAGTGGTTTCATCTACACCTTCTGTCAGTACTGCAACTACTCAAGCGCCTGTAAACACAACTTCTGAAACAACAACATCTGTTGAAACTACTACATCTGTTTCTACTACGAAAGTGGAAACAACATCTCCAGCTACACAACCAACAGGCCCAACAACAGCATCTACAACTCCTGTGGTAGAAACAGTTACTACTGTTCCAGTGATCACAACTACAAGTGGACAAACAACGACAGTGGTTTCATCTACACCTTCTGTCAGTACTGCAACTACTCAAGCACCTCTAAACACAACTACTGAAACAACAACATCTGCTGAAACTACTACATCTGTTTCTACTACGAAAGTGGAAACAACATCTCCAGCTACACAACCAACAGGCCCAACAACAGCATCTACAACTCCTGTGGGAGAAACAGTTACTACTGTTCCAGTGATCACAACTACAAGTGGACAAACAACGACAGTGGTTTCATCTACACCTTCTGTCAGTACTGCAACTACTCAAGCGCCTCTAAACACAACTACTGAAACAACAACATCTGTTGAAACTACTACATCTGTTCCTACTACGAAAGTGGAAACAACATCTCCAACTACACCACCAACAGGCCCAACAACAGCATCTACAACTCCTGTGGTAGAAACAGTTACTACTGTTCCAGTGATCACAACTACAAGTGGACAAACAACGACAGTGGTTTCATCTACACCTTCTGTCAGTACTGCAACTACTCAAGCACCTCTAAACACAACTACTGAAACAACAACATCTGCTGAAACTACTACATCTGTTCCTACTACGAAAGTGGAAACAACATCTCCAACTACACCACCAACAGGCCCAACAACAGCATCTACAACTCCTGTGGTAGAAACAGTTACTACTGTTCCAGTGATCACAACTACAAGTGGACAAACAACGACAGTGGTTTCATCTACACCTTCTGTCAGTACTGCAACTACTCAAGCGCCTGTAAACACAACTACTGAAACAACAACATCTGTTGAAACTACTACATCTGTTTCTACTACGAAAGTGGAAACAACATCTCCAGCTACACAACCAACAGGCCCAACAACAGCATCTACAACTCCTGTGGTAGAAACAGTTACTACTGTTCCAGTGATCACAACTACAAGTGGACAAACAACGACAGTGGTTTCATCTACACCTTCTGTCAGTACTGCAACTACTCAAGCACCTCTAAACACAACTACTGAAACAACAACATCTGCTGAAACTACTACATCTGTTCCTACTACGAAAGTGGAAACAACATCTCCAACTACACCACCAACAGGCCCAACAACAGCATCTACAACTCCTGTGGTAGAAACAGTTACTACTGTTCCAGTGATCACAACTACAAGTGGACAAACAACGACAGTGGTTTCATCTACACCTTCTGTCAGTACTGCAACTACTCAAGCGCCTGTAAACACAACTACTGAAACAACAACATCTGTTGAAACTACTACATCTGTTTCTACTACGAAAGTGGAAACAACATCTCCAGCTACACAACCAACAGGCCCAACAACAGCATCTGCAACTCCTGTGGTAGAAACAGTTACTACTGTTCCAGTGATCACAACTACAAGTGGACAAACAACGACAGTGGTTTCATCTACACCTTCTGTCAGTACTGCAACTACTCAAGCGCCTGTAAACACAACTTCTGAAACAACAACATCTGTTGAAACTACTACATCTGTTTCTACTACGAAAGTGGAAACAACATCTCCAGCTACACAACCAACAGGCCCAACAACAGCATCTACAACTCCTGTGGTAGAAACAGTTACTACTGTTCCAGTGATCACAACTACAAGTGGACAAACAACGACAGTGGTTTCATCTACACCTTCTGTCAGTACTGCAACTACTCAAGCGCCTGTAAACACAACTTCTGAAACAACAACATCTGTTGAAACTACTACATCTGTTTCTACTACGAAAGTGGAAACAACATCTCCAGCTACACAACCAACAGGCCCAACAACAGCATCTGCAACTCCTGTGGTAGAAACAGTTACTACTGTTCCAGTGATCACAACTACAAGTGGACAAACAACGACAGTGGTTTCATCTACACCTTCTGTCAGTACTGCAACTACTCAAGCGCCTGTAAACACAACTTCTGAAACAACAACATCTGTTGAAACTACTACATCTGTTTCTACTACGAAAGTGGAAACAACATCTCCAGCTACACAACCAACAGGCCCAACAACAGCATCTACAACTCCTGTGGTAGAAACAGTTACTACTGTTCCAGTGATCACAACTACAAGTGGACAAACAACGACAGTGGTTTCATCTACACCTTCTGTCAGTACTGCAACTACTCAAGCGCCTGTAAACACAACTACTGAAACAACAACATCTGTTGAAACTACTACATCTGTTTCTACTACGAAAGTGGAAACAACATCTCCAGCTACACAACCAACAGGCCCAACAACAGCATCTACAACTCCTGTGGTAGAAACAGTTACTACTGTTCCAGTGATCACAACTACAAGTGGACAAACAACGACAGTGGTTTCATCTACACCTTCTGTCAGTACTGCAACTACTCAAGCACCTCTAAACACAACTACTGAAACAACAACATCTGCTGAAACTACTACATCTGTTCCTACTACGAAAGTGGAAACAACATCTCCAACTACACCACCAACAGGCCCAACAACAGCATCTACAACTCCTGTGGTAGAAACAGTTACTACTGTTCCAGTGATCACAACTACAAGTGGACAAACAACGACAGTGGTTTCATCTACACCTTCTGTCAGTACTGCAACTACTCAAGCACCTCTAAACACAACTACTGAAACAACAACATCTGCTGAAACTACTACATCTGTTTCTACTACGAAAGTGGAAACAACATCTCCAGCTACACAACCAACAGGCCCAATAACAGCATCTACAACTCCTGTGGTAGAAACAGTTACTACTGTTCCAGTGATCACAACTACAAGTGGACAAACAACGACAGTGGTTTCATCTACACCTTCTGTCAGTACTGCAACTACTCAAGCGCCTGTAAACACAACTACTGAAACAACAACATCTGTTGAAACTACTACATCTGTTTCTACTACGAAAGTGGAAACAACATCTCCAGCTACACAACCAACAGGCCCAACAACAGCATCTACAACTCCTGTGGTAGAAACAGTTACTACTGTTCCAGTGATCACAACTACAAGTGGACAAACAACGACAGTGGTTTCATCTACACCTTCTGTCAGTACTGCAACTACTCAAGCACCTCTAAACACAACTACTGAAACAACAACATCTGCTGAAACTACTACATCTGTTCCTACTACGAAAGTGGAAACAACATCTCCAACTACACCACCAACAGGCCCAACAACAGCATCTACAACTCCTGTGGTAGAAACAGTTACTACTGTTCCAGTGATCACAACTACAAGTGGACAAACAACGACAGTGGTTTCATCTACACCTTCTGTCAGTACTGCAACTACTCAAGCGCCTGTAAACACAACTACTGAAACAACAACATCTGTTGAAACTACTACATCTGTTTCTACTACGAAAGTGGAAACAACATCTCCAGCTACACAACCAACAGGCCCAACAACAGCATCTGCAACTCCTGTGGTAGAAACAGTTACTACTGTTCCAGTGATCACAACTACAAGTGGACAAACAACGACAGTGGTTTCATCTACACCTTCTGTCAGTACTGCAACTACTCAAGCGCCTGTAAACACAACTTCTGAAACAACAACATCTGTTGAAACTACTACATCTGTTTCTACTACGAAAGTGGAAACAACATCTCCAGCTACACAACCAACAGGCCCAACAACAGCATCTACAACTCCTGTGGTAGAAACAGTTACTACTGTTCCAGTGATCACAACTACAAGTGGACAAACAACGACAGTGGTTTCATCTACACCTTCTGTCAGTACTGCAACTACTCAAGCGCCTGTAAACACAACTTCTGAAACAACAACATCTGTTGAAACTACTACATCTGTTTCTACTACGAAAGTGGAAACAACATCTCCAGCTACACAACCAACAGGCCCAACAACAGCATCTACAACTCCTGTGGTAGAAACAGTTACTACTGTTCCAGTGATCACAACTACAAGTGGACAAACAACGACAGTGGTTTCATCTACACCTTCTGTCAGTACTGCAACTACTCAAGCGCCTCTAAACACAACTACTGAAACAACAACATCTGTTGAAACTACTACATCTGTTCCTACTACGAAAGTGGAAACAACATCTCCAACTACACCACCAACAGGCCCAACAACAGCATCTACAACTCCTGTGGTAGAAACAGTTACTACTGTTCCAGTGATCACAACTACAAGTGGACAAACAACGACAGTGGTTTCATCTACACCTTCTGTCAGTACTGCAACTACTCAAGCGCCTGTAAACACAACTACTGAAACAACAACATCTGTTGAAACTACTACATCTGTTTCTACTACGAAAGTGGAAACAACATCTCCAGCTACACAACCAACAGGCCCAACAACAGCATCTGCAACTCCTGTGGTAGAAACAGTTACTACTGTTCCAGTGATCACAACTACAAGTGGACAAACAACGACAGTGGTTTCATCTACACCTTCTGTCAGTACTGCAACTACTCAAGCGCCTGTAAACACAACTTCTGAAACAACAACATCTGTTGAAACTACTACATCTGTTTCTACTACGAAAGTGGAAACAACATCTCCAGCTACACAACCAACAGGCCCAACAACAGCATCTACAACTCCTGTGGTAGAAACAGTTACTACTGTTCCAGTGATCACAACTACAAGTGGACAAACAACGACAGTGGTTTCATCTACACCTTCTGTCAGTACTGCAACTACTCAAGCGCCTGTAAACACAACTACTGAAACAACAACATCTGTTGAAACTACTACATCTGTTTCTACTACGAAAGTGGAAACAACATCTCCAGCTACACAACCAACAGGCCCAACAACAGCATCTACAACTCCTGTGGTAGAAACAGTTACTACTGTTCCAGTGATCACAACTACAAGTGGACAAACAACGACAGTGGTTTCATCTACACCTTCTGTCAGTACTGCAACTACTCAAGCACCTCTAAACACAACTACTGAAACAACAACATCTGCTGAAACTACTACATCTGTTTCTACTACGAAAGTGGAAACAACATCTCCAGCTACACAACCAACAGGCCCAACAACAGCATCTACAACTCCTGTGGTAGAAACAGTTACTACTGTTCCAGTGATCACAACTACAAGTGGACAAACAACGACAGTGGTTTCATCTACACCTTCTGTCAGTACTGCAACTACTCAAGCGCCTGTAAACACAACTACTGAAACAACAACATCTGTTGAAACTACTACATCTGTTCCTACTACGAAAGTGGAAACAACATCTCCAGCTACACAACCAACAGGCCCAACAACAGCATCTACAACTCCTGTGGGAGAAACAGTTACTACTGTTCCAGTGATCACAACTACAAGTGGACAAACAACGACAGTGGTTTCATCTACACCTTCTGTCAGTACTGCAACTACTCAAGCACCTCTAAACACAACTACTGAAACAACAACATCTGCTGAAACTACTACATCTGTTCCTACTACGAAAGTGGAAACAACATCTCCAACTACACCACCAACAGGCCCAACAACAGCATCTACAACTCCTGTGGTAGAAACAGTTACTACTGTTCCAGTGATCACAACTACAAGTGGACAAACAACGACAGTGGTTTCATCTACACCTTCTGTCAGTACTGCAACTACTCAAGCACCTCTAAACACAACTACTGAAACAACAACATCTGCTGAAACTACTACATCTGTTTCTACTACGAAAGTGGAAACAACATCTCCAGCTACACAACCAACAGGCCCAACAACAGCATCTACAACTCCTGTGGTAGAAACAGTTACTACTGTTCCAGTGATCACAACTACAAGTGGACAAACAACGACAGTGGTTTCATCTACACCTTCTGTCAGTACTGCAACTACTCAAGCACCTCTAAACACAACTACTGAAACAACAACATCTGCTGAAACTACTACATCTGTTCCTACTACGAAAGTGGAAACAACATCTCCAACTACACCACCAACAGGCCCAACAACAGCATCTACAACTCCTGTGGGAGAAACAGTTACTACTGTTCCAGTGATCACAACTACAAGTGGACAAACAACGACAGTGGTTTCATCTACACCTTCTGTCAGTACTGCAACTACTCAAGCGCCTGTAAACACAACTACTGAAACAACAACATCTGTTGAAACTACTACATCTGTTCCTACTACGAAAGTGGAAACAACATCTCCAGCTACACAACCAACAGGCCCAACAACAGCATCTACAACTCCTGTGGTAGAAACAGTTACTACTGTTCCAGTGATCACAACTACAAGTGGACAAACAACGACAGTGGTTTCATCTACACCTTCTGTCAGTACTGCAACTACTCAAGCACCTCTAAACACAACTACTGAAACAACAACATCTGCTGAAACTACTACATCTGTTCCTACTACGAAAGTGGAAACAACATCTCCAACTACACCACCAACAGGCCCAACAACAGCATCTACAACTCCTGTGGTAGAAACAGTTACTACTGTTCCAGTGATCACAACTACAAGTGGACAGACAACGACAGTGGTTTCATCTACACCTTCTGTCAGTACTGCAACTACTCAAGCACCTCTAAACACAACTACTGAAACAACAACATCTGCTGAAACTACTACATCTGTTTCTACTACGAAAGTGGAAACAACATCTCCAGCTACACAACCAACAGGCCCAACAACAGCATCTACAACTCCTGTGGTAGAAACAGTTACTACTGTTCCAGTGATCACAACTACAAGTGGACAAACAACGACAGTGGTTTCATCTACACCTTCTGTCAGTACTGCAACTACTCAAGCACCTCTAAACACAACTACTGAAACAACAACATCTGCTGAAACTACTACATCTGTTCCTACTACGAAAGTGGAAACAACATCTCCAACTACACCACCAACAGGCCCAACAACAGCATCTACAACTCCTGTGGGAGAAACAGTTACTACTGTTCCAGTGATCACAACTACAAGTGGACAAACAACGACAGTGGTTTCATCTACACCTTCTGTCAGTACTGCAACTACTCAAGCGCCTGTAAACACAACTACTGAAACAACAACATCTGTTGAAACTACTACATCTGTTCCTACTACGAAAGTGGAAACAACATCTCCAGCTACACAACCAACAGGCCCAACAACAGCATCTACAACTCCTGTGGTAGAAACAGTTACTACTGTTCCAGTGATCACAACTACAAGTGGACAAACAACGACAGTGGTTTCATCTACACCTTCTGTCAGTACTGCAACTACTCAAGCACCTCTAAACACAACTACTGAAACAACAACATCTGCTGAAACTACTACATCTGTTCCTACTACGAAAGTGGAAACAACATCTCCAACTACACCACCAACAGGCCCAACAACAGCATCTACAACTCCTGTGGTAGAAACAGTTACTACTGTTCCAGTGATCACAACTACAAGTGGACAGACAACGACAGTGGTTTCATCTACACCTTCTGTCAGTACTGCAACTACTCAAGCACCTCTAAACACAACTACTGAAACAACAACATCTGCTGAAACTACTACATCTGTTTCTACTACGAAAGTGGAAACAACATCTCCAGCTACACAACCAACAGGCCCAACAACAGCATCTACAACTCCTGTGGTAGAAACAGTTACTACTGTTCCAGTGATCACAACTACAAGTGGACAAACAACGACAGTGGTTTCATCTACACCTTCTGTCAGTACTGCAACTACTCAAGCGCCTGTAAACACAACTACTGAAACAACAACATCTGCTGAAACTACTACATCTGTTCCTACTACGAAAGTGGAAACAACATCTCCAACTACACCACCAACAGGCCCAACAACAGCATCTACAACTCCTGTGGGAGAAACAGTTACTACTGTTCCAGTGATCACAACTACAAGTGGACAAACAACGACAGTGGTTTCATCTACACCTTCTGTCAGTACTGCAACTACTCAAGCGCCTGTAAACACAACTACTGAAACAACAACATCTGTTGAAACTACTACATCTGTTCCTACTACGAAAGTGGAAACAACATCTCCAGCTACACAACCAACAGGCCCAACAACAGCATCTACAACTCCTGTGGGAGAAACAGTTACTACTGTTCCAGTGATCACAACTACAAGTGGACAAACAACGACAGTGGTTTCATCTACACCTTCTGTCAGTACTGCAACTACTCAAGCACCTCTAAACACAACTACTGAAACAACAACATCTGCTGAAACTACTACATCTGTTCCTACTACGAAAGTGGAAACAACATCTCCAACTACACCACCAACAGGCCCAACAACAGCATCTACAACTCCTGTGGTAGAAACAGTTACTACTGTTCCAGTGATCACAACTACAAGTGGACAAACAACGACAGTGGTTTCATCTACACCTTCTGTCAGTACTGCAACTACTCAAGCACCTCTAAACACAACTACTGAAACAACAACATCTGCTGAAACTACTACATCTGTTTCTACTACGAAAGTGGAAACAACATCTCCAGCTACACAACCAACAGGCCCAACAACAGCATCTACAACTCCTGTGGTAGAAACAGTTACTACTGTTCCAGTGATCACAACTACAAGTGGACAAACAACGACAGTGGTTTCATCTACACCTTCTGTCAGTACTGCAACTACTCAAGCGCCTGTAAACACAACTACTGAAACAACAACATCTGCTGAAACTACTACATCTGTTCCTACTACGAAAGTGGAAACAACATCTCCAACTACACAACCAACAGGCCCAACAACAGCATCTACAACTCCTGTGGGAGAAACAGTTACTACTGTTCCAGTGATCACAACTACAAGTGGACAAACAACGACAGTGGTTTCATCTACACCTTCTGTCAGTACTGCAACTACTCAAGCACCTCTAAACACAACTACTGAAACAACAACATCTGCTGAAACTACTACATCTGTTCCTACTACGAATGTGGAAACAACATCTCCAACTACACCACCAACAGGCCCAACAACAGCATCTACAACTCCTGTGGGAGAAACAGTTACTACTGTTCCAGTGATCACAACTACAAGTGGACAAACAACGACAGTGGTTTCATCTACACCTTCTGTCAGTTCTGCAACTACTCAAGCGCCTGTAAACACAACTACTGAAACAACAACATCTGTTGAAACTACTACATCTGTTCCTACTACGAAAGTGGAAACAACATCTCCAGCTACACAACCAACAGGCCCAACAACAGCATCTACAACTCCTGTGGGAGAAACAGTTACTACTGTTCCAGTGATCACAACTACAAGTGGACAAACAACTAAATATCCAACCACAACAACCGTCTCTGTTATTACAGAGACTCTGGAAACAACCACTGTATACACTAAGCCATCTATTTTAAACACAACTACTGTCATGTCTACTGTTTCTGAGACTACAACTTCTCAAGAAACAACATCAATTGGAGCAATTACAAAGACATTACCTCCAACTACCCTTTTTACCACAACATTGTTGTACACCTCATCCTCTGCCTGTACCTGCCTTTTTAACGGGACAGTGTTTAGTTCAGGTATGTGTTTTCTTTTTTTATATACATTTTTGTGTGGAATTACTTTTAGTGAAACTATAATCATTATTATTTCCCTCTTTATTTAACAGGCGATCTGGTTTACAATATGACTGATGGAATGGGAGGGTGCTACATTGCACATTGTAATGCAAGTTGCAAAGTTGAAGTAGTTCTCACATTGTGCTCAACACCATCTCCGACAACTACTCCAAGCACCACATCGTCTGCTCTTTACCCATCCTCATTGGCTCCTTCTACAGCTGTCCTGGATTGCATGGATGAATCTCCACCTAGAAAGGTCAGATACATTTTTTAAATGGTATTATTAAGCAATATTTTGATGCTTTCATGCATGTTTGATTAATTCTGCATTGTCATTCATTTAAGGCTTTGGTCAGTATGTTTTCACATACCCCCATCGTGCCAATTATTATGAATTATTTGAAAAGACTGAGTAATACACATATGTTTAAAACATTTGACATAACCATTGTCTAAAGCATAAATAGATTTATGCAAATCCACTGCTTGTTGTTACAGTGAGATTCTCCCAAAAAAGTGGGGTCTATCAGTTTTGCAGTTTGAAACAGGAAGTCAGTGGTCCTATTTCTATTATGAAGCCATTTTAGACGAATATTTCAATTTACATTAATTAATTTTAGTAAAATTATGAGCTATCTATGCTATAGTTTAATACTGAGTGTGGCCAGACCTACTTGTGTGTGGGAAAACCTCCTTGTCAAAGCCTGATCTTGTCCTATCTCAGAAGTTAAGCAGGGCTGGGCTTAGTTAGTACGTTAGTATGTTGTGTCCTTAAGGAAGGCATTTCACCCACATTGCCTAGTATGAAAGTGTTGTTATGGTCAGAAGGGCCAATGGCACCGATTGGCAGCCTTGCTTCTGTTACTCTGTGGCTGCAGTAATGTCTTACCACCAGAATAAAGAGAATGAATAATTTGTAAAGTGACTTTGAGCATTTGGAAAAGCAGTATTTAAGACTAATGTTGTATTATTATTATTTTTATTACTTTGAACAAGAATAATGGATCAGTTTTATATGACGCTTTTCTGGACACTCAAAGATGCTTTACCGAGCATTATTCATTATCTTCATACTCGGTGGTGGTAAGTTACTATTGTAGCCACAGCTGTCCTGGGGCAGACTGACGGAAGCAAGGCTGCCAATCTGCACCATCGGCCCCTCCGACCACCACCATCATACACGCACACACCACTTTCATAAAGGCAATGTGGGTGAAGTGCCTTGCCTAAAAACACAAGAAAAGTTTTTTGTTTTTTTGTTTTTTTTTTTGTGACTGGCACCTCCCTGTGGCACCTGATTTTCCCAGTGGTCTCTCATCTAAGTACTAACCAAGCCTGGCCTTGCTTAGCTTCTGAGATCTGACAGGATCAGGCTTTGACAAGTTGGTATGGCCACAATAAAGGAAAAAAAGCATATGTCTTCTTTAATATACTGACTAAGGATGTCAAGATCATGTAGTTAAGTGATAATTGTGATTAGTTAGGTCAAAGTTATGTTACATTACTATTTCTTTATTATTATTCACAAAATGTAAAAGGAATGGCGACCTGTTACTCTGAATGAAATCAAATGGAATATTAGGCTATTTTACAAATTAGTAACAGGAAGGAATACAAGCTGATCACCAGTAACAGTAATATCAAATATATGGTATTACAACATTCTTTGAATGCCAGCTTTTAAATTAATATTCGGATCTTGTGATTGACACACTTCAGGATTATTTAGCATGTAATGTTGTCTTTTGCCAAGTCAAACTATAATAAATCTAATTCTCATCTTTTAAATAACTATATTTTAACATTTGGATGCAATGTGGAACTGCACAGGTAAAATATGCTAAAAAAAAAAAAAATCTACATTCCTCCACATGGTTTGTGTTCAGTCTTTGTGTCATTTCTGTGCCAGTTTATCTCAATTTAAATCATTGTGCTCATTATAGCATCAAAAAACTGTACTGTAATTCAATCATTCACAACATAAACAATGAAAATCTGATTCAAAAATCGTGATTTTTTTTTTTTTTTTTTATAACTCAGAATGGAGAAACCTGGTATATTGGCAACTGCACCACAGCCGAATGTGTCAGTGGTGTGGTCATGACTTCACCAACCTACTGCTCTGAACCACCTCCATTGCTCTGTGCCAATGGACGTCAAGCTGTGAAAGTTCATGACAAACAAGGGTGCTGTTACCATTATGAGTGCCAATGTAAGCTCTATGTAACTTCAATGAGTTTTCGTTTGACTTAGCACAAATATCATGTTCACTTTTTTTGTTTTCTTCTCACAGGTGTGTGCAGTGTCTGGAAACATAAACACCATTTAACATTTGATGGGAAAAGTTATGATTTTGATGGAAACTGCTCTTACTATCTAGTGAAAGAGATTGTATCCAAGTACAATCTGACCATCATTGTGAATAAACAAGACTGTGAACACTCTAATGGTGTCAAATTCTGTGGCCACTCTCTCACTGTGGCTTACCAGTCAGACGTGGTATTACTAAAGCGGTCAAACAATTCAGGAACTGTCCAGACACAGGTAAAATTGTTATGCACTCAGTTTCTCTATTATTTTGTTCATGCTGTTCTTATTCTTTTTTTTTATTTCATATCTTGCTGATTTCAAAGTTTTTGTGAAATACATTTTTGCAGGTCTTTGTGAACGGAAAGCGAGTCTATCCTTCGTACAAAAATAGTGCAATCACTATTACTGGAACAGACATTGCGGTCAATGTAATAATACCATCTATCAAAACAGAAGTGGTCTTTAGAGGTTCCTCGATCAGCATTGAACTGCCTCATTCCATGTTTGGAAAGAACACAGAGGGACACTGTGGTATGTTGCATCTACTCACGTGAATATACTGAATATGAAATATTCGTGAAATACTGTATCAGGATTACTACTATTATTTCAGTGTTTGGCAAAATTAAACACTGTAAAACTGCGCTATATGCACAAAAGATTTATTTTGATTCATTTAATCAAGCATGTTCTGTTGCTTAATAGTAAATAGCTCTTTAAAACCATAAATTGGTATTGCTATCAATGGGTGTGAAAAAAGCACTTATTTTTTTTGCTACTACAGCAGCATTAAAGCTATCCTCCCCTAATCCTCCCCTCACCTGACCTTTGTTCAGGCTCACCTGTGCTCTCTAGTCTTCTTCTACTGGCACAGTATCAGACAGCAGTAACAAAGATCACTTCTAGTGGTGATATGTGAGAATGCAACAAGGGCAAATCAGCCAATCTAATTACAGATGGTAGCTTTATAATTATAATGTCATACTCATTCAGCTTATTACTGGTGTAATAATGTAAGTTAACGTATAAGAGAATGTTGTTGATGTTCAGTCTGAGCCCATTTATGCTTACAATTTGAAGTCTCATACGCACATCTCTTTTCTTACAGGCACATGTGATAACTCCCCATCCAATGACTGCCGCTCTCCCAACGGCCAAGTGGAGAGCTGTTCTGACTCTGCTGGCCAATGGGTGCACCCAGAGAAGCCATGTGTGCAGCCCACTCCACCCACAACCCCACCTCCCACAACCTGTATGCCTCAAGTCTGCAATATTCTGACGAGCAGGTTAGAGGGGCGCAGTGAAATATTGACTTAAATGTTACACAGAAACTGAATACTTTTGAATGCATATTTTTAATGTTTAGTCTCTCAGTGTTGAGAGCATTGTCCACAGAAGCACACACAGAGGCTTGTTTTTACACAGAGTTGAATTTTATGAGGTCTAAATGACATTCTGGGAGCATTACAAGAGAGCCAAAAGTATTCACACTTTGACGTCACTATTCTTTAACAATTTCTGCACTTCTATTTTATTCACTCTTTAACATTACAAATTAGACTTTATTGTAAAATGTTGTGTAGCTCATAAACTGCAATTCTCTTAACTGATCCTAGCTATCAGCTTTTTTGTCGTGGTTAGGTGCTTATTTTGCACTTTTAGAACAGGCTTAAGAATGGAGTAAGACTGGAAGTGCAGACAAGCAAATAGACTAGGTGTAGTAGAAGTCACACTGAAAGTTCTCACAAAAAAGAAGAAGCATCATATATTTTCAACACTCACACAATAAACGATGTTATTCATGGTTCATACATGTTTCTTCTCTTTAACAGTGTTTTCCAGGAGTGCCACAAAGTAGTACCTGTATCACCATATGTGGACTCATGCCACTCGGACGTCTGCAGTGGCGACAATAAAATCTGCCCCATTCTAGAGGCTTATGCAGGACAGTGCTCCAGCGCTGGGGTCTGCCTCAGCTGGAGGAACAAAACCGATGGGCTCTGCGGTCAGACACTTCTAAAAAACTTCATTGCAACATGATCTTAATATGCTTTGTAGATATCAGTGTATTCATATGATTCTAATATGTGCCCTACAGGTCACACATGTCCACACAATAAAAAATACAAAGCGTGTGGTTCTGAGGTACAGTCAACATGCGATGACAGGTACAGTACAGATTTTTTATCATCTGCTTTAAAAGAATATTACTCAAGTCAAATAAAGCATAGTTTCTGTTTCAACTTAAAGTGCAATATTGTAAATAGAACACAAAATTAATATGTAAAATTTGTGAAAAACAATAAAAATATAAGTCAAGATGAGCATTATAAATTATAATAATAATACAAATGAATTGTGAAAGATTACCCATATTCTATGTGACAGGTACAATAAAAAGTTCGCCGCAGATAATGAAACTAACATGGAGGGCTGCTACTGTTCTGAGGGCACCACTGAGTACAAGTCGGCCTATGATGAGTGTGTCAGCACCTGTGGTGAGTGTACCAGCCTGAATCTGAAACCCTCCTGTGTCCTTTTCCACTATTTGTCCTTTTCATTATGGCACTGTGGACTTTCAGATGTTTGTGAGGGGCCTGATGGAAAGCCACGACAGGTGAGTGGATCTGTGTCTTGTATGGGGCTGGGAATCACCAGGCACTTCACCATTTGGTCAGATAATCATTTTTTTATGTAACCAAAACTCTTCTGTATTTCCACACCTAAAAATAAAATAGTCTTGCTATGAATACTCAAAGTAGATCAAATAAATACACAATAATTCTGGAAATGTAGATTAATCCTAAAAAGGTTTAAAGCCCAGGACCTTCTAGAATGAATAAAACATGATTTAACTGTAACATTTAGCTGGTAGACTCCAGTAAAAGTCAGTGACAGTGAATAAAGGTTTTAAATAGCCTATGCTAAGTTAATAAATAATAATAACAATAACAACGAATAATAAAAAAGACAATGAAAACCTATAACATTTACATGAGTTGTGTTTGACATATTTACATTTGTTCTGTTCCACAAATAGCCCGGAGAAACTTGGACTAGTGATTGCCAAATATGCAATTGTGACAACGATTCTTTGAGCATCCAGTGTATGTTTGTTCCGTGCCCAATGATGGACATTGTAAGATGCACTGAGCCTGGAGAGCAGGTTGTTAATGAGACCATCGAGTGCTGCAACTACCAGAAATGTGGTCAGTGCACATGCAACACTCTCTTGTATCATTACACTTGAAGAAAACATGATATTACATTAGAAAAATAATTAAGAGGTATTCTTATTTGACTTCTGGTAATTCTTATTTACTTTTCAACTGTACAGTAGAAAAAAAAGGAAAACATATTATTTCCATTGCATCTGTACATAAAGCTATTTTCAAAGTATGACTATGTATGTATTGAAGCATTTCTCTTCTAATCTGTTTCTAACAGAGTGCAACACAACCCTATGCCCCAGTCCGCCCTCATGTCCCTTGGGCTTTACTGTGAATATGACGGCTGGTGTGTGCTGCCAGGAGTTCAAGTGTGGTATGTCCCACTCTCACACACACACACACACGCACACACACACACACACACACACTCACACACACACACACACACGCACACACACACACACACACACACTCACACACACACACACACACACGCACGCACACACACACACACACACGCACGCACACACACACACACACACACACGCACACACACACACACACTCACACACACACACACACACACGCACGCACGCACACACACACACACACACACACGCACACACACGCACACACACACACACACACACACACAGACTGTTCTGGTCCCTTGTTCACCATTGTATTCACGTTCTGTATTTTCAGTTCCTAAAGGAGTGTGTGTCTATGACATGACGGAATATGAGGTAATCTAAATGTTTTAATTACATCAGTGATTTCTTTCTGATCACTTCCCCTCTTGTCATAAAAAAGTATCTTAAAGGATTTAGCATGCATGTGAGCCAATGTCTCTGGGGCACAGACAAGACAGACAAGAATCAGTGACGTATAATAAGTTGGTGTACATAATGCAGTGACATGTGTCTACAGCCTGGAGCAAAGATCCCCACCACCACGACCACAGCAGAACCTCCACTAGAGGCACCCCTCACCACCTCAGGCCCTACCTCCTCCCCCTCCCCCTCACACAGCCTGACTCCCTCTGATAACTGTGCCAACTGTTACTGCAGCGCTGATGTCAACACCAGTACCTCCCTACACATAATCACGTGCACCCCTGTGGTCTGCAACATGGACTGCGCCAAGGTACCACAGTCACTTTAGCTCCCATCTGCTTTTCAGCTCATTATATTACATTCTTTGGGCTGGAGATAGTCAATGTAATGCTCCTAGATTATACGAATCAATGTTTTTGAACATTCAGCCATGTTAAAATTGAATTCAAAAACACCTCAACACACTGTTCTGTTTAATGATGTTACGATGGTCATCAGACTTATTCTGATAAAGGGTGATTTTCTTGTTTAAATTACCTCCATAATTATCTCTACTTTGAAGCTAGCTGCTATTGTTTTAAGCCTCATTTACATTGCTTCGTGCTTTAGATGACCAGCACCAGCATACATATACATTATTTTAAGCTTAAAGCCAAAAACATCATGTAATGCTAAAATGTATAAAAACTTGTTCAAAAAGCTTTAATAGTGCCTAAACTATAGCCAAATATTACCAAAACATGGTAATACCAGCATATGCATTTGCCACAAAATGTAAAATCTCCATTAGTAATTTATGTGTTAGGTTGAAATCATTTTGCTCTTTTCCCAGGGTTATACATATAAGGAAATACCAGGAGAGTGCTGTGGCCATTGTGTCCAAACCCACTGCATTCTTTATTTTGATAACTCTACAGTCACAATTGCAGTAAGAAATCCACACTTTTTTATTTGAATCGAAAGAATGAAAAAAGACGTGTTAATTTTTGTTATGTTTTCAGGCCAATGAGACTTATATGTCCCCCAATGACAAGTGTGTGAAGTACGTGTGTGAATCAGTAAATGGCCAGTTTATGGTACAGAAGATGACAAAAACATGTCCAGTATTCAACCCCCTGGACTGTGAAGCTGTGAGTCACACCACAAATCTTTTTAACTGCCTATACATTTATTTATTTTATCAGTAATTAATTATACTCATAAAAAAAAAAAGCTATGATGTCTTTAAAGGTGCATGTAACTTTTTTTCTTCTCTCTAAAGGTGATGTTATTGCTTTGCGTGGGATATTCCATAATATGCCATTAAATGTTAATCTACTTTCTGTTTTATTGCCAAAGAAATACATTTTTGTTGTGTCCTCCTTGCTTCTCCATAGATCTGACCTATATCTTAGCTTGGTGGTGTCGCCTGCTTGTCCTGACATACGATTAGTTAATGGCATAGTGTGTAACATTCAAGGCAAAGCAATAACATCTCCATGGAGACAGGTGGCACACCCTCCGCTAGATAAGTTCAATAGTGCACCTTTAAATCAAATGTAACCTGAAATTGTGTCTATGAATGACAATGATAGCATAGCAGGCAGGACATTTTAGAATTTGAGAAAAAGTGTGTGTTTATTTTCATTGCAGGGCACAGAGACAACAGATGCTGATGGATGCTGCAGATCTTGTAAGTCCATGTTTTATTTTTGAATTAAATGTGTAAATTGTTAAGTAAACACAAGACAGATAACCCTGGAGGACTAAAGGGGAGAGGGCTGAAGGTCCCCTGCATGTGTGTGATGCCTGCAAAGTAACCTAGTTTGCACTAAAATGGCAAAAATGGACTAGGAGCAGATGAAAATGCTACCAAATCGACATGTAAACAGTTAAAGAGGGGGGACTGTTATAATGCTCTGAAGAGGGGGAGTGTCAAAAGCAAAACTGAAACATATTAAATTAATTTTAATATGTTGTTTTTGGTGAATATAGCATTTGATAAAAAATGACAAAAGGTAACATTGTGATATATGTAAGTTTTGTATTAGCAATTAATACCCAATAGAAGCATAGACTGTATATATAAATGGACATAGCTAACCCGCTTGCCGGCGCGTTCCAAATAGAAAGTGAGCATGGGGGCAATTCCAGCTCTGTCGACTCTGGCTCCAATTGACATTACATTAAAAAAAAAATCATATTAACCTGCTTTGTATGATCGTGGTGTTTTTACTTTTTTATTTTGTCCATAAATCATTTCCTGGATATGGAACTATGCTCCAAATTTGCTCCTATAACCGCTAGCCTCGTGAGCTTCATTTGACTGGAGCCGAACGCTATGGGTCACACTCCCTTAGTCCACTTCTTTATACAGTCTATGCACAGAAGTCAAGAATGACACTCTCTTTAAGTTTATTTTGTTTTTAGTCCCACGATTAAACCAGATCTAGGCCAGATCTTCCCCTGTTCTATGAAGTATTAACATGTAACACTAACTATGTAACAAAGTTGTGTGTGCCTCCATGTGTGTGCAGGTACTCGTCGCAATGCGTGTGAAATGCTCTCTGAGTCCAAGATTATGGAAGTGAATGGATGTCAGAGCGATCAGCCTGTCAACATGACCTACTGCTTTGGGCACTGTGGCAGCTCCTCCAAGTAAGTACAAGAGGGCGGGGGAGTGTGTAAGTATATCCATACACAAAACAAAACTATCTTAAACCTTAAAAAAAAAAAAAAAAATACAACATAAAAACATACAAATTAATACAGGAATAAATAAATAAATACATAAATGAGGCTTTGATTTTACTCAAATACTAAATAAGGTATCAATCTAATATGTCAACAAAAAAGAAGCAAGAAATTTAAATATGGCTCTGTCCATTTTTCAGATCTGTATGTCTCAAATATGGCTTATTTTGGCAATTATTACACAGACAACGCTGTATTTTTAAATGAACGCATTACTCAATTAGAAGTACAAAGTAGTGATCCAAGAAATTACTCATACAAGAGTAAAAATATTATTTGGAAAAACTTCTACTCAAGAGCAACTTAAGGAGTTACTGTTGGGATGTAACATCAGATTTATAATTTTAAGTTAATGTCATTTGAAGGACAAAACATACAACAAATAATGCACAAAATCTGGTATTTTCAGAGGATAGACAAAAATTAGACAAACTAAATCATATCTGAAGGAGCAGTGCAAGAAACAAATGTTCAAATCATTTCATATTAGTAAGATATATCAGTAAGAGTACTGTTACCTCAATAAAAATATTTATCAAGTAGCAGTAAAAGTACGCTGCTACAAAAGTACAACTTTCTTTACAAAGTTACTCAAGTAAATGTAACTGAGTAAATATAACCCACCTCTGCTTTCAGGTACTCTGCATCAACCAACACCATGATGCAGAAGTGTGAGTGT
The DNA here is from genome assembly GCA_029959045.1 of Taenioides sp. WSHXM2023. Classification (NCBI taxonomy): domain Eukaryota; kingdom Metazoa; phylum Chordata; class Actinopteri; order Gobiiformes; family Gobiidae; genus Taenioides; species Taenioides sp. WSHXM2023. The sequence continues at coordinate 28,636,575 of CM057091.1, forward strand.
TGTCAGGCCGCCAGCACCGGCCAGAAACAGGTGGAGCTCAAGTGCGGCGACGGCTCCCGCGTCCAGCACACATACAACCTGGTCACGGCGTGTTCCTGCAGTCAGTCTCAATGCGTCGAGTCAAAACTCCGCAGAAGACGCTCCACCTATTAATGCGCTGACCTACGCAATCATGTTCTGAAATGCATGTGATTCTTGAAGTTCATATTTCAGTCTTTCCTCAAATGTTGGTGTTGTTTATGTTCTGCTCTCTGAACAGAATCCTACTTTGGAAACATATATTGTAAATGTACTTCAGCACTTCTCTCCTCTTTTCACCAAGATGACTATCAACTCAAGTTCTGTAATAATAATAAAGTTAAACATAGGCATTACAACTACATGGAATGTTTTATTTATTATTTAATTATGCAATCACCAGGCGAACAGATAAAACAAATTACAATGTGCTTAAGTATACAGCAGGGGGCATTTATAGTGTTTAAATGTTTACAATGGGAGGGGGAAGGTGGAATGGAGCCAGACTTGGAACAGTTCGTGTATGTGTATAAGTGTAAGTAAAAAATGAAGACACAAAAAAATAGGGAAAAAAGGAGGGTAATTCAAAAAAGGACAGAGGAGATGCAGTGTTTTTTCTTTAGTGATTTTTTTTTTTTTTTTTTTTTTTTTCAGTCTTGTTTTCCACACATTTAAGTTATGGCAAAAGGAGAAATTTAATTTGTCAACTGGACAGAGTTTATTTGGTCGAATACGTTTCGCAGCTCATCCAAGCTGCTTCTTCAGTTCTGGTCAGATGCTGGTGGACACTGTTTTATATCTGCCTGAAGGGAGGAGCTAATTACAATGAAAATTACTCTGAGACAACACATATTTATTTACAGTTTCTGTTAGTTAGGTGAGTCTATTCAATATGGAGTGGGAGTGGGGGAGTAGTTAGCATATCCATTCAGGGCCATGATGGGTGTTTTCACACCTCTGGACGGGTAGGGTCCACTAGTCCGAGGGTCCACTAGTCCGAGTTTTAAAGGTGTTTAAAGGGGATAGATCAAGGTAAGTAGACACTAAAAACAGATTGATACCCTGGTGGACTAAATTCAGATTGTGGATTCATAAACACAGATTCATGGCCACGGAGTCAATGCCAAGAATAACTAGAAGGGCACTCGAAGAGCGCAGGTCCCATGAAAGCCACGTAATGTGACAGGAGTATACTGAGGCCAATAAATCCCTGTTCAAATAAGACCAAGACGTCAAAACAACTCTTGGTACGTTTCATAACATCTATTACTCTCGAAATATACAGCCAAAAGCTCGGACTAGTGGACCCTCGGACTAGTGGGTAGTACCGCCTCTGGACATGTCCTGGCTAGTTTTGAGAGAAATATGTTAGGTATTTATTTGTTTTTTTGTTATTTTTTGGAAAAGATTTGACATTTGAAAATAGCGTTTATTTGCAAAAGCAGTAGTTTGAGTAATTCGATGGTCATTATAAAGCACACGCTGTTATTTTTAAATGCCATATTTGAAAATTAGGAAATTGTGAAATGATTTTAATTTGAACAGTTATTTATTATTTTTTTAGACTAGACAAACAACAAAAAGCAAATAATTTACCATCCATTACTCAACTAAGGAATATTAAATTTGGCGGTCTATGTTTGGAGTCTTTGACCGTGTCTTACTTCTGGTGTAAAAGCAGAACATTCTTACGAGCCTTTGCTTCTATGACACAGTAATATATAAGTATATTCAATTAGTATTATCACAATACTACAATTTCAAACATGATTTCAATACTAGCAAATACACTCGATGCTGAATACAGATTCCAGTATCACAATGATGAACACTCTTGTTTTAGACAATAGAACATGATTTTCAACATTAAATCGTAGTACTTTCTTTTATATTTCCATGTGGTCTTATATCTGTGTAATCCTCAGTGGTCCAGGTAGGTTCCATAGTGGTCCATGGGCGTGTAGTCTATGTGCTCTTATACTTGTTCTGATACAGCTCAAGATCATTCTAAAGCTATTCAGGAAAAGTTCATTTCTGTCCCATGAATGTAACTAGTATTTATACCAATACTTAACCAAAAAATATTGACCATTTGTTTTAAAGATGAACCACTATAGGACAGAAAATGTATGTATTCAACTTATCATTCCAGGCTAGGGGTTTAGAATCACAATGCATCGATGTACTATGATGCAGTACGATGCATTCATTCAGATTATAAAGCTTTATTTTATTTCTTCAGTATTATTTCTTCAGTACTGTCCACTCCACGGAGCCACGTTTGTCTCATGGCTGTGTTCCATCATGTAAACACTGAATAAGCTGATCTATTTTGATTAAGATAAGGCACATCTCACCATTGTTGTTGTTTATCACCTCCAATGATGTTTATTTTTATTAAATCAATGGTGATCAAAGTGAAGACATTTCATTTCTACCAGACAAATAGATTTATTGGTATCTCGCCAGCTGCGGTTCAGATGAAGGTTTATTGTTTTTGTAATAAAAGTTAGATTTGAAAAGGTGGCACGTGTGTGTCTGTGTCTTTCTCATAACTGCTCGAGTTTTGGCTTTTTAAAGAGGGGGTATTATGCTAAATCTACTTTTTTTAGCCTTCTACCATGTTATAACGTTGGTCCCTCATCAAAAACATGCATGAAGTGGTTTTCTTAAACCACTTCATGCATGTTTGGATTCCTGTGAGCTTTAAGTCATGTTATAATGTTGTTTCCTCATCAAAAACGTGGTGTTGTGTTTTGTTTCATTCACACATGTTTGGGTAATCCTGTATTATTAATATGTCCACATCTCCAAAGCTCAAAGTGCTCTGTTTCACCTTGTGATGTCACGTAGTGGTACTTTTCAAGTTAACAGCTACCTTTTAGCTTTAGTTCAGTGAAGATTGGCAATTTCAGGGTTGTATGTGTATGTCTAGTGAGGGTGTATGGAGTTTAAAAACACAGTAGAGTGCTTCCTGTATTACCGCATGACATCACAAGGTATTTTTGTGATGAGAAAACATTATAACAGATCAGAAAATAGCAGAATATAGGCCTTTTATTCATTCGTGTATGTTTGAGTGATCTTATGGTCTCTCCCAGATGCTATTCGAATCCTCGTTTCGGTTAGGTGTACGAGATCACATGACTCCGCCTACAAGCCTCTGCAACCAGGAAGTTCTGTGAAAGCTCCCCCCATGCTCAGCCCCTCCCTGCTCAGCGCTCCCCTCACACAACACCACGCGGCATCAAAAACAAAACTGAAACAAATACAATTTTTAATACATTCTTTCTGGCGATTGTAGCATTTTCAAAACAAAAAAAGGTAACGTGGTGACTTAAATATGTTATGTGTTAGCAATTAATACCCCATAGAAGTGTAATACCCCTTCTTTAAATACTTCCATGGTATGTCCTACTTAATAACTTGTATTTGCAGGACTTGTATTTGTTCTAATTGGAGTAATAATGGAGTAGTTTGTGACAAAGGTGAGACTACACCACATCACCCCCATCCTCCAAGAACTACACTGGCTTCCCATAAAACAGAGAATCCACTTCAAAATCCTCCTCACCACCTTCAAAGCTATCCATAACCTGGCTCCACCTTACATCTCTGACCTCCTCCACATCTCCATTCCCTCTCGCTCCCTCCGCTCCTCTTCCTCTCTCCAGCTCTCTGTCCCCTCTGCCCGTCTCATCACTATGGGGGGCAGAGCCTTCAGCCTCTCTGCTCCCCAGCTTTGGAACTCTCTCCCTCCTGACCTCCGCAACATTGACTCTCTTCCACTTTTCAAATCCCGACTCAAAACCTACCTCTTCACACAATCCTACACCACATAACAGTCACTCTCACCATCATCCAGTTTTGTATCTCTGTTTTATCTGTAAATATGTGTTTTTTAACTTTGTCTTGTACAGTGTCCTTGGGTGTCCTGAAAGGCGCTTTCAAATAAAATGTATTATTATTATTATTATTACTAAAGCATATCATCTGTTTACATTTTGTTGGATGAGGATCAAATGGAAGCAGCAGTCACAGACCCTTTTGTCCAGTCAGGCATGTTGTGACTGTCACTACTGATACTTTGCAGCTGATGTCGTCAACATTCCCTGGGCGTGTGAAGCTAACTGAAAGCACTACTCTGTTAGAATGTACATATTAGACTTAACCTGAGCGTTATTTGAACACAATCTGACCAGGAAGGGCTGACTGGGTTGGAACTACAACAGGTGAGATGATTTGTGCGCTTAAAAAAAAGTCTCACGCACATAAAATTACAATCACAAGCGAGCAGTATAGCCAACAGTGTTGCAGTTAGTCACTCTCACCTTTTTCTTGAAAGTCAAACACCTAAACAGGACCATGAATGCTTGTATTCATCACAAGCTCCTGAAAAAGTGTTTATAAATGCGTGCATTGTGTAAGCATGGTTACTCCTGAACATTCCATCATTAGAGATGCATGTAGAACACCCCCATGGTTCAACATCAGCAAGAGAAGCGACTAAGTGGGCGGTCCAAACAAACGTATCCTTCACTTAAGGTTCAAAACAAGGTACAGGGTCTATAAAGTAAAATTTCAGCACACGCCCTTTCAGTTTCTCAACACTTTTTGGTGACTGTTGTCTGACGCCCTCTGCTGGTAAGTGTAGAAAGTGAAAAGAAAAGTGCTCTTTTAATTCTCCTCAGTGCTCAAACACCATTTTGTCCATGAATGTGCTGCTAAAGGCCCTATGTTATTTGTGTTATTTAAGACTTAGACTTAGACAAACTTTATTGATCCACAAGGGAAATTATATGGACACAGTAGCTCACTAATCACAATATAATATAATAACAGAGTAAAAAATAAATAAATAAAAACTTGTATATGTACAAGTCAAAATAAAATAGAAACATAAGTTAAAAAAATATAAAATTACAGCATATACAAGAGACAAGAAAGATATGATGTGATGAGGTCAAGGTTATAAGGTTATCCGTTACATAAGGGTGAGTTGTACAGTTGTAGGGAGTATTATAGTATGAATGTAGTCCTGTATCTGTCACTGTTTGAACGGAGCTGTAGGAGCCTGTTGGAGAATGAGCTCCTCTGTCCCTCTATAGTCTGGTGCAGTGGGTGAGTTGTTGTACAGTTGTAGGGAGTATTATCTCCTCTGTCCCTCTATAGTCTGGTGCAGTGGGTGAGCAGGAGTGTCCAAGATGGAGAGCAGTTTGTCCAGTGTCCTCCTGTCCCTCACTGTGACAAATGTCTCCAGCTCACAGCCGATCACCTAACCAGCTTTGAGGATCAGTTTGTCAATCCGCCCAATGTCCCTTTTACTGGTGCCGCTCCCCCAGCAGACCACAGTGAAGTCCAGGGCGCTGGCCTCCACAGACTGGTAGAAGATCTCCAGTAACTTGCTGTACACATTGAAAGACCTGAGCTTTCTCAGGAAGTAGAGTCTGCTCATGCTCTTCTTGTACACAGCATTACAGTTGTCCCTCCAGTCCAGTCTGTTGTTCACATGGACGCCAAGGTACTTGTAGCAGTCCACTATTTCCACGTCCTGGCCCTGGATGGTAATGGGCTCCACTGGTGTCCTCTTCCTCCTAAAGTCAATCACCAGTTCCTTGGTCTTGTCAATGTTCAGGAGCAGATGGTTTGCCTGGGACCACGCCACAAAGTTTGTAATCAGTGTCCTGTACTCCAGCTCCTGTCCATCCCTGATACACCCAACCACTGCAGAGTCATCAGAGAACTTCTGCAGATGGCAGGACCTGGAGCTGGACTGGAAATTAGAGGTGTATAGAGGTGTATGTTTTAAACTGCTAATTTCCTTAAGCAAACAGAGTAGAGCAGAGGCAACTCAGAGATACTTACAAATTAGGACACTTTTAGAAATTTATCGGAAATGTACAATCTATGAAACTCTTAATAAGTGCAAAATTTGAAATTAATTTTGAATAACATTTAATAGCAAACTAAGGGAACAAATAAATAAATAACTGGTTTGTTTACAAAGAGTAAACGAAAAATTAAAATGACGAGGGGCACAGGGGTGGAGGTGCATCTAGGTGGGGGTCATAGGGTAGGGTCCTCTGGATTGGGCCACTTAGCCACCCTGCCGCCAATTAACAATTTGAAACAAATTAAGCAGACCTATATCTTTTGAATGGTGAATAGTCCTGAAAATGTCACATAACAGAAAGCTGAAGCCTGTGGATCTGTCAGTCTCATGTGAATATGACTGGTGGATTAAAATAATCAACAGTGAACTTGGAGAAAAAGCAGTTATCTGCCCAGCATGGAAATTAGAAGTTAAAAATACAAGCAAACAAAAAAGGATACGTCTATCCTAACAAAGAGAGGAGTTGCTCTGACAAAAGACTTGGATTAGCTCCCTGGGTAAACAGTAGCTTTGTGTGGCGCTGTTCAGCAAGGTGTCTTTTTGTACAAAGGGATTTAAATGTAAGGTTTGATGTCAGGACTAAATTATGGCTCTTTGATGAACACAATTATCCTCCCCAGACGACAGGGCTTTCATGTGCGCCAAGGCTGGGTGAAGCTCAGATATCTCAACCCTCACGACTGAATCCACATCTGAGGCAACACAACTATCACACAATCCATCCAGGAAAATCACTATGTGCAGCCTTTTATCATTGCAAGTGGATTTTAAACAGTATCATTATTTAGGTAATGATAGATTAAGAGATTAGATTTGCTCAGTGTGAGGAGTTCAAGGGATTATTCAAAAGTACACCTGATTTTTACTGTCAAAAACACAAAAAATAGTTATTAGTAACTAGTAGTTAGTTTGTAGTGATTAGTTTGCATGTCACACCTCTGCTAACAAACTGCATACTAACATTGGAGCTCAATAGTTTGCACTACTGATGCACAGGTCCACCGGTAACCTGTGCAAGTAAAGCAGGGGGGAGTTATATTGTAATGCACATGTTCAACGCTCAAAGCAGCCATTTGAACCCATTATCCCCTCAACTTATTTTAACATGCCACTAACAGATAGATGTTTAGTACTGACGTTATGAAGTATCAAAGTATTAAAACTACCTTTGACACATCCTGACCACTGCAGACTAGGAGCACCCTACAGGATCTGCAGGTTCGGACATGCTCTGACCCAGCTGTCATTTTCCTCACTACTAACAGTGTGAAAAAGATATTATTCTCTGGTTTAGTCCTGACTGTTTGGACTTACATAACCAACACAACATTGTGAGGATAAAATAAAATCTGTATGTGGATTTTGTATCCTCTTTTCATTTGCACATGACTGAATGACTACAAAAAAAACTATCAACGTAATTTGCCAAGAAATGCTATTTTATTATTGTGCTGACAGCATATGGTGCTGTCTAAATGTCCTGGGTTATTCAGGCTGAAGTTCCAGACTGAGGCTGAAGGACCTGGACATGAACACCATTGTCAGAGGCCTGCTTCATAAAGGCCTCGAGGGGAATGCCCTGTACTGGGATGCCCTCAAACATCAAGGTCTCTATGGGAAGCTCCTGCACACTCTGGATGTTAACCTGGTTCACACCAGCCTGGTTGCTTGTGACCTGGTTGCCGTGGGCCTGTCGGTGCAGGGCCTGGTTGGGCAAGGCCTGGTTGGGCAAGGCCTGGTGGTGCAGGGCCTGGTAGTGCAGGGCCTGGTGGTGCAGGGCCTGGTAGTGCAGGGCCTGGTGGTGCAGGGCCTGGTAGTGCAGGGCCTGGTTGGGCAAGGCCTGGTTGGGCAAGGCCTGGTTGTGCAGGGCCTGGTAGTGCAGGGCCTGGTAGTGCAGGGCCTGGTGGTGCAGGGCCTGGTAGTGCAGGGCCTGGTGGTGCAGGGCCTGGTGGTGCAGGGCCTGGTTGGGCAGGGCCTGGTTGGGCAGGGCCTGGTTGGGCAGGGCCTGGGCAGGCTGCTGGGAGGTGGGAGCTACAGGAGCAGCAAAGGGCTGGTGGTTTGTGAGGACTGGAAAACCATTATTTTTCCTCTTCTTGCCCTTTTTGCCCTGAAATAACATAAAGGTATTAGTAATAATGTTGGTACCATTCAATTCCCATTCACCGTGAATACACAGAGGCATGACTATTGTGAACATGGTGCAAACAGGTGGAGACATAGTAGTGAATGTATTCTAAGCACTGAAATGGTCCGGATAGGTGTGTGTATAATATATCTCTTTGACTGTGTATTCTGTGATGCACTTACAAAGTTGTCCTTGGTGGACCATCCAGGATATTTGGCCTCATGAGCCCTTCTCTCTTGGTGGGCCTGTTCAAAGTACGGAGCCTGCTCCTCTTTAGACAGCATCTTCCACTGCAGAGGAACAAGACACACATTTTAAATAAACAGGAATTCTACCTTCTGCTCTTACATCTGCTCCAAATGACCAGATACACTTTACATTTATGACTTATATTGACAACCATTGGTTCATCTTTTAACCAAAGCCCTTGTCTGTATGATGAATGCTCCTGTAGACTGGTGTGTTCTACTCACCCTTTGTCCCAGCACCGCATTGACTTTAGCAGAGTCAGTGATGTGGAGCTCCTGCACCACCTTGGGCCTCTGCTCAGCCCTGAACAACATAAATGCGTTGGGTGGTTTCTTTATGTAAGGTTTGTCCTCGGCGTCCTGCTTCCTCCTGCTACAAACACAACACATGAAATATGAATTTGTGTAATAACTTCTCAAAGGTGTGCTGTATGCATAGGTTCTTCTATGGGACTAAGGCTTGTATGTATATTTTTCTTTTCTGTTCTTTACCTTGGCGTAGCAGAAGTATCAGAGGAGGCTGGTACCACACATGTGTAGAACTGTTTTCCTTGGCTGTAGATAAGAATAGAAAGACATTAATTAGTACCGGGCGCAGTGGGACAAAAGCAGTGTGGTACCAAGTGTACTTACAATGTACCCAAGGAGCGCAGAGCGTCCATGCGGATGACAGGGTTACCATTAGGCTGAAAGGTAAATTTAGATCACTTTAATTGAGATATGACAAAAGACGTTTCATTACATTTTTTAAAATGTAATTAAACATTGAAAAAGTAAAAGATATCATTGGATTATGAATGTTAACTTACAGTAGACAGTGGCACGTATGAAGGAGCAGCAGTGTTTTCATCGGCTGTTGTCTGGTGACATGACACTTTCCTCTTCCTCTTTGGACTGGCGCACTCACTCGAGTCTCCAAAAAGTGCAGCTTCAATGGGGTCTGAAGCAGCCCTTTTTGTTGCGTGTCCAATCGTCTCTGACGATTGGACACATTGTTCAACAGACTCACAAGGTGAGCCAGGTGAAGGGGTCTGATCATTGGGCAAAGAGCCACTATCGGCCAGATGCTCATCGACCAAACTGGTCAGTTCAGCCAGTGTTTCCTCCCAGTTTCCTCCCAGGACATATTCCTCAAAACCCTCGGTGCTCGGGTCTTGAATGTGGCTGGGTGATGGAGGTGTAGGAGGTTCCACGGGTGCAGAAGGAGGTACAGATCTGAATTGAAGGACATATTCAGGATCTGCAAATTCCTGTTCGCCCTCCCAACCGCTCAGGAAGGCCTCTGGGTAGAGACACCAATTTCCTGACTCCATAGTTTAGATCTATGAAATACTGTCAAGACAAAACACAAAATTGATTAAATAACACATTTTAGTTATTAAAACTTCTACAAAGATCATTTTGTCCAATGTAATGTTTTATTTTACTTTGGAACTACTGTTTTTCCCAATGTAACGTCACAAAAACCGATGACCCCCATTTCCCCAAGATTCAAACTATCGTCTTACTTTTGTTTTACATAATTCAGTCAATACTGATGTGTCAAAATACTACAGTATTACAGCATATTTTTTCCGTTCATAGCTGTACATTAAATTACAAATACTACCAGAAACAACTAAACAGGACCAAAACTCAACTATGAAGAAACCCAGCGTTTTCAGAGTTTAAACAAGTGCTTCAAACCATCACTCACCAGTTGGACTCAGCGAGAACAGTAGATTTAAACCCTTGAAGGCTTTAAATGGAGTTGTTTGAGAAAAGTTGAGGACAAACTGTGTTTTGTGGCTCACTCTTTGCTCACCAGATCAGAAATGAGCTCTAGAACCAACTGAGGACACAGTTCCATGGCGCCGTCACATGACACATTCTGAAATTAGCATATAGAATTATATTATATAATATGTTATTATTTTTCAAATAATGACAAACAGAATAGGTTCCATGGATTTGATAAGAACACAGTTATATTGAATGTTTTTCACACAGTGTATCTGGAATTAAAACATTATAAGCTCTACCAGTGTCCAGTCTCAATAAATATACACTACCACACAAAAGTTTAAACAACCTTTTTCATTTATGTTTCTTTCTTTTTTATTTTCGTGATTATTCACATTGTACATCCTCACTGAAGGCCTCTAAACTATGAATGGCGCATGTGGAATGCAGCAAACAAAATCTTAATCTATCTTCATCTTAATCTATATTTGAACTTTTGACATTTCTTGACCCTTACAAGGCCCACCTGTGAAGTGAAAACCCTTTCAGGAGACTTCATCCTGACGCTCATTGAGAAAAGGCCAAGGGTTTGCAGGGCTATCAACAAAGCAAAAGGTGTCTACTTTGAGGATTTGAATGTAAAATATAAAAAAATTTAGTTGAGTAAGTTCACTTTTTTTTCTTTGCTACATTCCTTATATTTTGCATCATGTATTTGATGTCATCTGTGTATATTAAATGTACAAAGTTGTAAACATAAGGAAAAAAACAAACAAACATTGAATGAGAGCGCATCCAAACTTTTTTATTTTTATTTTTTTTATAGCAAAAGGAGAAATTTAATTTGTCAACTGGACAGAGTTTATTTGGTCGAATACGTTTCGCAGCTCATCCAAGCTGCTTCCTCAGTTCTGGTCAGATGCTGGTGGACACTGTTTTATATCTGCCTGAAGGGAGGAGCTAATTACAATGAAAATTACTCTGAGACAACACATATTTCTTTACAGTTTCTGTTAGTTAGGTGTGTCTATTCGATATGGAGTGGGAGTGGGGGAGTAGTTAGTGTGAAAACACCCATCATTCAGGGCCATGATGGGTGTTTTCACACCTCTGGACATGTCCTGGCTAGTCCCATTGTTTTCCCTGTTTGTTTTGATTTAGGTTTGAGGATAGAGTTATAGATGGGAGAAAAATGATGTCTGAGACCCCCATTTCTGTTCAAGGAAGGATTCTCTTTCTTGACAAAAATAGCTTCTTTAACTCCCCTCTCAAACCAGTTCTTTTCTCTGGCCAAGATCTGGACCTCGCTGTCCTCAAAGGAGTGGCCTGTGGCTTTTAGGTGGAGATGTACGGCAGCTTGCGGCCCACCCTGGTTTTCCCGTCTGTGTTGATACATCCTTTTGTGAAGTGGCTGTTTTGTTTCTTCAGTGTAGCGCTCACTGCAGTCTTCACTACACTGAATGAAGTAGACCACATTGCTTTGTTTGTGGCTCGGTGTTTTGTCCTTAGGATGGACCAGTTTTTGTCTTAAAGTGTTTGTGGGTTTGAAATAGACTGGGATTTCATGTTGTCTGAAGATCCTCTGTAGTTTTTCGGAAACGCCAGCCAGGTAAGGAATAGTTACACCCTTTCTCCTGGACTCTGGTTCTCTGTTGTCCTGTTTCTTTGTTCTCTTCGTTTTATTGAAAGCCCATTTAGGATATCCACAAACGGACAGGGCTTTCTCCACGTGTTGTTCTTCTTTCTCCTTTCCCTCTGTGCTTGTAGGAACCACTTGGGCCCTCTGTTGTAATGTCCGAATGACTCCCAGTTTGTGCTGAAGTGGGTGGTGTGAATCAAAAAGCAGATATTGGTCGGTGTGTGTGGGCTTCCTGAAGACCTCTACCTGGAGTCGCCGGTCTTCTCTTATCGTTACTGCACAATCTAAGAAGGCCAATGTGTTGTCCTTGGCATCTTCACGTGTGAATTTGATGTTCGGATCCACAGAATTGATATGTGCAGTAAAAGGTTCCAAATCTTGAATTTTGATTTTTGAGAAATTATCATCAACATAACGATACCAGTGCGTGGGTGGAGTGCCTGGATATGAGGCCAGGGCACTCTGTTCAAATTGTTCCATGTATAAGTTTGCAATGATAGGGGAGACCGGTGAGCCCATTGCACAGCCGTGGATTTGTCTGTAGAAGTTTCCTCTGAACTGGAAATAGGTGGTACTTGAACAAATTTCCAGCAGTTGGCAGATTTGGTCGGGTGAAAGTTTGGTTCTCTCTTCTAGCTTGGTATCCTCCAGTAGTCTCCTCCTTGCTGCCTCCACCGCTACCGATGTCGGGATACAAGTGAAAAGAGAGGTCACATCAAAGGAAACCATAGTCTCATCCCGGTCAAACTGGAGATGCTTGATTTTGTTCACAAATTCGGCTGTGTTTTCAAAGTGGTGCTCCGTGTTACCCACCAGCGGAGCCAAGATGGTTTTTAGGTGTTTTTATTTTTTTTATTATTATTTTTTATTTTTATGGAGTTACTGAGTACAACACGAATCCTAATCCTCTCTCCTCCTTTCTATATCGACAAACACAGCAGCACTGCATCTCTCGTCTTGATTGGCCAGCACTGGTCAGAATATGTGGATAGTGTTTTCAAAAATCAACTTTTAATGTTACTTTTAATGTTATAATATTGAATTCCTCAAGTTCTGCATAAAACACTGATCCAAAAGGTTACTATAATTGTGTTAAAGGTAAACAGTGGAAATAAACACTGAATCAACTTTTTTGGAACTTGTTTCTAATTATAAACACTTGGCTCCAGGGGCGGATACAGGTTAGTTAGACCAATCACACTGTTCCTCCTCCTCCCCCTCTCTTTTCCCTTTAGTTCTCCAGGTACTGCCCTGTTTAGCAGCTCTATTTGAATTTCGTTTGTAGTTTAGGTGTCTAGTCCCAGTACATTTTAGAACAACGATCAACCGTCTCACCTTTGTCTTGTCTCCTCCCAGACCGTCCCATCATCCTGCCCACAGACTTCAAGCTCCTGGACTTCCACTACCCCCAGTAATCAGCCACCTCCTGCGTGCCCACCTGGTGCCCGAGGTGTTTGGGATGGCCCTGTGCCAGCAGCTGGTACAGGCGGGAGCGGTGGGGTAGATTTGGGACATATTTAGAGCTGCAAGATTAATTAAAATCAAAATAAAACTGCAATTCGAATGGCCACAATTATCCAAAGGCTGCAATTTTTGATCTACCATGAATTCTTCCACATATACTTTGCAGGTACGTCATGCTGGGGTTGTTCTACATGTATGTGTATGGCAGATTGTTCAGCAGGTTCCATGGTGACACAGTGCACATACATATGATCAATACAAGTGTTCTGTTTAACTGTTTAGGTGTCTATCTTGTCGCTGTTGTAATTCCAACTAAATCAGTTCTTTCGGGTCAGATTACCGGTATGTTAAAATAAAGATCAGATTAAAGTCCAACAAGCCTCAGACAGAGCATGCCTACAAATAGCATCACACCCCCAGTGAATGTTGATGACATAGCTGCAAAGTATCAATAACTGCATAAAAAACGGTCGACCCTGTAGTTTAAATCTGTGCAAACATGTTCTGAAATGAGATCCTTGTATTAGTTTGGGAGTTCATATTTCAGTCTTTTTGTCCATTCTTCTGGATATGTTTAATATGTCAACCTTGAACAAAGTCCTATTGTTAAAATATAATTTGCTCATCACTATGTTTACCATCAAAATGAGAGATTTTTGCTAAATGGTTCAGCCCTATATGCACTGGTTTGGTGTGGTTTGGTTTCCCCTCAGCTGCTCTTCCCTCATATCTGCTTCACCATCGCCATCAGCACCAAGGCCAGGGCACAGCTCATCTGTGAGTGTGTCGTATTTGTCAGAATACATAATACAGAATACAATGCCAAACAGTCCACAAAGGTAGCAAAAATGATTTTCATATGTAAAAAAAAATATGTTTTTGTGCACGATTATTCACAACCCCAAAGACTTGTGGCAAATAGACAGAGACAAAGTAGCTGGTGTTATGCTCAAAGGCGCAATGACAATATACTAAACAAGAATAAAATGAAGTATTTTCTGCATTCTCCATTAGGGAAGCTCAGTTATCACAATAGAATCATGGCAGCCATATCAGACTGTCATTATAATCAAAACACAAAGGTGCAGCCAGCAATTATTGAAAAGTAGCTCTATTAATCATTTCAGTTGCTATTCGTAAGGATGACTCTTTGTTGAATATATATTGCTATTAAGCTCTTGAGCAACACACTGCACTCACTCACAGACAGGGCAATTTAAAGGTCCTGTATAACACAAAATGGACTTTTGTAAGCGGCACTTGAGGACAAAATATGTCTCCTGCGTGCTGTCTGCATCTAATTATAAAGCTTTTTATTGTCTTCCTTGTAATAATCAGGAAGTGTACATTTGCATCCTAGTTGTTGTTAACTTTACTGTGACAACAAAACTACGCTCTGGTCGCTGAAAGTTGTGAAAAGTTAAGACTGTCTTTATTCAAATGGGTAGTCTAATCTGTCATGTGCATTTTAAACCTATGTATTGTTTTTTTCGTGTAGAATCCCTCAGTCGTCCAGGTAGAATCCATAGCAAAAGGAGAAATTTAATTTGTCAACTGGACAGAGTTTATTTGGTCGAATACGTTTCGCAGCTCATCCAAGCTGCTTCTTCAGTTCTGGTCAGATGCTGGTGGACACTGCTTTATATCTGCTTGAAGGGAGGAGCTAATTACAATGAAAATTACTCTGAGACAACACATATTTCTTTACAGTTTCTGTTAGTTAGGTGTGTCTATTCGATATGGAGTGGGAGTGGGGGAGTAGTTAGCATATCCATTCAGGGCCATGATGGGTGTTTTCACACCTCTTGACATGTCCTGGCTAGTCCCATTGTTTTCCCAGTTTGTTTTGATTTAGGTTTGAGGATAGAGTTATAGATGGGAGACAAATGATGTCTGAGACCCCCATTTCTGTTCAAGGAAGGATTCTCTTTCTTGACAAAAATAGCTTCTTTAACTCCCCTCTCAAACCAGTTCTTTTCTCTGGCCAAGATCTGGACCTCGCTGTCCTCAAAGGAGTGGCCTGTGGCTTTTAGGTGGAGATGTACGGCAGATTGCGGCCCACCCTGGTTTTCCCGTCTGTGTTGATTCGTTTGAAAAGTGGTTGTTTTATTTCTCCAATGTAGCGCTCACTGCAGTCTTCACTACACTGAATGGAGTAGACCACATTGCTTTGTTTGTGGCTCGGTGTTTTGTCCTTAGGATGGACCAGTTTTTGTCTTAAAGTGTTTGTGGGTTTGAAATAGACTGGGATGTCATGTTGTCTGAAGATCCTCTGTAGTTTTTCGGAAATGCCAGCCAGGTAAGTTACACCCTTTCTCCTGGGTTCTGGTTCTCTGTTGTCCTGTTTCTTGGCTCTTGTAGTTTTATTGAAAGCAATCAATCAATCAATCAATCAATCAATCAAACTTTATTTCTAGAGCACCTTCCAACAACCAAAGCCGACCAAAGTGCTGTACAACATTAAAAACAAGATAAAAAACAATAAACATCATACAAATAGATCAACAAAGCACATTACACCATTAAAATAAAGAAAGTGTCACAGGGCCACTAAGTGTTGAAAGCCATTCTAAATAAGTAGGTTTTAAGTTTGGCTTTGAACAAAGGCAGGTCAGTGATGGAACGTAACTCAATGGGCAAAGAGTTCCAGAGTTTTGGACCGGCCACTGCAAAAGAACGATCACCCCACTGTTTGCACCAGGACCGGGGGACCTCCAGCAGATGTTGCCCAGCAGATTGTAGAGCTCTGCTGGGTTGGTGAGGGGTCAAAATCTCACACAAGTAGGAAGGTGCAAGACCACTGACTGCATTAAAAACAAACATCAAAATTTTAAAATGAATTCTGAACTGGACAGGGAGCCAGTGCAAGGAGTACAGGACAGGGGTGATGTGGTCATGTTTCCGTCTGTTAGTGAGCAGGCGAGCTGCAGCATTTTGCACAAGCTGCAAACGGTGAAGACCAGCTTGATTAATCCCCACATAGAGTGCATTACAGTAGTCTATGAGGGAAATAACAAAGGCATGGATAGCTTTCTCCAGGTCACCATGGCTCAAGAAGGGTTTAACCTTTGCCAGGAGGCGGAGCTGAAAGAAGATTGCTCTGACCACAGAATCTATTTGTTTATCAAATTTTAGACTGCTATCCAATTTCACCCCCAAATTTTTGACAACGTGGTTAAAGTGGGGGCCCAAAGCAACGAAAGCCCATTTAGGATATCCACAAACAGAGAGGGCTTTCTGCACGTGGTGTTCTTCTTTCTCCTTTCCCTCTTTGCTTGTAGGAACCACTTGGGCCCTGTGTTGTAATGTCTGAATAACTCCCAAGTTTTTGCTGCAGTGGGTGGTGTGAATCAAAAAGCAGGTATTGGTCAGTGTGTGTGGGCTTCCTGAAGACCAAATAAACTCTGTCCAGTTGACAAATTAAATTTCTCCTTTTGCCATGGATTCTACCTGGACGACTGAGGGATTCTACACACATTTAAGTTATGTCAAAGTAATTTTAAGAATAAGATAACATATGCCTTTATTAGTCCCACAGTGGGGAAATTCCAGATCGTGATAAACAGATAGTAGCTAGAAACTCAAAAGAATTGATGCTCAACACAGATGTGGGACAACAGTTTTGTTTTATTTAACAAGAATCAGATAATATAGGATTTGGCTTTAAACGAATAGAATTATCTGGTGGAAAATTTACACCCAGTAAGTAATCTCATCCTTCATGTTAGCATTTGATCATGGCCATTATATACACTGACAGCAACAGAAGTGAGAGTAACATGCACAATGTGAAACACAGGACCTGTATCACACCATAAAGCTGTGGAATGGTCACGGAGGGCATTAGAAACTGAATGGCAAATATACAGCCTCAATAAGACTCTGATTTATACAGTAAAAAACAAGAGCACATACAGCAGAATTTATACATCCAAGGGAAAGGATTTTACTGTAGGTAATATTACCTATTAGGCCTCTCCCCCTCTCACCACACTCTGCCCTCAAAACAAACACTGTAAGCTAATTTATTGAAATATATTAGACTATAATCAAGCAGCGATTACGAAAGTGGAAGTGAGCAGGAACATGGTGTTTCAGACAGCTTGCACAGATTCTTTGTGTGACCAGTTAGTAGTTTGCAGAGGAGTTTGGCCCTTGAGCAGAATGTTCTCCAGACGAGCGTTAGAGCTCTTCGGCCATCTGCAGCAAAGAGTTAATGGCAGCGTCCTTGTTGCCCTGCTGGGCCTCCAACACTGTGCGTACCACCTCTTTGTCCAGGTTTGGAAACATATCCTGCAGAGCCTTCAGATCCTCTTCACTGCATAGGGGGCCCTGGCTCACTGGGGCTGCGTGTGGCCCAGGGACTCCCATAGGGACCATGCCTTGGTTATACACTGCTGGAACTCCTGAGGAGAATACACACAGAGGTTAACTACACCAAACAAAGAAAAAAGATGAGTGTGTGTGTGAAGTCAGACCTGAGATGGGGACGTAGCCTACCCCCTGCTGGTACACAGAGGGCATGAGGACCACAGGCTGGGGCATCACTCCAGCGGGCAGAGACTGAAACACACCACCATTTACGGACAAAGTCAGTCTCATGTTATTACATATAACAAGTTTGTGCAAACCTTGTCTCCACTTATACAGTGAGAGCATATAAACTCATTTTAAGGACTGCGACATGCTTGTAATCAAAGTGATTTGTAAACTTACAGCAAAGGACATGACCAGGTTGATCATGCCCTCTTTGTCGTCCCCCTGTCGACCACTTAAGCTGAACCACTCATCCACTACGCTGCCCTCCCTCAGGCTCTCCGGGATGGTCACATGAGTCCAGGCTATTCGGTCATCCATGGAGAATGCTCTCTGGAGGTACATGAAGCAACAAAACACACATTCACACATGAATCACAAAGTACATCTGTATGTGGTCATAAATGAGTTAAACATGGACAGTCGAGAACTAAATTAAGATATTTTCTATAAATTGGTATGCCGGAGCACAGTTTTCCCTTCTGTCCAAGCTTTTTACATAAAAAAGATGTATTACTTATTACTTGGTTTAGTGAGATTGATCAATATTTACCACAGGTTCTTAGTTTTACATCAGTTAAGCGGCAGTTTTTATGACAAGTACAAGTACAAAAATATAGGAAGTAGTGGCGAGTTCTATAACCTAATACCTCTAGCTGTCATCAACACCATTCCATCCAATTTATGCATGAGGAAGGCATTTTTCTGACTAGTATTTTCTGACTAGTTTAAACCTTTATTAAAAATGTTTTGTTCATTCTTTTTTATTAGTCTAATCATAACTATTGTGTAATTTAGGCCCTTGTTTACATCTTGTTTACATTACTGTTGCTAGGTAAGAATAATAGAATTAAATCTGCTGTCCCCTATAAAATTATGAACGTCACCAAAAAAAAAAAGGCAAGGAGTTTAGTGCAATGTTAGCAAATTAAGTCGTCTAAGCTGTCATATGCATATTAAGCAGCTGCTGTAATACTGTAGTGAAATGAGCCTTGGATGAGCAGAGTTCAGGTGAGTTTGAGTTGTACCTCATCAAAGATCTCCAGGTAGAAGGAGTCAACCCCCGGGGGCACGGTGCACTGGATCACCTTGTTCCAGCGTGGGTTCTTGGCCCCGTTGTGAGCTGTGGGTGTCTCATAAACGGCGTACCCCAGCCGGATCCTGCAGTATGGGTCCATCCGCGTCATACCATAGTTTTTAGCCAGTTTGGCCTAGAATACAAAAGACTGACAAATTTAACGAAGTGCATATAACAGGTTTTCAGGTTTTTTCAATTATGACTTGGTTTAGTGGGACAGTACCTGAAGTAGGGTTGTCAAAAGTATCAGATTAGATACTAATTGATATTACTAGATATTAATTTGAGCAGGTATCAACACTAAAAAAAAAAGTCACATTCACAAGACAGAAATTAACCTTGAGCTGTATCAGAACAAGTATAAGAGCAGATAGACTAGTAAACACCTGGACCACTCTGAATCATGCCTTGACGATTGAGAAATTACACAAATTTAAGCTACATGGTAATATTAAAAGAAATTACTATTACTTAATTTAAAACACATTCCACTGTCTAAAGGAAGAGTGTTTTTTATTATTATTGTGGTATCGGAATTGGTATTAAGTATCGAGTCTATTCCTTAGTATCAAAATCAAGTTTAAAATTTTTGTATTGTATTGTGTTGTATTGTACGTGTGGTAAATATTTATCCTAGTTTTGCATCAAGATGCAGTAATGGAAAAAAATACAGGAAGTAGAGCAGAGTTCTAAAATGGAATACTTCTACTTATGTGATCAACACCAAAAATTCCATCTAAAATACAGCGACAATTAACTCAGAAGGAAGGAAAGGTGCTGACATTTATTTTCATAATTGTGTAACGTAACACGTTTTGGCTTTTGTTAACATTATGGCTGTTAGGTTCCAGTTATGTAATGACCTCTATATGTCAGTTTCCAACCAGGAAGTAAAATTATAAACTTAGGCCTGTAATTATGTTATGCACTTTAATCAGTGATGGTGTCTTAGTTGAACTATGTCAGAAATTCAACTTTTGCTGCAGCAACTTCTCAGGTCTGGTCAGGAGGACTGGTCAAGTAGGATCAGCAGAGCCTACGTTAGGGCAGTTTGAGAAGAGAAGAGAAGAGGCAAAGTGTCCCTCCTTTGCATTCTGCAGCATCACAGCAGTGTCCAGGGGAAGCCAGGGGAACACAGCAGGAAAGGCCTTACTCTTATTCTGCTCTGTTGTTTTGGTTGGTGATGAAATGGTTAATCCCCACAAAGTGTTTCCTCTGGAAGATCTTCTGCCTCATTTGCTGCCACATATGGTATAAAAAGCCTGTAGCATCTCAAAGGTTCATAACTAGCTCCTTGGCTTGCTCCTTAGCTAGTCTTTTGCACAGTCTCCATAGATACGGGAAAAACAAACACCTACCGTAATTTCTGGACTACTGAGCGCACCTGAATATAAGCCGCATCAACTAAATTTTCAAAGAATTTTATTTTTGTACATATATAGGCCGCACCTGTCTATAAGCCGCAGGTGTCCACGTCTTCAAGAAGTTTTCAAGTTCCGAGCATTTGCTTGTATTGCCTCTGAAAGCTTTTGTCGTCTTTTTGCATTGAGTCAGTTCGTCACGCTGCCGTCGCCAGCGTCTCACCATCGACTCATCGATGCCGCGTTCACGTGCAGCAGCTCTGTTTCCTTCTTTGACAGATCAATTGTCTTTAACTTCAAAGCTGCATCATATGCATTTCTTCGTATGTTTTCCATGAGGAGGGTGTATGCACGAAGCACAAAATAACTGTTCAAAACAAAATCAAACGAGCATCTTCCTCAGCGCATTATCTCTTCACCTGTCTGTCTCGCTCTTGTGCCCCGTCACTTGGCGCTCTACAGCGCATGTCTCGAGCAGAAAGAGCCGCTGTCCTGTCTTGTATCATGTCAGTGTCTTGTATCATGTCAGTGTCTTGTAGGATTTCAACAGGATTTCAGGCTCTCCCGGGGGTCGGGGTTAGTTGTATTGATCATGTATGAGTGGATGTCCAGCTACTGAAGTTTGAGACGTTTCGTCTCGTCATTTACGTCTCACCTGCATTTAACACATGCGGATCATTAAGACGTATCCCACTCACTAATGTTCATTTAGCAGCAGAACTTATTTTATCACGCAGCGATAAACTGTTTTAGTGCTGACAACAGCGCTAGCGAGTGTTCTAACTAACCCTAACCCATGTTCACCGCACAGACAGCGGCGCTTTCTGCACTCAAGCTGCGCGCGCATCCGCTGTGTTCATAGACGAATAATCCGTCCATATATTAGCCGCATCGTTGTATAAGCCGCAGGGTTCAAAGTGTGAGAAAAAAGTAGCGGCTTATAGTCCGGAAAATACGGTAATTTCACACAATCTAATGTGTCCTTTGACCTGCACATGCTGTACTTCTTCGTTGGTTAAGATCCCATGATATGCTGTTAAAAACAGAACTCAAAAAACAAACAGTTTCAAAAACTGCTCAGTGTGTGAGCTACATAGCCACAAGAGCAGCCAACCAGTCCGTTGCCATGGTGTTACATTATATAAATATTAGGGATGCAAGGATATTCAATATAATGTCGAATCGTTCGATACTGGCGTCACGATTCGATACATGTGTTCGGTCGATCTGCACATGTCCCTCCATGTGCGCTGTGTTGTTATTTATTTTGGTCTGAAAGGGAAACAGGTATCGCAGCGTCCTCCAGTAATTGTACTGTACTGTATTGTATGTAATGTATGTAATGTTTCATTAACATCATAGTGTTATTAAATTATACTCATTAGCAGAAAAAAATTAATGATTTTTTTTTTTTTTTTGCGTCTTAAATTGAAATCGAATCGATATTGTGACCTGTGTATCGAGATACGCATCAAACTGTGGGAAAATCGTATCGTTGCATCCCTAATAAATATGTTGTCTCGTAGTACTTCTTTCTGTATATAGTTGTTTTTGCATGAACTTCCGTGCAGGTGTAATCCTGTGAGTGAGCAGCGTGGGTCAGGTACATAGAGATACATAATAGTTTGGAGAGTTTTTGCCACACCCCTTTAAGTCGACTAATCGATCAACAGGACATGTCTTTAGTTGCCCAAGAATTTCTTCAACTCCAGGCCTAATTAACAGAAGTACATACCTGGACCACTGTGATGCTGAGGCGGCCAATGGTGTTCAGGGAGCCCCCATACTGCAGCTGTCGGGCGGCCTGGGCGTCCAACTGCACCTGCTGCTGTTGCTGAGTGGGGCTGATCCGCAGAAAGTCCTGGGGTAACTCTCCAATGTACACCTGCATCCACACACAGCGGGCCAAATGTGAGCTCTCAAAACGGACATGTCCAAGAAAAAAGTCCAAACCAATACACGTGAACACATGATAAGAGAGAGTAGTTATCTGTGTGGCCTAATGACGGGTGACCAGTGGAGATAATCGATATGATGGGTGATAGCAGTCCAATGCTATCGGTGCTAACTAGCCGTGTTTACATTAGAGATTTGTAATAATCTGCTTAGATTTCGGCAAGCAAACGTCACCGCACTTTTCACCAGGGCTCAAATACAACAAGACAACTTGATAATCACCAGCATTGTAGGGCTTGTGGGTTTACCTGAGGAAAAACCCTCTGTACAGGAATAAATAGATTTAGCGTTTCTTAGGAAGTGACGTTAAATAAATGTAATGAACAAGGTGCGAACGTAAGTTAGTCTTGAGTTTGTCCATCCTGTTGCCCAGAGCGTCCTGTTATTAGAAAATAGCAGCTATATTTGCCTGGAAAAGGAGCGTAAACAGACCTGTCCCCGCTGGGTGCTGATGGTGGTCGCCATTTTATCTCTGCTGCTTCGCCTTTTCTTCTTCTACCCTCAAGCCTGTGGCATAAAGCACTGCTGAAAGCATTAGCGCCACCTGTTGGAGGAAAGACAGCGCACATAAATCTGATGGAAAATGGACACAAAACTGTGCAATAAATGAATTACAAAACGTTGTTTTTGTCCACTAAAGTCCCGACACTGACAACAAGCTCATCATAATAACACCACCACAGTTTTACCAAGTTCTCAAGCTGTGCCCAGGCCAGGGGTCATAAACTGTAAAAATATATGTAATGTACAGGCTATGCAGGGGTGGACGTTGCCCAGCAACGTGTTGATAGCGTAGCGCTAAACGCAGTTAAAGGTTAAATTATATGTAATTAACTTATATGCAGTACTACTAAAGATAGCAGTATTAATAGTTTTATTCTAGCAGCTGTTAACAGGAGCATGGATCATCAGTCCGGACGAAGCCAAGACTCTGCACATTTCGGTAGGTTCAGTAACTCAACAGATTGGATTGATTTAGCCGTCGTTCCCAACTCCCAACTATTGTGCCATCATGTGAGCTGGACATCATAAAACATTACAAAAGTATTAAAAATTATTAACGTCATTAAAAAGCAACAGCGTAGAGGGCAAAATAGCAACTTGTCCGTTGAACCATTCAGTTCTATTTTGTCAAATTCTTAGAAATCTTTTGCTCTAGCTCGAATGTTTTTGTTTACCAATGCTAATGCTAATGCCATACTTTTTTTTTTCCACAGACGTTATTGATGGAGCTTCTAAAAGCCGGATGAATGTAAGAACCACACTGAACGAATACAAAGAGAATAAGAGTATATTTCCAGTATAGTTCGACAGGAATCATATGTGAGCAGACTACTAGAGTTTAACATTGGACAAATACTGTTTCATAATATAGGCTACACCCAGGGTACACATTACAGTACATGTTTGTCCACTGACCCTTACCACATTCAAGTGTAGGAGATCATTATTCATGACTGTTATGCATCAGACCAAAGAAAGACCAAACCAAACCCATATAACAGATCTAAACCAAGTCTAATCCAGCCTTAAACTATATACCCAATTCAGAACTAATAAACCAGGACTACCTTATAGTTACACCAGGGCTAAAGCAGGTCTGAAGAGTGAGGCTAAACCAACAGGGCCTCAGAAAGTGCTGTACTAAACTTCAGTGTTTGCTTTGTACATTCCAGAAGGGTGTAGTACAAGAGAGATTGATTTTTTTTTTTTTTAACAGTAAAATGTCGTCGCCAACTCAGTTGAGTATCCTCATGTGGGCTTTAGTAGTTGTGATTCTCGCCCTTATACCTTTGGTCATTGGTAAGTGCTCCTCTGTATCACTGCACAGTGTACACAACTGTCTTAAAGGTGCACTATGTCACTTCTCAGCTCAGTCTGGCCTTGTTAACAATTCATCTTTTCCAAGGTATTTTAGATCAATAAAACATTTGTAATAAGTGGTGGAACATAACAAAGTACAAGCAGAGTAAAGTACTGTACTTAAATAGAATTTTTAGGTATATGCACTTTACTTAAGTACATTTTTTACAGTGGATACATTTTACTTTTACTTCAAAACATTTGAAGCAGGTATCTTTACTTTCTACTCCACTACATTTTTGAACTGGACTTAAAAGTAAGAACTGCTTTTCAAATGATTTTAGGTTTATTTGACCATGTTTGTGGTAACATCCTGATTACATTTTTTAATTCAAGCTTCAGCTTCAGCAAACAAAAATAAATACACAAAATTCAGAAGAAAAATTAAGAAACTGATTAGTAGCAGATCTTTTTTTTTAATCAGTATCACTGCCTTTTACCTTTGTGTTTGTACTTTAACTTAAGTAACAAAATTAAGTACTTCATTCACCACTGCTTGTAATTAAATAAAACTGGTTTTAAAAAGTATAATGCCATGTGGATTTCAGGCATACTAGCAATATGACCTTTATAGACCCCATCACAAAAGTTACATGATGAATAGAAGCTCACTGTAACAAAAAGCTGTAACAATATTCATATTATCTGCACCCATCATACAAATAATGCTGGCCTATAGAAAGTTGTGATGTCATATACTAGTCTATGTGCTCTTACACTTGTTCTGATACAGCTCAAGATTATTTTAAAACTATTCAGGAAAGGTTAATTTTGTCCTGTGACTTTGACCCTTTTACTATTGATACCTGCTCAAATGAGTTTACTTTTTGATGCTTTTGACATCCATACCTGAGAGAGAAGGCCATAAACCAGTTTTTGTTTCATCTTTTTTCATCTTTCTTTACATATTTACAATAAACCTGTTTTTGCCCTGTCCCTAGGCTTTTGTGTGGTTCATCAGTCAGCCTGTAGAGGGCAGTGACGGCTCCTGGGTGGGCCTGAGGCATGATGGTCAGGTGTGGCGGTGGCTCAATGGCAGCCAGTGTGATTTGCATTCCCTGTAAATTTCTTTAACAAAATTAAAAACGGAATATTTTCTGACCTTAAACAATTAAAGCACCTATGACAGGTTGAACTACTCATTTGACTAAAACACAGTTTAGCTCATTTTATGATCTTAACTATTAGGCCAAAACTCCTCTATTGTATACAGATATCATTATTTGACAAATGAAAACCTTTATTTTCTTGAAATATTGTTTAAAGAATCAAAAAGATGTATTTCTTGCATGCAAATTGTGCTGAACTTTTGGATAGAATTCTCCCTAGAGATAAGTTTAACATCATACTGTGGAACACTCAAGGCAAAGTCTCCATGGAGACAAGCAGATTGCAATGGCTTATGGTCGCTGACTTAAGGTATCTTAGTTGTTTTAGTGAGATCACAATACAAGTTAATTAATCAAATGATACTATTAGTCCAATCAGAAAAGAAACCTTCTTCAGCAGTACTTGAGCTCACATAAGACTGTTTTTGCAGTCTGTTTCAGGTAGTCCCAACTCAAAATTATATGTTTGCAATCTCAAAGAACGGAGAGTGCTTCTCTGGGTTTGTACCAGTGAACTGCACTTCCAAGCACAAATGGATCTGTCAGTAGCCAGGACTAAAATTGTAGTGTGCTCATGGCAGCACCACACACACACACACACACACACAACCACGCACGCACACATACAGCCACGCACGCACACACACAACTGTAATTGAATAAATGTAAGTTTCAGTGTGTGCAGGTCCATTACTACTGTCTATTGTTTGGTAGACACAGACTTGAGACTGGCCTCTGCCTCAGTAAGGAGCTTCATAAGGGAGCTTGGGTTATATGGGAAGAGCTTCTTACTGTGGAGCCTGGACAGGAGCTCCAGCAGCAGGCTCAGACAGCGCACTGCAGGCCCCCAACATGGCCCTCTGTCCTGGGCTCTGTCACAGTCCACTGCCCCCTCTGCGTCCGACTCTCCGGAGCTGCTGTAGTCCACCAGCAGGACCCCACAATTCTGCCCTGCTCCCTCTGCATGTTCAACTCTCCCAGACCTCCTCGCTCCCCACTCTGTCCTGAGCTCTGAGCAGGCTGCGCTGAAGCCCTCTGGGTCTGTGCGGAGGAGGTGGAGGTAGCGCACAAAATACTCTAGGAAGCAGGTCTCCGTGGAGATGAGGAAGTCCAGCAGCACGCGGTGGTCAAACGCCAGGCTCCGCAGCAGAAGCAGGAAGTGACAGTGAGGGTTGAGGCCCAAGGAGCATGCCCAGAGCGAGAGAGGGGCGGGGCTAAGAGCGGGCTCCTGCTTCCTGTAAACGGACAACGCACAGAAGATGCTTCGGTCAGAATGTAAATTAAAATAGGACTTGTATAATGCCATATTAACTTTCTACTCCACTACATTTATGAACAAGACTGAAAAGTAAAAGTATTTTTTCATTATTGTGAGACCTGCTGAAAACACTGAGGGTTTATTTTTAATATGTTCATAATTTGAGCAAAACAGAAATATACAAATAAAAACAGCTAGAGAAAAAAAAAATATTAAATCGTTTATGTCTATTCAAAACAAATCTTTATCAAAATCACTACAGCTTCATTACATCTCTGCGCAAAATACTTTTAGTTTTTACTTTTTAAGTACATTTTTAAACTGGTACTTTAATAGTTTTACTTAAGTAGATTTTTCATATGATACTTTTACTTTTACTTTTACTAGTATTTTTTTTCTCCGGTATCTGTACTTTAACAAAATTGAGTAATTCTTCCATCACAGTTGAACAGTTGAAAAGTCTTCATTAGTAGTCCTTGTGCTTGGACAGAGAGGTGTCATACAAACCTATGGTGCAGAAAAATGCTGAGTAGAGCCTTGGCTGCTTCCATCATGTCGTCATCCTGCTCTCCAAACAGTGAGCTCAGCTTGGAGCAGCAGTGATTGGGATGTCCAGAGGGGGGCGCCACTGGGTCCACAGGCAGGACATCCCATAGGCTCTGGAGGCACAGGTGTAAAGGAACTGGCTCTGCATGGGAAACTGTAGTAGAGCGAAGTACAGCTTATTACAGATTACATTATGTGGACAATTCAAATGTAACAAAGGCAAGTTAAAAGTGCATCAAACAGGTTTTAATGTTTTTCTAATTATTACTTGGTTTGGTGGGATAGTGCCATAGTTTTACATCAGTTAAGTGACAGTGTGTGGAAAAAAAAACTTGGGAAGAAAAGTACAAAACTACAAGAAGAAAACCAGTAGTGATGTGTCGCGAACATTCCGGCTCTTTGAAGTGAACGACGGGAGATTTAGTTTTTTTTTTAAGTGCCTTTCTAGTTTTTTTCCTCCTCTTTTTTTGTGAAAGCTGCACGTGATTGGTCAAGATATGCGGCAGCATCTGTGTGTCCACTGAGCAGAAGGGGGGAGGGGTTAGAGACACACACAGCAGGGAGCACACACACGACACGAGGGAGGAAGACGAGAGACTGAGGGAGAGCAAGCGGGAGAGAGAGGGAGAGAGAGAGAGAAAACGATGAACGGTGAGAAAATAAAGCCATATAAAGGATAAACATTTAATGTCATGTATGTTTTTTACATTAATAATTATTGTAATTATTTTACACACAGTTTTGCATTATTTTTGGTGATAAATTACTTTAAGAAGCAGAAAATCTGAGGAGCTATTTGGGAGCCGAAAGAGCCGGCTCTTTATAGTAAGCAGAGCCAAAAGAACTGGCTCTCCAAAAAGAGCCGAAATTCGCATAACTAAAAACTAGGTAAAATGTTTAGTAACATCTTAAATATAATTGTGTTATAATTGTGTTAGCTATGTTTTAGTGTAAAGTACTCTGCAACACTAACCCAGAATACACAAGGCACTGCTGTTTGAGGATAGAGTAGTGACTGATGGTGACCTTAATATTACGTCTATAGCTCCCAAGTCATATCCAGTCAAAGTTATAAGAAATGATTAAACTAACTAACTAAATTACAACTAGAGATCGATCGATATTTTTCATTACCAATACTTATCTATTCTCATTTTCTTCACCTGTACCCACCCGTGTTCTCCCACCAAACCAAGTCACAATTAGAAAAACATAAAAGTCTGTCATATGCAAAGTTCCAGTATGGTGCACACACACCTGGTTGACTGGATTGACACTGCAGCTCCATGGCTTTGAGCAGGACCAGGCACAGCGCTCTGAGGGTCACGCTGTCCGCAGAGGGGACCAACCCGGCTGTCCCCCCAAAGAACGACTCCCCCTCCACACGCACCCCCTTCAGCCCACCCCCGGCCGCCAACTGCAACACGCTACTGGCCAGCAGGTGGACGTCACTGCACCTGAGCCCCGACTGTCCCCTGGTCCAGTCTTCCCCTGCCCTCTGCACCAGCGACCTCTTCAGGAGAACCAGCACTCTCCGTCTGACCGCAGGCTGGAGGGAGAGGTGGGTAGTACTCAGTTACATTCACATGAGTAACTTCAAAGAAACTGTACATCTCTAGTTTTCAGACTCTCTACTACTTGAGTAATATATTTGACGGTGTTAAAGAGTAAAAGTTCTGTTTACCCTTTCCCAGAGATGGGTAGTCCTCTGTTACATTCACTCACTTACATTTTACATCATGAGTTGAAGAAATTGTACTTGTATCAGAGTTTTTTCTGACACCATACTTGAGTAATATTTAGTTTGAAGTAACAGTACTCTTACTTGAGTAAAGGCTGTATGAGTCTATAGTGACTAAACCATTATTGGAACAACTTTAAATGATTAAAACCTATGACACCTTACCTTCAGATAGGATTTGTTTTTTGAATTGTTGTGTTCACTGCTTTGCAAATGCTAAAACCTGTGCATCAGATTAATTTCATGTTTGTTTGATTACATAAACTCATACTTACTTGTAATAAATTTTACATCAGTTCCCAAGAAGCAGTTTCTCCAAATATTTTTTTTTACTCTTGTGTGATTATATTTTTTATTCTCATTATATTTTGTACTTCAGCTTAAGTAATATTATTTTGTAATGTCCCTCTTACTACAGTCTATGGCTGCTCTACTGACCTCAGGCTGGAGGACTGGGCTGGAGCAAAGCGTGAGCAGTTTGGGGGTGCAGAGGTAGAGCAGGCACTGTGCACTCCTAGCAGCCCCCTGTTGCTCACATGCGCTTCTGCAGGCACACAGCACCTCCAGCAGGTCCAGCACCAGGCTCAAGGATTCCCCCCAACCTCCACAACCGGCTCCAGCGTCCACACTCAGCAACTGGGAGCAGAAGACTGACAGGGTAGAGTCGAATTCCATGAGTACCTTCTCTGCAAGATCTGAAAAACAACACAACTCACTTCACTTTCCCTTGCTATTGTTACTTCCAGAAATCCAGAAACTATATTGAAAAAAAGGCAAGGAAAATATGTAGATGTAGAAAGGAGTTACCGTAGTTTCCGCCTTTCAGTAATCGCCTGAAGACCTCTGTCAAAGACCGGACACAAGCATTCACAGGGGGGTCGGTGGGACAGAGGGGCCTTGGACTACTAAGGGGCCCAGGAGATGTGCGAAGGGCCTGGTGACACCACTGACTCCACTCACTATTGATCATGCCCTGGACAAACACAGATGTATTCTAAAAACACATGCATCCATACCATTGGCAGGTGAAGGTGGAACCTTATGGCCACTAAGCTAGGCTGCTGAGGGAGAGGATGTAATGAAGTAATGAAGGCTCCAGATACAACAGCACTAATACAGAAGTCATTACTATAGCTGACTCTGTCTGTCTAGGTTTGTGCAGTTAGACATGCTCACAGTCTGGTGTAACTGGAAGAGGACAGCCGCAGAGACACACATCACACTCAGGTGAGACAGGAGCAGGTCCTCAGAGTGAAACTGCTGCAGCTGCAACACAACACATCAGAGATTTAGTTACACGGCTCTCACTATAACTCCAGCTCATCCAGAGACACTGAAATAGAAGCTCTAAGGGTTACTCTGCACCCACCAGTGCGCCGACGACATCAGACTGGAGCAGACTCCAAGTCTCCTCAGCAAACAGGTGGAACTCGGGGGCCCCCTTGCCCGCCGTGAGGCGGCACAGCAGCTGCTCCAGCACAGTCAGGCCCACACACTGGAGCTCGGGGACGCAGACACTCTCGCACTCAGACCCGGGCTCAAGTGCACTCACTCCGGCTCCATGCGCACACAGACAGGAGCGCAGCAGGCAGGCGGTGTGTGCAGCCGTGAGGCTGGGACAGTCCGCAGACAGGACACACTGGTACAGCTGATCCAGAGGGGCCAGCGGCTCCGGGAGAGGCAGCTCCCCGCTCATTTCTGCCCGGAGTTTGGTTATTAATTACGCGTGCGTTTGTACCAAGGTCCATTACCTACTGCATCGATCATGGTGCGATGTGCACCTCTTTCCTTTCTGCTTCTGTGGATTCTCACTAGAGTTTATAAATTGCAATACTGCCACCTATTGGTGTCTAACGGGCGCTCAAATAACATTTCTATCTTGCTGCCAGAGCAAGAATGGATTTTGGCCTATACACCTTGTTCTTGTTGTTGCTGTATAATTTTAACAGTGTATATTTTAAAATTCCACTCACTACTCTACTGCTTTTGCATTGACACTAACGTTAAACGCTTTAAGTGCAACAGTGCCCCCTGCTGTTAATTCAAATCAGTCTTACTGGATAAGTACATTAGCATGTGAATTTTGCATAACAGAGACAATCAGTTTTCATTCACAAAACTAATTCAAGTGGGTATGAAATCTCTAAACTTATATTTGAGGCCTTAAAGGGTCAGAGGTGGATAAAGTCTACCCAGGGGGTCTAACATTTACGCAGGATACTGGATACTTTTCTAGCTGTTTCTTGACCAGCTTTTTCAGATATCATTTAGTTTTTCAAATTTTTGTGGTATAATTTAAAAATACCAGATTTTGTGTTTTATTTCCAGTCTTGGACCACTACTTTGTACTGGCGTATGTGTGGAGTAAAACTTACTTACTTACTTACTTACTTACTTACTTACTTAAATCTATAGGCTACTTGTAATTAAATATTGCTAGCCATGAAGCCTAATTGTAATTTGTCACATTTAAAATTATTGGAGTTACAGTACAAGTTCCATTCAACCCATTCCACAGCTGCATCTTTCTATGTGCAAACCATAGATCGTATAGCAACTCTGATCTGCTTGGAGTGGCCCCAGAGAATATGCAGATGTTGCTAGGTTGTTTTTTTTTTAATAACGTAATTCAACTTTAATCATCTTTCAACTTTTAATTGATCAGGTTTTAAACTGTGCACTTTAAGTTGCTGTTGACCCAGAATGAGCCTAGAATTTCTTATTTGCGTTGCCAGTTTCATTGCTGAAATCCAGCTGGGTTAAACCTAAAATGGCTCTTTCTGATCTGAATGGTCTGAATAGTCAATGACTGCACCTCATGACTCAGTGCTAGTGCAGCCTCTGCAGCTCAGTTAGGGAATTCTGCTGGTTCTGAGCTTTCACAAGAGGCATGGCCTGTCTATACACTGAGAATGAGAAAAAATTGAATATGTGTCCGTTCAGGTTCTAGAAACCCAGGTTCAGCGATTGTAATTAGTATCATATAGCTTATAATTTATATAATACTGATAAAAGTTGCAATATTTTGTAATGATTTAGAATACTTGACCTATTATTATTAGTATTTTTAGGATTCTACTACTTCAGCCAGACCTTATTACTTATGAACAAATATTACGAAAGATCGAGACTTAATTAAGGGCTTAGGAGTTTGTGTATTAAGTAGTTACTAAGCCTGAATCATTTTAAATTATTTGTTCATTATGAATGAGGTCTTTTTCATGTTTTATTAGGGCTACTTATAAAGTGTTACCCAGGTTCTTTAGAAAGTTACCTTATCCACCTCTGACTACAGTATGATTGTTGCTGCACTATACTTGTAGTTGTATTACTGTACACCTGTGTTGGTGAGTGGCGTCACCAGATACAGGCCCATATAAGTGAGTCTTTTGTGTTTGCACTTGCCACAGGGGGGGTTCCCAAGTGATTGTGTCCGCATGGGTGTGACCAGAAGAATGTCAAACAAAAGATCTGGACTGGGAGCAGAGCTGTAAATCCAGGACTAACTCTTAGGATCCAGAGGTCTGTGCTGCTCCAGGTAAGTTCGAGTCTCTCTTTTTGAAACTTGCCAAGTAGACTGCCAGGAGGGACTACTGATTTGCAGGTGAAATGGTGTTTTTTTTAATGTAAATGGACACCTGTAGTAATACGAGTTGTACTTTGGCATACTAATGATTAAGCTGCTTAACAAAAAGAATAATATATAAGAAACAGAAAGAAGACAATTAAACAAACACACGCATAGTTAACTTATTTCATTGTAGTCAAGTATAAATGCTATTACTAATTACAATATTAGTTTCTTGACTAATGGATGTCGGTTATAATATTCTGCCTTATATCACTATACAAACACCAGCTCTTTAGACTAAACCAGGTCTAAACTGAGACTATATCAGGATCCTACCAAAGTCTAAACCTGGTCTATATCTGGTCTAAATATGGTCTAAACTGGGGAGGGTGAAAATATCATTCATAAATAAACAATATTTAAAGATGTACTAGCAACTTGTAATAGGGTCCTACACCTGCTTGTCTCCATGGAGATGTTATTGCTTTGCCTAGAATATTCCAAGGTATAAGATTAAACATGTTTATCTCTATGGAGACAAGCAGGTGACACCACCAGACCAAGTTATAGGTGCAGATAGATGAGCACACTCTCAGGAAGAATACATGTTTTTCAGTGTATTTTTTAATCTTTATTTTTTTTTTATAAAACCATTGGTAATTGAATAACACAGTATAGATCAATTTAATGCCATACTGTGGAACATTCCAAAGAAACAGGAAACAAGTATGTGCCTAAGCCCCTATACCTGCAAATTTAACAAAATTTGATGACGGTAGAAATAGTGTTTTTTATCATGAGATTATTGCAAAACATTTTGGCATTTTGAAGTTGTTACATTTATATTATTTAAATTAAATTAAAGCTAGAAATAGTTAGATAGATAAACTTCTGCTTTTGTGTGATGTGGCAGTAACAGTCCTGTTGGACATGATTGCTCTGTGTGTACTGTCAATACACCCCAGATATGACTGTTGATATGGGAAACACCGCTCAATGCTCTTCTAAGAATCCAACAGCTCACTTTGTCAAGCAGGACACAGACTCAAACAGTGTTTGACTCCACACCAGTGTAATTAAGTAACTGACTTTAAGAAGACATCCAAACTGCCACTCTTTGAATTAGCTCTGAACAAGGGAGTGATCTCTGGGTCAATATTTGCTTTGTCAACAGAGACATTTGGTGCAGGCAGGGCGTGTGACATCACTATATGATAGTGTTCTCACTGCCCTGTATTATGCATGTGTAGGTGGGTATTTGGCACATTGTGGGGATCTGTCTTCCTTACAGGGACAAACATCAGGCCCGCATGATGTAAATCCTTTATTATTAGAACAACAGTATGATTGAAATTAATGTAATGTCCCCAAAAAGCATGAGGGATAATCACCAGTTTCCCTGTTTTAAGAAACATTTAAAATTGTGGTTGAAAGACATGCAAACGTGCTCATGTGTGAGCTAAAAACTTTAAAAGCTGGACATGTGCCATTTTTATTTTATTGACTTAAGCACCTTGGGAATCAGTGCTATACAGGGGTGTGTGCAATACAGTGGAAGAGGATTCTAATCCATCCATCCATTTTCTTCCACTTATCTGGGGCTGGCTCGCAGGGGCAACAGTCTAAGCAGGGACTCCCAGACTTCCTTCACCCTGGACACTTCCTCCAACTTCTCTGGGGGGACCCCAGGGCATTCCCAGGCCAGCTGAGAGACATAGTCCCTCCAGCATGTCCTGGGTCTTCCCTGGGGCCTCCTCCTGGTGGGACATGCCTGGAACACCTCCCCAGGGAGGCGTCCAGAAGGCATCAGGAACAGATGCTAGAGTCACCTCAGCTGGCTCCTCTCGACGTGGAGGAGCAGCGGCTCTACTCCAAGCTCCTCCAGTGTGACTGAGCTCCTTACTCTATCTCTAAGTGAGCGCCCAGCCACTCTGCGGAGGAAACTCATTTCAGCCGCTTGTATCTGCGATCTTGTCTTTTCGGTCATTATCCCAAGCTCATGACCTTAGGTGAGGGTAGGAACGTAGATTGACCGGTAAATCGAGAGCTTTGCCTTTCGGCTCAGCTCCCTTTTCACCACAACAATCGACCACATTCCTGCCAACGCTCACACCAATCCACTTGTCAATCTCACACTCCATCCTCCCCTCACTTGTGAACAAGACCCCGAGATACTTGAATTCTTCCACTTGAGGCAGGGACTCTCCACCCACCCGGAGAGGGCAAGCCACCTTTTTCTGGTCAAGAACTATGGCCTCGGATTTGGAGAACCTGATCTTCATCCTAGCTGCTTCACACTTGGCTGCAAACTGCCCCAGGTCTGACTTACTACCGGCAATGCGAACACAGCTCCTGCTCTGGTCATACAGGGACCGGACAGCCCTTAGCAAAGAGCCCCGGACCCCATACTCCCAGAGCACTCCCCACAGGACCCCACGAGGGACACGGTCAAATGCCTTCTCCAAAGCACATATGGACTGGTGGGGCAAACTCCCATGAACCCCCGAGCACCCAATGGAGAGTATAGAGCTTGTCCAGTGTTCCGCGGCCGGGACGAAAACCACACTGCTCCTCCTGAATCCGAGGTTCAACCATCGGTTGAATTCTCCTCTCCAGTACCCTGGAATAGACCTTACCGGGGAGGCTGAAGAGTGTGATTCCCCTGTAGTTGGAACACACCCTCCGGTCCCCCTTCTTAAACAGAGGGACCACCACCACGGTCTGTCAGTCCAGAGGTACCGTCCCCGACCGCCACGCGATGTTGCAAAGACGTCACAGCCAAGACACCCCACAACATCCAACATCTACCTTACATTTATTCAATTACAGGTGGTTTTATAGCTCAAAAATACCTAGGAAAACAAGCACTCTGACTGTGACATAGATCTGACCTGTAAGTTGGTCTGGTTTGGTCTCCATGAAGAGAGAAAGGTTTAATGCCATACTGTCAAATAGTCCATCTCCATGGAGAAAAGCATTTGATGGACACTCAAATGCCAGAAAAGTTACACCATGCACCTTTAAAACATGTAAACTCATTGTGTGTCTGTGTGTGTGTGTGTGTGTGTAGGATGCTGGTCTCCGTATACGAGTGGTTCTGGTGGGATCGCCTCTGGCTCCCAGGGAACTTAACATGGGCTGACCTGGAGTACAGGGAGGGCCAGGTCTACGCCAAGGCCTCACACCTGTACGCTGCCATCCCCTTCACTGTGTGCTTCCTGCTCATACGCTTCATGTTTGAGAGGTAATGCATTTTAGAGCAGAATGTGGAAAAAACACAAGCTTAAAGAAGTACATAGTGCTAGGTAGGGATGTAACGATATCCATATTTCTCAGTACGATATTTTCACAATATTTCTTG
Source organism: Taenioides sp. WSHXM2023 (assembly GCA_029959045.1). Classification (NCBI taxonomy): domain Eukaryota; kingdom Metazoa; phylum Chordata; class Actinopteri; order Gobiiformes; family Gobiidae; genus Taenioides; species Taenioides sp. WSHXM2023. The sequence goes on from CM057091.1 coordinate 28,672,064, forward strand.
CGATATTTTGTAGAGGCTAACAAAATTGTGAATATACTACTTTTTCGTTTAAAAATGCCCTGACAAGCCTTTGGTTCTGTCCAAACTGAAATAGTTAAGATTTAAAAGTGCTTTATAAGTTTTTTCATTGTGTAAATTGGACTGAAACAGAGCAAAGACTCATTTTATATGTAGTTCCCTTTGTTTCTTTTAGCTATTGCTGCACCATAACAATGAATTTAAGAGACTTGAGATTCGATATATTGTGATATATTGCCCATGATTTTATTGAGAGACTTTTGACGATTTGATATCACAATATTTCGGTTATTGTTACATTCTTATTGCTAGGCGTGTCATGATAACAAATTTTGAAGTGTGATATATTGCTGAAGCTGTGGTGGATGAAGTACTCAATTTTGTTAATTAAGTAAAAGTACAGACACAGGGGCAAAAAGTTACTCAAGTAAAATTATCACATGAAAAAAATCTGCTTAAGTAAAAGTATTAAAGTACCAGTTTAAATGTACTTAAAGAGTAAAACGTGAAAGTATTTTGCTGAGATTTTTAGAACAATTGAAGGATGAAATGGATTTAAAAAATATGAGCTGCAATAAAATAAATATCATCTGTAATGAGTCATAGAAGTCATTAATATAACCTTTTACGGCTTAAATCTTATCATATAGCCCAAAAATAACCACAAAAAAGTACACACGATAAATATTCAAGTTCCAGCTTGCATATATTGAACGTCTAAATATTTATTGTCATGACAGGCCTACATATTGTTAGAAAACAATAGTTTTAGGCTCATATTTAGATTTTAGTAGATGTTGTCTAGATTTGAGAAATGTTGAAAATTATAGAACAAGATTTTATTCTTATTTCAAGTGTATTTGTTGCTCATTTCAAGAAAAAAAAATGCTTCCCTTTTTCTTATTTTAAGTAAAATAAGATATTTTTTGCTTGTTCCGTTGGCAACCTTATTTTTAGGTCATCAGAATATACTCAAAACAAGATAAATAGGCTTGATAAAAAGGTTTGATAAATAGGCTACTTTTCATATTTTCAGATCAGAGAGAGTCCTTTTAGGTTTAAACCATCTGAATTTTAACATTGGCAACCCAATTGAGAGTCTCTTGTGAGGTTCATTCTGGTCTTTCCAAATTCTAAGATAAAGAAGTCGGCCATCATGTCCAGTGTTTTTGTGATTAAGAATAAATCAGCATTTGATTTCTTTTAGCAGTTAAAGCTATATTTGATTTCTGCCTTGTATCTGTGGTCACAGTTATGTTTATGGGATTTAAAATCAAAATCTTACCTTAAGAATGTCATTCTCATAGGAATGCAATGAAATAACCAGGTGAACAAGGAAATCATTGTGCAGGTAGCCTAATTGTAATTTTAGCTGGGATAAACTTGGTGTTGGTTGTCACGGTAACTTTCACCACACCTTCTATGTTGTGGAGTAGGATTATGTCTGGAGACTTAGAAACCAACTATTATTTACTCAAACACATACAGTACATTGCCTTAACTTTTTTTTCATCATATACATTTGTGATTTAGGTGGATAGCCACACCCTTGGCGCTGATGGCTGGAGTAAAGAAGAGGATCCGGATCCAAACCGAAGACAACCCAGTTCTGGAGCACTATTACTGCAGAAAGAGCAGACAGCCCTCACAGGTACAGCACTGAGAGAAATTTCAGAACTCCCCCTAACTTTTATATTGGTGATTCTTCTTTAGGTATTGGTGGGTTTCAGATGACATCACAGCTTTCTATAAACCAATAATATTTAAAAGCAAAATTGACTTTTTCTATCATGTTATAACATCGCTCCCTACCTTTTAAACATGTTAATATGTATAGCTTTTAAGTATGTTACACATTGGCAGTTAATACCCCACAGAAGTGTAACATACCCCATATTTAATGCAGGGGAGCAAAAATGCAGATTATTGTTGTAATACAATGAGTTCTTGGGTGTAGAATTTAAGTAGAACATTTGTGCATTTACCTTTTGGATATTTCATGGCAAAAGTACAATGTAATCAATATGAAATACTCTTTTTTGTCCCCCTTCTGGGAGAATGAGATCATCCCATTACAGTTACATTAATTACATTAACTTGAGTAACTTTTTAAATACATTTTTATTGTTTTATTGCACTTGTTCATGAGCACAAATCAGCTCCCCCGTTGTAGTTTCAACTAAAAGCTAAACTAAAAGCTTTTTCAGGTCAGATTGTGTTACAATAAAGATCAGATTAAAGTCTAAACAAGCATCAGATAGAGCAGTACTTACAGTTAGCATCACACCCCCAGGGAATGTTGGTGACAGCAGGTGCAAAATATCAATAAGGTTCCCATAACACTGCTTTGAATGGCAGCAGGTGGAGCAGTGTCTCTAACCCGTGTCCCTCTCAGGCAGACTTGACGGGGCTGTGTAAGAAGAGTGGTCTGAACATGAGGCAGGTGGAGCGCTGGTTTCGGAGGCGGAGGCGTATGGACCAGCCTGGAGTGCTCAGGAAGTTCACAGAAGGCTGGTGAGTGATGATGACATAATAATAATAATGCAGTTTATTTAATGGCCTTTCTGGACTCTCCATGTCACATTAAAAGTCTGATATTATGCAAAATTGACTCCTGTGAGCTTTAAACCATGTTACAATGTTTCCTCATAAAAAACATACCTGGAGTTGTGTTTTGTTTCATTCACACATGTTTGATTACACTTTATTATTCATCTGTCTACATCTCCAAAGCTGAAAATGCTCAATTCCACCTTGTGATGTCATGTAATGGTAGTTTTCAAGTAAATCGCTACCTTTTACCTTTTGTTCAATAGAGGTTGGCAATTGCTGGGCTAAAATTATCCAGTGAAGTGAAATTGAATGAAGCACAGTGGGGCACTTCCTGTATCACCACATGACATCACAAGGTGGAAGGTGTTTGATTGATGATTGGATGGATGATTGGAAGCTCTGGCCCCCATGGATGACAGGCAGCAGATGAGTGCAGGGATAGGTGCAAAACTGTGAAGGACTTTGTATGTAAGAAGAAAGATTTTATAGTCAATACGGAATTTGATTGGAAGTGAGTGGAGGATGGGATGATGTGAGCAGTTTTGGACCAGCTGTAGTGTATGAACCACAGATCTAAACGATCCCGGTGTTTTTATTTCTCTGTTTTGTCCATAAATAAATTCCTATTCCTAATATGAAGCTCAGCTCCAAATTCGCTCCTATAACTGCTAGCCTCATGAGATTCATTTGACTGGGTGACGTCACACTCCCTTAGTCCACTTCTTGATACAGGCTATGCTATGGACATGACACTTTCTCCCTCCTATAATCTGGATGTTTTTGTGTTCACAGCTGGAGGTTTTTCTTCTACCTGTTGGCATTTGGTGGGGGAATTCTGGCGGTATACGATGTAAGTCACAACTTATCCTAAATTTTTTTTTTTCCTTTTTTAGCTCTAATTTGATGTATGTTTTGTTGTTTTATTTTGAAGAAAGAATGGTTCTATGACACCAGAGAAGTATGGACAGATTTCCCGAATCAGGTAAATAAACTGTTACACTACACATTTTGTATTTATGCATCTGACAGGGTTTCATATTTTTTTATTTATTATTATTTGCTTTGGTGGGATAGTACACATGGTCAGAATTTACAAGTGGCCGATTGTGGAAAAAAGTTGAGAAGTAAAGTACAAAAATACAGGAAGTAGTGGTGAGTTCTAAAACAGAATACCTCTATCCATGTCATCTGCATCGAAAATTCTATCCAAAATGCAGGAGCAATTTATGTGCAAGGAAGGTTGCAGTTTAAACCTTCATTTAACAAAATAAAGGTGTTGTCATTTATTGTTATTAGTTTATTTATAACAATTGTGCAATTTAGACAAGTTTTGGCCCTTGTTAACATTATGGTTGGTTATGGAATTGCCTCTGTGCATGCTGACCAAGTCCGACGAGAAGGTAAAATTATAACTTCACCAAATCCACAAAACCAGAAAAAATAGGCATGATTATAGTAAAAAAAAAAAAAAAAAAAAGTAAAATGGGTAGTCTAACCTGTCATATAAAACAAATAAAATACAATTCTATTACAATTATCAAAAGATATGCAATGATTTCATTTGTAAACTTCTTTCTGACTGCAGCCATTGCTGGACTCTCAGTACTGGTACTACATTCTGGAGATGAGCTTCTACTGCTCTCTGCTCTTCAGTGTGGCCTTCGACATCAAGCGAAAGGTTGGTAAATCTACACACTAATGCATAACGATCACATTTTTACCTATCATAATTATATTTGCATTTTGTTTTTTGCCAAATTGCCAGACAAATCAGTATATATTGAAAATGGATTTTTATGGAATTTGTAGTTTGAGCAAAAATTTACAAATACAAAAAGCTAGGAAAAATCGATTCAATTGTTTCTTCAGCACAAATTTTATCAACATCACTATATTTGAAGCCTCAAAATCTGTGCGAAAAACTTCTACTTTTTACTCTTTAAGTGCATTTTTAAATGGGTACATTAATTATTTTACTACAGACTTTTTCATGTGATACTTTTACTTTTAGTTGATTTTTTTTTTTTTTTCTCATATGTACTTTTACTTAAAGGTACACTGCACAACTTTTCTGGTGGTGGGTCCACTACCTACTTGTCTCCATGGAGATGTTATTGCTTTGCCTGGAATGTTTCATGGTATGACATTAAACGCATCTATCTAGCATTTATTCATGATGGATGTTCCTATTGCTCAAAAATCCAGTAATTCGCTCTGTAAATATGGGTTACGTCTCCACAGATCTGACCTGTAATGTAGCCTATAGTTGTCTCCCTTGAGATAGATAGGTTTAATCTCTACTGTGTAACATTCTAGACAAAGTAATAACATCTCCATGAAGACAAGTAGGTGAGGGACCCTCCACCAGAAAAGTTGTGTAATGCACCTTTAAGTAACAAAATCAAGTACTTCTCCCACAAGCTGACGTTACATTTCTGCCCATTGCTCTGCCCTCCAGGACTTCGAAGTGCAGATCATCCACCACTGTGCCACTCTGGTGCTGCTGTCCTTCTCCTGGTGTGGTAACTACATCCGCGTGGGGACCCTGGTGATGCTGGTGCACGATGCCTCCGATGTGCTGCTCGAAGTGGGATAGCTCCAGTGACTTGTGTCTTGTTTTTTGCCCCCACAACATTCTAACTCGTGCTCTGTTTCAGTCTGCCAAGTTATTCAGCTACGCCAAGTGGGACAGAACCTGCAAGACCCTCTTTATTCTGTTTGCCATTGTCTTCATGCTGACGCGGCTTGTTATTTTTCCATTTTGGTAAACTCCTCCATCATACAATTGTCTCTCTATAGGCAGATTTGGAAAATATAAACAGTGTTGGGAAGTAACTGAGAATATGTATCCTGAATACTGATTTTGAGTAACTTTATTCCAGTACATTTACTCTTTCATTTGGTGGTATTCAGAGTGCAGTTACTTTTCTAATATCAAAGGAATACAGTACTATATTTGACCATGTAATTTAAGCTTCAAAGTGTACATAATTAATGCGTAAAATAGACAACTGTGCTTTTGTGGTGAGTGCAGGTGTGTTATTTCCATCTCCAGTTAGTGATAATAAATGCTTTAAAAACGCAACTCAGTGTCAAAGTATTCTCTGTATTCAGAATACAGTACTGTGATTGGACCATGTGTCAGAATGTTAGTACATCTGAACAGTGCAATATTCATTATTCTGTAACTAAATACATTTTCAAAGTCACTGAGTATAAATACATGTGCCAAAATATGTATTCAGAATGCTCATTTTGACTGTTTTCCGGTACAGTTACTGTTTCATTTGATAATATTCAGAATATAGTACTTTCTGTCCAGAGAAGTGAAAGGGTGATTTTGATTTTTTTGTCCCAGGCTGATCCACAGTACCTGGGTGTATCCGCCCCAGTACTACCCTCCCTTCTTTGGGTACTACTTCTTCAACGTTATGCTGCTGATTCTTCAAGCCCTGCATGTATTCTGGGCCTACCTCATCCTCCGCATGGTCTACAAGTTTGTCTTTGGCACGGTGAGATTCTCCTCTAATACTGCTACTACTACTACTACTATTTTATAGCCTATTAGTATCACAGATAGTCACAAAGAGTATGTAAATGTACTTCAAATTGCCTGAATGTGATGTGTGAGTGAGTGAATGGAGATGATTAGATGGGCTACAGGCTACAGAAGAAACTTACCACCATGTGACAAGTGAATAATGCAGTGTCAAGCATTTTGTAGTTTCCAAAAAAAAAAAAAAAAAAAAAAAAAACCCCAAAAAAACGCTTTATAAATCGAAAGCAGGAGTGAATGTAATAATACAATAATAATACAATGATTTTTTTAAATGAACATCTGAAGTGCTATATAAGGCTATATAAGAATGCATTATTTTCTGTTATTATGCTGACTCAAAGCTAAGCCTTCTTATGAAAGCATTAGGTGGTAATCCAGTAATTACTCCTGTGTGTTTCCAAAATCCATATCTTCTGCCTTATTTTAACTACTTCCCACCAGTACAAAAACAGAGGCCGAGTCATCGAACCCCCTGCTGGCCACTGCAGAGTTTTACACAATCAGAAATCAGGGCTGAATTTTTTTCACTTGTTTTCCATACATAGCACTCTAAGCTATTATACTTCAGTGTGAAATGCTTGAAATGATTTCTACAAAATACTAATATAATAATGCATAAAATTAGACCTTTTTAACCAACTTACCAGAGATACTGTATGTTGTAATTTCTGTTGCAGCTGACCAAAGATGAGAGAAGTGACAATGAAGCTGAAGAGGAGCTGAGCCCAGAGGAGGAAAGGGAGGGTCACTATAATGGTGTGGTCCAGGAAAAGGGTCAGAATGGGTGCTCCGAGCTTGTGCCCCCTCCTCACACCCACTGCCCATCCAAGACTGTGTACTGACCAGTGCTCTCCGCAGGCAAGACTGACTAGTGGCCAGGCCCTTCTCATTGTGGAACCTCATAGACTTTTTATATAGAGAACGATTTATGGATGCTAATGGTAAAAAGAGTTATGTACCTTGCCTATCAAGAAAGTTATATCTCTATATTTTTTATACAAAAGGATCTGCTGTGCATCTCCATCTTAAAGCCACGAACCATGAACTCTTTTGAGGATAATGAGGTACAGATCTTAGCCAGAGAAATGAAATAGTTTGACAGAGGAGTTAAATAGACTATTTTTGTTAGGAAAGACAGCCCAAATGGGGGGTTCAGACATCACGTATCTCCTATGTACAACTCCATCCTCAGACCTAAATCAAAACAAAGAAAACAACAGTGATAGCCTGTTCATACTCAGAGGTGTGAAAGCACTCATCAGGGGCCTGAATGATTATGCTGATATGACTCAGGCACAGTTCACACTTAGTGCAGAGACCCTTAGACCGAGCACACAGAAACTGTAAACACACTGTAGTTAGCTCCTCCCTTCAGGCGGATATAAGGCAGTGTCCACTGGCGTCTGACCAAAACTGAAGAAACAACTTAGATGAACTTCGAAATGTTTTCAATCAAAAACTTTTTTTCAGCTGATGGAATAATATTTCTTTGGCTATATATCAGACTGGTCGCTACACCCCCCATCACATCTTGAGCCCAAACCAAACATAATCGTCCAATCAGATTTTTTCTCTTTGGTCATGTATCATTTACAACAAAATTACATTTCTCTCACCTCAGATTAACAGAGTTTAGGGCTTCGCTCATTGATTCTGTTGAAATCTGTAATGTTTTTCAGTCCTGTGATATTTTTTTCCCATAAGCAGCTATATTTGTTTTGATCCAGACAGACCCTGCATGCAAGTGGATAATCCAAGAGTCAGTTACACCCATCTGAAAGTGATTTACCAGTAACCACATCTTCATGAAGTATTGCAGAAGTGTGTATTCTGGATCCCTGGCAATTATTTACCTTTTAATAAAACATGCACCTGTGTTAGAATTGTACACATAAAGCAACTTGCATATTTCTGACATTTCTGAGTGGACTACTGTAACAGTTAATATGCACTCAAACATTTTTGGCCCCAAAAACTGTAAGAGGCCGATAATGAAAATGTGTGCAACAATTTGGTAGTGCAGAGTAGGGGTGCATCCACATATTAAATATATTGTGATACTTTACTTTATTTATATGTTACTGTATCTTTGTCAGAGACTGCTATAGCTTATATGTATGGATATTTCTTATGTATTTCACAAAACTATATTTAATAATTTACATCTTTTTTTGCTTTATTGGGAAAGAGAAACTTTGTAAAACTGTTGACTAAATGCTAACATAGCTGTGTTACAGAAATGTATGTGTAGTAAAAAGTGATACATTGTAGGAAATCTGAAAATATTAGGCAAAATATCAGCATGTCAACAACAACTGACATGAAATAAACATGTTGGATTCAGTAGGGTTTTATGTTACAAAATCACTTCTCTGTGCAATGCCAATTCCACAACTGCCCTGGGGTAAACCTCTACAAAAAATACAAAATAAACAAACTCACACACCACAGGCATATTTGGATAATGTGTCAAGGTGTCTTGCTTAAATACACAATGACGATAGTGACAAGCAGATCTGGGATTGAACCACCACCTTACAGTAAGCCATTTGTTAACGTGTAATATTAGCCATATAAATATTTTTTTCTCTCTAATAATTCTGACAGAAAGAATAGGTCCATAAGGTCTATAGGTCTATACAATAGGCCTAAATAAACAGTCTGGTCTGTGTTTGGTGTCATTTAAACTTAACCTAACTCTCCACTTAAAAGTACCAGCATAGATTGGTTATAGTTATAACACAATGTCACTATACTGTAGTTAAAATGTTAGATGGCATGTTATTAGAAAAAGCAGGGCAGCTGTCAAATAAGAGCAAAGTAAGAGCTTTGGAGTCTGCTTAAACATTTGTAAAGTAAATAAAGGCCACGTTTAAGGAAGGCCAAGTTTCATGTAACTGCCTAAAACAATGATGGACAAATGGAATGGTTGGACTTTCTGCGTCATGCTTTGTGCTCTATAGAAAAGAGAAATGCTGCCCAGTAACCTGTCTCATAGTGGTCTATTCATAGACACACATGTCAGGCTACAGCCTGGGGGTCCTGCCCTCACGGTGGTCACAGTGGCCCCAGGCAGGAACAGTGTTCCCGGGGCCAACAAGCTCCTGTCGGGGCCGGGCACTACATTTAGTCTTCTCGTGGTTCATCCATGCTCCAGTCGTCACACACTCACTATGTCAAATATTTGACTAATGCAACAACACCATCCAAGGTGGGGCTTGGGTTAACTGCCCCTGCTCCTGTCTGCGCCCTTCTTCACGTCTCTATTTAGCCCAGCAACCACTACGCTGCTTTTACGCGCACGTTTTAGCGTTAAGCACGTAGAGCATTAGCCTTTGCGCAGCTTTTTCATGTGTGTGTTCTTATATTACTATATCTGTGAGGACAGCACAGCCACAAGGCCCGTCTCTCCCTGACATCACAGTGTTTGGAGCCTGGGCGTTACATCACGGCGGGATCGTTTAGTGGAAAACTCATAGACGGACACAATGGGCTTTTGCGGGTGGCACAAATCTTCCAAATCTCCCACACGAGTTTACACACTCCGTTAGAAGCCAACCTTTTTTTTCCTCTCAAAACCACGTGTAGGGTTTCATGCCTTGACAGTGACAGGCAGCTATTGTGGCCAATCAGGAGTCCTCGTTTCTCGTGTTTCGTCGGTTCAGGGTGACGCTGAACCAATGAGAGCGGAGAGGAGGGCAGCCCGGTTTGGGGAGGCGTATCCAGCTCTCCAAGGAACTCCAGCCAGATTTATCCAACTTCTCCTACATCAGTAAAAGTGTCGCCACGGTCTCATCCAAACCTCCAGCGTCTATAGCTCTTTTCTGGAGACGTGCACTACCATGCGCCATAGCCATGCACACCTTTTACTGTTGTTGCTTCTCTGCATCGCATTAAGTGGTGAGTAGTGGTGAGGACTTCTTTCCCACGAACACAGGGCTTTGTGTGTCTCAGATGTAGGTCAGACCAGCCTTAAGTAAGTGACCCAGCAGCACATTTTGTTCGCTGTTCTGTGCTGATGTGGAGCGCACGGTTTTACCCTCAGAACGTTTTCTTTCTGCAGTCTTTCTTCTTCGCGCCAGGGGTTACGTGGCTTGCAGAACTCAGCCTGTTCCAGTTAGGTCCACAAAAGCGCTGTGTGTTTAATCTAAACTCTTCCCTCTCCAGTGCACTGTGAGCTGGACACGGATGTGGTGGTACCGACGCTGCTGGCCGGACCAGCGGCGCACCTGTCCCGGGAGCACGTCCCGCACACTGCACGTCGCAGGCCGCGCTCTCTGGATGCTTTTGCGGGATCCAGCTGGAATACCCGGGACATCCTCGTGGCGCTGCCCGCATTCGGAGGACGGCTGGTGTTAAATCTGACGCAGGACACCTCATTTCTGTGGCGCGACTTTGTAGTGGAGGAAAGGCGAGGTGAGGACACAGAGGTGCGGAGGGTGGCCCCTGAGCAGCTCTGTTTCTACTCCGGCTCTGTGCTGAACTACTCCGGCTCCGTGGCGTCTGTCAGCACCTGTGGAGGTCTGGTGAGTTCTGTGGCTGGACTGCCTACAATATACCTTCTCCCAATGTAATACAAGGCGTATTGACTGTGACCTGCAAGATATCAGTCAAGTTTAAAAGACCGTCCCACAAGTTCCATGTCTAGCCTACTTATTCGCTATACCTGGCAGCAGAATATCAAAAAGCATTGCAACAGTCCCGTGGAGGCATCCAAGACAGTGTAACTGCGCAGTTCATGGAGTCAGTGAGCTGCTGTAAATACACTGCATAGTTACTGTAGTAGAGGAGGGAGTAGGGCTTGTTACTCATGGTCCAGTCCTTCCTGTCCTTATTCACAGCTATTGTATGACTGGTGAGTTCCACTTTCACGTCCGTCAACTAATCTGTTCACCCCTTCTTCATGTCTGGTGTGAGGTGCAGAGCAGAAACACACATCTCATGCTCATCTCTATAGAAATCATGTCAGTTATTAACCTCTGCCTGTAAATCTGCTTTGTAGTACCACTTTTCCATACAGGTGCATGTTTGCCTCAGGATAACTTCAGCTAACTTCAGGCTTGTCTAATATAAGTATTTTTCTTTTTTTTTTTTTTTTTTTTTTTTTTTCTTTTATCCTGTATTTATCCATGTAGGGAAATTATCCTCTGCATTACCCATCCTTTTCAGGAGCAGTGGGCAGCCAGTCTTTCAGGCGCCCGGGGACCCATCTCCATGATCTTGTTTTCTTCTCCTGTGCACAGACAGGACTGATCCATGTTGGTGAGGACATGCTCTTCATTGAGCCTGTTGTGAAGTCTCCATTGCCGTCCTTCTCTGGTCAGAAACACAGAGTACAGAGACAGAAACGTTATGCTCCAGAGCCCAGCTCATCCAGGGAGCAGACCCGCTCCTGTGGCACTGTACAAGGTGACTATACCTATTACACACTGAGGGATTCTACACATATACCTAATACTGTACTGTCAACACTCTGTGTGTGGATGAGCCAGTTAGACTCAAACCTTTGGATTAATTCCTTAATTTTTGAGATATTTGTACAGTGTGCTCCTTTTACTGTGAGTAAAAGAAAATTACCATTCGTCCCATTCATGTGCTATTACATTTTGCCAACTTTCATCCAGATTTGTAAAACAAATGTTCTCTCACTTTCCTCTGTGTACCGTCTGACACTGTGTTTAAGATCTCTACAACCACTGCAGAACTGAAGAAGCCTTTGATGACTGGTAAAACATATTCACTAACAAGATTTTTTACAGACAGAATTTAATTCTGTTTTGCAACGGAACCTATCAGGATGACCACTGTATTTTGTTGTGTTGTAGATTTTTGGATGGCAGTACTCATTACTTTTTACGTAATTTTAGATCTGTCTTTTTTGCAAAACTAAAGCTGATGCCACAATCTGCATATTCTGCTAAAAAGAACTCTTGTAACTTTTTGTGTGGCATGTGTTGTTGACAGTGCAGAGGGGCCTGTCCCTTGGAGCTGCTGACCGGAGGAGGAGGCACTCGATCGGTGTGCATGAAGCCTACACAGTGGAGACGGTGGTGGTGGCAGACTCAGACATGGTGCAGTATCACGGAGCAGAAGCGGCACAGCGCTTCCTCCTGACCGTCATGAATATGGTCAGCTCCCATACACAAACATGCACACTTTATTTGTCTGAACAAAACAAGTTTGCATTCACGTTGTAGAAATTGATTATTTCATAAATTTTAAAGGGGACATATTGTGTAAGACCAACTTTTATGAACCGTGTTATAACAATGTTCCTTCATCATCAAAATGCATGGTCTAGTTATATCTATGTTATTAATTATTGTAGGTGACATAATTTACACACTACTGTCAAAAATGTTATAACAGGGTAACACATAACACACGCGACTATTTTTAGTCCTATATTACACAATACTGACTCTTGTGAGCTTTAAGCCATGTTATAATGCTGTTTCCTCCTCAAAAACATACCTGGAGTTGTGTTTTGTTTCATTCACACATGTTTTAGTAATCTTGCATCATTAGTCTGTCTACATCTCCAAACCTCAAAATGCTCTATTCCACCTTGTGATGTCATGAAGCAGTAGTTTTCAAGTTAACAGCTATTTTTTATCTTTTGTTTGGCAGAGATCGGCAATTCCAGGGCCAAAATTATCCAAATGATTCTAGTGAAGGTGTATGGAGTTTAACACAAAGGAGCACTTCCTGTATTACCACATGACATTTCAAAGTGTTTTCCGCTCGATAGAAAAACTCAGCCTAAATATGCAGGGTTTGTGTGTTAAACTTGTGTTAATGAAACAAAACACAACTCAGGTATGTTTTTGATGACGAAACTACATTATAACATAGATTAGAAAATAGTGTAATGTATCTATCTATCTATCTATCTATCTATCTATCTATCTATCTATCTATCTATCTGTCTATCTGTCTATCTGTCTATCTGTCTGTCTGCTATCTATATGCTGTGCAGGTCTACAACATGTTTCAGCACCAAAGTCTGGGAACCAGGATCAACATCCGAGTCACCAAGCTGCTGCTGCTCCATAACCGCCCAGTATGTACAACATGCCAAAAATCTTTTACTTTTCTCTTTTGGGGTTTGTCAGTGAAGCTATTACACAGTTGTTTGGCTGGTTTCTGTCATTTGCCTTTCCCAGTACAACCACAACAACCACATCCTGGTCTGGTACTGGGGAGTTTGTTAATCCGTACCCAATTTCACAATGTTGATGGGAAAACAAATATGGAACTGTCAGTCATAAATAATACTAAATAATCATGATAATAGTAATAAACATGATATTTATGCTGTTTATTGTAAAAAATCATGTCTGGACTCCTCAAATTGCAAACATGTTTTGTATTGTGCAGGCCAAGCTGAAGGTGAGCCACCATGGGGAGCGCTCCTTGGAGAGCTTCTGTCACTGGCAGTACCATGAGCTGGGCACCAGGCACCTGGGCACCAACTATCTGCCTGGAGCAAGGGATGAGGTGCCTGTGGATGCCGCTGTGCTGGTCACCAGGTACAACACTGCTGTTGTCAAGTTAAGTGTAGTTAAGTGTATCTAGGATGGCTCAATGTGGTCACAACTGCATAGAAGCTGGCAGTCCACAGAGTGGATGGTTAGTGTGAGAGAGTATGCTCTGGAGGAATGGTGTGCTGTGATTGGTCACTCAAAGGGATAAAGTTAAAGGACAGTGTTGTTTTTCCCCAAATGTTTATTTTTTCACAAAACTAAAATAATACAACTCAAAAAGGGAGGACAAACCATCCAACAAAGTACTGTAAAAGTAGGTTTGCTTAGACAGGGCACTTGTCCCCTGTCCCCAGAAAGGCTTTTACGCTGGGTTTACACTAACTGCAGGTTGGGTTTGGCATGTGCTTTGAGCAGGTAACTTGGATTGCCTGTTCTACCAATTACAACAACTGTGGTGTATATTTGACCAAAGCAACGTGGATTCACATGATAAAACACATCTAATGACTTGAAGCCCGCTCAAGACAGCTGCGGTGTCTGGGAAAAATTGACTTCTTGCAGATTCTTTCCGCAGACCCACACCTCACCTGCGCCCACACTCCTCAGAGGTCAGTGTGGCAGGGTGCACTGATTTTAAAGACTTTGTAAGTCCTGCAGGACTCATGTGTACGCAGTGTACACCCAGCGTTAGGCATTTACTTGATTAAGCAGACATTTTTATTTTGTGACCAATCATTTAATTTTGATTATGTGTATTTACTGTAAATATCGGGCAACAGCAGAAAGTAGAAGTTAGTGAGTGAGTTAACGGAAAATTTGGTATGTTTTGGCATTTATATATGAAGGGCTCAAACTCCTGATTTCCAATCTTGTCTTTATACTGTATAAATGCATAGTTTCCTAGTGCTTTTTTGTGCATAAATAGTTTTGTATAAACTCCTGTGCAGGTGTAGTCTTAGTTTTGAAAGCTTTGCCTTTTCTCTTTTTAGTCGACTAATCGGACATGTGTTTAGTCAACCAAGAATGTTTTTAATCAACTACAGCGCTAGTGTCTTGCACTAACAGGGGTGGATTTTAGTTTTGTATTGTTTGGGTTTTGTTGTAAACTGAAGACAGATATTGGAATTAGAAAAGTATTGTTTCTTTCAGAACAGACTTCTGCGTCCACAAAGACGAGCCATGTGACACTGTGGGTAAGTACTCCAGCTGAGTCATGTGGTGCACCAAAACTTATGTGACTCTGGTCTGCTCCACAACAAGAACATCTCCCCACAGCCAAAACCAACATCAAGCAGTCCATCTTTATTTATAGAGCTTTCCTGTCACAGTAATGCTAACAACAATTAGCTTAGTAACAGTGTGCGTCCTGATTATCGGGCAAAAAAGGCTTTATAATTAAATTCAGACAGTGCACAGCAGATTTGTTTTGACCTCAAGAGCTGCTTATACAGTATATCTGTACTGAGACAAAACAAGTTTTCCTCAGATACATGGAAATAATTTTACATCCTGGTTGGTCATGGGCAACAGATAATAACTGTTACCTAGCAACAAAACAATGTTAACAAATGGCCCGGGCCTTTCTGTGTGGAGTTTGCATGTTTTCTCCCCGTGTCTGGATGGGTTTCTGGTTTCCCCCCATCAACCAAAAACATGTAACACCCCTATGAACAGTTTACAATCAAGGACTGTCCCTCCTGTGGGCTCACCACCTGCAGAGGGGTTCATAGGGGTCTGGGTCTGGTGCACAGAGTAATGGGCAGCGTGCTGCCCCCGCGACCCAGCCAGATTAAGTGGGAGAAAATGGATGGATGGATGATTAGACTAATAAAAACAGATGACTATGCCTCTTTCTTAATGAATGTTTAAACTCTCAGACATCTCAGAAAAATGTTTTTGTTACACATACATTGTCTCTGATTTAGAATTCTCCTCTCCTTGCATTCTTGTACTTTTCTCTACAACTTTTTGTAACTGATATAAAACTATGATAAATATTGACCACAGGTGCTACCCTTAAATGAATCTCAAAGCCACATATGCAAATTTTCCAGCCCCTGTTTACCTGTTTTTATAGCCCCTCCCCCCCCGGTTCCCTCAGTAAACACAGTGCTGTCTGGGTGTATATTTGTGTTTGTGCAGACCTGTGTACAAATATGTGTGTCTGGGCAGATAAAGGCCCTCTCTCCACGCTTACCCACACAGAAAAACCTCGTGTAGCCATCGGGGTCTGGAGGATCAATGTTAATCTCTTCATTACATCATTCAGCAATTGTATCGAAATGCAAATCCAATCTGCTGATCAGGGAGATACAGAGCTGCCCTGACAACTGCTGATCTGTGGAATTCTAGGGACAGGGGAATTTTGTAGATATTGGAAGGCGGGTTTTTGCCACGGTGTTACGACCAGTTCAGCAATGCGCCAAATACACCATCTGCCGCCATATTGTACCTGGTCGGTCGCCAATGTAAACAATTGAAAACTAGGAAACAAAGGAAATATGCATAAACTGAGCAACTATCAGAACTATCCCAATCTTCACTCTTAGCTAGTTGAGATTTCTGCAACAACGAATTACTTTGTACCGAAAAATTGGAGAAATTGTTTGATAAAGACAGAATGACGCTGACTTCCTCTGGCAAAAATGGTTGGATTTTGAAGAGAGACGGGACACTTTATTTTCTTCAATTCTATTTTCAAAAAGAAAAAAAAAAGTATTGATTTCATGGAGAAGATTGATAAGATTAAATAAGTGTCATTTAATACAGAAAAAATAGTCAAAATTATTCATCAAAAATCTGAATTGTACTCCAAACCACATGCATTTATCGAACAAAGGACTGGCTGTGGACCTCTCAATTTAATATAACAGACGATTATAACTGAATAACTGAATCTCGAGTCAAACTCTGTTAATTGCCCAGCCATAATTTGAACCATCTTTCAGTGCTGGTGGGGCAACTTGTCAGGCGCAGTTGATGACAGCAGAGCAGTGCCCGGTGCCAGATCATGAGGTTGGGTCCTAGTTAGTGGAATAGACTTTTGTACAAGATTGATGGGGAAACAGCAAGGTTGTGGTTGAGGTTTGAGTATTGCACATTTTATGTTTGTGTGGAAGGTTACTCTGGAAGTTTTTTTATTATTTTGGAACAAATCCTTTTGCAGCCTTTTCAATTTTTATATGGCTGACATACTGTATCTTCAAAATTTTCATGTTTCCAAAACAACAATTGCTAATAATAATTTTTCAGTTTCTCCCACCTCTTTGTCTACACCCAGGGGACAGGCTGTAGTCCCCCTGGCTTGCCCCTGATTTCTGTACAGTCTAATCATCTGCTCTGACACCTTGTAAAAGTGCAGAGCCTATCTTCTTCCTTTTTGTGGGGGATGCCTCAGATTCTTTCCCTCTGTTGGATCAGATCACAGGCATTAGACTGGTAATTACACCCTGCCCTCACAGCGTGGCAGTAAAAAACAAACAGCTTACAGAGCGGCCAACATCTGTTCCATACGACCAAACACACACCACAGCTTCTGGTGTAGGAATAAACATCATCCAAGTTACAGTAAGAAGCGATTCTATAGCATACTAGTGTGTTCCATTTTTTTCCTTCGTTATATGAAACGATGCATTTGTGGGATTTAATGTTGTTTGGGTTGCATAATTTTGGGGAAATCTGTTCAGAGTGCATATTGTAAAGTCCACTCTCTATTTTGGATAGGAACTGATGAACTAATACAAGAATCCCATGAATTTCAGAACATGCTTGGAAATACAATTATGGTGGTGAGCACCATATGGGTCTGTGTGGAGTTTGCATATTCTTCCTGTGTTTGGGTGGGTTTACTTCAGGCACTCCAGTTTCCTCCATCAATCCAAAACATACACAATAGGTACAATCCTTCAGATAAAGTATTCCTGACTGGGGTTGTCAAAAGTATATTAAAAAAAAAAACAGATTTTAATTTATACTAAAACCAGAATCAAAAATACAGTAGATAATTAATTTAAGATAAAGTATTGATATTGAAAAAAACAAACGAACAGTTTTAGAGTAACCATGATGAATTTTATCAAACTAGTACTGAACCACATGGAAACTTAAAGAAAGCACTATTATTTTGTGATTAAAATTACAACGAAATTGAGATTGAAATTTTTGTATCGTGACAACATTAGTCCTGACCAAGACTAGCTCAAAATCTGAGCTCTGTACTATTATCTATTATTATTTCTATGTACTCCTTACCATTTGATAATTGCACCATCTCAAATTGCATTTTGCTTTGTGAGATATTGTGCAACCCAAGTCATATTGTTTAATTTGTCTGTTGATTCAGATGCCTGGTGCTGCTGAACCTCTTGTGTTGTCCAGTATTTATAGCTGAACACCACTGCTCTGTGTTGTAGGTATTGCCTATCTGGGAGGGGTCTGCAGCTCCAGGAGGAAGTGTGTTTTGGCCGAGGACAATGGACTCAACCTGGCCTTCACCATCGCCCACGAGCTGGGACACAAGTAAGTCCATGTCTATTGTTTTTGCTTTTCTCAGTGACATTATAACATTCTCGAATACCTATTCTAATCCAAATCCAAATCTACTTTATTTCTATACCACATTTTATCAACAAAACAATTTCCAAAGTGCTGCACATAAAAAGATAACATTAAAAACAACAAAAGGTATTAAAAAAAACAACAGAGGGGATAAATGCTCAATTTAACCTTGTCAAAAACACTAAAACCAGTAAAGTCAAATAAAAGCAAACCCATAAAATAGCAATAAATAAATACAATCAATAAAATGTAAAAATTTAAATAAAATCAA
Source organism: Taenioides sp. WSHXM2023 (assembly GCA_029959045.1). Lineage (NCBI taxonomy): Eukaryota > Metazoa > Chordata > Actinopteri > Gobiiformes > Gobiidae > Taenioides > Taenioides sp. WSHXM2023. The sequence continues at coordinate 28,690,509 of CM057091.1, forward strand.
CAACTCTCACACAAGTCTCACGGTGTTAAAAGCCAGAGGGTAAAAGTAGAGGTGCATCTCATTTCTCTTTCCTTGCTTCCTTCTCCTTGATTCCTCTCCTCGATTCTGTAGGAAATGGGTGAGGAAGTCCCGCCCACAGAGGAGACACAGGGAGGAGGGAGGATAGAAATGTGGGGGGGCAGAGCGTTCCAGAGCTTGGGGCCAATCACAGAGAAGGCCCTCACCCCCGGTTTTAAGTCTCGTCTTAGGCACTACGAGCTGGAACTGGTTCTTCAACCTCAGAGCCCATGCGGGGGTGTAAATTCGGATGAGGTCCGAGATATATTGTGGAGCCAGTCCATTCAAAGCTTTAAAAACAAGCAATAAAATCTTAAAATCAACTCTAAAAGTAACTGGAAGTCGGTGAAACAATGCTAAAATTGGGGTAATGTGCTCACTTTTTTTGGTTCCAGTTAAAAGGTGCGCAGCAGAATTTTGTGCATGCCAGAAAAAAGTGCATTACAGCAGCTGAAACAAGAGGAGATAAGTGTGCGTGACCTCTTCAGATGATTTAAAAGATAAAAATGGTTTAACTTTGGATAAAAGCCGTAAATGGTATGACAGCCACGTTAACTTGTTTGTCAAATTTAAAATCACTGTCAATAGTGACGCCAAGGTTGGTGACACAGGGTTTTACTTGTGCTTTGAGTGAAGCCTTGACATCACTAAGACATTGAAGGAGAAGGTGTCAGGGGGCAGAAGTTTTTTTAGTGGCAGGTAAATTTGATAATTGTCTGCATAAACATTTTATTGAATACCGTATTTTTTAAAGATTTCACTCAGTGGGAGGAGGTAGAAAGCAAAAAGGACAGGTGCGAGAATTGAACCCTGGGGGACTCCACACTGATACCTTGCAGTGACATCATAAATTGAGACACGCTGGGGGGGCGGGGGGTATGTCCATGGCTGAATCAGGTGTTTAATTTTCAACAAACAAGGTGACTAACTGAAAAAAGGTTGCCTAATGCTAGCTAGCTTGTGACTAATGTTGTTTGAGGGGGACTTGTTTAACAGCAGAAAATCTACTCACCTGTTGCAGTTCCAACTAAAAGCCGCCACACACTACAGGAAAATTTGCCCGATTTAGGCTGTGATTTGCTTCTCCCAATTTCGGGGAGACGTGATGGGGCATAGCTCAAAGCGAAGCGGCAGTGGTTATGCATATTTGGAGTGAGGTGATGAAGGGTCTGGAGAAATGTTTGGATAAATGGAAGCGAAGTTAGGTCTTCCAGGCTGAATATACGCTAGCTCTATTATTCACTTCTCATAAAGCTGTAAATTAAGCTTATCCATAAACTTATCCATATTATCCATCGAAATATTCCTCCTCAAATAATGACACCCAGTCCACAAAACAGCACTATTAATCCAGTTTGAAGCGTTCTTTAAAAGTAAAAAGGCGAGAGTAGTTCCTCACAGATTAGAGATAGTGACTACTTCTTGTGTACTTTTGCCAACCTTCTGTGCGTAAAATCATATATTTGAAGTATTGCACCACATTTCACAAATAATAACACAGTTTTTACTTGTATCTAAACTAGAAGCACAGTGCTCTGATCTTTTGGACACTTAAGAGTCTCAAAGTGAGTTGTTTTACTCTAGACAGGAAACAGCTGACGCAAGGAGCGCTCCCAACTTTTAGGCTTGTGGTCTGGTCTGCAGCCATGTCCTGCAGCAGTATTTGCACTCTGAGATTTAAAATTTCATAAGATTGTCCTTGTGTCTATGGTGTGTGCTTTTTTTTGCACGTCTAAAAAATCATTTACAACTGAAAAACCCTGTGCACTACTGGATTTTTCAGTTGTAAACAGGTTTTGGCGGGCTTAACTTGACTAACGTCAGACTAAGCTGTGCCTTCGGTTAGTTCCTCAGGGAATGTTGATGACATGATGACATAGGCTACAAAGAATCAGTACTTTCAATTGTCAGAGGACAGTTCACTGGTAGAATTTGCTGTTTAACTGTCATATTGAAGATTGGTATAACTTATTGTGGTTAATATTTCTGTAATTAGTACAGTTGAAATAAAAGCTGTGAGAAATGTCAGTGCAAAAGAACTAAGGTGACATTTTCTTTTCACATTAGCTTCAGAAAGTGGTGCCAGTATTCAGTAAAATAATGTGAGTTGAGTAGTGTCAGTTGAAAATATTTAAAACCATCATCATATATTTTTCTTCTTCATTCAAAAACAGTAAATCTCCCATAGAATTACATATAATTACATATGCCCCTGTCCACCATTATAACATCATCAGAATGTACAACATGAGTGCAGCATATTATTGATTCCACATTAGCACGTTGTCTTTCCTGTTGTGTCTTGGGCTTCTTAATAGAAACTGCTGTCATGTTGTCACGCCTCTCTCTAAATAATGCTCTTGTTTATAGCATGGGGATGAGCCATGATGATGACCACCCCTCCTGCGCTGGACACTCCCACATCATGTCTGGAGAATGGGTCAAAGGTCGCAACCCCAGTGACCTTTCCTGGTCCTCCTGCAGCCGGGACGACTTGGAGAACTTCCTCAGGTTAAGATTGATCCTGACTAGTTTCTCAGAGCCCTTTTTCAAGTCTTTAATGCTCTATAAGCACTATGAGATAAATAGACTGGTTTAGTCCTGTTTTAGTTTTGTTTTAATCTTGATTCAAGTAATGGTGCTTCACATTGGTCCTTGGTTGAGCCCAGTTTTGTCCAGATGTAGACATGGTTCCGTCCAGTTCTAGTCCTGTTTTAGTCCTGGTCTAGTCTGAATTTTGATGTGGTATATGTGCAAGTGTGAACGCATCACTCCTGTTTCTGTCCTTGTCCTTGTTCAAGCTCAAACCAGCTTTATGCTTACAACAAACATGGGATGTAGGGATGCGCACCAATGTGGGTGGCATCGGCGTGCGCGCAGGGCGTGCATGTGCGCGTGCATGTGCGCGTGCATGTGCGCGTGCATGTGCGCGTGCATGTGCGCGTGCATGTGCGGCCGTGCCGTGCTTTGGCCCACCTCCTCCATCCGGGACTTCTCAGTTTAGTACAAATTGTTTTCCTTCCTGTTTACAGCCTGATCCTGTAGTTTTTCTAACGTTACGAGCAGTGGCCACAGCTTATGAAAAAACTAGTTCACTAGGTCACACTAGGTCAATCTCGCAATAAAAAAATTAACGAGTTAAAATTGTTTTGCGTTAACTTGTTAATAGTGTGATATTTTTGACAGCACTATTATTTAATAGTAGTAGTTGGCTCAGAAAGTGTGTTTGATGCTTGATTTTTTTATTTAAACAAAGCTGCTCTGTAGTTACTTCAGGGAAAAATAACAGCTACATAACACATTTGGATCAGTTTTGTCTGATTTTATTTATATGAAATTGCAAAAGCTGGATCAGTGCATCCCTAGTGGCAAGTGAATATCTCTATTTAAGTGAATATGATTAACATACACATTGTCACTGATCAATGGCTAATCTGCTGTGGTCATATTTTATAATGTATTCAGCTTTGAACACTTTGTCTGTGTTTCTTGGGTCTTTAGAATAATTTAAAGACACAAATGGAGCTTGGACTTGTCTTTGTCATGCTGTCTGTACAGCAGGACTCATTCTCCTGTGTGTTGGAGTCAGTGTCTGGGTTGGAGACGCTGCTCTCGCTGTCTCTGCTGTAGCCACACACCCACTCACACATATATACAGACACAGTGGGTACAGCTGTCCCTCTGTTTCACTCTGTGCACTGTTGACACATGCTTGCAGTAGAGGTACGAGGAGAGCGTTTGAGCCCACTATGAAGAATCTATTGGAAACAGTAGTGAGTGTCAAGAGCAACATTATAATATCAACATTACAATATACAATAAATAAATATAAGTAACCATTATGAAATGTACATAATTGTAGAAGTTCTTTTTGGGTTCAAATGCCAGACTAGGTAGAGTTTGCATGTTCTCCCCATGTCTGTGTTGGCCTCCACCACTTTGTTTGTCTGGGATTTGTATTTTTTAGTAAAGTACTACATTATATTATATACTAGTATGTCCCTTTCAGTCTTAAAGCACCTCTTGTGTTCCTTGGTCAGGTCTAAAGCCAGTGCCTGCCTGCTCCACACTGACCCCCGGAGTCGATATCAGGTGCGGCTCTCTCCCAAACTGCCCGGGATGCACTACAGTGTGGACGAGCAGTGCCAGATCCTCTTTGGAACCAACGCCACCTTCTGCACAGACATGGAAGTAGGATATTTTCCTGTTCAGAATGATGACAATGATTGCTAACCAAAACAGGGAGGCTTGCTTTTATTCTTGTTGTGTTCTTGATTTGACCTCTGTCACTTGTGTGTTGTGCAGCACCTGATGTGTGCGGGTCTGTGGTGTATGGTGGAGGGAGACTCGGCCTGTAAGACCAAATTGGACCCTCCTCTGGATGGGACTGAGTGTGGAGTGGACAAGGTACAACGCTCCCCATTCACAGCAACTTTTTTCCCTTTTTTACTCAGATTGGTAGTACTAGTTCAGTGCATATGACAGATTCAACACATGTAAAGACCCACTGTGAAGATTTCAACTAAAAAATAGCTGAAATAAAGGTGTTCGTTACAGGTACTTTGATTTTACACACTCATTCACACTACAGGTGCATTCACACTTGCACAAACACAAGATTAAAATTAGCAAGTGTGAACACACCCTAAGAAACATAAAAAACAGAACAGATGATGTAGATGATGAATGAAGTGTAAACAGCCTGAACCATGTTTTGTGCTCAGAAAGTTACATAAACCTTACCCAATGGCAGCAAATATTATAACTATTTATAATAATAGTTTTAGAGCTTGTTTAATTAAATGTTCATTGTAAGAACAATCCTATAAATATATCCTATACATTAAAGATAAGAATAAAAACACATTAGAGTTGATTATATCCCTGTGTTGCAGTGGTGCCGAGCAGGGGAGTGTGTCATTAAAAGCCCCATCCCTCAGCACATCGATGGGGACTGGAGCCCCTGGAGCCAGTGGAGCATGTGCAGCCGGACCTGTGGCACCGGAGTGCAGTTCAGGCAGAGAAAGTGTGACAACCCTCCGTGAGTACAGCCACAGTCAGCCTGTGTGTGTTCTGAAAGAGAGATAGAGAGTCATTGTGTTTTATACATTATTGCACTTTGATTTAGAGTGTGTGGCATTAAACACACACTCTAAATCAAACTAACTTAAACAAGATAAGAGTTTTACTCAGTAGAATATTATGTAGAGTCAACTTTTATGAGCTTTCGACAATGTTATGTTTTTCTCTCATCATTACCTTACTGACCTGTTTCTGTTTTTAAGTGGTTTTAGATGTTTACAATGAACACAATGTAAAATCATGATCTAAATTTTTAGTTTAATACTAAAAAAGCATTTCTTCTTTAAATATGCTATGAGTGTTAATATCCTCTTTGATTTGCCCTGTGTTTGGTTGCAGTCCTGGTCCTGGGGGCCGACACTGTCAGAAAGCCAGTGTGGAGCATAAGGCCTGTGAGAGGCCCCCCTGTCCTAAAGGGGCCCCCAGTTTCAGGGACCTGCAATGTCTGTCCCACGACCGGCAGTTCCCTCTCCTGAAGAGCAGCATGATGACAGCCATAGTAAATGATGGTGAGAGTTTTATTGCTGCAGTCAGAGTGTGGCAGGGCCCGTGAACACCCCATCATCTATATCAGACAATATAGAAGGACTAACTGATGTTACTAGGGAGAAAGACCAATATTCTATCTATTACCATTAAAATGCATATGACAAGTTACTAATTTCACTAGTTAACATTATTATATTTTAGATTTTACAAAAAAAAAAAAGTTTTACCAGGTTGAACATAGCTAGCAGACAGGTAATTCCGTAAATGTTATCTTGCTACCAAAAGCCATAACTTGTCTAAAATGCATTAAATAGGCTAATACAAAATAAATGACAACACTGTTATTTTGTTAAATGAAGGTTTAAATTGTTGGAAAAATGCCTTCATTGTGCGTAAATTGTCTATGCATTTTGGATGGAATTTTCAGTGTTGATGACGTATGTAGAGGGATTTAGTTTTAGAACTCATCGCTACTACCTGTATTTTTGTACTTTTCTTTTCAACCTTTTTCCATAAACTGCCACTTGACTGACTACCAAACCAAGTAATAATTAGAAACATCATGAATATGAAAACCTGTCATTATACACCTTAACTTCTGCAGAAATTCCAGCTACAACATCCCCATTCTCACCAAAGTAGCACTTTTGAGGATTCTTTTCATCCTGTGGTCACCTGTGTCTGGATTCTCTTACAGTATTGTGCTAGATCAGTGTCACTGTACCAAAACACACATCACATGATTTGCTTAATTGTGGAAGAATTATAGCCTGGCCTGACAGCTCCTGCTTTATTTTGAAAAGATGAGTCTCGTGCCCGCCCCTCAACAAAACAGTGCTCCCTCAAGTTTGGACAAACCAATCTGGACAAACCAAACTGTTAGTCTGCATGTCATTCAGATGTGAAATAGAGCTTCACTGAAATACATAAACCTGCACAAGTATATTGTTCTTTTCTTAATCACCTGTCAATATTTAAGAGTAAAAGTCCCACTGGCAAGAATCCAGACTACTAATTTTTATGTTACTATCAGAGTTAAGTTAAATAACCAAAAATTGTATTCATGTAAGAGTAATATTAGTAATTAGATTACTCAAGTAGAAATATAAAGTATTGTGACCATTTTTTGTGACCATCAAGTAAGAATAAAAATGTATTTAGAGAAACTATTACTTGACTTTTAATGTAAAATAAAGCTTTTGTCACTTGTAAGTGGGAAGATTAACCAAAACCTCTACTCAAGTACTTCAAACTACTTCAAATTAAACACTCAAGTAGTAATAAAAGTATGGTGCCAGAAAACTATTCTAAAATTTTACAATTTTATTAAAGGAGACCTATTATGCAAAATTGTCTTTTCGGAATTTTTAACCATAATTGTTTTCCCTTGTCCTTTACCCACTCAAAGTTGTATTTAGAGTGATTTGTGGATGTTGGATTACTGTTTTCACCACCACTGGTACACACCCACTGCTGTGCAATTTTATTTCTGATAAACAGGGTTCTGCGGTGTCATGTAGCCATTTTGATACAAATGAAAAAATAAAAAATCAATACAATCTGATGCTCACTTGTGTAATCTCCAGTTGCGTTTATGGCAACGTCAGCTCCCACTGGGCAGTGCAATTCCCCAAACCCGGTGGTTTTTGATCAGTATTGTGATTTAAAATGTTCAAAATATAGCAGAATGATCCACAGGTGTCACAGATTATAACTGTATAGCAGACAAAAGCACAGTATGTCTTCTTTAAAGTTACTCATATAAGTTTAAGCGAGTGCTACCCACCTGTTGACTATCCTCATACATTACTATAACCCTTGTGTCCATTGGCCTCCATAATTGTTCCCTGCACTTCTTGTTCTCAGAGAAGCCTTGCATGCTGTTCTGTAGTCCGGTGGGGCGCAGTGTTCCAGTGCTGGTGTCGGAGCGGGTGATGGACGGGACGCCCTGTGGCCCGTACGAGGCTGACCTCTGTGTGAACGGGAGGTGTCAGGTACGCTCACAGTACACAATATACTGCAGAGATGAGACATGCAAGAGCAGCTTAGTAGTAGAAGGTGAACGTTTCAGCTCTAACTTCCAGCAAGAAAGTGTAAAACTATGAGAGTAGATGCAAATTGGCAGTAATGGTCAGTTATTTGAATTTGTTAATTCACTCACGGTTATTTGAAATTAAGTATAATAATAACTCAATTTAAACATGTGTTACGCCTCATTCATTGATGTGTTACTAAAAAAAGTAATCTAACTAGTTCTACAGTAATCCCTTACTAACACATTACTGCCCAACACTGCTCCTACATCACACTCAGAATAGAGACTACCCACGTTCATTTGCCCGTTTAACTATCTTTATCTCTCTGTTTTTACCTTTTGTCCATGAGTGTCACAAAACATGCCCCTAAATACGTTTTAATCTGCTTAATTGTGAATGCATAACCTCACTGTAAATCTTTTGACTTTATATTGTACTCTGTCTTGTGTTGTAGAAGATCGGCTGTGATGGCATCATCGGCTCTGCTGCTAAAGAGGACCGCTGTGGAGTGTGTAATGGGGATGGACGCTTGTGTCGAGTGGTCAGAGGAGATTTCAACCACACCAAAGGAATGGGTCAGTCTGATCTATAAACACTAGCACAGAGCCTCATGGCAAAAGCTGAAGATCAGTTGATAATACTAATTTGTCCTGAAGACTTGGTCCTTTTATTTGGCCTGGAGCCCCTTCCTGCTTGTTTCCATGGAAATGTTGTTCCTTTGGTTATAATCTTCAACAGTATGACATAGGGCTGGGCAGATAATCAAATTAGTTTGATTAATGCATGGTTTTAATAATCAAGATTTTGAAAAATTGGCAAAATAGTGAAATGGAGGATTAGTATGAAAGAGGTTTACTCCTGATTCTCATATTTTCAAAACAAGGTTATTGTGGTATTTAACTATTGACATTGTAAAAATAAAATTAAATAAATTGTATTAAAATTAGATGGCATGTCTTTACGAATGTAACTGAAGGCGGTTTACAATTTCTTAAAAAGTAGGATGTGATAAGAATTCCAGTGTGTTCAAAGAAGATTTATTTTTTGGCCATACTGCACAGCCCTATAGTATGACATAAAACCACCTTCACCTTTAAGAAACTTACAAAGTTTCTGTTGTTATGGAATCATACAGGTGACATGCCACAGTCCAGGAGTACATACTGTCTCTCATCTCTCATTTTTTTGCAGTGCTCTCCTCTGATAACATAATTAGTTTTACTACTTTATACATAAGAGGATAATTAAGTCTTCATAGTACTTTCTCAGTTAGCAAAGCCCCTACTACCCCATGCAGTCTCATAATAATATAACAATATACCAACGACAGTTACATAAGCGTAGGCAGTCCCTGGTGTAATTAGTGGTCTATGGCTCACCATGGTTCCATTTGAGTAACAGGCCTGACAATAGTGTGTGACTCATGCATGCTGCTGTAGTGTCTGACTCCATGCATTTATAATGGGAAGTGTTAGACAGAAACATACAATTCCATAAGTGCGGGAAGTAAACGTTGTTAGTAGAAAATTCTTGCTGTCCCACTCTGTTCCTCAGCTGTGGACCTGTGTGGACGACTCCTTCCTCTGTGTGCTGTCTCTTGTCTCCCCACTTGCCTGTCCTCCTTCTTGTCCTCATTCTTGTCCTGCATTCCTGAACAGACATAGACCTCTCCTCCGTCTCTATTAGTTTTATCACAATAGTACATTTTTAGACTTGATTCCTATAATAAAGAATCTGCTGATACTCAATACAGATGTCTCCTCTGTGTCTCTGTGCAGGGTACATTGAAGCAGTGGTCATCCCTGCTGGAGCGCGGAGAATCAGAGTGGTGGAGGACAAGCCTTCTCACAGCTTCCTGGGTAAAGACGCACACATTTTCTGTTTCCTTTGGGAGGTTTTGGCCTTTTTCAGTTTGTTCTACTTTTTAGTTTCTGCACACACTTTAAAAGCCCAATGCCAGATTTCAAACACTGAGTGAAGATTTCTGACTCTGATCTCTGAAGATACTGAACAATGAAAGACAATATACATGATGCCCATGTTGTTTATCTTATAATTTGGTGTCATGGTTCTCAAGGCAATGCAATCAGAAAGCAGAATGAGTCTCTCATTTGGGTTGCCTAAATATAGTTTAGGTTTAAACTTTAAAATGTCTCTGATCTGAATGGTCACTACCTAAACCCCAGCACCTGCAGTCAAGCATGAATCAGTGCTAGTGCAGCCTCTGCAGCTCAGTGAGTGAATTCTGGAGGTTCTGAGCTTTCACATAAGGCATGAACTGCCTGTACACTGAGAATGAGAATAACTTGTGTCCTCTATATGTAGGTTACTGGCAACTCCGATTCTGTGTTGTTCCTTTTTTAAACTACATACCCTACCTTTAATATACAAAGTTTGTCAACATACAAATTAGACTGTTACATTGTCATATTTAGTCCTTCAGTTTAACTTAACCAAAATATTATATTGTAAAATAACAATTTACAACTCAATCTGATTCGTTGCAGATTTTCTCATCTAAAAACAAAACAAAAACTCAAATGTCTTGTTACCACAGCTCTCAAAGACTCGGGGAGGAGGTCCATCAACAGTGATTGGAAGATTGAGCTGCCGGGAGAGTTCGAGGTGGCCGGGACAACTGTGCGCTATGTGAGGAGAGGACTGTGGGAGAAGATGTCCGCCAAGGGCCCTACCACATTGCCCCTACACCTCATGGTGAGAGACCCAGGCCCGGAACCCATAGTTTCTGATATTAAATGCTGTGTGCTGCGTTCAGGTGCTGCTGTTCCATGACCAGAGCTATGAGATTCACTACGAGTACACAGTGACTTTAAACGCATCAGAGGTGAGCGTGGAGCAGAAAGAGCCTGAGCATCTCTATATCTGGACCCACAGCCGCTGGCAGGACTGCACAGTGCAGTGTGGAGGAGGTGAGACCCGCAAAGGCTCATGGGGCTACTTTTTCTCTCTGAAATTAGTGATTTTGATTAATCCATAACTTGACACTAGATTTTTAAGTTTTATGAGAGCAGCTAACTAAGAATGCACATACTGAAGTATCTCTTAACACTGGACAAATTTGACAGACTTTCAGCATACTTCTTTTTCTCTTTGAAATGATAATTTCTCACAAGTAATTCAGAATTTTTGTTAAAACTTCAAAATTGTTCCCATTCGAGCACATAACTCCAAGGTATAGATGGACAGTGCGCTCCTCATGGAATTTACATTTTAACAAAATCATGACTGAAAATCTAATATAAAAATCTAATCTCCATCTAAACACAACAAATTCATGACGTGCCTCTGTGCTGATCCATTAGACTACGATTACGTATGACTGTTATACCATAGAATTGCTTGTCCATGATTGATTCATTGCTATGTGTTTTAGGGGAGCGGAGGACTGTGGTGTCCTGTATGAGATTAGCCAATAAGAGCATGGATGTGGTCAGTGACAGCTTCTGCCAACCTGAGAATAGGCCCTTCCCACAGGTCCGGCCTTGCAACTCTCACCCCTGTCAGTACAGGTGAGACACACACAAAATGCAGTACATATTTTATTTAGAACAGTTTGACACCCTTTGAAGAAACAAAATTTGTACTGGTCTAGCAATAAGTGTTGTGGTCTTAAAAACATGAAAACAGAACTAGTTTCAGAACTGTTTGTAGTGGTCTAAAGTTATTCCTCACTTACCTTATGCATTCAGAGCATCCTAATTATTCACCACAATGAGTTAATAATAATAATAATAATAATAAGTGCTTTTCACAACATGCAGAGGCGAGTGTGGAGTTTTGTTGATACGACAACTGCCTACTTGAATCTCGGACAATAAAGTGCTTTATATTTAGATGTAGACAGGACATAGTGGTCTCTTTTTGACCTCAAGAGCTGCTTTTAAAATACATCTGTAATGGAGCAAGACAAATTTTGCTCAAAAACATGAAAAAAAAAAAAAAAATCAGGTGCAACCACTTAAACTTTCCATTTCCATTGTGTAGGAGAGTGCGAAAAAACAGTGGGCCTTTGTTATAACACATCTCAGTAGCATTATTGCAGGGTAGACAAACTGCTTTCACACAAGACAAGAGTAAATAAAACTGTATAACAACAGAGAGTGCACATCTGAAACCAAATTACACTGGATGTAGTGTTGTGGTTCTGTTGCCAGGTAACCAACATCCAGATAGCCCCTCACACTTGATGGAAACATGTTTTTATTTATTTCACCAGTGAATCTCATATATATTGTATTAGTGTGTAAACGCAGTAAATGACTCACAGTAACATTCCAGTGTAACTTTTGCGTTGCACATGGCAGGTGGGTGACGGGCGAGTGGGGGTCCTGCTCTGTCACCTGTGGGAAAGGTCTCCAGCAGAGGGAGGTGGGCTGTGTGTACCAGCTGCAGAACGGCTCTCTCATCCACACCAGGGACCTGTACTGCCAGAGCGACAAACCCCCCGGGGTGCAAGCCTGTGAGGGACGGCTGTGCCTGAGCGTGTGGGAGGCCTCTGAGTGGTCCAAGGTAAGACAGTTATATCAGCTTTCCAAACGAACAGTATAGTCTTTCAGTGGGATGAAGTAGGTATAGAGTAAATATACTGCATAGTGCTTCCAGAGTCAAATATTTCTTTGATAATGATTTTTTTTATATTCAGAAGTAGTCAGATACATTCACTCAAGTATGTTTGCTCCTTACACACATTGTATATAATATTTGACAGTGTAACAGTACTCCTACTTGAGTAAAACGTCCCACTGTAAGTCTACAAGTGACAAAAGCTTTATGTTGACAATTTTGAAATAATTTTAACATTTGTTTTTTGTAATGCTCCTTCAGATATGATTTCATTTTTCTCACGTTTGTGTGTATCCTTTGAAAATACCAAATTGCATTATTTAATGTCCCACCAAATAAATAAATTTCAAGTAATGTTTGTTTGTTTATATATTATAATTATATCCACTTCAGTAGTATAATTTTGAGTAACAATATTCCTGTTAGAGTTCAGTTTTTGATTTCTCTACCCTTCTGTGCTTTTAACCCTGAGGAAAATGGGATGGGCTTATCATTGCTAGAAGAGAAAAGGAGCTTGTTCTTATTTAGTTAAATGAATATATGTTATGATTGTGATGATTGTGATGCTTGTGTGCAGTGTTCGTCAGACTGTGGGGAGGGGGTCCGCAGCAGGACAGTGCTCTGTACAAACCCCCAGGGCCTCTGTGACCCCCTGTCCCGCCCCCCCCATCAGGAGCCCTGCCAGGACCACTCCCAGTGCTACGAGTGGAAGACCGGAGACTGGTCCAAGGTGCAAGTGCAGAACTGTACAACTGAACCTCATCAGCATGTTTACTATCTACCTAAGTCAGTTCTTATTAATGAGAGTATTTTTGACCTGCCACATGGGTAACAATCAGCATTTCTTAATTTATCTTTTCAACAGAAAATATTTTTGCTATAACCTTTTAATAATTGTACTGTACATCCTGTAATACAGACAACTGGACTTTTTAAGTCATTATTTCGACCTTGAAACCTCACACTCTGGTGTTCTGGTCTAGTGCTCGTCCTCCTGTGGGAAAGGCCTTCAGTCCCGAGTGGTCCAGTGCATGCACCGGGTGACTGGTCGCCATGGTGACGAGTGTTCAGTGATGCTGAGACCTCCTGCCTACAGACCCTGTCACCTGGACACCTGCAACCAGAAAGTCAACGTGAACACCATCACCTCCCCCAGGCTAGGTCAGTGATTGCACCCAAGATGTCTGCTTCTAGTGTTTGAATTATAAACCTATTAACTTAACATGTAAGTATAAAACATCAGGTCCTGGGTCAGTCTGGTCCTGGATTCTACCTTTTACGTAAACTACAACTACAGGGAACAATGTCAAAACACAGTTAAATGCTCAGAAAGTCTATTTTGCAATATATGCCCCCTTTAAAGGGCTCATATTTTCTGCAGTATGTTATAATGTTGTTTCCTCATCACAAACATACCTGGAATTGTGTTTTGTTTCAGCACACAAACCCTGCACATTTAGGCTTTCTCAAATGGAAAACACTCTGTTCTACCTTGTGATGTCATGTGGTAATACAAGATGTGCTCCACTGGGTTTTTAAACTCCATACACGTTCACTAGGATCATCTGGATAATTTCAGCCCTGGAATTGCCAGTCTCTACTAAACTAAAGGTAAAAAGTAGCTGTTAATTTGAAAACTACCTCTACATGACATCACAAGGTGGAACAAGGCATTTTGAGCTTTGGAGATGTAAACAGACTAATAATAAAGGGTTACTGAAACATGTGTGAATGAAACAAAACACAACTCCAGGTACAGTATGTTCTTGAGTCATGTTTGCGTAATATAGGAGCTTTAAAGCAATATCCCTCCAGACTTAATGCACCCTGTCACATTATGACTAGCAGACCATGTTCCCTACTGAGAGGCCTCTCATAGTACTAGTATGTCCAGTACCTGAGGCCATCCCTGACTGTGGTGTGTCCTCTGTCCCTGTCACAGCGGCTCTGACATACAAGTGCAGAGGGGATCAGTGGGCGGTGTACTGCCGTGTGGTGCGAGAGAAGAACCTGTGCCAGGACATGAGGTGGTACCAGCGCTGCTGCCAGACCTGTCGGGATTTTTATGCCAACAAGACCCTTCTCTCCACTGACTGACCCCAGCAGCTCGGTGACCACGGCTCTTAGAATTATTTGAATTCTCTCACAAAGACTGTAGGTGACACTTGTTTATATTTGCTCAAAGTTGAAATGAAGACTTGAATATGTCCAGAACGTTTCTATGCACCAAAAATGAGTGTGAGGAACTCCTTGAAGTATTCAGACATGTTTTGCTTTTGTTTGTAGCTAAGCACATTTCTGTTCACGCTCTCATCCACAGCTGTCTTCAGATGAAAATAATCCATTGTTGTAATGAAACACTTCCAGGCATTATAGTTTAATGGCTGAACACCACTGAAACCATCAATGTAAACCTAATAATAATGTAATAATATTGGTATTTATGTTGTGCTTGACAAGCTCCTCAAAGCACTTCAGTAGACGATTATTCATTCACTTTATACTTAGTGGTGGAAAGCTACACTGGTAGCCACATGGGAGAGACTTAGCTCTCCAACCACCACCAATCCCTCACACACCACATTCAAATGTAATGCCTAAGTACATAACAGCATTATGCACTGGTGGGAGCTAGCCGCCAACCAGAAATAAGACCCCCACTTCACCATTAGAATGTTCACTTTTTATGCACTTGGTGAAACATGAACTGAATGGTCACATACAATGTTCCTTACAGAAAAACTCTTTGTAACAATTTCAACCTTTGTTCATTACTGTAATATATGCATACAGTTTATTGTAACCGTACTTTTGAAACAATATTATGCACATTTCACAGCTGGCTGCCTGCTCCTGAGACGCCACTTTCAGCACTTTACATGTTTAAAGTAACACTATGTGACTCAGTGCAGACCTGTGCCTCTGCCAGAGCTCTGCTGGGCCTGAACAGTTCACACCAGGGGACTGTGTGCTACTTTAGTCATCTTTCCTCGTCAGACCAGTCAGAACGGAGCAGGAGTCTTCAGGTGGAACTTAACTTTAGTTTAGAGACTACCTATTACTGTTATTAGAGGCTATATTAATTGAAAATAGTAACACAGATCAAAACTAATACACAGATAATAAGTACTTCATAACTCAAACAGAGCTCTAACAAACTAGCCTACTTGGTGTGCCAATATTATGTGGTCCCTAAACTAAAGTGTGAGAATTATGTGGTCATTATAAAAGGTCCGATATCATGCAAAACTGTATTTTAGCTTTTAACCTTGGAATAATATCAAGTTTTTTTTGTTTTTTATCATCAAAAAATGTGATTCCATATTGCAAGCTCAAAACTTTTGCTTGTCACCTTAAAATGGATGAGAGTAATCCGTAAATTCTCCTCTGTGTTTTTAAAGTACACTTTTACTAGACCCATTCGGATTACATCATGTGATTTAATTTCCAACACTACACAGCTAATCTACGCCAATGTTAACAGATTCAAGTGCATATGACAGATTATTGTATTTTTGTAATTATTACTTCGCTTGGTGGGGTTGTACCTGTTGTAAATATTTATCATAATTTTACATCAGTTCAGTGGAAGTGGGAAAAGGGTTGAAGAAAAGTACAGAAGCACGACTTTTTGTAAAATTTAACTATAATGATGTTAACTGTGTTTTAGTGAAATGAGCAGTCTAACCTGTCACATGCACTTATATGCAAGATTAAGGTACTTTATTGTTTTGGTTACATTTGACCCATCCAGATGCTACTTTTTCACAGATGAATTTGTTTTCAGTACATATACAAAATTTAAATTATACAAACAATAATTTATGATATAGGACCTTTAAAAATGAAAACTTGCCTGTTGACTTGTCCTCCAGAGATGGTTGTGAGTGCGCTCTTTTATGGTGCTATAATATGACCCAATTCACCTGTGGGGAATTCAGCGTCATATTGTTAATTTTGTATATTATTTAACGGACTTTTGTATTCCTCTTGTTATTGTGTATTATTTGCACACTTGTCTGTTTGGCATTCTTGACTGCCACTACATGTATTGTTTTCATGGTGCTGAAATAACCCCAGTTAACTCTGTAGCAACATGTTGATTTTATTTTTTATTATTTTTTTTGTTTTTCTTTTTTAAGTATTGATATTGATTGAAGATGCACTGTGTAACTTTTCTGATGGTCCACCACCTGCCTGTCTCTACAAACATTTTATTGCTTTGCCTGGTATGTGCCACAGTATGCTATAACAATCTCCATGGAGACAAGCCTCCAGACCAAGTTAAAGGTCAGATCTGTGGAAAGGCAAGTAGTAGGAATATATGTTTTTCAATGTTTTTTTAAATGCAGATTTGATAACTTTAATGCTATACTGTGGAACATTCAAAACAAAGCAATTACAACTTCACTGAGACAAACAGCAGACCCCCCTGTTGGAAAAAATTACATAGTGCGCCTTTAAGTATTGTGGTGCTATGCTCTCGTCCACTACTGTTTTTGTGTACTGTAAGTTCAATCTCTTCAAACAGTTCTTTCTGAATATCCATCTCTGAGACAGAGCAACTTTTTTCTTTTTCAAATTGTATTCTTTTCTTTTTTACATTTTACATTGGGTGTTATGATATCAAATATACAACAATATTATACAAGTTCAACCACTTCACCTGTCTTCTCCGTGGTTAAGTCATGTCAAACTCAAAATAAAAAGCAACAGTTTTTGCCATATGCCTGGATTCATGTCTCTGTGTGTGTGTGTGTGTGTGTGTGTGTGTGTGTGTGTGTGTGTGTGTGTGTGTGTGTATATATAGTGACGACTGTGTGTGTGTTAGGGTGACGTCACTAACTCCCAGCCTGAACAAAGAGCTAGAGAACGGATAAGAGCTTTGTCTCCACAACAAACTCCCTATGCTTTGTGCATACATATTGTAATTATTCTTAGGTCTATGGCTATTTGTCTAAAAGCTTATCCGCAATGGACGTTGAGTGCCTGCTGTGCAGAGAAGACAACTAAACTCTGAAGAAAACACACTTAAATATGCATTTCCTGTACAGAGTGTGGTGGACATTTTACTGTATGCGCACTGTATCTCTTTTATTGTGGAGGGCAAACGCGGATGTAGGAGCGTGTCTTGTATTATTTTGACACATGGTTTTCAGAACTGTATACAGTCCATTACAGCCGCAGCTGTCTGAGCGCACAGCGGAGACTAAGGAGGGGCCAAAACACCCGGGGGCCTGGACTCCCGGGGCCAGTTAGGGAAAGGTGGACTCGACTCACCTCCAAGAGGCGCGTCCGTGAGAACCGCAGATGCCTCCGCCTGCTTTTGCCTGGAGCTGCTTGGATACACAAGCCTATAAATGGGTGCTGCTGAACGAATAGCTCCAGTGTGCGCGCGCTGTGGCGTGTGCGCGCAGTCTCCTCCAGCCGCGCACTCTTTCGGTCTCGTTCTCATCAAATGAACGGTACAGTGTCGTCCCGTTAGACACTAAGCAGGTGAGTTTCTGTCGAGGTTTGATTCATCTTGCATCCGTTTAGTAGGCGCGTGCGCACGTGCACGCGTCTGCTCTATTGAAGGCTCTGCAGAAGATGCAGATGCATAGACAAGCGGCATTGTATTTGTAGATGCAGTGTAGCTTTAACAGCTTGAAAAAAGATGCATGGCCACGATGTTCTTCTTGATCTAAGCTTAAATGCCAAACTGTCAAAATATCCATCTGTGTCTAGAGTTCACCACTGTCTCAAATAATGTTTAATTAGTGTGAAATGTAGGCACTAACTGAGTTTGTGTCCACAGTTATGGAGCACCCTGGGGATTACCCGAGGGAGTACCACATGGTCCTGGGTCAGATGCTGTCGGAGCTCAAGTCCAAACATCAGAGTGTGTCCCACCCAGAGCTGTGCCGCTGGCTGTGCTCGCGCTTCGACCTTGTGCACCTGGCCAAAGTGCGCAATCTGCTCTTCCACACTGCCAGCCAGGACCCCTCCTTCCCTGCCACGCTCTTCAGAGACAGGATGTGCTGCTCCTCAGTGGACCCTCACTCCAAAAAACTGCAAGTGGCTGTAGATATCTTGTCCATGTTTAATCTCATTCAGAGCAGAAGCCCAGCCAAAGAGAGGCTGCCTATGTCCCGGGCCCCCCTCCTCAAGAATCACTCTGTGGGGGGATCAGACTACCGCCCTCCACACCCTCTCCATGGCTCGTCCCACAGCCCCAAACCAGGGCCAGAGAGCAGCCAGCACCACTTCATCCCTGCCTCTGAGCCCAACTTTCTGCTCCGAGTCAGTAAAGACCTGAAATGTAGAGCCGCGTCTCTGGACAAACTGCACCCCCTGCCCCTCTATGGCCCAGGGACCCTAGGCCCCTCTTGTGAGATGCAGAGTACGTACTTCCCTATGGAGGCAGAGAGTGAAGCCAGCACAGAGCAGGAGTCCCTCTCACAGCCACAGCCGGGCCCCCAGGAGCCCCTCTCCACACGCTCCTGTGTCCACAAGAGGAACGTTTTCAAAGAGGACTTTCACAACATGTCGGCTTTCTCTCCAAAGGTGGGTGCCTTCTGACCACTTCTGAGTATGTCACTGCTACTCTAGGCCTCACACTGAAGACGAATGTTAGAATAATGACACTTCATGTGTTTATTTGACACATTCCATATGCCACATGATGCCATGTAATATTAAGAAAATAGAAAGATAAAAAAGAAATGTTATCAAACATCTAACTTAAATATGTATTTTCTCTGTTGTGTACGGACCGTTCTGTGGCACACTGAGCCGATCTAACAGTATTTCCTCCTTATAATGCTGTTGCAGGTGATCAGGCAGGCCAGTGAGTGTATAGAGGGAATCCACCAGAGGGAGCTCCACAGACCTGCTGTGTTCTTTAACCACAGTTTTGAATTGCCTTGTACCAATCCATACATGGACCCAGGACTCAACTCCCCTCTGGAAGAGCGACAGCGCGCCAAGCATGAAAGTCTGGATGATCTCCAGGCATCCACGTACTTTGGCCCCAGCACCGTGTCCCAGAGCGTGAGCACCCGAAGGTTCAATGACAGAGAGGCCGAGAGCACCCACAAGAGCAACACCAAACCAGTCAGACCAGCCCGGCCTGTGAAGAGCTTCAGCCTCAACACTGAGTATGTGCCTGCACCCAGCACAAGGCCCATGGTCACCAAGAGACCCCCCCGAAACATAACGGCTATTAACGGAGACCGAGAGCCATCTACAACCGGATCTCCAGCTTTTACCAAGAAGGTCAGTGATTTCAAAGGCCAAGAGCTAATACCACTGAGCAATGGGCCTGAGTGTGTGGAGAGAAAGGAGGGCAGGCCTGTGGGCAGAGGCTTCCAGAGAGGAGAGATTTGCCCCAGTGTGGGCACTCAGACAGAGCAGGGCAGTGAGCCCAGGAGACTGAGGAGCTTCAGTCGCACAGACTCAGAGATGATCAGTGACGACATCAGTGACATCTTCCGCTTTCTCGATGACATGAGTGTGTGTGACTCCCTGAACATGGTCCAGTCCTCCTGTTACAACAGCACCGGCTCTCTATCCCAGCTCACCCTGAGGTCAGACAGCTCCCCTGAACGCAGTACAGTGCGCCTGGCTAAATCCAGACTGGACAGCCTCTTCCACTCTCTGGACAACAGTGATGACGAGCTCAAATCTAACGTGCACCGACTGGTTCAGAGGATCGGAGAGATAGAGAAGAAGCTGGAGTCTCTGTCAGGAGTCCGCTCTGAGATCACACAGCTTCTGTCCAAACTCAACCAGCTAGACCACAAGGTACACAAATCAGACAATGCTGAGGAAACTGACCCTGCCCCCCCGCATGCAGACTCTCACCCCTCTCCTCCGGCATTTCAGTGCCACACCATCGGACACGCTAATGGACACTCCAAAGGACACACTGGTGGACATTCTACAGGACAATCCACTGGACACCTTAGAGCACACACAGGTGGACAGACGGGAAATACCAGTGGGCAAAACAGTGGACATTCAAATGGACACACAGATGTACACACCTCAGATGGACATACATTGGGACACTCTACAGTACATTTTACTGGACACCCCAGTGGACACACTAGTGGACACTCAAATGGGCATACTAGTGCACATATTGGTGGACATACTGGTGGACACACAGGTGGACACACTGGTGGACATACCAGTGGACATACCGGTGGCCACACCAGTGGACACATTGGTGGACACACTGGTGGACACACAGTTGGACACACTGGTGGACACACAGGTGTACACACTGGTGGGCACACCGGTGGACACAATAATGGACACTCCAATGGACACTCTAATAAACAGCACAGCATTGGACACTCTCGTACGTTAGTGGACTGGAGTAGTTCACAGGGGGCATGGGGCAGCCCTGGGGAGAGCCTGGGGGTAAAGGCCCTGAAGAACAGCCTGAGGAGGTCTTCTCGCTCCCTAAATCAGGAGCCTGCCCCAGACTGGAGCACCACGGCATACTGCACTGAGCGGCCCCGCACCCACAGAGAGGTGAGGCAACAACAATTACGCATCAGTATTATTTAGACAGTCAGTGTAATCCCAAATTTGTCCAGGGGTGGTCCTTGGTAAAGAAGGTTTCAAAGGTTTCGACTTCAATCCAAAAGTAATTTTCAGTTTGATATTAAACCTGACTTTAAGTGAAGAGTTGAGAGACTGTACATCCAAGGATTTAAAACGGTAAACACTTGGTATTATGATTTTGTTTTTTGATTTGATGTTTCTACTTCTGAGTCATTGCAAAACCTAAAGAGTCAAATCCAAAAGATATGAGTGATACAAATTTGAGTGATAAGATGGAAAAAGTGAATACTGAAAGTTGTAACAACTGAGAGGCCTGCTATTGACACAGACATGTTTGTTTGATTTTCTCTGAAGTTGGAGACAAATGTTTACACAGTCATCCTGCAGTGAGTCAGCTGTAGCCACCACATTTAGCACTGACGTCACACTTGGTCATATTCACAGACTTAAATGTGTATGTTAAAGGCGCACTATGTAACATTCCCGGGGGAGGGTCAGCCACTTGGTTGTCTCCATGGCAATGTTATTTTGTTCCGCAGTGTGGCATTACTTTTCTGTATCGATGAAGATAAGCAGTCCTTGTCTCCATGGAAAGCAATAGCGGCGCACGTATCCTTCATCAGAAATGTTACATAGTGAACCTTTAAAGTTATGGGGGAACAATGGTTCAATAGCCTATGAGCTATTACCTAAAAATTCTAAGGTTGTTGGTTTAAGCCCTCGCTGATCACACATTTTTTTGTTGTGCTCATGAGCAAGAAATTTCCACTCTCCACACCAGTAATAGTAATGTGCCTGATCGTGACAGAAAGAGCATTCAACCTACAATCTGCAAAATTACCAGGCAACTTGTCCTCTTTCATTGTAATATAAATACAAAGTTTTAAAACATGCCAACACCACTGCATTATGGGAATGGCACTATTTAAAATGTTGCTTTTCAGTGCTGTGAATTGGTGTCCAGAAGTCATTTTCGAACTTGTGTGAGAAGCTAGAATTCATACTGAGCTAGTGGGAGTTGTAACTTGAAACAGCGCTGATTTTGTTTACCTGCTATGAGCTATTTTTAAGAAATATGTTGCGTTAAAATACTGTTTGCTTTCTGTTTTCAACAATCTCCTCGGACCTTGACAGAAAACCAGCCAGTCAAATGGTAATCATGTACTTGGCTGCTGTGAGCGATTGGCAGTGAACAACTTGGTACAATCACCCAAAACGAACCCTCAATCTCATCTATGCAATTTTGCCATAACCCTTCTTAAAGATGCACTGTGTAAGTTTTCCGGTGGAGGGTCTGTCACCTACTTCTCTCCATGGAGATGTTCCCTGGAATGTTCCACAGTATGGCATTGCAGTTACTTATCTCCACAGAGACAGCAGGTGATGCCACAGGGCCAAGTTACGTGTCAGACCTGTGGAGAGGTGAGCCTACTCATAATAAGAATGTTTTTAGGTCAATTTAAAAAAAAAAACATGTTATTGAGTAAATGCAAGATGGATATGTTTAATGCCACAACGAGCCATTCCATACAAAGCAAAAACATCTCCATGGAGACAAGCAGGGAAGCAAACCTCCACCAGAAAAGTTACACAGTGCACCTTTAGTGAAGGAGTGGCTAAACATAACCAAGAGCAATATCTTTCATTTTAAAGGTCCTGTACTTGATTTTTTTTCAATGTATTTGTGCAAAAGCTGTCTTGCCCCAGTGCAGATATATTGTATAAACTACTATGTGCTGCTCTGTTTGGATGAACTTATAAAGCGTTTCATTGTCAGATAATCAGGTGCTAGCTGGTGTAAGCTTTACCATGACGGCAAAACTCTGCTCTGAGAGTTGTGAAAAGCACTTTGAAACTTATTGTGAATAATTAGAATGCTTGGAATGCAGAAGGTAAGTGAAAACACAACTCCAGGTATGTTACAACAGGGTTTAAAGCTCACAAGGGTAGATTTTAAATGAAAAGTCCACCTTTAAAATAAACTAGTTCTGTTTTTCACGTTTCAAGACAGTAAAAATCAGGTACAGCGCCTTTAACTATGGCCTGGTCCAAGCGTTTTTCTCATCTTTGCAGGTGAAATTGAAAGCACGAATGAGAATAAGTGATGGTGACATGGTGGTAGATGCTATTTGTGTTGTGTGCGGGGGTTACAGATTATAAGGTGCACCTATTTACGTCATTCAGGACCTGATCTGTGGGCTGTGGTTCATTTAGCAATGTGAAAACTTAGGAAAACATGAAATTAGACTTTTCCCCAAATATGACGAGCCAAAAGTAGTGTGATAGTTGGAATTAGATTGGAACTATTCTAATTGTGGGTATTGTGATTAGATTTGTGATTTATGTTTTAATTATAGGCTTCTGTTCATAGGTCACATTTTAGACGCATCTAGAAGAACTGACAAAAAGACTGACATATGAACAAAATAATACAAGAATCACATTCCAGAACACGTTTGTGCAGATCTAAACTACGGGGTTAGCTGTTTTGATTCAGAATAAGACAGGGTATTTTGTTGTTTGTGGAGAAAATGATGGTACTTTAAAAATGTCAGCTTTTGTGATTTGCTTTTTGTATCCATTCAAATGACTATGGTTGCACAATGTTTTATAATATAAAGACTTTTTAATAAGATTTTTTTTTTTCATATAGACATCACAGCATTTTAGAATCCCTAGCAACAATTAGCATGCTAAGTGTACACTTCCTGAATCTTGGATAATAAAATGCGTCATAATTAGATGCAGACAGTACACAGAGGACTTATTTTGACCTCAAGAGCCGTTATCTGTACTGGGGCACAACACATTTTGCTCAAGTACATGGAAAAAAAAAATAAATCATGTTCAGGCCCTTTTAATTTCTCTGTAATTACAGGGCTCATAATGTGAAATAAAAACGGGCACAAAGTTCAATGTCTTCTGTCAGCATGAATCAACAAATGTGACCTTTTTCTCAGTAGCTTCAGAAAGATATGATTGTTGTCAGTTGAAAGGACTTAAAGGTTGGTTGGGGGTCCATCACCTGCTTGTTTCTGTGGAGATCTCATTGCTCTACCTGGAATGTTCCACAGTATGACATTAAACAGCTCTACCTCACATTTATTCAATTACAAGTGGTTTTATAGCTCAAAAATACCTAGAAAAACAGGTATTGTGACTGTGAGCGGGGTCGCCTCTCCACAGATCTGACCTGTAACTTGGTCTGGTTTGGTCTCCATGAAGATAGAAAGGTTTTATACTGTGAAACATTTCAAACAAAGCAATAACATCTCCATGGAGAAAAGCATTTGATGGACCCTCCACCAGAAAAATTCCACAATGCACTGATGTTTTGAGACTTTTCACTATTAAAATGACATGTTTCTTGTTTTAAATTGTTAAGTGCTATGGCAACAGCCCTCATTTTTCATCATCCTGAAACCTATGGTTTGTCCCCTGCCCCCATCTGAAATGATAACACTATAAAATTCTAGAATGTGAAAACAACCTTAGGCCTTATATGTTGCTAAAAACTACTGTCGGTAATCGTAACCATTAGGGATGTGACAATAATCGAAATATTGTGATCTTGTATCGTCAGAGGTCTCACAATAATATTGTGGGCCATCACAATATATCGAATTGCAAGTCTCTTCCCTTAAATGAATTGTTATAGTGAAGCAATAGCTAAAAATAAAACCAAAAAAACAGATGGAACTACATAGACCATGATCCTTTGCTCCTTTTCAGTGCAGACTACATGAAGAAATAACTGTTATAAGCACTTTGAAATCCTAGTTCTTTGGATTAAGTCTTGTCAAGGCATTTTAAGAGGAAAAAGTAGCATATTCAGTTTTGTTAGCTTTCACAAAATATCGCAGTAAATATCATACTGTGAGATGAAGATGAGATTGTGAAAATATCGTATCGTGCCAGTCCCAGCTCCAATGTTTTGCCTTGAGAATATAAAACCTGCTGACTGCGAGTGTGTGGTATGTGAGGTGGTGGCTGGGTGTTGTTGGTCTCATTAAAGCCAGCGTAAATGGCGAGTGTGGGGGTGCTCTGTAACACTGCTGTGACATGACCTTTGTGAAGAGTGCTCAATGGAGCGGGATAGGGCGCTCTTCTCACCACCGATGCTGTCAACACAATAATGACTAAACACTATAAATTATACTGGAGCTGAACAGGAGCAGGGCACGGTGGCTCTCACTGTGTTTGTTAGTAATCTGCTCGGAGGATTAGTATAGGAGACCATCACCAATACTGCAGGGACATGAAAAAGAATGAAAAATCCGAAGAAGTAAGATTAACATTCCCACAAAATCACTCAAAATGACTCAAGTAGAAGTACAAATTAGTGGTTCAAGGATTACTTACTGGTGCATCATGTAACTTTACTGGTGGAGCGTCCGTCAAACGCTTTTCTCCATGGAGATGTTGCTTTGTCTGGAATGTTTCACAGTATGGCATTAAACCTTTCTATCTTCATGGAGACAAAACCAGATCAAGTTACAGGTCAGATCTGCAGAGAGGCGACCCCTCTCACAGTCAGAATGCCTGTTTTATCGAAGTGTTTTTGAGCTATAAAACCACCTGTAATTGAATAAATCTAAGATAGAGCTGTTTAATGGCATACTGTGGAACATTCCGGGCAGTGATAACCATAGAAACAAGCAGGTGACAGACCCCCAAACAAAAAATGACATAGTGCACATTTAAACAGATTTTGTCCCTGTCCCTGAGTAGTTGGACGACAAATGCGATTAAAATGCTTTTATGTAATTTTAGGTGCTTTACCGGGCACTGCTTAAGCGTAAACTGGCACAGAGAGCCCCAGAGGTGTCAGATGAGTGTCCCAGATGCAAAAATTCTCCAGCAGACCATATCATGTTTTGGTCATGCTTTATGCTCAGTGAATACTGGTCTACATTTTTGCATTTAAGGTCCTTCATGTCACTGCAAATGCTTTAGAATTATACTTAGACAAACTTTATTGATCCTCACGGGAAATTGCTTGGATACAGTAGCTCACACATTGCAAGATAATATAATAACAAAGACAAAAATATAAATGGTGATAATAAATTCTAAATAAGTAGCAAAAAAGTAGCAAAAATAGCAAGACTGGTGTCAAATAAGGCATAATTACTGTATATGAATGTGTATGTACAAGGAAAAATAAAATCTAGAAATACAGTAATACAAATATATCTTCACTTTAAACAAGAGGTCATAAGGAAAAACAGTGCAAAGATGATGTGATGACTGACAGGACAAAGGGCTTTCTGTTACATAAGGGTGAGTAATGTCCTGGCCTG
The DNA here is from genome assembly GCA_029959045.1 of Taenioides sp. WSHXM2023. Lineage (NCBI taxonomy): Eukaryota > Metazoa > Chordata > Actinopteri > Gobiiformes > Gobiidae > Taenioides > Taenioides sp. WSHXM2023. The sequence goes on from CM057091.1 coordinate 28,716,616, forward strand.
TCTACAACCCCATCTGCATCGCCAACTTCTAAGCACGTCTGTGCCTTCACCACACTGCGAGCCAGACTCATGATTCTACTGTAATGGAAACTCCAAATCACACGAGTGCTGCCTACGAGAAATAGGAAAGTGTATTTATTTAGAAAAATCATGTTCCACACTTAAAGCTGCGCTGTGTAACTTTTTGATTGGGGTCCGTCACCTGCTTGTTGCTCTGCCTGGAATGCTCCACAGCATGGCATTAATCAGCTCTGCCTTACATTTACTGAATTAAAGGTGGTTTTATAGCATATAAAAGCACCTAGAAAACAGGCATTCTGATTGTGAGCGGGGTTGCCTCTCTATAGATCTGACCTGTAACTTGACCTGGTTTGGTCTCCACGATGATAGAAAGGTTTAATGCCATACTGTGAGACATTCCAAACAAAGCAATAACGTTGGGTCACACTTTCCGCAATACATTCATTTAAATCTGTGAGTGTGGATGGGAGAGAAAAGTACATTTGTTTGTCATTTCCACCTTTAGTTCTTTTTTCTCTGTATATTTCTTTCTTTTCTTTTCTTGCAATCTTTCCTGAAAGTAGAAAAAAAAAACACCTATTTGATATTGTAATGCTATCCCCCTCACGCTCACACTTGCCAGCCTGTTGCCAAGCTGTTCATTTCATACAGAATTCAAAGTAGAGCACAGCAGACCCGTGGATAATCTCCATTCATTTCAAGGGCTAATTAGCTTGTCTCTTTCAATATTATTCAATCTCCAATATAATATACCAATATAGAATAATTAGCTATTGGTCAAAGCACTGTAGATTGTTTTAGAAAAGGATTAAGACTATAGAGAGAACTCCTAAACTCTTGTCAGGTTAGACATTGTACCTGTGAGGTGAAATGTGGACTTGCTAGTATATTAAAACCCAATATCAGAATGCGATGTCTTTAAAGGCTTACACTATTTTCTGATCTTGTTATAATGTTGTTTCCTCATCAGAAACATACCTGGAGTTGTGTTTTGTTTCATTCACACATGTTTAACACACAATTCCTGCATATTTAAGCTGAGTTTTCCCCTGAAACTGAAAACACTACCACCATGTGACATCATTTGGCACAAGGTGGAACGGAGTATTTTGAGCTTGGGAGATGTAGACAGACTAATAATGCAGGATTGGGAATGAAACAAAACACAACTCCAGGTATGTTTTTGAGGACATTATAACATAATTAAAAGCACACGAGAATCCATTTTGTAATAGAGGGTCTTTAAAAAGAAGCCGAATAAGCAGAGAGGAGATGTACAATGTCTCCTGAGGGACATGAAACAGAGAGCTTTGTCCTTGGCTCTGTGACCACACCACCAAACATTGATTGTTGTTGACGTCGAAGCTTCAGCACCAACACTGACCTGAGTGTTCCAAAAATATTCTGTCTCATTTGAGGCAGGGCTCAGACACACTGTATTGACTGACGAGGTGCAGCTCAGGTCCCTTATGGCAGCAATAGCAGTGATTCCCAAAGTGGATGAAGAAAGTGTGGCTAAAAATAAAGAAGCAAATTATTGAGTTTGAAATGAAGTACAGTTATTTTGCAAAGCTAATACTTCTTTACAGTCATTATCTTCAGTAGATAAATATTAGTCATTTAAGGCTGTAGCTCACAAAATGACTCATTTAGGAGTTTGCCTCTTGAAATGGTGGACTGCGCCTCATTGTTGTGGTGTGGGGGTTTCATGGTTTTCTTATAGGGATGGACACTCAGGACTTTGGCAATTGCTAGATTTCACTAACATCACTAAACATAATATTTTTAAATGCATAGTTTTGTTGTAATAAGCTACAGCAAGTTCTTGGATCTGGTCAGTGATCAGGTTCAACATTTGTGAATTCACCTTTTGGAAAGACTATTTATTTATTTATTTATTTGTAAAGAGACAGCACATATTAATAAACATTTAAAATGTAAATATGTAAAGATTATAGCCACCGCGGCTAATTTCCATCCCGTGGCAGGTTGAGGTCAAATCATCTACAGGACAGGGAAAAGTACAGCAACAATCACACAAAAGTACATAACAGCAGCACACTCACTATACATACAAGTCATTTCAGACGGTTCATTTGAAGTTCGAAGTCAAGAGTTAAAGAGCTAAACCAACAACCCCTTAATAAAAAAAAACCCTTGATATAAAAAAAAATATATATATATAATAATTTGTTAAGTATTTTTTTATTGAATGACTGCGTAAACAACTGGAAATCTCATGGTTCTCCTCAGGTCTGTGGTTTGCGCTTTTGTCTCATGTTTAAAAATCGTTAAAACTTAAAAATCCTGTAATATTTGACGGGCCTAACCTGTCATATGTACTTTAAGTTTTATGTTCCAATCAAGAAATCTGTGCATGTTAAAATACCATGTGATAATAGGAAAACACTGTCTCTCACATTCTAGTATCTGAAAACCACCAATCACTGATCAACAGAATCACGTTAAAAACTGATATTTCTCACGTTATTGATACTTTGCAGCTGGCCTCATCAACATTTCCTTGGGTGGTGAAGCTAAAAAGAGGCACTGGTCTGTCTGTTACTCAAGTTAGACTTTATCTGAGCTTTGTTTTAACACAATCTGTGCATATAGAACTGAGCTAGAACTATAATAAATGAGCTAATTTTATATTGTTGAACAGTCACAAATACAGTCACAAGCTAGCTAGCATTAGACTTGAGACTTTATTTTGCTTGGGAAATTAATTTTCACGCACACAGAGCTCGCTTGACATATCCAGCAACAACACAGCACAACAAACACAGACACATTACAATCAACATTACAGTTCACTCAGCGGGGCCTGTTGTTCAGAAATGTGATGGCCGAGGGGATCAGCGGGCGCTCCTGCACCTGAGTGCCCTGTACCTCCGTCCTGAGGGCAGAGGGGTGAGGTGTTCCTGTAGTGGGTGACTGGGGTCCTGTTCTTTGGAGAGTGCAATGCGTCCAATGGCCCTGTTGTTAAGTTCTGTAAGGTTGGGTGTGGGGAGTCGTATGATTTTAGCAGCTGTGAGTGTTACCTTTGTGAGTTTAGATTGTTTTTTAACAGTGAGCATTAGCCAACAGTTGTTGTTTTTTTCACTTAGTCACTCTCACCTTTTTTGAATAAACTCAAACACTTAACAGGACCACGAACTCTCACCACGATCACAGGCTCCCGAGAATGTATTGTTTAAATGCATTTTGCATTGTGTCAGAAAATCTTACTCTGCAATTTATTTTGCAGGTGCAGCAGGAGCACCCGTACGAGCTGTCCCGTGTGCGCAGGGGCTCCACAGACTTCCCGCCTCAGCCCTACACCCCGTCCCTAAAGAAGCACCTCCAGAGCCCCCCTGTGTACACAGACATGGACCCCCCGGTGAAGAGCAGCCCCGTGTACTCCGAACTGCGCCTGGACACCACTCGTCTGCACCCGAGCTGGAGCGCAGAGGGCTACTCCCGTCACCCCGAGCAGAGGGCCAAGCAGCTTAAAACTTTGGATATACAGGTGAGGGCTTCTTTAAAGGTCCTATATTATGTAAAATTGACTCTTGTGAGCTTTAAGGCATGCAAGAATTCTGTTACCTCCTCATACAGACCTGGAGTTGTATTTTGTTTCATTCACACATGTTTGAGTAATCCTGCATTATTTGTCTGTCTGCATCGCCAAAGCTCAAAATGCTCTGTTCCACCTTTTACCTTTTGTTCAGTAGAGCTTGGCAATACTTGGAGCACCTCCAGTATTACCACATGATGTCACAAGGTGCAACAGAGTGTTTTCAGACCCTGCATATTTTTGGCCAAAATATGCAGTGTTTATGTGATAAACATGTGAATGAAACAAAACAAACAAACAAACAAAACAAAAAAACAGCTCCAAGTCTGTTTGTGATGAGGAAATACAGATTAGACAACACATTACAACAGATCAGAATTTTGCATAATAACCCCTCTTTAAAAAACCCTGTATTATTTACTTTACGGTTTCTTGTTATGGAATTAACTAGAGATCGATCAATAATCAGTATGGGTTTTTCCATAGCTGATTGTTTAGAATCTAAAGCAACTGATGCCCAATAAGCTCTGCCAATATTTTTGAGCCAATATACAGGGACAATTTAGATTATTTTCTTCAATTTATGTAATTTAAATTTACCACAAACTCATAAGAAAACTGTGTAGTCACTTTTCTCTTCTTATTAAAGTGTTAAAATAAAGCGCTGTGTGTGTTTTTAGCCAACAGATCAATCAAAACCAAATATCAGCCTGTGCTGGAAATTTAACTAGCCAGTATAGCCAGTATGCTAAAAAATCTAAATATCGGTCCGATATATTGGCGATATATGTTGGTCTATCTCTAGAATTAACTCATATGTCACATCTGCTGCTCATGTCCAACCAAGACACAAAAATTGTTAGTCTAGTGAAAACTCTGACCCATCCTTCACTGCGACTGGAGCATTCTGTCAAATGGTAAATGGAGCCCCTTCAGTAGAAATGTAATGCCCTCAGCGGAGTGCACAAGGAGTCAAATACTAAATACAGTATAAAAGCAGAACTATTTTTAGAAACATAATGCTGAGTCTTTAAAATTCAAGGTTACTGAAATGAACAGAACGCTTCAGGTGAAAATGTATGGCCTTAAAAACACATAGTAATAATAATAATAATTTGGATTTATATAGTGCCCTTTAAGAGAGACAAAGTGTTTTAGTGTATTATTCAATCACTCCACACTCTGTGGTACACTCCCGACCACGACCAACACACACACACACACACACACACACACACACACACATATTCATACTAGGCAAGGTGGGGGAAGTGTATTGCCTAAGGATGACCTTGGTCCAAGCTGGAATTGATCGTCTGACCGTTGGGTGTGTGGATGAGTGCTCTTCCCGGCTTTGACGCCTAAACAGAGATTTGAAAGAGACAACAAAGATCATGTAGACAAATGATGAGAAAACTGCATAACAATATGTTTAAGGCCTTAAACTGAGATGTTAATAATAATAATGCATTATCTTATATACTGCTTTTCCAGACACTCAAAGTCGCTTTACAGTTTAGTGCATTATATTTTCACTCAACACTGTGATAGAAGCGAGGCTGCCAATCTGTGACATTGGTCCCCCGACCACCACCATCACTCACACACTCACCACTTTCATACTAGGAAATGCGGGTGAAGTGACTTTTTTTTTTTTTTTTATTGTTCTGTTTTGTCAATCAGATCATGTGATAAAAATTACTATCAAGCTCTTGGGCATATAAAACTTAAAGGGAAAGCTGTAACCTACAAATATCCAGTTGAATCAAGAAGAAGAATCAATATTGGTATCAAATACAAAAATTTTTATATACATTCCGCCAGCATACTGTTGCTAGGAAAAAACAAAAAACAAAAAAAAACAAAAACATAAATAAATAAAAAAATAACTCCACTATTTACCAAAAATATTTAGGCAGGATTTCAAATAGGATTGTCCTCTGGCCATAGCTTGTACCACTTACATTTAGACAATGTGGGGTTAAAGATGGGTTAGAACGAAAAGACTGTTGGGTTTGTGGGTGAATACTTCAGCCTGGTAGTTTGTTTTTTTTTTTCTTTTTTATCTTTTACTAAAGAATAAATTGTAAATAAAGCTATACAGAGCATTGAAAGGCCTGTCTTTGCTGTAGAGCGGGGCAGCTCTGGACCCGGCCCACCTGGAATACTGGCTGGAGGATGTGTACACCCCGGGCTTTGACTCTCTGCTGAGGAGGAAACAGGCTGACCTCCGGAGGGCGCGCGCCTGTAAACTGGGGGCCCTCATCGCTGCTGCCACGTGCACGCTGCTGCTGGTCATCGTGGTCCCCATCTGCACCATGAGGACCTGAGGAGCCCAAACCCCCGTCCCACTGCAGAGGGCTGAAATCAGGGCTGCTTCTGACTGTGTGAGGGCCTATGCAGAATTGTCACACTAAAGGGAATGGCAATATTATAATGATGAACTACACCATTACATAGTCCAAAATCATGATATATGGGAAATGATCACTGGTTTCAAGAGCACACATAAATTACTTAAAGTTGTTCTATAGGTTTTCTGTTGAGTGGCCAACATGGAGATGTTTTTGCATTGCCTGGAATGTTCAACAGTGTGACATAAAACGGTTACAGGCATTTACTGCTATAGTGCTTTTCCAGGCCCTCACAGTTATGTTACAAATTTGTGCATTATTTATTCACTTCACACTGGTGGTAAGCTACTACTGTAGCTGGCTGCCCCGGGGTAGACTGATGGAAGCCCCTCTGACCAACACTCATGCACACACCACATTCATAGGCAATGTGGGTGAAGTGTCTAAGATCACCACTACAGTTTTGACACTGGTGCCCCACTGTGCCACTTGGGATTCTCAGTGGTCTTCCATCTCAGTACTAACTAGCTAACTCTTGCTTAGCATTTGAGATCTGACTTATCAGGCTTTGATAAGGAGGTCTGGCCACAACTTGAAAACACTTACTATGAGCAGGGTCATCTCTCCACAGATCTGACCTCTTGGCCTGGTGGCATTAAATGTTTCCTTTTTTCCATCAAAATAAATAAGTGTAATTCCATACTGCAGAACATTCCATGTAAAACAATACTATGTCTATGAAGACAACGAAGTGGCGGACCCTAAACCAGTAAATTTACATTGTGCACTTTTAATAATTAAAATAAATCAACTAAAACCACTTATGCATAGTCCACACAGCGAGAGGCAGCCCTGACTGTGGTGGTCAACAGCTGTAGACGCCGGGATATTTTATTAGTTCTATGGTGCAATGTATTTGAAGTGACTTTTACTGATCTAGTGGAATGTACTAGATTTTTTAGAAAATAATCCAACATGAATGATATCTTTAAAATGTTTCAACCCTAATTCTGTACATCCTGATGAATGAATGTCATGTTTTGAGTTGTTTTGCAGATGGGGCAGGCCATAGAACAACAGAACATATAAGGGCCGCACCTCCATAGCTCCAGTGCCAATTATATGCCTTAAGACATACCCACATTAGCAGCCATAGCACAGAACATTGCAGTGCAGAGAGCCAACCCCATAATGATGCCTTAAAACATACAGTTCTCACATGACAACAAACATCCAAAATATAGCATTTTATTTATTTATTTATTTATTTATTACTGAGAAGCAATAACAACAAGTATTCCAAAACCCATTCTGTGGCAAGTACTACATGATTGAAGGATACATCATAGCAAAATGTTATAATATTTTTATAATATAATATTTTTTTATTTATTTTTACAATATTATGGGTATATGATAAAAAAGAAATACAAAATAAGTAAACATAATAACAAGTCTTCCAGTGTTTCATTTGAATTCTATGTTTTAAGGCTCATTTCCAATCCCTTTTGCCCTCTGCATCATTACAGTCACCACACACACACTGGACGCTCTTCTTTAGATTAGATTTTATAGTATTTATTACATTTAAAATATTCTGTAAACAAGTTCACAAGCATTTGGCAGTATAGAAGGGTGCAGGCGAGGCTGCTGGTTTGATTCCTGGGCTGGGAATCTAAAGCACATATAAGTGAATTGTCTTGTGATCTATCCAAGCACCGTTGCCATAGCAATAAACAATTCAAAAATGTTTTTTCTATCCTTTGAATGGTCTTTTAAGTCACCTTTAATAGGAAGTTGAAACCCATGATTTTTCTAGTGCATTTAAGTGCCATAGAGTCCCGTTGAAAAAATATGTTTTAAGGTGCATTGTGGGGGGTCCGTCATGTGTGGGGGGTCCGTCATGTGCTTGTTTCCATGGAGATGTTGTTGCTTTGCCTGGAATGCTCCACAGTATAGCATTACATGTATCCTTCTTGTTTTTATTTCATTAGATGTGTTTTTATTACTCAAAAGTACCTTGAAAAACCTAGTGTGAGTGGCCTGAGTGAGTGATCTGACCAGTAACTTGGCCTGGTGGCACCGCCTGCTTTCTCCAGGGTGATCAATGCCCTACTGTGGAACATTCTAGACAATCTTCATGGAAGTAAGCAGTTGGCGGACCCTGCGGAGAAGTTACACGGTGCATCGTTTAATGTGGATAAAGAATTACTGAGTTTCAGATGACATCACAACATTGTATTGGTCAAAAATATTTAATACATACAGGAGGCAGGTAAAATGAGTACTGTTAAAATGCATTTTTTGTAATACAGTGAGTTCTTTGGTCTAGTTAAAAATATAAATGATCTGGTTCAACATTTGTGGATTTACCTTTTTCACCATATTTCAACGGAAAGTGCAATGTAACATGTTTAAGAGCACAAATCAGCTCACCTGTTGTAGTTTCATCTAAATCAATTCTTTCCGGTCAGATTGTGTTAAAATAGTGCTCATATTAAAGTCTAACAAAGCATCAAACATAGCAGTGCCCACCGATAGCATCACACCCCCAGGGAATGCTGATGACGTCAGCTGCAAAGTATCAGTAGAATGTTGTGATGCGATCTGAAACCCAGCAATAGTATCAGTGTTTTGCCATTTTAATTTATATTTTTTATTATTTTGTCAACCGAGTTTTTCTCCTGTGTAAAGTTGTCAAAATGGTCTTTGGTTTCCCAGCCCTCGGATTCTAAATGTACGTTTTCTGAATATACAAGGTTATTTTAATAGAATCAAATGAATGTAGATAGTTAAGGACTATTTTGAAATTGTTATTTTTTATTTGATAGCGCTATTGGAAAATGAGTGTAGAATGAACATACCTGTAGTCTTTATTAGAATGTACTCAACACTGTGTTTGTATGCAGACAAGTTTGTAGTTTAACACCAAGAGGACTCATGGATTTGTTCATCTGTCCATCTCTGAGGCACCACAGAATGTCTTCCCAGTGCACACTGTTCAGAGTTAAGTAAATAGGTGTGTTTGCTAGTGGCTTAAAGGTCCTATATTACACAAACTGGATTGTGAGTTTTAATAGCTAAACAACATTTTAACATAGTCCAGAAAATAGTGTAATATGGACCCTTTAAATGCAGATTAGAATGTAGAGTTGGTGCCATGATCGTCTGACCATGACAGATGAATGTACGTTCTGTCCGGAGCTGCGGTGCCATTTACATTATAATAAGAGTAATACTATGTGGAGTCTACTTATTCCTTTGCCTGTATGGATTACATATTAAAGATATGAAAACATGTGGTTTGCCTTTGTGAGATTGTATAAGGCAGTATTCATCACATCACGGCTTTGACATTATAAGCCTACTTTGTGACACTGAAACATGGAAGAACGGTGAGCAGAAGTAAAAGGCAGTTCTTGTTATATGTAATCTGTTTCTTGTAATAATGAATGATAAAAAATGAAGAAATATTACTCTTTATTTTCTTACACAAAATCATAGACAGGATGGCTTTACAAGTCGATTCTCTTATAGAACAGAAACCAAGCAAAGCAGCACATAGCACACATTTACACCAGGGCCAAGGTTTACAATAAATTAGAAATACAAAATAAATCTGTGCTACTCTAAACGTATGGCTTCCCCTCCGAAAACAGACCAGCTATTTTGGCTGTGGTCCGGAGGACATGCTTTCAGAATGGAATGATTTATTTTTCAAATAAATCTCTCTACACATTCAAAACTTGTACTACAGTGATGAATGCTGGGTTTTCGCTGACATACAGACAGGTGTCCTGGGACAGGGCTGTCTGTCTGCGGGGACACCTGGGGGACATGTCTCACATAGGGCGCATACACTAACTATACACCTAAACACACACTGATGTAGCATGGCGTTTGGGCAGTCCTCAGACTCAGACTCTTTTCTTTATGTGCTTATCAAATTAAGAGTCACAGAAAACAGGTTTTGGACTGGTCATAGCTGAAAAGAGTTTTTAAAAAAGTGCTTGATTCATTTATATTAGATGTGGAGATTTGCATAAAGTGTCATGTACTCAGGATGTTGCCATAGAAACCCCTCATAGACAAAGGGAAGAATTAGAGTGTGTGGTCCACTGAGTCCATAATACACTTCCTAATCAATATATTTATGTTGTTCCTCACTCACAGGACAAGCAGACAGACGGGACAGTTGCATTCTTCATTTGGGGATTTTGGGGAAATGTGAGACAGTGTTCACAGCCTATGTACAAGAACAGCCCCACTGCTCCTGGAGTCACAGAGCCAGGAGTAGAGGGGGGACTGTCTGTGTGAACATGTGACAGTCTGGTGCCAGCGCTGCTCCTCACAGACAGCCCAAAGTGCACAGCTTCTGTACACACTATGTACACATATGTACACATGGTCATGAGGCTCTGAGCTAGAGAGCTCCAGTGCTCTGCTGCATCCACATGTACTTGTACTTGTACATGCATTTTTATATCAGTTGTGTCCAGTCAGCTTCAATCTGAGGAGCCTCTAGTCTGGAGCTCACAGCTTGTTCATTTGGAAAACAGGGATAGGCAGGACCTGGTGGATCTTGGCCCGCTTTGAGTCTGTCTCCAGATGGACCCAGTGTGGGACAAAGGCGCCCTTAAATCCGATGAACGTGAACTTCTCTGCAACACAACAAAGAACAACCCTTAAAACCACTGTGTGCTCTGGTATTCTGTAGTAAAATATAATTTCAGTCAGTGAGACAAACTAACTAATCTCAGACTCATTTAATAAACATAATTCTGGGCTCCTCTTCTTTATACACAAAATGTCCCTCATTAGAATACATAGCTGATTGAAACAGGCTGTAATACATGTCACAATATCATTCTAGTTAACCTCCAAAACTATTTACTGTGCAACATGACGAGTGTGACTGCAGCACCACCTGCTGACCAACATATGTACTACAGAGTGGGCAGAGAGCACATACCTTTGAGTTTGATGGAGGGGTCGGCCCCCAGGGTGTGCAGAACCTTCATCCAGGGGCCCCTGGTTACTAAGCGGCCCTTAGAGGTCATCAGGACAATTGAGCTGCGGGTATGAGAGAGAGAGAGGGTGGTTGTTACAAGTTAAGTTATAAGTAGTTAAAACCATTCAAATAGAGGTTCTTACATTCAAACCTTCTTTCACAGTACACATATGGCCTCACCTGTCTGGGAGCTGGCTGATGTAGTTGTGGATCTGAGCGGGGATGCCCTGGAGGACAGACATTTTGAACCCTGTGCTCTCCACCACCTTCCCATCATGGCCACTCACAATAATAACTTGCACGCCGTCCTCTGCCTGGTACTTTGTACCATTCACCTGACAAACACACACAAAAGGTCGAATACATGCAGGCATAGGGTGACCAGACGTCCCTATTTACCCGAGACAGTCCCAGTTTTGAGCCCTGTGTCCCCTGTCCCAGCAGATTTATCCAAAACTACGGATTTGCCCCAGTTTTGAACAAGAAATGTCCCAGGTGTCCTGATGTTTACCAATTTGATACCTGCCCACAGTAAAGAGGAGTAATATATTGTCATTTATTTAGCTAAAATATAGAAAATTACAGTAATGGATCCTACACCAGAAAGGTTGTATTGTGCACCTGTAAAATATATTTATTTTTAATACTTCTATTTTACCTTGTGTTGTCATGTTAGCCATACACATAGCTGTGAGGACTATTTCAACCAATCAAGTACAATTTCTTTTTTAGGTTTCTGACACACCATGAATTTTTTTGAGAGGCCATGGTTGAGCATATCGAGAACTCAAACTAAACATTTCAACTGTCAAAACAACATAGGGCCGTAGTCACTACTTTGTAATTACTCTTCGAAATGTCTTTGGTCTTGGTTTGGTCTTAAAGGGCCCATATTACTCTATTTTCTGATCTACGTTACAATGTTGTTTCCTGATCACAAACAGACCTGGAGTTGTGTTTTGTTTCATTCACACATGTTTAACAAACAAACCCTGCACATGTAATCTGAGTTCTTCTCTGAAACAGAAATCATTCTGTTTCCCTTTGTCATGTCATGTGGTAATACAGGAAGTGCTCCACTGTGTTTTTAACCTCCATCCACCTTCACTATTCACGTCACACTGGAACTATTTGGATAATTTCAGTCCTGGAACTGCCTACTCTTTGAACTAAAGAAAAAAAAGAGCTGCTAACTTGAAAACAACCACTACATGATATCACAAGGTATTCATCACCATCAGTCACAGAGCATTTTGAGTGTTGGTGATGTAGACAACCTAATAATCCAGGATTACTCAAATATGAATGAATGAATGAAACAAAACGTAACTCCAGGAATGTTTTTGAGGAGGTAACAACATTCTAAGATGGCTTAAAGATCACAAGAATCCATTTTGCATAATATAGGGGCTTTAAGAACACTATCAGTAATGAAACAAAACTTACTTCAATGAAGGCGTAATCTTCCTTTATGTGGAAGAAGCGTTTGTTGTAGGAATCCAGGCGGACCTCCAGGAAGTGGTCAGACCAGGGCTGTGGACAGATGAAGAAGTTATCCTCGGTCACCATAAGTACACTGCTGTATGCACAGATGGGAGGTTTATCAGTTCATTGACAGCTCTACTCGAGATTATTGATGCTAGAAGTTCATTACCATTTCTTACATTTTTTTTACTCTGTGTTACTGTAATATAATGTGATGCATGAGCTACTGTGTCCAAGTAATTTCCCTTGTGGATCAATGAAGTTTGTCTAAGTCTAATATCTAAAGTAGGGTGACCAGATTTTCAAAATCAAAAACTGGGACACCCCCGGTTTGGGGTGGTTGGTAATAATAAAATTGTGAAATAAGTGCGTAATTAAGGAAAACTGTTCTGCACTTGGCCCATTTATTACTAACATCAGTATAGTCACATTTTCTTTGGGTTTTGGTCATTTTTACGCATGCTTTTCTGTATTTGACCTAAACAAATGACAATTTATGCCTCTCTTTACTGTTGGCAGGGATCAAATTGGTCAAAAATAGGGACACCTGGGACATTTCTTGTATTAAACTGGGACGAATCAATGGTTTTGGATAAATCTGCTGGGACAGGGGACACAGGGCTCAAAACTGGGACTGTCCCGAGTAAATAGCGACGTCTGGTCTCCATAATCTAAAGCTGACATAACCAGGGTTGTCAGAGCACTCTGTTGCTAGTTTACTATGGGACTTTTAAATGTGACATCACAGGTACAACTGTTCAGAGTTACAGAAACAGGAACTTTATCTGAATCAAAATGGTATCAGTGGGTGTACCTATTTTTTTATTTATTTATTTTTTCCAAATGAATTGTTCAAGAATACAAGATGATAATGACAATGATAACTTATGTCTGAAAATAGTTTTATGCAAATATATAAAAACGGCATTGTATAAAACCCAGGTTAAAATCAGCTAAAATACTATTATAGCAATAGATGCTGGATTTCCACTTGTAAATAGCAGTATATAGAAGATGGCATCACAACATATCAGACCAATTTCCTCCAACACATTTGACAATTAAGTGTTGCCAACCAATTAATTACTAATCAGTTTTAATATAAAAATGATCTTATGTGAAAACACATTAAGCTGTTACATTTTGCAATTAGCAAGTGAAGAGGCTAAACCTAGAGGCTAGACCTTCTTTTTTAATGTTTTAATGTTGGAAATGCCACAGAATGTCATAAATAAACATGTCGATTAGATTTTTCCTCCTAATGCATTAATTGGCTTTGTAATTAATTTGCATCTGTTAATGGGCTCTGTGCACTCACTTTGTCTCAAGCTGATGCAAACTATTATTAAAAATTTTAAATATACAATAAACAGTCTATTAAAATTACACTTACTTTTCGTAAAGACTATAGTTTTAATAGTTTTAATATGTAGTTTGTGAGGTTTGTGACATAGTTAGCTCCAATACATATCTCCAATGTGTTTTTAAACTCCATACACCTTTACTACAATAATATGCATTTCAGTTTTGAATTGTCCAGTTGTGACAATAGACTTTAGCAGCAGCCTGTGTGTGTGTGTGTGTGTGTCTGTGTGTGTGTGTGTGTGTGTGTGTGTGTGTGTGTGTGGGTGTGTGTGTGTGTGTGTGTGTGTGTGTGTGTTGGCATACCACTTCGTTGTCGGGAAGCTTGTGGGGCATAGGCAACTCCACCAGTGGGAGCTCTGCGTGCTGGGGGTAGGCCTGGGACATGCAGGTACTGGGAGGGCTGTTTTTGGGGACGGCCGCGATGATCTTGATGCGTTCACAGCCTTTGAGCGAGCAGAAGGAGAAGCCCTCCCTGTGGTTATGGGCCACGACCCTCAAGAAGAGCAGGCTATGGGACACACACAAAAACACTGTTATTCAAGTTTTGGACTAGTTTTGAATGTAGCAGACCTTTACATGCAATTAGCAAAAAACAATTACCTCTAGTCACAGCATTTAACAATTCCAGAACTGCAGATAAATATAATTGCATTATCAATTAAATGAGTCTATGCTCTTACTGCTATAATAAATAAACTGCAATCACAACAGAACCTCTTCACGTGCAGATAGAGGACACATCCCTGTTTGTCTCATTCTCAGTATATGGACATACCAGGCCTCATGTGAACACTCTGAACCTCCAGAATCCTCTCCCTGAGCTGCAGAGGCTGCACTAGCACTGCTTCATGATTGGCTGCAGGTGCTGGGATTTAGTGACTATTCAGATCAGAGAGGCATTTTAGGTTTAAACCAACTGGATTTGATGAGGGACTCATGAGGCTATTTCTGTTTTCTGATTGGATAATAGGTTCTGTGCACAGCATCACATTTATTCAAATTGTAAAACATAAAATAAACAACCTATTCATATTCAAATTAATTAAAAATAAAGACTACCCAATTATTTTATATCTAGAACACTTCAGTTTGTAGTCTTTCTTTCTAAATACAGACGTGACTTCCGCTGAAGTATTCCTTTTATTTGTTGTTAACATGTAGTGAAATCCACCCGCAGCTCCCTGTTCATTGCCTTATCTTTAAATACTAAAAACCTCATAGAGATAAAACAGGAACAGGAAGTAATGACGCTAACAGTGAGGCTGCCAGGCATTATTGTGCACAGAGCCTCTTATCTTAGAACCAAAACACCAAATGGCAAAATCATAATCGGCCATGTAAAATTTTTAAATACTAAATAAACATTACAAATTTTATCAGTAAAAGCGAAATTTGAATTCTTATAATTTTGTCTCTATCGCATTTTAAGTCTTAAATTGCAAGTCACTGCTATACTAGTACATTATTATTCTGTGTCCCCTGTGTTGACTGTCCTGAAGCCTCACTGACCCGGTGTGCTCCTCCCAGTAGTAGTAGCCCCTGGTGGGATGTGGGTGCTGCAGCTTGTCCCTGTTGTTGGTGGGGGCGTAGGTGGCGGTCTTGCGGGTGACTTTGGTGACGCGGTCGTGCAGGTCAGAGAGGATGGTGAAGGTGGTGCCTCGGGGGTAGCACAGGCCCACGTTGATCCAGTCGTCCCTGTCAAAGCACACAAGATTCAGTCAAAGTGCAGTTGGTCTTGAAGGCTTGAGTGCTATTAGACAAACTAATAATAAAGGTTTACTCAAACATGTGTGAATGAAACAAAACACAACTCCAGGTATGTTTTGAGGAGGAAACAACATTATAACATGGTTTAAAATTCACATGAGTCAACCTTAAAATACTAAAATACTGAATTATATTTTTTAAGAAATATTAGTAATCAAAAAGAGGGTCTAAAATAAGTCAGTCCTTTCTGTTTGAATGCAGAAGGAGCGTGTGGCTTGGCAATTCTTCACTTATCTTATGCATTCAGGGCATCGTAATTATTCACCACAATGGCTTTAAAAGAGCTTTTCACAACTTCCAGAGACCAGAGCGGAGCGTATGTTTTGGATAGTCTGGCAATGTAACCACAAAAGAGTCTGCAAATTGACAATATATTAAACATTTTGCAGTCCCGAGCTACATTAAAGCCAATATAGGAATTATCATGATAGTCCTTAATGACAAAATAACTATTATAAAGAACTTCTCCATCTTAATGCTTTGGAATATGACAGTAATATAGCACCAAAGGCTAGTCAAGGCATTTTGAAAAGGAAAAAAGTAGCATTTCTTCAATTCTGTTAGCATCTTCATAATATCACAATAAATATCGTATCATGAAATTAATTTTGTGATTATATTGTACTGTGAGATTTGCATACTGTTACATCCCGTTTAAAGACCAGAGATATTAAGGTCTCCTCTAAAACCCAGAATATGCAGCGTCTCATTCAAACGAGACTGGCTGTTTTTTTGTAGACACAAGATGGAGCCACTTGACTCAGTTTCAGTTCACAGACCACTGCATTGATCTGCGCTACAATAGTTACTGTAATGAACTGTTTTGACTCAAGGGCTCAGAATCATTGGAGCGCAAGTGACATTTTGGTCAATTTATCAAGGGCTCTTTTATGCATAAAAACATAAAGTTGTCTCACTGTACTTTTAGTATTTAGTTGCTTAGAGAAGTGTTTGCATAGATATAATTAGACAGTACCATAAATCATTGTACACTGACATCATATGCAGTTCAGTTTCAACTTCAACAAATTCTTGGATTTGTCTTTTGTTTTTATTCTCGTTTTTACCCTCATTTCCACCGCTACTACAACTACCACAACTACTACAACTACTACAACCACAGCTACTACACCTACCATAACCTATCACAACTATAACAACTACTACAACTACTAGAACTTCTATTACTACTACAGCTACCACAAGTACTACAACAACCACAACAACCACAACTACCCCAAGTACCGCGGCTACTACAACTACTACAACTACCCAGCTACCTTCTCTCCCTCTCCCTCCACCACAACAACTGCTACTAAGACTAGAAGTACCACCTGCTCTAACAACTACTGCTAGACTTGCTACTACTACTACTACAGCAAGCACTACTATTACAACAACTGCTACTTACATTTGCCACTACTATTACTACAACTGCTACAACAACTACAATTACTACTACTGCACTTCTAAAAAGACCCGACAGAAAGGGTGTGGGTCACTGCACAGCTGTTGTGTGTGTGTGTGTGTGTGTGTGTGTGTGCGTGCCTGTAGGGGCGTGCAGTCCTTTATATTAATAGAGTTATGAATCATTTCTGTGGTTGTCAGAGTCCACTTCCACAACAAATGTTCGCCCCCCTGCCTCGGGTCACTCGTCAAGCAGCAAAGAACTGGACCATTATATTTGTGAACAACCTCCGGGATGTTCTACTACTGTTCATCAATATTACAGCTCATTATGAGATGCTAATTTCCCAGGAGATTTTCTATATATCAGAGATGCTGTACCTGATTTTTAGTTAAAGGTGCATTGTGTAACTTTTTGGTTGGGGGTCCATCACCTGGTTGTCTCCATGGAGATGTCACTGCTCTGCCTGGAATGTTCCCCAGTATGACACTAAACAGCTCTACCTTACATTTATTTAATTACAAGGTGGTTTTATAGCTCAAAAATACCTAGAAACACAGGCATTCTGACTGTGAGCGGGGTCGCCTCTCCACAGATCTGACCTGTAACTTGGTCTGGGTTGGTCTCCATGAAAATAGCAAGGTTTTAATACCATATTGTGAAACATTTCAGGCAAAGCGATAATATCTCCATGGAGAAAAGCATTTGATGGATCCTCCACCGAAAAAGTTACACATTTTATTTTACAGTTATGCACAGTGATGAGTTTATAAGCTCTTTTCAAAAGTTTCAGAGGCCAGCGCAGAGTTTGCAGTCACGGTAATGCTAACAGCAACTATCATGCTAAGTGCACACTTCCTGATTATCAGAAAATAAACTTACAATATATCTGTACTGGGGAAAGACAAATTCATATTTTGCTTAGAGGATAAATAGGGTACAGGGCCTTTAAAGCTGCACTGTGTAACTTTTCTGGTGAGTAATCCGCTACATTCTTACAGTCAGCATGCTCGCCTCTCTACAGATCTCGCCCATAACGTGGCATGGTTGTGTCACCTGCTTTAGATAGATACGTTTAATGTCAAACTGTGGCAGATTCTAGGCAAAGCAAAGATTTCCATGGATAAAAGCAGGTAGCAGACCCTCCACCAAAAAAGTAGCTTTAATTTCCAATAGCATAAATAAATCATAATAAATCTTGTCATGCATCCTACACTTACATGTAACATTCCATGACATCTATACAAACCCATGTGAATCCTTAGCTTGATGTAATTGCTCACTTTCAACACCCTTGCTATAATTCTATATCAGGGCGGACATTTTTATGGCATTCTAAACCCAAACTGAAATTACAGTTATATGAAATACCAGATGGTCACACAGAATTCCCCCACGGGCCCTTGGGTGCTTTGTTAGGTGTTTGTGTAGGGCTCACTTGTTGAAGTTGATGATCCAGATGATGAGTTCCTGGGGTGCGGCGTGGTCCCAGTGTACTGTGTAGCCCTTGTACAGAGTCACCACGGGCTGGAACTGCTGGTAGTGGCTCTTCTTGCCCACAGCGCCCTCTAGAGTCAGGGGCCGGTTTGGATACTCGTCCCTCACCATCTGCATCAACAGGTTGGCTGGGTTACGGATCTGGATGTAGATCTAAAAATAGATTTAATTTAAAAAGACAAGTGGTAAACAGAAGGTAAGAAAATGACTTATCACTTAGTTTCTTGTAAGTCTGAGAATGAAAAGAGCAGACGTGACATTCCATTAAATGTTCTCAAGAAACAAAGAAACGAGACATAATTTTTAGTCTATTGCCTGTTGTCATATTATCTTTTGGTTTCAGAATGATGAAAAAGTTGAACTGTTGTCATAGCGATTAATAAATGTATATAAAAGATGTCTTATCTTTTGAATGGGACTCCGACTTGTTTGGGCTCATGTGTGGCTCATGGAAACTCTGGATTTTTACCATCAATAAAATCACTGAGCCATTCATTAACAGTGTTTAAAAGAGCTAACCACTAGGCTAAGAGTTGTTATTGCTCCTGGCCTTCTACATGTTTTATTTGTTTACTTTCGCTAGTTACTACATCAGTAATTCATTAAAGAGTTGTAGTCTCTTGTGCAGATCTGTTGATATGGATAATTAACAGCAAACCCACAGATGTAATCCCTTTTAGTCAAAGAGCTCAATGTGTTAGATAAATAGACACATCAGCTGATTTTGGTTCCTCTCCTTATCAAGCGTGGAACTCGGACAGGCGGTTTTGGCCCGAGTTCTCATGTTGTTTGAGCATTCCTGTGCATTTTTCAACTCAGAAAAACATTTTCTTGAGTTCCAGAGGACTGCATGAACGCAGCAATATATACATTCAGTTGATCCATTGACCTGAACATTATTATTACAATTGTAAATTATAAATCCATGTTTCAGAGTGAATTTTTGGTGTTGTTGACATAAGCTCTGTGCATACATTAGTATAACAGTGCTTTATAACTGCAGAGGTTGAAAGCCTGTGCAGACGAAGGTTCACACACACTGGATGGACTGAAGGGAGCAACTTAAGGGAAAATAACAGAGGGAAGAACTAGGATCAATATTAAAGCTGTCGAAAGGCAAGGCGCAGCCACATTTTCTGACTCGGATACAGCTCGACATTCTGAAATGTTGCCTGAGTTTCCAAGTAGAAAATCTGAGATGGAAGAGAGTTCCAGTCTGAATTTACAAGTCGGAACTTGGAAAATCCAGTCTCTAAGGACAGCTGGAGCGCAACATAACAGGAAGGTGAAAGCCATGAATTGCTGAACCGAATTGAGGGATTCATTTTGAAGATCCATCTCACCGAGTCACATTTGGTTTTATACATTTTTAAAGGAATATAAACACATTAGAGCAGTTTTCAGACACCATCATTTTACTCCTTCTACAGTAATATATTTTACAGTGAAAACTCTCACTTGTGGACACAGTGTAGAGTATGTGTCAAATCCAAATATTTTTTTACCATTTGTTTTTAACTTCTCATATATTTTATCGGATAAAAGCTAGACTTACTTACTTGATGAAATACTCTCATTACATTGTTGACTATGTAATAACCTGCATATAACAAATACATTCAAATGATAGCGCCCCCACCTGTGCGTAGTGGCCGCTGCAGATGGCCCCTCTCCACTCGGGCACGTCGATGCAGTCGGGGTGGCGCAGGAGCCAGTTGTCCTCTTTGACCAGATAGGCCCCGGGGTACTGGCTCAGGGACCCGTCTGTGTCATGAAGGATGGTGGTCTTGTCTCCATCCCTCTGCATGAGACTGAACCAGGGGCCCACCTCCCCAAAGAAGAGCCGTGAGGTCAGCTGAGGGACACAAAGGAAGTGAGGAGATTGGGAGCAGGTTAGGTTCACAGCCAAAGTTTAGAACATCCCTGTGTGGTACAACTAAAAGTACAGTTCAAAATAAAATTCAAGAACGAGTAAGTGCCAAGTACTTATTTGAAGGTGGACTTTGGGTTATTTTGTAGTGCAGTTTACAAAGAAATAATATTTTCTTTAAAGGACCCTTAATACACTATTTTCTCATCACATACTTGGAGTTGTGTTTGTTTCATTCACACAAGTTTAACACATAAACCTTGCATATTTAAGCTGAGTTCTTCTCTCAAACAGAAAACACTTTCTGATGTAATTTTGACCTTTGAAGATGTAGACAGACTATTAACAAAGGGTTACTCAAACATGAGTGAATGAAACAAAACACAACTCCAGGTGTGCATTCTAACATGACTTAATGCTCACAAGAGTCAATTTTGTGTAATATAAGACCTTTAATACTGTAATCTTGTTTGTCCTTAAGTGGTCTATTGTAGAAAAGGTTTCAAAACTAGTAATCTGGACAATGTATTTGAAATTTGAGATCCTACACAGCACCATGGTCTTGGGATCATTTACAAAAAGAGTTTAAATTTGAATCTATGGCGTCACTTGATAAGATCAAGAAAACTGTAAAAAGTGTGATGACCAAGACTTGTGTATGTTTTCCTTGAGAGATAAAAATGGTTTTATAACGTGATATTTTGTGATTTGACAGTTTTGTATTGATTGTGTTGCTGCTGCCTTGGCCAGGTCTGTCTTGAAAAAGAGATTCTGAATCTCAATGGGACCTCCTGGTTAAATAAAGGTAAAATAAAACATTTATAAAAATAAATCAAGAAGTTTCAACTGCCATCCAAAAGTCTTTATTTCTTTCTTTATTTTCAGATTTTTTGTTCCAAAGAAGGCTGAATCGTGAAATGGGGAGAAAGAGGGTAGAGACATTCAGCAAACAGGTGTGGCCTGGAAGCAAATCCACAACACAGAGCAGGTAAGACCAGAGATTGACCAATATACAGTGAGGAAAATAAGTATTTGAATAAGTATTTGCAAGTTCTCCCACTTAGAAATCATGGAGGGGTCTGAAATTTTCATCGTAGGTGCGTGCCCACTGTGAGAGACATAATCTAAAAAGAAAAATCATAATGTATGATTTTTTAACTATTTATTTGTATGATACAGCTGCAAATAAGTATTTGAACACCTGAGAAAATCAATGTTAATATTTGGTAAAGTAGCCTTTATTTGCAATTACAGAGGTCAAACGTTTGCTGTAGTTTTTCACCAGGTTTGCACACACTGCAGGAGGGATTTTGGCCCACTCCTCCACACAGATCTTCTCTAGATCAGTCAGGTTTCTGGGCTGTCGCTGAGAAACACGGAGTTTGAGCTCCCTCCAAAGATTTTCTATTGGGTTTAGGTCTGGAGACTGGCTAGGCCACGTCAGAACCTTGATATGCTTCTTACAGAGCCAATCCTTGGTTATCCTGGCTGTGTGCTTCGGGTCATTATCATGTTGGAAGACCCAGCCTTGACCCATCTTCAATGCTCTAACTGAGGGAAGGAGGTTGTTCCCCAAAATCTCGCAATACATGGCCCCGGTCATCCTCTGCTTAATACAGTGCAGTCGCCCTGTCCCATGTGCAGAAAAACACCCCCAAAGCATGATGCTACCACCCCCATGCTTCACAGTAGGGATGGTGTTCTTGGGATGGTACTCGTCATTCTTCTTCCTCCAAACACGGTTAGTGGAATTATGACCAAAAAGTTCTATTTTGGTCTCATCTGACCACATGACTTTCTCCCATGACTCCTCTGGATCATCCAAATGGTCATTGGCAAACTTAAGACGGGCCTTGACATGTGCTGGTTTAAGCAGGGGAACCTTCCGTGCCATGCACGATTTCAAACCAGGACGTCTTAGTGTATTACCAACAGTAACCTTGGAAACGGTGGTCCCGGCTCTTTTCAATCATTGACCAGCTCCTCCCGTGTAGTTCTGGGCTGATTCCTCACCTTTCTTAGGATCAGTGAGACCCCACGAGGTGAGATCTTGCATGGAGCCCCAGTCCGAGGGAGATTGACAGTCATGTTTAGCTTCTTCCATTTTCTAATGATTGCTCCAACAGTGGACCTTTTTTCACCAAGCTGCTTGGCAATTTCCCCGTAGCCCTTTCCAGCCTTGTGGAGGTGTACAATTTTGTCTGTGGTGCCTTTGGACAGCTCTTTGGTCTTGGCCATGTTAGTAGTTGGAGTCTTACTGGTTGTATGGGGTGGACAGGTGTCTTTATGCAGCTCACCACCTCAAACAGGAGCATCTGATTTAGGATAATAAATGGAGTGGAGGTGGACTTTTTAAAGGCGACTAACAAGTCTTTGAGGGTCACAATTCTAGCTGATAGACAGCTGTTCAAATACTTATTTGCAGCTGTATCATACAAATAAATAGTTAAAAAATCATACATTGTGATTTCTGGATTTTTCTTTTTAGATTATGTCTCTCACAGTGGACATGCACCTACGATGAAAATTTCAGACCCCTCCATGATTTCTAAGTGGGAGAACTTGCAAAATAGCAGGGTGTTCAAATACTTATTTCCCTCACTGTATTGGCTGGCCGATACATCAGGCCGATATTTGGACTTTTTAGCATATCGGCATTGGCATTAAATCTTCAGCACAGGCCCATATTCTGTTTTGGTCGATCTGCAGATGTTTTGTTTTGGTCGATCTGCTGCCTAAAAATACATACACCTTTATTTTAACACTTTCATACAAAGAGGTGGGTGAGTTTGAAGTAAATTTAAATGACATAATTTGAGGAAAACAGTCAAAATCTGCCCTACGTATTGGCTCAAAAATATTGGCAGGGCTTATTGGCCATCAGTTGCTCTGGATTCTAAACAAATGGCATCGGCCATGAAAATCCCCATATTGTTTTATCTCTAGTAACAACCACATATGTGCAAGGCTTTAAACCTCTATACTACTGGAGAACACACCAGAAGTCATTTTCAGTCTGACCTAGTGGTCTGCTCTAGTATTTCCATCTGAAGGTACTGGTCTGAGAAGCTAGTATGACATACCAGACATACCATCAGATTAAAAATGACTTGAAAATGTCAGTCGCACTGTCTCTATTTCAAAAGCATTGTCCAGATGACTAACTTTGAAATCAAAATGGTAACAGAAGCTATTTTCTAACATTCCCTGGCTTACCAACTGTGATGTTACGTATCTTGGTTCATGAAATACAATTGAAAAGGTTTGGATAGGCTTGTCAAGATAACAGATTTTGAAACAAGATAGATGATAATATTGAAACTACTATAAAAATATTAAAAAAAAAAAAAAAAAAATGTACAATATAATTAAAGGGCCCATATTATGCTATTTTATGATCTATGTTATAATGTTGTTTCCTCATCTAAGACATACCTGGAGTTTTATTTTGTTTAACACACAAACCTGCATATTTAGGCTGAGTTCATTTTTCAAATGTAAAACACACATACAAGTGCTCCACTGTGTTTTTAAACTCCACACACCTTTATTAGAATCATCTGGATGATTTCAACCCTGGAATTGACAATTTCCACTAAACAGTAGGTAGGTAGCTGTTAACTTGAAAACTACAGCTTCATGACATCACAAGGTGGAACAGAGTATTTTGATCTTTGGAGATGCAGACAAACTAATAATAACATGTGTGAATGAAACAAAACACAACTCCAAGTATGTTTTTGATGGGGTAACAACATTATAACATGGCTTAAAACTCACAAGAGTCAATTTGTGTAATATAGGGATCTTTAAAAAGCCTAAGCTACAGACACCTACACTAGCAGAAAGTAGAATAGTTCTGGATGTTACTTTTTCATCCATCGACATCTTAAATGTTACCATATTAAATGAAAAAAATAAAAAATAAATAAAAAATAGCAGAAACTTCCGCACTATTGCAACAAATATATGCACACGGTAAATATTGAGCCCCAAAATCTATTGTCCCAACGTTCATATATTGAATGATAAGTCGATATTATAGTAATTAGTATCATGACAAGGTCTAGGTTTGAAATAATGATGCAATTCCAGTGATTGAACGTAAAGAAATAAAAGTAGTAAAGTACTGTACTTAAGTATACATTTTAGGTATCTGTACTTGACTAGATTTTAAAATGGGTAATTTTTACTTTTACTTTACTACATTTGAGAGCAGATATCTGTACTTCACTACATTTTTGAACAGGAGTGAAATGTAAAAGTATTTTTAATTCTGTTTGAGACCAGCAGAAAAAGCAATGGGTTTATTTTTAACACATGAGTATTTTGATCAAACAAAAATACATCAATAAAAATAGCTAGGACAAAACTTTCAAAGCCATTATTTCTGTTAAATAAAATTCAGCACAAACCTTTATCAAAATCACTACATTTGAAGCCTTATAAGATCTTAAAATATGTGGGAAATATTTAGACTTTTTACTCTTTTTGTACATTTAAACGGGTACTTTAATACGTTCACTTAAAGGTGCATTGTGTATGTTTTCTAGAAAAGGGTCCGTCAAATGCTTTTCTCCATGGAGATGTTATTGTTTTGTCTGGAATGTTTCACAGTATGGCATTAAACCTTTCTATCTTCATGGAGACCAAACCAGACCAAGTTACACGTCTTTACGTTTTTCTAGGCATTTTTAAACTATAAAACCACCTGCAATTTAATAAATAATAAATATAAGGTAGAGCTGTTTAATGTTATACTGAGGAACATTTCAGGCAGAGAAATGACATATCCATAGAAACAAGCAGGTGAAGAAACTCAAACCAAAAATGTACACAATGTACCTTTAATTAGATTTTTTCAGTTGATACTTTTAGTATTTTTTTGCTCCAGTATCTGTACTTTACTTTATAATTCCAGGAGGTGGTTTAGTTTTGTACAGATTTTGACCATGATATATATCAGGCCCATCAACAGAAATTTGGAGGCCCAGGGCAATAAACATCACATGGGCCCCCCCTCTAATATAAATTTATAAGAAGAAGGTCTAATTCTAAGCCCCTAAGACCCTGAGGCCCGGGACAACAGACCCCTTTGTCCCCCCATCAACTCCCCTGTATGTATTCTCCATATGCAGTACTGACCGGGACCTGGTCAAAGGTGAGCTGGGACACGTTGTTGTTTGGACAGCTCTGCCAAGAGTTGTTGAGCCTGAAGCCAAAAGCGCTGGTGTGGCGTCCATCTAGAGCCACGAACTTACGGAAGGTGCAGTTATGGATGCGGATGGGCCCGTCATACACCTGCATACCCCGCAATGGAAAGTCTCTGAGGGAAGAGACAAATGTCAAAAATCAGATACAAGTCGAAATTAAAATTAGTATCAAAACTCGATACTCTTTTGAGCAAATATCGATACTAAAAAAGTCACATTCACAAGGAAGAGATGAACCTTTCCTAAACAGCGTTACAATGATCTTGAGCTATATCAGAACAAGTATAAGAGCACATAGACTAGTGTACACCCATGGACCACTATGGAACCTACAGGACCAAAGTTGAAAATCACATTCTATTGTCTAAATAAAAAGATTTTTTATTATTATCGTGGTATCAGAAGCGGTATTTATTTATCAAGTCTATTCCTTAGTATCAAAATTGAGTTTGAAATTTTAGCATTGTAATGACAACACTACTACCCTTCATTTCTAGTCCTTCATTACTGTTAGGTAAGTCATCAGATATATAATACTCCCTACAATACAAGCATGACTTAAATGGACAATACTACCACAATGTATTGAGAGTTATTTCACTCTCTTTACAGCTCTCAGGCTACTTCAGTTATTCTGCAACAGTTACTTTTTCAATGGCATGGCATATTTAACAATCTTTAAAATGTGAATGTGAATTTTTAGTAGCATTTTTTCACTAGCCTGGCCAGTCAAGACTTTACACTGTTTTTATACTTTACACAAATATGTAGTCTGGGACCTGGTCTTTACCTCAGAGTTCAGATGGGCACGATTGACATAAATTTGTTTTGTTTTATTGTCATATTTGATCTGTTGATGCTGTACTGACTGCATAGCACATTTGATGAGGGCTACACAGTGACATTAAAGCTGAAGTATTCCAGTGGCTCGCAAACTTTTCACACCAAGTACCACATAAAAAAAGATTTGTTTTTCCAATTTAGGTCATAAAAGACTATTCCAAGTCCAAATTAAAGCTAAGACAATAGGATGTTACCATTGCTACAGTCAGCCCTCTAACTAGGGATTTACCCAAAGGAGGACAAAACTGTGTATAAAAGAGACTCTAAATTAATCAAGCTCTAGAACTGCAGACAACCAAAAGGATTTCAAAAAACACTATTCTGCTTTATTCTGACCAAGCAAACAGAATTCAGTTTTTATCTATACTTTCAAGAGTAAATGTGGGCTGTGTGTTAGGAGGACTTACACGGCGCGAGGCAGAGAGCGGCCCTTGAGGTCCGTCCCCCCGGGGCCCCATACAGTGCCAGGCTGGAAGCTCCCTCTGTTGTCACTCTCTCCCACAAACAGAGAGTTCACCACCTGCTGGTGGGAGCCGTCATCATCCGGGAACGTGCCTCCACTAACACACCAGCAGAGCCATGGTTACATACATCATAACACATTAAAAATTAAAGATAAAGATCAAGTTCAGAGAGCACTGTTTTTTTTTTTGTTCATGAGCATATAAAACACTGCCAGGGTTGATACAGGGATTATACATTATGCAGTGCAGACCATGTTTGTAGAGGTTTAAAGTTAAGGGTCAGCTGGTTTATTCAAACCCATGAAGATAGCATTTGTTGAGGAAACTATATTACACAGCCTAAATAACTGTAGCATTTGCATATGTCTGACTGTGACCATTCAAATGGAGTTTAATTTTGCAGCCACAGTAATAATACATCATAATAGAAACTTGACGTTAAAATTCTGGTGGGGGTTCCGCCACATGCATATCTCCATGGATATGTTCTTGCTTTGCATAAATATTTTTATTGCTTAAAACATTTGTGAAAAACTTGCAGAGGCAAGCAAGTGGCAAACCCTCCACCACAAGTTACACAGTGCACTTTTAAGGTATGTAATATTATAATAAGGTATGTCACATTTGACCACAGAATGTGTAAGAATGTGTGACACTCTTACCTGGCCAGAGTAAGGCTGATGGCGTTATCTGCAAATCTACAAAAAACAAATATTAGGTTCAGTGAAACATTCCTCTTGACACCACAGAATGTAGTTTAATCTGTCAGGCTTGAGGACTGATACTGACTGGCAGTCGTCCAACCACACGTCTCCTCCTCTCAGCCACGCCCCCTGGTCCATGTTCTTGTAGGCGATGAAGCGGTGGATCCGAGCCGGGACCCGGGGTTTGAAGGGGTCTGCATCCTGGTGAGGACCATACCTGAGAACAAAAACAGAAAAAAAACATGTGAAGGAAGATCTGGATGATTTAACTTTTTAAAAAGTATTACAAATTACAAATACTACAATTGCCTAATAATCTCAGAGTCAAAAATGCTCTACTTTAGAGACATTCGTATAACGTTACAATTCCTTTAGCCCTCGGTTTTGCATTAGCCATATAGTTGACATACAAGTTAATTTTGCTGGATCGCTCTAAGGTTGGAACTCGTAATGTTCAAGAAGGAAATGTTTGTCTGGGCTGGAATGCATCATTACTGCTAAATGTTTGAGGCAAACAAAGCCATCTCTATGAAGACATTCAAGCAGCACTTCCACTAGAAGTTACACAGTGCAGCTTTACCTGGATCCCACCAGAGACAGGTAGGGCCGCTTG
The DNA here is from genome assembly GCA_029959045.1 of Taenioides sp. WSHXM2023. Classification (NCBI taxonomy): domain Eukaryota; kingdom Metazoa; phylum Chordata; class Actinopteri; order Gobiiformes; family Gobiidae; genus Taenioides; species Taenioides sp. WSHXM2023. The sequence goes on from CM057091.1 coordinate 28,744,790, forward strand.
TCCTTGTCGTTGGCTTTAGTGGTTTTGACTCCATGGTCCAGGATCATCCCGGCCTGCAGTACACATACACTCTCACTAGAGGCACTTTAACAAGACCCAGAACCACACATGGAAGTATACAGAAATAAACAATTGCTCAAAATTTCTGCAATCAAATATTTGGTTCTCAAACTTGTAATGCTGTCCATTTTGGCTTGTCTCTCAGAAATCTTGAATCTAAAGGGGAAAAATTGCTAGTACTCACATTTCTTCATGTATTAAATTATACTTTATCCCTAATTTAGACATAGTTTAATCCATCTATACTGTCATCTGGTTTGGACAGCATTGGAAAGTCAAATATTGTCTTCCTAATATCCTAAGAAGCACCGGTATTGACTGACCCTGTAGTTGGAGTGTGCCCGGTTGTTGATGAACAGGCCCATGGGGGTGAGCTCTGTCCGCCCAGGTGAGTACATGCCTTCAGAGGGGCCCGTGGGCACGTGGTGGAAGATGAACCAGTATCCAGTCTCCTGTGGAACCAAACACAAGCATTCACTATTAACATATATGTCCAGATAAAGCAGTATTCCACTATGCAGTCTATGTGAGCAGTGTAGGCCTTGTTTTTGTCAGCAGTCCTGTCACCAATCAGAAATGTATGTGTGTGTCAATATTGGAATCAAATCAGTCGTTAAAGGTCCTATGTTATGAGGAATTGACTGTTGTGAGCTTTTAGTCATGTTATAATGTTGTTACCTCATCAAAAACACACCTGGAGTCATGTTATATTTTGTTTCATTTAAACATGTTTGAGGAATCCTGCATCATTAGTCTGGCTACACCTCCAAAGCTCAAAACGCTCTTCTCCACCTTGTGATGTCATTAAGTGGTAGTTTTCAAGGTAACAGCTACCTTTTACCTTTAGTTCATTAATAATTCTATTGAAGGTGTATCGAGTTTAAAAACATAGTGGAGTACTTCCTGTATTACCACATGACATCACAGAGTGTTTCCCGTTTGAGAGAAAAACTAAAAATGCAGGGTTTGTGTGTTAAACATGTGCGAATGAAACAAAATAAAAATGTGTATGTTTTTGATGAGCAAACAACATTATAACAGAGATCAGAAAATAGTGTAATACTTTAAAGGTCTCTCAAAGGTGCACAGTACTACTTCTCAGGTGATGTTTGTTATTGCTTTACCTGGAATGTTCCTTTAAATTATCTTTCTGAATAAATGTATTTCATGTCATTATTAGTTAAGAAAGAGTTGTTAATGTGACAGAAATTTCACCTCATAAAAGTGAGTATCAAGTCAATACCAATTCAAGACTATTTCTTCAGGGACCAATTTGTGGCTGTGTACCGGATATGGTTTATATTATATTTTTTGTGGTTATCAATGCTATAATGACGAAATAGGAGGATGACACTAATGAGTTTTGAGGCTCAGTTTTAGAGACAAATTTGTATTTGTATTTGTATTACTAGTATTAATGTTAAAGTATATATATTATGCATTCTTATGGCTTTAATTCCCTCGCTATAAGAAGTAATAAGTTATACACAAAGGAAAACAGACTTTTGTTAAATATAAGGAGAACACTGACTCGTGTGTGTTTTGTTTGAAAAGTAAAGCTGCTGTCTGTAGGGATGGACTGATAAACAGAAGATTGAGCAGTTGCCTTGACAATTTTTATGTCAAAACTGAGGCCCAAATCACTAAAAATCAAATTTACTTCTGATTAGGTTAATGGCAGTATAAAAATGTTGTTCTGAGTTTGGAGTAGAAACTGATCCTGACTCTCCCCAGAATGGGAATGAAACATGGAAATAGCCCAAAAAGGAACATTTTGCATAATTTGCATCCTTTAAGGTGCAGGGGATGTTTAAGGGTCATTCTGTGTTGAGTCTAAGGGTCATTCTGTGTTGAGTCTAAAGGTCATTCTGTGTTGAGTCTAAGGGTCATTCTGTGTTGAGTGTAGGTTGTGTCCTGTGCAGAGTGTGTGGGAGACTGGACCTCAGAGCCTGCAGCGGAGCAGTTCACCAGATTGTTGTTGGGGTTGGCGATCCAGAAGGTGGAAGTGGCACTGTGAACAGGGAGGAGAGGGTCACTTACACTGACGCATCATGAACTCTGAGAGGTAAATAAAGGTAAAGTTTGATGGTTGCAGTCTTACTAATTACTTGAATTTCCCTTAGGATCAATAAAGCATCTCACTCTCTTGTACTGCCTTGCCATCCGTGTCTGAGCATATGTCTCTAATTGTTAAAGGTGCACTATGTACCGTATTTTCCGGACTATTGAGCGCACCTGAATATAAGCCGCATCAACTAAATTTTCAAAGAATTTTATTTTTGTACATATATAGGCCGCACCTGTCTATAAGCCGCAGGTGTCCACGTCTTCAAGAAGTTTTCAAGTTCCGAGCATCTGCTTGTATTGCCTCTAAAGCTTTTGTCGTCTTTTTGCGTTGAGTCAGTTCGTCACGCTGCCGTCGCCAGCGTCTCACCATCGACTCATCGATGCCGCGTTCACGTGCAGCAGCTCTGTTTCCTTTGGACAGTCAGATCAATTGTCTTTAACTTCAAAGCTGCATCATATGCATTTCTTCGTATGTTTTCCATGAGGAGGGTGTGTGCATGAAGCACAAAATAACTGTTCGCCCGTCACTTGGCGCTCTACAGCGCATGTCTCGAGCAGAAAGAGCCGCTGTCCTGTCTGGGATCATGTCAGTGTCTTGTATCATGTCAGTGTCTTGTAGGATTTCAACAGGATTTCAGGCTCTCCCGGGGGTCGGGGTTAGTTGTATCGATCATGTATGAGTGGATGTCCAGCTACTGAAGTTTGAGACGTTTCGTCTCGTCATTTACGCCTCACCTGCATTTAACACATACGGGTCATTAAGACGTATCCCACTCACTAATGTTCATTTAGCAGCAGAACTTATTTTATCACGCAGCGATAAACTGTTTTAGTGCTGACAACAGCGCTAGCGAGTGTTCTAACTAACCCTAACCCATGTTCACCGCACAGACAGCGGCGCTTTCTGCACTCAAGCTGCGCGCGCATCCGCTGTGTTCATAGACGAATAATCCGTCCATATATGAGCCGCATCGGTGTATAAGCCGCAGGGTTCAAAGTGTGAGAAAAAAGTAGCGGCTTATAGTCCGGAAAATACGGTAACTTTTCTAAGCAAGGATCTGAGACAAGTTATAGCGAACCCTCCAGTAGAAAAGTTATGTAGTGCAGTAAATGCACTGTTACAATATGAGTATGTTCTGGTAAGAGTTCCTTATTTCAACAGTGTAAAAACAAAATCACCATGTTGGACCTGGTATTGGCTCTATCCATGCAGCAAGACCGCGTTTGCACATGTTTTCAGTTATGCTGGCTAATTAGTCATGGATAATAGTTTTGCGGTTCAATTCCTGCTCTCACCCAAGCATGCCTTTGTGTCCTTGGGCTTGACATCCAATCCGCAGCTCTCCTATGTCTATGTGGTGATTCATATATGTATGTGAGAAGGAAGTAAAAAGGGGCTTTTGAACTTGTGATAATCTTCCATTATGTTTAAAGTGTGTGAATAAAAACTAATAGTGTAGTTTTTTCCCCTGACTCTGGAAAAAAGCCTGTTGAAGTCATTTACATTCAGTGGATGAGCAGAGGCCCCCAGGCACCCCCCCCCCACCCTCACCCTCACCCTCTCTCCACACACACACACACACACACACACACACACACTCGCTGCACACCATCTCATTTGATATAATGCATTTTTAATCCACGGAAATACATCAACGTGGGAATTAGCCCAGAACACAATGGTAAGGATAAATTGGACAAAAAGCTCTTTACAAAACACCGATTTTCTGCTGTGGAGCGTTAATTGGATCAGTTTAAATGAACATAGAGGAAGCAGGCTGGCCCGCAGTTACCATTACAGGGTCTATTTGTCAATGTTTAAGCTATATTAATTTCCCTATAGGCGTCATATACAATGTCTCTGAAGTAGGGATGCTGTAAAATCATATTTGAGTTACCTTTACTGTGAGAATTTATACAATTTTACAAGTCTTGACATTTTTTTATTTGCATTGTCTAATACTTGCAACAATTAATCAGAATAATGAAATGCAGACTATTAAATGTATTATAATCATATTTGTATTTATATGGACTATGTATAGACAGGTCATGTGCTCACCTTCATGATGTGAGGCTAAAGTGCTAATCAATAAAGGGGAAAATGTTTGGGTTAATTGAAGATTCTTGCTTACTAGGATTCTTCTCAAAAGGGAGGGATTACACAGATATGAGACGATTTAATATTGAAAATCACATTCTATTGTCCAAATAAAGGCAATAGAATGTATTTTTATTATCATTGTGGTATAGGAATTGATTATTTAGTTTTGAGTCTATTCCTTAGAATTGAAATCGAGCAATAATTTTAGTATCATGATATCACTAGTGATGATCCTGCATTTGTGATGGAAATGGGCCATTGCATTTTAGAGCAGGGAGAGGTGAAATTCCTCTTCACTATCAGTTTACATTTTAATTTGATAGTGCGTGTGTGTAAATATGTGCACTGAGTCATGTGGGGACTAAGACCCTGGTTCCTGTGAGGTTTACCACAACATGGTACAGGTTAGATCCTGTCTGGTTATAGTTAGGGTTATAAAAAAATAGAATATCTCATACATCTCAGAAAACTGGCTGTAAGATACAAAAGAGCTGGTAATAATAAGAAAGAAAGCGTGGGCATATAAACCACATTTCTGATGGATTCCAAATATCATCTATTGGGATATGAAACTATGACAATATGGTCTGTGGTGGAAAAAGTACTTGATTTTGTTAAGTAAATGTACAGATACCAAAAATACTCAAGTAAAAGTATCACATGAAAAAATCTACTAAGTGAAAGTACTTTTATTAAAGTATCCGTTTCAAATTGTACTTAAAGAGTAAAAAGTAAAAGTATTTTTCAAGCTTCAAATGTGTGATTTTAATAAAGTGCTATTTTGAAGAAATAATACTCAAGTAGAAGTACAAATAAGTCGGTGGTTGGTTAGACTGGTTCATTTAAAATTCATCATCTGGTATTTCAGCACAGGCACAAAAATGATAAAAAAGTAAACCATATCTGAAGGAGCAATTGTCAACGTAAAGCTTTAGTTTTTTGCTGACTCACAGTGGGAAAAGTAACCAAAACTTTTACCCAAGTAATACAGCTGTTACACTGTCAAATATATTACTCAAGAAGATATAAACCTATGTTGTCTGAAGAGGCATTTTATTAAAAAGTAAATGTAACTGAGTAAATGAAACAAGGTACTCCTCACCCTGATAGATAGACCAATGCTATACTGTACGTGTGCATGTGCGTGTCTGACCTGCAGTCCTGCCTGGGGTTGGCCACATATCCGGGGTAGGAGTCTCCGGTGATGTCTCGGCACATTTTACTGTCTCGGTCAGAGGGCAGCAGAGTCCCGGCTCGAATCATGAGACCCAGACAGTGGTCAAACGTGTTCCTCTCCTCTGGACCGTCCTCTGTGAAGAAGCAGTGTCCCAGAGTGTCGTAGCCCACCACGTCCTTCACCTGCAAGTGTCAAGATGAATATTTGAATGCGTCTGAGTTACCATTTAAAGGACCCATATTATGATATTTTATAATCTATAGCATAATTTGGTTTCCTCATCACAAACAGACCTGGAGTTGTGTTTTGTTTCATTCACACATTTGAGTAATCCTGCATTCTATCTACATCTCCAAAGCTTAAAATGCTCCCGGTCCATGTTTAAGATGAGGTAACTACATTCTAAGATGGCTTAAAGCTCACAAGCCTGCGTTTGCATAATATAGGACCTTTAAAGAAGACATATCAAACAAAATCTAGTTTTATGAGCTTGTAACCATGTTTGAATTGTGTTCTTTACTCAGAGTTGAATTTCGATTGATTTATGTTTGAGTAATCCTGTACTGCCCTACTTTTGAGAGATGTGACATTTTCTGTTTTCACCTACTCCCTATACCCACCCATGACTATGTACGTACTTAAATATATATTAAAAAAAAAAAAAAATGGTGGGAAAAATTGGTGGGAAAATGGATGGATGATATATTGGTTCTTACTGAGGTTAGAAATATTGAAAGGTTTTCTTCTTCTTCTTTGTATCGGTTTGGTATTGGCATAAACTGTATATATAAATGGACATAGCTAACCCACTGGCTGCTGCATTCCAAATCAGAAGTGAGCATGGGCATGCTTCCAGCTCCATCAACTCTGGCTCCAATTCACTTTGTATTGAGAAACTCTTCCCTTTCTCTGTGCCTGCTGCAGTGAGCCTAATCATTTTCATTTTAAATTGCTCGAATTAACCCACTTTACACGATTCTGGTATTTTTATTTCAGAATTTTGTCTGTAAATCATGATATAAAGATTAATTACAAACAAATCTTCTTTTCTGAGGTCGCTCCTGCTAACGTTAGCAGTAGGTTTTATTGACAGCATTGCTAAATGGCTGCTATGTGCTAAACCAGCAGGTGGTAAGGGGCATTACCCTCAGCAGCCTCACTCTGGATTGGCTTTTTGGTTGCTATTATACAGTCGGAATTACAAATATGGAACTTGGCTCAACCTCAACAAGCTTCATTTGACTGCAGCAGAACACTATGGGTGATGTCACTCCCTAAATGCATTTTTTTATACAGTCTTTTGAGATTTTTTGTGCATATGTGTCTTTCCTTTTGCTATATGTTGTCAGCAAATGCAACTAATTATTTAATAATAATTATCTTAATTTGTGAACTTTAATTTAACTGTAACTTAACATAAATTTATGAGCCTTTGAGTTATTGTTTTTTTTTTTTTTAATCTTTATATTAGTATCTGCAAATATCGGTTCTCATCCATAGCAGCAAGAGAAATATTGTAAAAAAAACCATCCAAGTTACATCAGAGATTCATCATCTTCTAGCTAATGCAGAGGTGAAGGGTTCTCACCAGGAGGCCGTTGGTGCCGTGGATGGTGACGCAGCGGGAGAAGGAGTGGTGTATGGACACATGTTGGATGGAGGTGGGGGGATTGTAGCCTCCTCTCTCGTCCACGTCCCCGTTCATGTGGAAGTGGATGGGGTAGTGTCCCATGGTCTGCTGGCCCATGTGCTGAAGCTCCAACCCGGATAGGTGCACCGCCCGAAAGCCCCTCTCCACCTGCAAGTCCAATCAGAAGTAAAATGTTGAAGGGTTCATTATAAATTCAGTATTCAGGCTATTTGAACTACTCTACTGGACACATTCAAATCAGTATGTTCTGTTTTCCAGCAAATATTGTATGGACAACTAGTAATTAAACCTGGATTTATGAACACAATTACAAGGTTGCAAATCCCAAGTCAAGTCCAAGTCATGTCTGAAGTCAAGTCCTATGTCCCGTCTGAAGTCACATCCAAAATCACGTCTTAAGTCACGTCCGAATTCACCTCCAAAGTCACACCCAAAGTTATGTCCTAAGTCATTTCCCAAGTTATGTATAAAAGTTACGCCCAAAGCCATGCCCAAAGTCATGCCCAAAGTCATGCTCAAATTTATGTCCCAAGTCATGTCCAAAGTCAAGCTCAGAGTCACTTCTAAAGTTATGTCCCAAGTCATTTCCCAAGTCATGCCCTAAGTTGTGCCCAAAGTCATGACCAAAGTCATGTCCAAAGTCATGTCCAGTTATGTCTCAAGTCATTTCCCAAGTCACGTCCCAAGTCATGTCCAAAATCACGTCCAAAGTTATGCCCAAAGTCATGCCCAAAGTCACGTTCAAAGTTATGTCCCAAGTCATTTCCCAAATCATGTCCAAATTTATGTCCCAGTTCAAAAAGTATTTGTTCGGTTTGCCTTCTCAAGACATATACCAGCGTAAAATGGGTGTGAAGTGTGGGTAGAGACATTCAGCAATTCATTGTAACCAGTCCCAAGTCAAATCCAGGCCAAGTCCCAAATCCAGTCCCAGTGCAAATCTCAAGTATTCCTTCCATTTGCTTTGTCAGGACAGAGACCAGTATGCAGTGGGGGTAAAGAGTGGGGAGAGACATTCAGGAAATTGTCAGAGCTGAGGTGACACAGTACCTGTGTCAGTGGCCATACCAGCTTGTCAAAGCCTGATCCCGTCAGATCTCAGAAGCTAAGCAAGACCGGGCCTGGTTAGTACTTGGATGGGAGACCACTGGGAAAATCAGGTGCCACAGTCGCAAAAACTGTCGTTGTGTCTTTAGGCAAGGCACTTCACCCACATTGCCTAGTATGAAAGTGGTCTGTGAGTGAGTGATGGTGGTGGTCGTGGTCAGAGGGGCCGATGGCACAGATTGGCAGCCTCGCTTCCATCAGTCTGCCCAGGGCAGCTGTGGCTACAATAATGGCTTATCACCACCGAGTGTGGAGTGAATGAATCATGATTTGTAAAGTGTCTTTGAGTGTCCAGAAAAAAACTATATAAAACTGATGCATTATTATTATTATTATTATTACCTTTTTATTTGATATTATTTATTACAAATTCTAACCCCACCTCTGCCCGTGCCAGCATAAGCACCTCTGGGTGGGCTGCCTTTCTGAACATCATCTTGTCTTACTGCACTGACACCCTACACCAGGAGTGGGCCCATTATTTTCACACGCATGGCGTTCACTTAGCCTGTTGGCCCGCTGCCTGCCTGGGCCCTGGGGGAATGTACGGTATAGATGGGCATATTTCTGACGATTATGATACCGTGGCTGATGAAGGGATTGCACGCTTGAATGCAACACATCCAGATTAAATTTCTGCCTGTCACCCACAAAAAAGAACTCGCGTGCGGTTTGGGCAAGCAGAAATCTGTCTATAAATTTTACAGTGTGGCAGGAAAAAAACATAAGTTCATCCTTTTTGATGCTGTCAAACTACAGACCAGTGCTGAGGCAAGAGCAGTTCAAGTTAAAGGGAGGAATACACTTTTGGCATTGCTATATTTGAACTTAATAGAGATTAAAACATGTTAATCCCCAACCTGGAGATTCCACAGAATGGCATGTAAAGGTGCACTATGTAACTTTGTTATTGCTATGTCCTGAATGTTCCTTAGTATATAGCATTAATCTTATCTATTTAGCATTTATTCAGTTACAGCTGTTTCTATTGCTTTAAATACCATGGGAAACATGGAACATTCCAGGCAAATAGCATGCCATCTCCATGATAACACGCAGGGTATCAAGCAGGTTAGAGCACCTTTAAAGTTGTACTCTGTAACTTTTCTGGTGGATGGTCAGCCACCTGGTTATCGATGTAATGGCTTTTCCTGGAATTTTCAGCAGTATGGCATAAAATGTATCCCTCTCCATGGAAAAAAAGCAGAGGGTGTGACAAGAAGTTATGAGACAGATCTGTAGAGAGGCGACCCGACCTCTTAATGCAATTTTATATGAGTGTTATGATTTTATGAACAATTAACTCCTGTTAATGAAAACCTATTTTTGGTCCACATTTAAATTCATTAGATCTGTGACAGAGCTGTATGTATAGGCTTAGTTGCTGATATATCTCTGAAAGTCTATCTTTACTCCTTATGTAAGGTGTGTGTGTGTGTCCACTCTGTTCATCTGTTTAGAAAAACTGTTAAAGTTTAATGTTTAGCTCTCATGAAAAGAGACACCGGGCCTAGTTAAATGTCCTTGCAGTTATTATTTCTGAACATTTTATACACCTGGTGACACACAGAAGAAAAGAAAGCCATATAGATACTGATATATCTTAGCAATGAGTCATTATTTTTCTGTTGTAATGAGGTATACCTATTCTGTTTGGCTGTCAACAAAAATTAATGCAATTTTATATGAGTGTTATGATTTTATGAACAATTAACTCCTGTTAATTTGTATTTTTTTTCCATGTGTTTTCATTTCAAACGTACTTTGAGATGTCCTCCAAAAGTGTCAAAGCTGAAGAACTTGCAGGCGCTCTCCTCATAGCACTGGGGCTGCATCTCTCCTCTGAGCAGGATGTTTCTGGTCAGCAGGCCCACCTCCGCTCTCATATCCACCCCGTCCACCTGCTCGCCCATGTGGAGAAACTGTGCTGTACCTGAACACACCACACACACACAAGCAACAATCACAATATATCAAAACATCTTTTAATACACTGTTTTGCTTAGAATGTAAAAGATTTGAGAGTTGAGTTTATTGCACATGCCATCTCATCATTTGTACTGGGCAAAGTAGGTGAAGTGTCTTGCCCAATGACAGTATACATGAAGCTGGGATTGAACCTAGAATCAACCTGGCAAAATGCTCTTCTACTGTGCCATTGATTCAAGATTTAATACCAACTTTAAAATACCTACATATTCACTTGTCATAGTATTCTAATACAAATTATTTAAAAAAAGAAAAAAAAAAAAGAAAAAAAAAAGAGGCATGAGGCTGAAGTTCTAATACAGGATAGTGATAATGCTATGCTACCACTGTAGGGAGTATTATATCTCTGATGACGTAGGCCAAGATAACAAGGGCTGAGCTGGCAGTGTTGGGCTGGTACTGTACAACAATTTTACAATCAAGTCCAATGCCATACTATAGAACGGTGGTTCTCAATCTGGGGTCCGCGCCCCCCCTTAGGGGGGTGCTAGAGATCGCAGGGTGTGTGCACAATTTTGTCTGTGTCGAGGTTGTGACTTTACCAAAATTATATTTGTGCACATTAAAATTATAGAATCCCAACAACACACCCAACAGGATAATCAAATTCACTGTAATTCAAATGAAAACCTATTTTTGGTCCACATTTAAATTCATTAGATCTGTGACAGAGCTGTATGTATAGGCCTAGGTGCTGATATATCTCTGAAAGTCTATCTTTACTCCTTATGTAAGGTGTGTGTGTGTCCACTCTGTTCATCTGTTTAGAAAAACTGTTAAAGTTTAATGTTTAGCTCTCATGAAAAGAGACACCGGGCCTAGTTAAATGTCCTTGCAGTTATTATTTCTGAACATTTTATACACCTGGTGACACACAGAAGAAAAGAAAGCCACATAGATACTGATATATCTTAGCAATGAGTCATTATTTTTCTGTTGTAATGGGCTATACCTATTCTGTTTGGCTGTCAACAATTAAACTGTGTGTGTGTGTTAGATACACCTGATATTTAAGGAAGAATTTTTGCAAAAAAAAAAAAGTTTGTAGTTAATCACTTTTTTCTTTTAGTGTGTATATGCAGGTAGGGTTTGGGGGGGACGGGACCTTCATAAGTCCGTTTAGATAAATAGCTACACACACACACACACACAGACACACGCACACACACACACACACACACACCTCGCACATCTTGAGTCTTGGTAAATGTCACGATGGAAATAGAATCATGCTAGCTCCAGGCACCACTCTTCACTTCACAGCATTTATGCCATTTCAGAGTTCAGGTGAGAGAACTAATCCTGGTACAGTTATGATCACTGAAGGCTGGTCCACGCACACACGTAATCTATATGTAAAATGGAAGTATCAAAGTCTATTCTATTTTTTCTTACAATACTTTTTCCTCATCAAAAACATACCCAGTGTTAACCCCAGCATATGTAGGCTGTGTCCTACCTTGTGATGTTATGTGGTATTACAGGATGTGCTCCACTGTGTTTTTAAACTCCATACACGTTCACTAGAATCATGGATGATTTCAGTCCTGGAATTGTCAATCTCTACTGAACTAAAGGTAGAAGGTAATTGTTAACTTGAAAACTACTGTTACAATGACAAGGTGGGACAGAGCATTTTGAGCTTTGGAGATGTAGACAGACTGATAATAAAGGATTATTCAAGCGTGTGAATGAAATAAAACACAACTCCAGGTATCTTTGTGATGAGGTAAAAGCATTATAAGATGCATAAAGTTCACAGTGGTCGATTTTGCACAATATAGGACCTTTAAACGCACATTATGTAACTGTTATTGTTTTGTTATTTGGTATTTATTCAAGTATATGTGTCTTTATTGCTAAAAAAAAATCCATAGTAAAAGAATTCATGCTGTGAACGGGTTTGCCTCTGCACAGATCTGACCTGTAGCTTTACCTGGTGGCATCACTTGCTTGCACAAATGTCATACTTTGGAATATTCTGAGCAAAGAAATAAAAAATTGTCCATAGAGACAACCAGGCGGAAGATCCTCTATCAAAAAAGGTTGAACCAAGACTAAACCAGGACTATATAACCAAACTAGAAATAAATGGAGACAAAACTAAAACTATAGGACTGGGACTGGGCTATGACTAATGAGGACTAAACAAGGACTAAATCAGTTCGAAACCATGAATAAACCAGGACACAACCAGACTAAACTAGGACTAAATGTTTTTAACCCGAATCAGAACAAAACTGGAACAAACCAGAACTAAACTAGAACTCGCCCAGAACCAGACTAAATGGCAATATGGTAGATGTCAGTATTAGACACTGACCTATAAGCACAATATCAAAGGACACTTCCAACCAACATTTTGAATTTGAAAGTAAATGAACTCACCCTATTGGAACTGTATTGAAAAATGTGATTATTGTGAATATTTTTGTAATATTCTGGAGTCCTCATTTTGCCCCAAAATGTCACTTATGCCCTTTCGTTTTTCAGCAGCTTTCAGTTCTCAGAAAACAAACTGCAGTAGTGGCTGACCTGTGCTGACTCCAACAGTAAAGAGTCCTATGAGAAAAGTGTGAAAGGACAGATTCACAAACATGTCAGCTGCCGTTAGTTTAGCCTGTCTTCAACATCATCACCGTCTGAGGCCCAGTCTGAGGCCCAGTCTGAGGCCCAGTCTGAGGCAAGACTTTACATAACAACGACCTCACAGTCTCATCAAAGGGGCGATTTAAAATGTCCAGAATACAACATAAGGATTCATGGATGTCATAGATTATAACTGCTAGTATATAGCAGGAACAATATGTCTTTGTTAAAATTATAATGTTGTTTCCTCATCATAAAAATACCTGTAGTTGTGCTTTCTTTCATTCACACATGTTTAACACACAAAATCTGTTTCATCTTGTAATGTCAGGTGGTAATACAGGAAGTGCTCTACTGTGTTTTTAAACTCCATATACTTCCACCACAATCACTGATTGAAATCTGGTACAGGCCCTTGAATTTCATCAAGTCTCTCACACTGTGGGATACATACAGCACAATACATGTTTATAGGTTTTCATGTTTTTATAATTATTACTTGGTTTGGTGGGGTAGTATATGTTAAATATGTATACATATTTTTGTATCAGTTTGTGGAGAAAAGTACAAAAATACCTATGTCATCAACAAAAAAATTTTCATCCAAAATGCAAACAACTGAGGAGTTAAGCCCAATGCACACATTTTTAAGTGTTGTCATCTATTTAGATCTATTAGTCTAGACATCACTGTTTTGCTCTCCAGACAAGTTTTGGCCTTTGTTAACATTATGGCTGCTCTTGATACTTCAGTCAATGTCATCAACATTCCCTGGGGTTGTGATAAGGTTAAGATAAGATAAAGTAGGATAAGATACTCCTTTATTGTCTCGCGTGGGAGAAATTAATCTTAGGACAGGGGGTCACTTGCTTTAACACAAAGACAGGACAACACAGCAACAAAAGCCCATACAAACATCCACCATAGAAAATAAATAAATAAGAGACCAAGATTAACCACGAGTGATACAACAACAGGACCTTTAAGTCACTCTATACAGGCAAGCCCTTCACAGCCTTACATTCTATTCATAATTGCACATTCCTGTGCAGTTTTGATTGCTCATATCCTAAGCCTGTATGCAAGAGGTGCCTGCATTGCCACTTGCCTATAATTTACTTTTATTTTTTAACTCCACTCTCTGAGTTTAGCAGATGAATGGCTAATGGCACAAACTTTACAATTTGGGGCCCTGCACCTTATGCCTGAAGGCATCAGCTCAAACTAACTGTGAAGAGCATGGGTTGGGTCACTGGCCACCTTCCTGCCTAGTTTCCGAACAGTCTCCTCAAAAAACTGCTGAACTGAAGTAGGGGCCACACAGATTATTTCTAAAAACTAGATAAGAGATAAGAGCGCTGTTTCAGGTCAACAAAATGAATAAGGGTGGACAGTCAACATGGCCTCATCCCAAAGTGTCATCCTTCTAGATATGGAGCTGATAAAATGTATTATAATTACATACGGACAGAGCACATTGTTTGGTTTTGTCACAACCTGCTGCTTTTAAAGGGCCCATATTACGCTATGTTCTGATCTATGTTATAATGTTGTTTCCTCATCACAAACACACATGGAGTTGTATTTTGTTTTGTTCACACATGTTTAACACACAGACCCTGTATATTTAGACTGAGTTCTTCTCCCAGATGGAAAACACCCTGCTCCACCTTGTGATGTCATGTGGTAATACAGGAAGTGCTCCATTGTGTTTTTAAACTCCATACACCTTCACTAGAATCATTTGAATAATTTCAGCACTAGAATTACAATCTCAAATGAACCAACTGCACAACACCATCCCAGAGAGTTGCTTCTAAGTTTTCATTTTGATACTGATTTCGATACTATAGCTTCAAGTATCTTTCGATATCCAATATCAACTGATACTAGTGTAGTGACTGAAAATTGAATTTAATATCCTTTTAAACAAAAATAAAATAAGACAAAACTGATCTGCATGTGTTATGTGAGTTTACTGTTATTAATCTCTCAAGTAACACCAGAACAACTTTGTTTAAATAAAATATTTCTGCATGACTACGAACAGTAAATAGTCATAATTACATAAAATTATTCGTTCAACCAAGATACTGATTTAACTGATATTTGCAAGATGATATCCAATCCAGCAAATGTTTCAGTATTGGCGCTGATATCTGATACTAAGTCTGCAGGGTTCAAGTTCAAAATATGTTCCTGATTCATGGGTTGAAGTCAGGTACAGGCCCTCACCTGCCACTCTGATCTGGTTGGCGGTGCAGCTGGGGCAGGGCAGCACAGTGAACTCTTCGGCCTGGTGCATGGAGTAGTCTGTACTGGCCACCATGATGCGGTCCCCGGGGCCCCAGCCCTGAGGGGGGTCGGCCAGCTCCAGGACGCTGCTGTTGGACTGGGAGTCGATGGAGATGTAAGCCTGGGGACGCACTGTGGGAGACATACAACACAAGGCATGTTTACAGGTTTTCATGGTTTTATAATTATAGCTTGGTTTGGTGGAGTAGTATTTGTGTGAAATGTTTATCATATTTTTGGATCAGTCAAGTGGCAGTTTGTGGTGAAAAGTTTAAAAGAAAAGTACAAAAATACAGGATGTAGCGGTGAGTTCTAAAACAGAATACTCCTCTTTTTCATCCAAAATGCAGAAAATTGAGGCGTTGAGTTCAAGGAACACATTTTGAAGTGTTGTCGTCTATTTCGATCTATTAGTCTAATCATCACTATTTTGCTATTCAGACATGTTTTGGCCTTGGTTAACAGTATAGTTGCTGTTGATACTTTGCAGCCGGTGTCATCAACATTCCCTGGCGGTGTGATGCTAACTGTAAGCACTGCTCTATCTCAGGCTTGTTAGAATTTAATCTGAGCTTTATTTTAACACAATCTGGCCATAAAGAAGTGATTTAGCTGGAACTACAACAGGTGAGATTATTTGTAGTGTTAAACAAGTCTCACACACATAAAATTACACAAACTAGCTCTTAAGTTTTTTGTTGGAAATCAAACACATAAACAGGACCATGAGCGCTCAATTTTTCCTGCAACCACACTGCAAAGTTTTTAGTGAAAGCTTAAATATAACGATGTTTTAGTGAAAGTGAGTAATCTAAACTGCCATATGCATTCTAACGAGAGATGTGTGTGAGGATAACAATGTCACTACTGCTTCTTGTCAAAATAGAAAGACAAAAACAGACAATAATCACGTTTGACCAATTACCCAGAATCACCCCAGCTCCGGTCAACAAAGAGGTCAGGTTACTGGAATGTTCTATTTTATCTTAAAGAATGAAGATTATGTAACAATGTTTTTGAAAAAGTTGTCAACATTATAAAAGATTCCCAGTTAAGATGTTTTTTGGCTTTACTGGCAGATGGCTGAATGTATAATACAAAGAAGGGTGGGGTCTAGCATGGAAAATATTTAATCAAGATTTTGGTTTGTACATATAGGTCCTATATCACACAAAATTGATTCTTGTGAGTTTTAAGCCATGATTTAATCAGCAAAAACATGGAGTTGTGTTTTCTTTCATTCACACATCTGAGTAACCCTTTATTAATAGTCTGTCTACATCTCCAAAACATAAAACACTCTGCTCCTTTTTTACCTTTACTTCAGTAGAGATTGGCAATACCAGGGTTGAAATTATTCAGATAATTATAATGAAGGTGTATGAAGTTTAAAAACACACTGGTGCACTTCCTGTATTATAACATGACATCACAAGGTGGAACAGAATGTTTTCTGTTTGAGAGAAGAACTCATGCAGGGAAAATACAGGGTTTGTGTGTTAAACATGTGTAAATGAAACAAAACACAACTCAGGTATGTTTTTGACGAGGAAACTACATTATAACATACTTACATACATACTTTTTTGATGGGGGGTCAGTCACCTGCTTGTTTCTATGGTTATGTCATTGCTCTGCTTGGAATGTTCCACAGTATGACATTAAACGGCTAAATAGCTCTACCTTACATTTATTAAATTACAGGTGGTTTTATAGCTCAAAAATACCTAAAAAAAAAACCCCAAAAAACCCTGTAACTTGGTTTGGCTTGATCTCCAAGAAGATTTAATATATTTGTCCATGGAGAAAAAGCATTTGACTGACCCTTTGCCCGAAAAGTTACACAATGCATCTTTAAAAATGGATAACTGTAAAATTGGAAATGGAGGAAGTAGGTATTTAAATTTAACTTCCTTTAGCTCTCACAGTATTTAACAAGAATGCTATTTCAGACAACAAAATGAAGAAGGGTGGTTTCATCCCAAAGTGTTATATAGCAACACCTCTCTCTTCCTTCTAGATTCTGTGTTGATAAAATCTATTATAATTACACAAACCCTCCATATTTAGGCTGAGTTCTACTCCCAAATGGAAAACAATCTCCTCCACCTTTTGATGTCATGTGGTAATACAGAAAGTGCTCCACTGTGTTTTTAAACTCCATACATCTTCACTAGAATCATTTGGATAATTTCAGCCCTGGAATTACAATATCTACTGAATTAAAGGTAAAAGGTAGCCGTTAACTTCAAAACTAGCGCCTCATGACATCATAAATCGGAACCGACCATTTTGAGCTTTGGGGATGTAGACAGACTAATAATAAATGGTTACTCAAACATGTGAATGAAACAAAACACAACTCCAGGTATGTTTCTGATGAGGTAACAACGTTCTAACATGGCTTAAAGCTCAAAAGAGTCAATTTTTTAGGACCTTTAAAATATAATCTGTACTCCTTTACATGAATAACGTTAGGGCGGTACTTAAAGCGACTGTACCTGATCACTTTCATGTAATAAAGTACATATATTTTTCCCCAAGTACAGATATATTGTAATTAGGCAACTACTGTTATTTATGTTAAAGGTGCATTGCGTAACTTTTCTGGTGAAGGTTCTGTCAAATGCTTTTCTCCATGGAGATATCATTGCTTTGTCTGGAATATTTCACAGTATGGTATTAAACCTTTCTATCTTCATGGAGACCAAAACCAGACCAAGTTACAGGTGAAATCTGTGGAGAGGCGACCCTGCTCATAGTCAGAATGCCTGTTTTTGTAGGTATTTTTGAACTAGAAAACCACCTCTAATTGAATAAATGTAAGATAGAGCTGCTTAATATCATACTGTGGAAGGCAGAGGCAGAGCAGTGACACATCCACAGAAACAAGCAGGTGACAGACCCCCAACCAGAAAGTTACACAGTGCAACTTTAAATCTGGTGGCCTACAATGTTTTTTAAATGGTACAATTATTTCTGTGATAAACTACTCCCCTATATTCACCATCTATCAGTCTGCTTTTTTCATTCAGATCTTATGCTTTCTGTTTGTGTTTTGTTTGTGAAACATCAGTAATCTGATAATCTTACTGCACACCACTCTATATTGCCCACTTGTGGTGCAGTTACAGTAAAAGAACATTTAAGAAGTTGCAGGTTGCATATAATGATGCACTTCGTATTTTACTGAAAGCCCCTCGATGGACAAGTGCCAGTTTGCTGTTTGTGCAAAATAATGCCCCTACATCGAATGTTTATGAAGCGCCACGAGGACTCATGGAATGAAATTATAAATATTTTAATAATCCCTGAGCAGAGCAGTGTCAGGTGCACTCTTGAACCCTGGAGGCACTGGAGGAACTGCGTATATGGACTACGGAATATCATTGCTGTTGTGTTTGTCTTCTGTCTGTTTTTTAAACGTTTTATATGGACCCACTGGAGTCTATAATAAAGCTTGATTTATTAATTCATGAGGATCCTGGTGCCTTACCCAGTTTGCGGCAGAGGAAGCGGACTCGGTAGTCATGGCACATCCCGTGAGGCTGGTCCTTGTTGAGACACACAAAGCCGTACTCTTTGTCCTTCTTGTGGATAATGTCTCCACTTTGTTCGGACGGGACTCCTTCTATGGTCTCAGCCTACACAGAAAAAGAAGAAGAAGAAATAAACTACAAACCTAACTATAAACAGTGTTACAGGACTACATTCATAGCATACTCCATCAACAATATCCAAATCTCGCAATACAATATTTTCACGATATGCGTTTCACGGTACGATATTTTTGAGGAATTTTAAGGAGGCCAACCAAATTGTGACAACCTTTCTGTCATAATCCAAAGAATTCAGATTTAAAAGTGCTTGATAACAGTTATTTCTCCATGCAGTCTCTACTAAAACAGAGCAAAGGATCATGGTCTATGTAGTTCTTTGCTTTTTTAACTATTGCTGCAGCATTACAAAGAATTTAAGCAAAGAGACTTGTAATTTGATATAGCTACTGTGATGGCCCATGATTGAGAGACTTTAACGATACGATACCACAGTATTTCAGCTATTGTTACATCCCTATACTCCATACGTCTGTACAACAACTCACCCTTATGTAACAGATAATACTCCCTACAACTGTACAACAACTCACCCTTATGTAACAGATAATACTCCCTACAACTGTACAACAACTCACCCTTATGTAACAGATAATACTCCCTACAACTGTACAACAACTCACCCTTATGTTACCCTATGTCCTGTCAATCATCATATCATCTTTGTACTGTTTTCCTCATCACCTCTTGAATATAACTGAGATATATTTGTATTACTGTATTTATATATTTGTTTTTTACTTGTACATGTACATTTATATAATTATACCTTATTTAACATCAGTCTCTTGCTATTTTTGCTCTTTGTTGTTATAATATATTGTGATGTGTGAGCTACTGTGTCTAAATAATTTCCCTTGTGGATCAATAAAGTTAGTCTAAGTCTAAGTATTCTGTATACATTTTTTTTATCTTTATGTAGGTCAGGGGGCCCAAACTTTTTTTCACTGAGGGCCAGATATAGAAATATATTTGAAGCAGGGGACCACAGACCGGAGGTAAATACTGTACAGTAAGTCATTCACATTGGTGCATTTTACATAGTTTTGGCTGAGCCATCGTACCTTTAATAAGACTTATATAAGATGAATTTTAGGTCTGTATCGCAATGCAATGTGATGGGATGCAAATACTTAAAGATCCTATATTACACAAAATTGACTCTTGTGAGCTTTAAGCCATGTTAGAATGTAGTTACCTCATCAATAATATACTTGAAGTTGTGTTTTGTTTCATTCACACACGTTTGAGTAATCCTGCCTTACTAGACTGTCTACATCACCAGATGTTAAAACGCTCTGTTCCACCTTGTGATGTCATGGAGCTGTAGTTTTTGGCAATTCTAGTAGATATTGTAATTCCAGGGCTGAAATTATTCAAATGACTCTAGTGAAGGTATAGGGAGTTTTAAAACCTAGTAAAGCACTTCCTGTATTATCATTATGAAATCACAAGGTGGAACAGAGTGTTTTCTATTTGAGAAAAGAACCTAGTTTAACCGTGCATTGTGTAACTTTTCTGGTAGAGGGTCCATGAAATACTTTTCTCCATGGAAATGTCATTGCTTTGTTTGGAATGTTTCATCATGGAGTTCAAACCAGACCAAGTTATAGGTCAGATCTGTGGAGAGGCAACACCGCTCACAGTCAGGATGGTTGTTTTTCTAGGTATTTTGGAGCTATAAAACCACCTGTAATTGAATAAATGTAAGGTAGAGCTGTTTAATGTCACACTGTGGAACATTCCAGGCAGAGCAATGACATAGAAACCAGCAGGTGACGGGCCCTCAACCAAAAGTTACATCATGCACCTTTAACTATTCAATATTTGTGTGTTAAGCATGTGTGAATGAAACAAAACACAATTCCAGGTACGTTTGTGATGAGGAAACAACATTATAACATAGATCAAAATATAGTGTAATATGGGCCCTTTAAATCTGCAGTCAAAAGTACTGATACTTACTTATTAAAAAATTATTGAAAAAGTACACGCTTCACAATTAAGCGTTGACCTCACGCACTTATGTTGAACCGCGATGAAGTCATAATTTAATGGTTACCCACAGTCAGTTGTTTCCACCTGGCTCTCACCTAACAACATCTCTGATTGGATCAAATGGTCTCTCCCTGTCAGTTGCTTCCTTGTGGTTCTCGTCCTACCAAATGCTTTTTAAATTGTATCTCTATTTTCACAAATTGCTGTCAGTGCAGTGGGCGATACTGGATGTAGTAAAAGGCATTTTCCTGAACTAGAAGAAATAGAAGTCAGGCACAGACTCGTTAACGGGAGAGATAAAATAAAAAAGTTAATGGTGCACCAGTCAAGGGATTCACACAAATATAGTAATAAAAGACGGCCATAAAAGAATTGTCTTAATACCACACAGGGGAATGATGTCCAATCAATAAAAACAATCAAAGCATATGAAATAAAATTTACACAGTGACAAAGGAGTCTATAATTTGTTCCATGAGAGATGCAGGATACAAAACACACATAGACACACACATATATAGAATTTTCATGTTTTTTTTTTTTTTACATTGACATTACACTGACTTGCATTCATTTCCCGGAGACTGATCCTAAGCTTAAAGCCGTTAAAGCCGCACTATGTAACTTTTTGGTTGGGGGTTCGTCTCCTGTTTGTTTATGGATATGTCACTGCTCTGCCTGGAATGTTCCACAGTATGGCATTAAATAGCTCTACCTTATATTTATTCAATTACAGGTGGTTTTATAGCTCAAAAACAGCTAGAAAAAAAGGCATTCTGACTGTAAGCGGAGTTGCCTTTCCACAGATCTGACCTGTAACTTGGTATGGTTTGGTCTCCATGAAGATAGAAAGTATTAATACCATACTGTGAAACATTCCAGACAAATAACATCTCCAGGAAGAAAAGCATTTTACCTGAAAAGTTACACAATGCACCTTTAACCTGTCACTTGCTAAACTGCTAACACATAACATATTTAGATCACCTTGTTTTGAAAATGTTACATTCACCCAAAACAATGTATTGCTATGAGCCCTTCCTCTTTTTGCTCTCTGCTCTAAGTCACTCCCCCTTCAGAGCGCAATTGCAACATAATAAAAGTGCATCCCGCGAATGAAACTACTGCACATTGCATCAGGTTTGTCAAGTTGTGGCATATAGTTTCGTGTCATGATTTTGTATATTTATGGAGAATTGTCGTGTGGGAGCGTGGGTGATGTAGGTTTGTAGGCGAAGCACTGGACAGAACCTCACTGCTAACCAACCATAAGGAGGGTTCAAATAGGGCTCGGGAGAGATCGGTAACTTACTGAAACATGCATGGATGACTATAAAAACTCTTCAGGCATGTTTTTGATGAGGGAACAATGTTATAACATGCTTGAAAGCAAAAAAAAAAAAAAAAAAGCATAATACCCCCTCTTTAACATAAACCTATACTTAAATGTAACCTATTTTTACTCATATCTGAGCTTTAAATCATGCTGTTGATCTAAAAATAAAGCATTTACATCACAGGGACCAGAAAGAGGGAGGCAAGTCCCCATGATGCGAGTGTGTGTACAGATTTCAGTCCTCACAGTGTGACCAAGACCAGGCCAGACATTGTTTTCCACATCTTCACAGTAAGCACTACAGATGTCACAGAACATCAGAGAGGGCTGGCTCCGCTCGCTAAAATGCGTCTCATTTTGTGAGCTGTCTGCAGAGTGCTCAGTCACCACACATTCTCCTCCCTGACACACTCTCCACAATAATAATCTCAACAATTCTCAATCTGCAGAGCATGTCATGGATTTTGCTCAAGGAGTTAAGGTTAAAGGTACACTGTAAACATAGAACATTTCAAATGTTCCACAGTATGGCATTTAACTTATAGAGCCAATATTACACTATTTTCTGATCTATGCTATAATGTTGTTTCCTCATCAAAAACACCTGGAGTTGTGTTGTGTTTCATTCACACATGTTTAACACAAATCCTGCATATTTAGGCATTTAGGAGTTGACTGAAAAAACTCTGTTCCACCTTGTGATGTCATGTGATAATACAGCAAGTGCTCCACTGTGTTTTCAAACTCCATACACCTTCGCTAGAATCATTTGGATTATTTCAGCTGTGGAATTGCACATTTCTGCTGAACTAAAGGTAAAATGTAGCTGTTGTAACTTGAAAACTACCACTACATGACATCACAAGTTGGAACAGGGTATTTTGAGCTTTTGAGATGTAGACTGACTAATAATAAAGAATCACTCAAACATGTGTGAATGAAACAAAACACAACTTCAGGTATGATGAGGAAGCAACATTATAACATGGCTTAAATTTCACAAGAGCTCATTTGGGGTAATATAGTATCTTTAATCTGTCTCCAAGGTGACAAAGCACCACGTAAAGTTACAGGTCAGATCTGGTGAGCCCTTTTACAGTAAGGATGCATTTTATTTTATTTTGCAATGATAACACCTGTAATTGAATAAATGCACAACAGATACATTTAATGCCATACTGTGAAACCTGCCAGACAAAGCAAGCAGGTGGCATACCCCCCACCAGAAAAGTTACATAGTGCACCTTTAAAATCATATGCTGCTCTGCTGTGTTGTCTTCAGACATAATAATTACATACTGCCACATGCTGGGTGAATTGCCTTTTGCCTTAATACATTTCGATTTTAATACAGCCAGTATGGAAAAAAAATATATATATATACTGTTATTGAACACTATTTGAAGACTTCAAATAAGAATCTGTTAAAACCTGGCAGCAATAATAGTACTAAAGCTTGTCAGGGCATATTAGCTATCCAATATCCCATAATATCACAGTATATTGTTACATCCCCCAGGTAGTGAATGAAACTCTGTAAAGACATGCAACCCCAATTTACGATGTTTTTAGCCACCCACCAGTTGAGAAGCTCTAAAGGTCCTGTACCCATTTTTGTTCCATGTATCTGAGCAAAATGTGTCTTGCCCCAGTACAGATACAATATATTGTATAAGCAGTAGGGATGCTACAGTATTCGATATAATATCAAGTCTTTCGATACTGGTCTCACGATTCGATACAGGTATTTGGTCAATGTGCACATGTCCCTCCATGTGCGCTGTGTTGTCATTTATTTTGGTCTGAAAGGGAAACGGTTATTGCAGCGTCCTCCTCAGAAGCAGCAAGAAAGCAGCTCCATAGGGACTTACAGCTGAAATATTCAAACAGAGGTGAATTTTAGCTTTCAGTCACTTTTTATTTTACGTTGATAGACCCAGGAATGACAAAGATATTAACTTTTAAATACTTTAGAATCACTTTTGGCTTTACATTGGCTTTAATCAAATGCCCTCGTATACACACATCCTGTGACTGTGATATATGCAATCTTTTTCTTAGCCGCTGTCTCATAGGTTTTCCTCAGAAAATGGTCTGTTGAGACATTTCTATGTAATATAAGATAGTTTTAGTGTTCAGAAAGTAGATGGTAGAGAGCAGAGCATGTAAAGAGAGGGAGAAGTTACGCTCTGTCTCTGCTGCTGCTGGAGACGAGACAGAGCAGCGCCAACACAGGAGCCTGTGTGAATGCAGTGAGAAGAGAGACAGACTCAGGAGGAAAAGAAATCATCAAATCATCATCAAAAAGGAAAAATGTAGAGTGTAACCCCCTACCACTCTATATTAAGAGTAAACTGGCTATATTATAAAATATAAAATAGCGTTAAAGCATTAAAGCTCTGTTCTTATTTTCACTGAATAACAATGCTGTAAATCATTGAACCAAACCATTGAACTAAAACACTTCACATATAAACAACAGCTGTGCAGTAGTTGCACTGTAATGTATTGTATGTAATGTATTGTATGTAATGTAAAAAAATTTCGCGCTTTAAAATGTATCAAAATCAAATCGATATTGTGACCCGTGTATCAAGATATGTATCATATCATGGGAAAACTGTATCGTTGCATCCCTAATAAGCAGATCTTGAGGTCAAAACAAGTCAGCTGTGAGTTGTTTGCATCTAATTAGAAAGCATTTTATTGTTAGCGTGCTAAGTACTGTTGGTTTTACCGTCACAGCAAAACTCTGCCTTTGTCTCTGAGAGTTGTGAAAAGCGCACTCATTGCTGTGAATATTCAGGATACTCGAACTGTATAAGGTAAGTGAGGAATAATTTTGAACCTCTGCAAAGAGTTTAAAATGAACAAGTTGTGTTTTTCACGTTTTTAAGAGAGTAAAAATCAGGTACAGGCCTTTAACTCTGCTTAGATGGCTAATATTCACTGATGTTGAGTTGCCATAGGAGCAGTGGGAAGGGCAGTGGTACCTGTATGTCCAGGGGGTTGGGGCAGAGGTGTTGGGGGAATGCCTTAATAAGGTCAGACAATTTCTCCCAGTCTCCAGAGCCGCGCTGGTCATCTCTGCTCAGCCACTCGGTCCACTCGGCCTCTGCATGCAGTCACAGGAACACAAAAGAAGAATGTAACAATCCATTTGGTTTAGTGTCTTTCAAGAGACCCATCCTTCTACCAGTGCCGCTGGTGCACCTGTCAGGAGCGTGAGCTGTATGATCTTGATCTGGGTTGATGAAAACCCACCCGGACATGGGGACAACATGCAAACTTAGAAAGGCACGGGCAACTTCAGACCTCTTATGCTTCACTAACAGAAGCAAAGCTACACACATCACATTCATATGGAGCTTGACTGCCCAACCGCCAGTTATGAATGTACTTTTCTCATTCATTTTTCCCATAGTCTTTCAGAAAAAAAAGAAAATAAATGCATTATATCAAAAGTTTGAAAGCTTGCTCCATGGTAACTAATGATCACGAGAAATTGTATTTAAAATCTGTTTCTGAAACATTAAAAACTGCAAAGTTATTAAAACATTTCACCAAATCTTGCATTTTAAATGGGCTTAAAACAACTGCATTATGGATATCAGTTACCACATTGCTGGTTAGTGTCACAGTTTTGCCTATTGTTTACATGTTATCCCCAGTCCAGCTCCAGTTCTTAGCCTGATCCAGTCCATCTTTTGCTCCCTCTCTGTTTTTCCTGCAGCTGCCGCTCATTCCCCAATCATCCCAGGGTTGTCTATATAAACTCCCTCTGCCCAGTCAGTTCTTGCTAGATTGTCAACAAGTCATGAGACTCTCCAGCTCTGTATCTGAAACTCTGAATGTGAAATCTGTTGTTTGCAATTTGTGCAATTCTGCATTATTCCCTGTTTCAAGAATCTGTTTCTGAGTTACTCCCCTGCCCATTTTCGAGTTACAGAATTTCCCAGTTTTGGAGGATATTTTAGTTCACATAATATACTCATAACTTCCTTTGTTTGTTCAGCCTGATTTGACATATTAAGCTTTTCCTGTTATAGGACACTTTCTGTTGAACTGAACCAAGGCCTTGCTTTTGATTGCATTCTTTGTGTTGCATTTGAGTCCAAGGTTCCTGCGTGATAGTTAGTCTACACAATGCCTTTGAACTCTTAATGTTTGAAATTTTTGAATATCTTGCCCAAGAATACAATGAGTATAAAATGAAGCTACTGCCATCTCACTGTGGCATCTAGTATTTAGCGCTGTCTCTCATCAAAGTACTAACCAGGCCCAAACCTGCTGAGCTTCCCTTCACACGAGATGGACATTATGACCACAAATGTGTTGCTTGCCTATCTCTACACACATCTAGTGTTACCTCACCTACCTCTAATCCTCTCATTTAGCCCATTCATCAATCAGACACCAGTACTGGGGTGTGGTGGATTTGTTCAGAATTTTAATAGCTTGGCACAAAAGAATAGTGGTGATTAATCTTTCAATTATGTTTTGGAACAGACAAAATTAGCACATGTTCTAATCTAGTATTAAAAGAATTTTAGCAAACAGCATGAGTTTTTCCTAACACTATCACGAACAGGCCATATGTGCAATCTTTATTTTACAGTTTTGTATTTAAAGATGCACTGTGTAACTTCTCTACTGGTGCCTGTCTCCACTATGATATTATGAAATTGAATTGGAATATTGTGGCCCCTGTCTCTGTAACTGCTGCAGTGAGCCTCGTTATTTCGCTCTTAAAATGTTCGTATTAACCCACGCTACATGATTATTTTGTCTGCTAAAAAAGTCCCATTCATTTTTTTAATACTTTGATGTACAAAAAAAAATTGATAATTTAATCATAATAGAAGTATGTCCTCAATGGCTTTTTTGTTCAGTATGGCAATAAGGAAGTCGGGGCCAAATTTATTATTCCATTCAAGGGAGTGCTGCAGAGCAATTTATAATCTCAGCTATGTAAATTGTATATCATTGCATTCAGGTCATCATTATGCTCAAAATGTATATGAATGCCAGGCAATAGGACACTGCATTTCAGAGTTACGCAAAATTTAATACTTCTAAAAACTGCTTTTTTCTTTGCAGACTTTTTATAGACATAAACGTACATGGGTCTAAGATTACAGACATGACCGAATAGCAAGCTTTTTGAATAAAAATCCATTGTGAACAAAAATGAATGCAGAGGAAACATTTTGCAAAAATTGGGTTCCACCCACAATGGCTGACTTCCTGTAGGGTCTATTTTTTTCTTGTCTTGACGTGTGCTTGTACCAAATTGCATTTGTCTTTGATGAAATAGGTCTGTCTCTGCTGTAATGTTTTTTGATTTTTGAGATGGTGCTGCTGAGTCAGAAACATAATTTTTTTTTGCAGTCTAAAACAGACTTCACTAACATTCAGGAAGTAAAAAATGGCCCCAGTCCGGCAGTAAAAATAAATAAATAAATAAATAAATGTATTAATTATTTTTCTCCTAAACCATAAAAGTCATGTGACTTTGTCACATTGTGCTCCATCATATATTGGCCCCCTGTGATTCTTTTTTTCTCAAGTCCATAACAAATAGATTATCTTTTTCTAACTAGATTTTTTTCGGGACCTTCACTCAAAATTAGAGCTCATCGACTTTTTGATATTGGTGTGTCCATCATTGTTTACTACTTAGTTTTTGCGTGTTTGTGTGCTCCAGATGTGGTTTTAATTAGTCCCTTGCTGGGACTTTGTCCCAAGCGTGGATCTAATGAGACTCAAGAAACACCATGTTTTTGGGTGCAGAGTCCCTGACAAGTTCTAAGTCTGGTCTAATTGTTAAGCTTCCTCTAAGTTCAGGTGGTCAAAAGCACTACCCCAAACACAGGTTCTACAGGAGAAGGACCTAAACTGGTCTACTGCAGTGAGACTGGGTAAACATTTACCTTGCACCCACTGGCTAGAAGCGGTGATGCTAAAGGACAGCCCCTCCTCTTTGGAGTGGAATGTGCGGGAGACGTGGGCCTCGCTGGAAGACTTGGTTCCTGAAACAACATGGGGATGAATTAATTAAGAGGGAAAAAGAAAAAGGGAGAGAGGTTAGAAGAACAGTACCCTGATAGACTGAGTGGTCTTCCACCGCTGATGAGGACTCTCCCTTCACTGCGATTAGGGTCCAGGGGTGTCTGAACAAAGAGACTGCACTTAGTGATGTTTGGGCTTTTTGACCTCACTTACATTGCTTTTTGAAAATAGAATAGAATAAAAAATACGCTGTTCTGGTTTTAACCAGAACAGCAGACCAGACTTTTTTTTTTTTTTTTTTTTTTTTTTTAACCTACAATTCCAAATTTACTCAACTCATGAACAAACCAAAAAAAAACATGACAACACCAACAGATGTACTTCAGGCTATTTTAGTGTCAGTACAGGCTAAAGTAAGTGCTTTTTGCATTTGTGGACAGGGAAAGTGTCTGTGCTTTTTTCCCCAACTGGATCTAACAAAAGTTTGGATGTGAGCCAAGGTTTTGAAGGGTCCATCACCTGCTTGTCTGGAGATGTTTATACTTTGCATGGAATGTTCAATAGCATGGCTTTCTACTTTCATGGAACCAAGAAGCAGGTGACACCATCGGACAAAGTTACAGGTCAGATCTGTAGAGAGGCGACAACGCTCAGTGAGATACATATGTTCAAGGCATTTTTGATAAAACACCAGTAATCAAATAAAGGCAAGGTAGAAGTTTAACGCCATAGTGTAGAACACTCCAGTCAACACAATAACATCTCCATGGAGACAAGCCAGTTGCTGACCATGCACCAGAAAAGTTAGAGTTCAAAGTTCTCTCTTAAGTTCTCTGTCTACTGGAGACATTGCATAAACCTTGATATCAGCACTGGGCTCATTTGCTCTAATTGGCATTGTGGTTTTACAGTTGCATGTCCTCTATGCACTCTGAGAGGAACTATAAGGACTGTCAACTATGTGAGAGTGAATATGTCAGCACAGATCAAACATGCGACCACAAGACCTCATACATCTGTGCTTATTAAAAGTGTCTGTAGCTTACGAGCCACAAATGAGCCTCTGATAACACCAGAGCAGAGAGGAGGCGACACGAGGAATGTCAGAGCCATCCCAGAGTGTTCACACAGAGCTCCACTGATCTGCTCAAGAACAGACTCCGGCCTCTCATCACCACCCCCTCAGCCTCTTACACAGGCCCCTCACCCTCTCACCATCAGCCCCTCACCCTCTCACCATCAGGCCCTCAGCCTCTCATCACCAGGGTCTCACCTTCACATTAGGTTCTCATCCCCTCAACGAACTCACCAGCGGAATTACCAGACACTCAACGCTCACCACAATGGCACTCTTCCACCATGTCCTCACATCTAAACAGGTCCTCAACCTCACTAGACCTCAGCCTAGACTTTCACATAAGATTCTCACCCTTTCATAAGACCCTCTAGGCCCTCTAGGCTCTCACTTAACAACACAGTCTGTTATCTTATCAGGGGTCACTAAATGTGCACCCTTTCACCCTGACTGTCACAAGACACACTCTCTCACCAGACCCTCAGCTTCTCATCAGAACCTCACCCTCATCAGATCTTCAATCTCTCAGCAGGACCTCACTGTCTCATCAGGACCCCACTCTCACTAGGCCCTAGGCCCCACTTTCTTACCAGACCACCAACCTCTCACTGGCCCTAGGATATGTAATTAATCAAATCTGAATCAGGATTAAGATTAAGTCATTGCTACTTTACTTTTAATCAAGAGGTCTACAGCAAGCTCAAATAAAATTATGTGGTTTGGAGCAGAAGAGAGTTTTATTGTGGGTCAAAAGGCAATCACAAACAATCCGTATGATTTATGAAACTGATATTACAAGACATTTGTATGGCCCAGAATAAAATCAATTTGAAAATTGACTGATGAATATGAGGAAAAAAAAATTGTGAATAAAAGTCCTGTACCTGATTTTATCCCATGGATTTAAGCTGGTCTTGCACCAATACAAATTTTTATTTTATTCAATTACAGGTGGTTTTATTGCTCAAAAATACCTAGGAAACAGGTATTCTGATTGGTAGTGGGGTTGCCTCTCTACAGATCTGACCTGTAAATTGGTCAAAGGAATAACGTCTCCATGGAGAAAAGCATTTGACGTGCCCTCCACCAGAAAAGTTACAAAGCCCGGCCCTCACCCTTTCACCAGTTAAATTGTGTTGTGATGTTTAATATTATGAGAATGCTACCTGAAGCCGAGCGTGCGGATGTGACGGCTGCCCAGCTGGGACACGCGGCTCTTGGCTGTGTCCTCCAGGTTGTTGGAGGCTTCATCATTGACCACCATGACCACGATGATCCCTGGGTCCACTGAGTCCAGGAAATGAGCCAGACGCACGCTCTCGTTCTGACTGCGGTACGTGTCAAACCTGCAAACGGATTTATCAAAGCGTTCTAATGACAATGATAATGTTTCACACAGTGTTTATTTGCTTTGGGCTGTTTGGGATATTCTTGGCTTTTTTCATTATGTTTTTTCTCAAAGCAAAGTTATCTGCCAAGAATTAGATTAATTTCCTTATTTCGAAATGCAATATTAACAAAATGCGTTTGTCTTTATATTTTAAATTGAATGTGATTGAAATATTGAAAAGGACATTTTCTCATTTTTCTTTCTCTCACTCAAGTGAAAATAATCGTCAGCTCACACTGTTCCCATGCTGTGCTAAACAATATTTTCAAGTTTTTCTTCCAAAGGTAGTTTTTTATATGTAATTTCTATCCAAGTTTCAGTTTCCTTTAGACTACATAAGATCGACAAAAATCCCCTCTGTAAAAGCATTTGGAGTCTAATATGTCAACAAACTAAGCAAAGATTTACGGGTATTCTTAAACATGGCCTATCTGTGACCCCAGATATGACGTAAAATGTTCAGATCAAATATTGCTTTTACCGATAACAATTGTAATTTATTCTTGATTACAAAAACACTGGACCTGATGGCTGAGTTATGTATGTTTTCATTTTGTGTTTTTTGTTCTCAAGATGATTACTCAGTCAGAAAGCAGAATGAACCTCCCACGAGCCTCTCATCTGGGTTGCCAGTTCCAATGCTGATATTCAGTTGGTCTCTATATGCAGGTTAAGGCACCCAGGTTCAGCTGTGATTGCAGTACCTTATTTAAACCCACTAGAGTGCTGGTTACACAACCTCCCTTTAAATGGCGTAAACATTGTAATATTTTTCCCCAGTGCAGTTTATAACCACTCAAAATGTAAAGTAAAGAGTCCTATTGGCTTGTAGTGGCTCACCTTAAAGCAGAGCAGACAAAACTCAGACACATTCCTGTGTGTTTAGTCTGTTCGCTGTAAAGACTGCACAAACAGTCTGTACCTCAAGTGTTCTGCCCCAAAATCTCATGGAAACAAACTCCAGGATCACACTGGTTCAGTCTCATGTTTTTACACCTGAGGCCCTTCCCGTGGCAACCGTACTGTCCATAGAGTGAGCAATAAATATGCCTTGCCCAGTGACACCCCAACCTGGGGTCAAACTGGTTGTTGTGTAAGTGCTGTTTTTGTGTCTTTGGGCAAGACACTTCACCTACAATGCTAAGCATAAATATGAATGCAGTGATTAGTGGTGATCCGATGACTCAGCCATGTGTCTTGTCAGTCAGCCCCAGGGCAGCTGTGGCTACAGAATTAGTTTACATGTAAATGTGGGGAGTGAATGATTAATACAATGGAAAGTAATAGGGATGTAATGATATTCAAATTTCTCTATACGGTATTTTCACAATATACATCCCACAGTATGATATTTATTGCGATATTCTGTAGAGGTGGACAAAATTGTGAAAATGCAACTTTTTCCTTTTAAAATGCCTCGACAAGACTTTGGTTCTGTCATAAACCAAAGAATTAAGATTTAAATGTGCTTAAAAATTATGATTCTTATTATTTGTATTACTTTTCATGTAGTCTGCACTGTAATGGAGCAAAGGATCATGGTATATGTAATTCAATGAATTTAAGCAAAGAGACTTGTAATTCAATATATTGTGATGGCCCACGGTATTATTGTGAGACTTTTGATGATACGATATCACAATATTTCAGTTATTGTTACAACCCTATACAGTAACTTTGAGTGTTAATTTTGATGTACAAATTTGTGCACTATTGTACTTTCTGGTCCTAAGACCTCAAATGTTGCCCTATCCCATTCTAAAATACAAAAATGTAATTAAAAATAGCTGTAAATGTTTCAAGTCACATTATAATCTTAGATCCTGATCAAACACATTCACATTATATACAAAACAAAGGTTAACAGCACAGTACAGAACACTTAGACTGACAGCTGGTCATGTTTAACACCAGAACGGCAAATGTTTTTTTTTTTCACCAGAACTATGCTTCCACTTTAATAGAGTTGAATAATTATGGCAAATATGCAATATTATTATAGGTTTGGCTGTGACTTACACGCACACTACACCCTGTTATTAACATTTAGGACATCCCGGCGGCTTCATGTATTTTTGGATGGAAGCACACAGTTTGTTCAGCTCTGTTCTGGTAACATGATACACTGCACTTGTTTGGGCACATGTGCAGGTTAAAACATGAGTGTCCTGAGCACCTGCGCACCTGTAATTTGCGTGATTATTGCCTCACTGATGCGGACATTTCAAGTGATGCAAAATTGACTTTATTAGCTTTAAACATGTTATAACAGTGTCCCCTCAACTTTAGCTTGATCATAGTTGTATTTCGTTTGATTCATGCATGTTTGAGTGACCTCGCCTTGTCCAGCATTTGAGGTATGAATGCTCACAAAATTCCTGTTTTCACCTACGTCCTATCTCCACCCATATCTCTGTGATACTTGTGATTATTCAAGAAAAAAATCTCCAGGTTTTAGAGACACAGCAAATTTTCAACAATAAAAATACATAAATGAAAATCGAGTACTACAGTAAAGCTACTACAATGAGGGTTATCAGTTCTGCGTGTTTGAGCAGAAAGTCACTGGACCTTTTCTGTGGTAAATGGTCAAATTAATAGTCTCATATACAGCGCTTTTCCAATTCCAAGGCACTCAAAATGCTTTACATCAAGGAACCACTCGCACACACTAATGTTCACAGGTACTGTAGGCGACGTGGGTTAAATGTCTGTGGGAGCTGGAATCACACCGCCAACCTATGTTGGATGGATATGACCGGCATGATGAAGAGAGGGATTCAAACTGGCAACCTTCAGAGCAGTGGACAAACACTCTACTACTGTCTCTAACTATTACTAACCGCATTAGACCATTATTGTAATTTATAATGATCAAATTGTAAAATCATGATCTACGTATGTTGAAAATGCAGTGTCTTCTTTAAAGCATAGGAACGAAAACTGGGTATTTATCTTAAAGTGAAACTAAACATTAAATCCACTTTTGTCTGCTCCTTAACTATGTATATGGTGTTTTATTAGCATTATCTACTGTATTTTTTTGGGTAACTTTAGTGCTTTAGTAGGTACATTTGCAGCTATCTGGTCAAAAACTTCAAAATCTAAGTTTGTGCTGCATTTCCTATTTCCAGTAGTTGGTGACATCACAAAAGACTGCCCTGAATACAGCCAGGTGTTTCTGATAGTAAGCACCTGGCTGCAGGGTACGGAGTTTGAAGTGTCTATATCAGTACAAACCAAACCTTTTAAGTCATTACCAAACAGGTACTGAGACCTGCATGGGGTCGCTGTCACTCACCTATCATCCTTTAGCACCTGTCCTGTCCGGGGGCTCAGCAGGTGCACGATGATGCCGCGGTGACCCCAGCCCCTCTGGAACTGGTAGCTCTGGTTGCTGCTGCTTTGGCCAGGGAGCAGGGTCTTGTTCAGGAACGTCCAGGAGAGTTTGGGGGTCCCGTGGATCTCCAGAGTGGCCCCTGTCCCCACGCCGATGTACTTATGACCAAAGTAGCTGTGCTCTGCATCTCGGTCGTCAGATCTGAGAGGCAGGGAATCAAGCTACATGAATAAATGAATTTAAAAGTGGGAATGCGATTTTAAATAACTGTTCAAAATCAAATTGATTAACTTGTCTCACAGCCAAATTAAGACGCGTTAAAGGTTCTATACTATGCAAAATCGACTCTTGTGAGATTTAAGTCATGTTATGCTGTTACCTTCTTAAAAACAGACCTGGAGTTGTATTTTGTTTTATTCACACATGTTTGAGTAATCCTGCATTATTAGTCTGTCTATATCTCAAGTTCAAAATGCGCTATTTCAACTTCCACCTGTGATGCCATGAAGTGGTAGTTTTCAAGTGAACAGCTACCTTTTACTTTTTGTTCAGTAGAGATCGGCAATTCCAGAGATGAAATGATCCAAATGGTTTTAGTGAAGGTGTATAGAGTTTAAAAACACAGTAGAGCACCATGTGACACGGTGGAACAGAGTATTTTCGGTTTGAGCCTAACTATGAAAGGTTTGTTTTTGATGAGGAAACATCATTGTAACATACATCAGAAAATAGCGTAATATGGGCCCTTTAAGAAGTTCCAGTGATTTTTTTTGCTTTCAGTTTAGCAGTTGGGCGGCGTACCAAACATTGATATACCGATACTGACTATGGTACAGAAAAATTATGATTTTTGCTGATATTTAAAATTAAATTTCAATAAATGTTTGAAATGCATTGTTTACACTCTGTTTATCTGCATGATACCAAGATAAACAGTGGAGTTTCAATGCATTTTAACACAAAACTTATATTGATATCGGATTCCTATTGTAATACCAAAATCACTGGTATCACCCATCACTCTTGTCAGTACTTATTTAAAACTTTGGTGTGTACATTGTATATTGTTTTTAAAAAAAAAAAAAAAAAAAAAAAAAAAAAAAAAATCATTACAGAAAGGCCTTTATAAAATCTACATTTATGAAAACAACCATGCAGAGCAGCGGAGCACGATACAAAATGAAGGTGCTTGAGGAGGTACCTTCCGTAGAGTGAGATGGTCAGGTTGCCTCTGTAGGGACAGTCAGGGCTGCCCACGTGCATCTCCCCTCCGTCCCCAATCAGGATGTGTCTGGCCCTCAGCAGGAGGGGGCGGTGAGTGTCCGCGATCACCAGCTTCCCTGTCACAAGCACAGCAGGTCAACAGTCCTGGTTTAGACCTGCTGTAGTCCTTGTTCATGTTTAGTCATCTTTTAGCTCTAGTTTTGTCTGGGTTCAAACCTGGTTAAAGGGGCTGTACAGCTGTTTTTCATGTAATAAAATAAGATTTGTCTTGTCCCTTGTTTATATATTGTAAAATCAGCTCTTAGGGTCAAAGTGAGGCCAATGTGTGCTGTCTGCATGTGTGCTGTCTGCACTAGGACTAAACCAGGTGTAAACCAGAACTGAACCAGGACTGAGTGTCAGGACAGGCCCAGAGGTACGCTCGCGTAGACCGTCGGGTGACCGCAGGCAAAAGGACTGGTGCAGAGCTCCGTGCCCCATGGGGCTAAGCACAGCCGTCACCTGATCGCACTTTGCGGACACCCTGCTCCGCGTGCTCGGGGTGATTGTAATTCTTGATGTCATAACTTTTTAATTCGTATTCTGATGGATAAAATACACACTGGACTCATTCAAGAGTTTACGAATATTTATTTTATGCTCAGCTACAGCCAAATATACATAGATTTCTCAAATATGCACAGATTTCTATCCTATGCACACAAATTTCTGAAAGCTTTCGTACTCCAGACATATAGCTCATTCTAGTAGGCCCGTGTATTTTTAATAATTACTTTGTGTGTCGGGATGGCAGAATGCTGAAAAAAAAAGCTAAAGTGCCATCACACAGACTAAGAAAAAAAATGTTGGAGTGCAGGGACATTTGATAAAAAATGTAAATGCCGCTACTCCAATTAGACATCAATGTCTGAGTGGCGGTATGTCGGAATGGCAGCGTGTAACCAGCTATTATCTTGTGTCGTTTAAACCCCAGTTGAAATCAGGTTTGCTTTGGTGTGGGTCCTGATCCTTTTTTTATTTATAGAGCTACAGAAAATAAAAGCCAAAATAGTATGTGGTCTGAAACTGAACCCAGAATTAAAGTTGTCACCACTGACTCACCTCCAGAGAGGATCTCCAGGGAGTGCACTGTGGCTGAAGCTCTGAGCAGGACCTTCTGACCACGGCTGATGGTGACACGATGGTGCTCGCTGTGCCCCGGCAGCCATGTTTTTAGTCCAGGCTGCTTGTCTGGACACACTGGAGAAGCAACATATCTGTGTTCACAACAAATAGTGGCCAAACTTGCTAGTCAAAGCCTGATCTCGTCAGATCTCAGAATCTAAGCAGGGCCGGGCCTGGCTAGTACTTGGTTGGGAGACCGCTGGAAATACCAGGTGCCACATTGGGACGCCAGTGGCAAAACTGTCCTTGTGTACATGAACAAAGCACCCACATTGCCTAGTACAGTATAAATGTGGTGTGTGCATAAGTGAGGTCAGGGGGGTGATGGTGAAGATTGCCAGCCTTGCTTATCAGTCAGTCAGTCTGTCCCAGGTCGGCTATGACTACAATACTTGCTTACCACCACCGGGTGTGGAGTGAATGAATACTGCATGAAACTGTAAAGCGATTTCATCTCAGCCTCTGGAAAAGTGCTATTATTATCATTAAATACAAAAGCACAACTACATGACATTTCAACCAATATAAATAGACTAAAACAAAAGCCTTTAATTTATTACTGGTATTCTATTTTTAGAAAATACCTCACCTGGTTGCGAGGTAAGGCGGAGGCTTCTCAGGCGATTTTTGTGCATTAAAAACGCATCTTTTGATTGGTTGAAATGTTAAACAGTGGGTCTTTTACTTCTACTACTATTAATAAGTAACGGTTAACCACAATTTCTCCAAACGTAGGAACTAAATGTAGCTGACTAAATTTAACTCAAAAAATGAAGCCCTATTTGTCATCTGTCATCTGTCATCAGCGACCTACCTGCCCAGACGGAGGGGAGCAGCAGAACCCCCAGGAACAGCAGGCTGGTCCTCATGTGTGCAAGATGTCCAAAACCCTCCAGGCACGAGGACACAAGAGCCCTCAACAGGCTTCTTTAGGAGGGAATACAGTGGCCACGTACAGGCTCCAGGCAGAGGAGACACGGGCCCTCAGGCTGTTGTCTGGATGTGGATGTACCGGGGAAGCAACACAGCCTCCTGAAAAAAAGAAAAGCAAATTGTAAAATCTGAATGGTGAGAGGCATGTGATGGTTCAGAAGGAGACAACTTTAGTAAACAGAATAACCCCACTGGCCCCCAGTACAGATATATTGTATAAGCAGCTAGAGGTCTGCATCTATTTATACAGTGTTTTATTATTGAAGAATCAGGAATTGCATATAAGCATGCTAGCCTTTAGCTTTAACGTCACAGCAAAACTTCACACTGGTCTCTAAGAGTTGTGAAAAGTGCTTTCAAATGCAGTAAATAGTATGTGAGGAATAACTTTGGACCACTGCAAACACTTTATGAACAGGTTCTGTTTTTCCAGGTTCAAGACAGTAAAAACGTCTTTAAAACATGAAAAACAGCGCCACGTTCAGAGGAGCAACATTCTCTTTCCACACTAGATAACGCAAACATTTGAGTAAAACAAAATACAAGGATGTTTTGAAATGGGAAACAGTAACAGAAACATGGCTATAGCAAGGCATTAGAGACTTTCTTTCTTAACAACAATTCATCTTGGATTAATTCCTTCGGGATTATAAAACTTTTGGACTTAAGGGAAGTTGTTAAATGAAGTTGTATAAATAAATAACAAGTACATTAAGTAAACAGCATATATTAAGTAATACTCCCACAGCTGCTCACATGATTAACATAGCGTTCTGAGCAGAGTTATTGTGCTCTGGTGAGGGCTGTTCAGTGCAGGCATCAGCACAACACTTTGAATAACACTCTGTGATTCACCGAGGATTAACACACTGCAGATAATCATGTGTTTCCACGGCGAGGATTAGCTCTCACCTGACCTCATCATGGCCGCCATTTTGTATTCTGATCACATGACCCATGCCACACTTACGCCGGTCAGCATATGGATTTAGACTAGATTAATTTATATTTATTGACTTCCTTGATGGATTTAGAAGCTAGGGATTTCAGTTAATGTGAAGCAATAGAAGTGGTAAAAAATGTGTGCAAAAATTAATGAAAATTTTGTTGGATTCAGGATATTATTTTGTACACACCTCTGACTGGCTGCTAACAGCGGTCATTATTGTTGTAGAGTCATTTAAAAAGCTAAAATTGCTCTCAAACATAATGCCTGTGAAATTCTAATGTGAAAGTCTAAAAGTTCTCCAGGTTCAGTGGTCTCTCCCGTCCTCTTCACATTAAACAAATGATGTCAAAGTGGCAAACTGGACAAACAGTATTTGAAATGTTGTTGACATAGTAATGGGCTTCTACAAGCAGAGCTACAGCGAAAATCACATGGAGCTGAACTTTTCCAAAACAAAAGAGATGGTGGTTCATAAAACCATTGTTCAGGCGTTCTAGAATAGTTCTGTCAGATCAACTATGGCATGGTTTGGCATGGTTTTAAGGAGAATAAGGGCTCTAAAATAACATCATCGGGATGAGTGGAAAAATCATTGGAATGTCACAAGAATACCTTGGATCTCTTCCAAACTCTGGCATGAAAAAGGGTGCACTGATCTCCTCGGACTCCACTCACTGTCTCCATAAATAGTACAGTCTTCTTGCTCTGAGAACCAAGCGGTCCATGTCCTCTTTTGTGCCAACTTCAATTAGACTTGAACCAGCGCTAAAGGAAGGAGTCTATGGACCTCTTTTAACCCTCTGCTGTTTTTATCTGTTAAATTGTCTCTTTTAACCAATGGTATTAATAAGCCTTGTTTTTATGTATGCATCATATGAATGAGCCAGAC
The DNA here is from genome assembly GCA_029959045.1 of Taenioides sp. WSHXM2023. Classification (NCBI taxonomy): domain Eukaryota; kingdom Metazoa; phylum Chordata; class Actinopteri; order Gobiiformes; family Gobiidae; genus Taenioides; species Taenioides sp. WSHXM2023. The sequence goes on from CM057091.1 coordinate 28,783,756, forward strand.
CACAAATGAAGTATGGTACACAGCACCTGGGGATCCATCTCCAAATCATAAGCTGGTCTTGGTCAGGACTACCTTAACTGGAGGATTTGACCTATTGTGCACGTTTGGGTTTACTGGAAAAAAAAAAAAAAAGAGTGCCCGGAGGAAACTCGCACAGGGAGAAACATGCAAATTCTACTCAGAAAGGCCCGGGCCTGAAATCAAACTTGTTTTCTTCATGCTGTGAATCTTCTTGCTGTCACCTTACAGCTATATTTAATTAAAATTTCTTTTTATAATTTTATTTAATTATCCCACAAAATAAGAAAGATGCCAAGCCATCCTTACTGATCATACATAGCAGGTATGGGCTTGCATTTTCCAATGTTCATCAACAGCCTATTTTAACACACATCATCAGCATGCACTTATTGGAGCTGAGATTGAACTGCGCACCTTCTGGTTATAAGGCAGCTACACTACCACCTGAGCCTCTGATACATGTAGGATTTCCATGTTTTTAGATGATTAACTGGTTTCTATAATTCATGAACAAGCCAAATTTGTGAGTGGAAAAAGAGTTTCTGTCTAGTTTAAAGATACATTTTCTGGCTACATTCCTTCTGTGCTCTTATTATTGTTATAAGAACTCCACTTGGCTTCCTGAACGTGGCGTTGCACTGATTCAAATCTGGTACAACAGCCTGCGGGCTCTCACCCACTCCTGACTCTTTAATTACACAACCATAAATCATATTAAGAGCAATGGGAAACCGCAAATGTACGTTATGTCATACAGGAAATATTGTTGGATTAAGAAGTTTAGTTTTCATAGTTTGGGACAGTAAAGCTGCCAGGGTCAGATCAGGAGGCCACAGCAACTGGACACACAAGCGCCACGCCAATCAAATACAAAACAATGTGAAAAATCAGGTCAAATGTATACATCCTAAAAAAGGTGCAATGTGCAACTTTTCTAGTGGAGGGTCCACCACCTGCTGAAAATGTTCCATGGTATTACTTTAAGCATTTCCGTTTAGCATTTACTCATTACGGGTGATTCTGTTGCACAAAAATACAACAGTTCCTTCTATGAATGGGGACGACTCTCCACAGATCTGAACTGTAATGTAGTGTGCTGTAGCCTGCTTGTCTCTCTCGTGATAGGTTTAATGTTATACTGTAGAATAAGACCAAGCAATAACGTTTCCATGGAGACATCAGGTGACGGACCTTCCACTAGAAATGTTACACAGTGGACCCTAAAATTCTTACTCGTAAAAATATGAAAGATTTATCTCAGTTTATTATAAAGTGGGAGTAAAACTTCAAATAAAACTGCAAACTTGTACCTGGAAGACTAAAGAAAACAACTTTGGCGGGGCGGGTGTGATCGGTCTAACAAGTATCCACACTTCAAACTCCGCCCCTGCAGCCATGTGTTTGTGATCAAAAACACTTGGCTGTAATCAGGGCAGTCTTGCATGATATCACGTAGTACTTGAAATTGGAGTGGCCACTGGAGGCAACACACACATCTTTTGTATACATTTTTGACCATAAAGCTGCAGAATTTCCTAGTTTGCACTAATATTGCCAAAAAATTGAAGGGTAAACAATGTTATTAAACACCATATACACAGTTTAGTAGGAAATAAAGTCAATTTATTGTATTTATTGTATTGGAACAGAGTGTTATCTGTTTGAGAGAAGAACTAAATATACAGGGTTTGTGTGTTAAATGTGTGAATGAAACAAAACACAACTCCAGGTATGTTTGTGATGAAGAACTTTCTAATATAGATCATAAAACAGCATAATAAGTTTAAGTAAGTCTTAACTTTTTATAGGTAGTTGGGTGACATTTTTACTGTCTAGCAAATTATAAAGTCTGTGAATAACATCACCTCAACACCTGCAAGAAACAAGTTGGGTCTCTGTTTGTTCTAACTCAATTACCTCATACTGGTTTGAAAACAGGGCAAGTTTGGAATGACATCAAATTCGTAGAAATTCCCAAACTGTTTTAGTGTATGCAAAGTAATAGTCTCTGACAAAGCACAAGAAAAACAATACGGCAGTCTGTTGTATGGATCCTGTTTGGGTTTCCAGGGGAAATGGGGTTCCAAAAACACATCAGTTCCATTCAGAGTAAAACCACCATACGAGATTTAGGCATCTACTGCTGACTTGAACTGATTACAGCAAAGAAAAAAAAACAAAACCCAACTAAACCACTGTACAGCAAAGAAAAATACAAGACAACATGGGCAGAATGTGTATAGAATCAGTTAGTATCTTATGTCACATGTGCCCTGTTTAAGTTCTCCTGGTGATCATGTGACCAAACACAGAAGTAGACTCAGAAGCACACATTCTGGCTCTGGTCCAACCCCAGCAGCACTACAGCAACTACTGTGTCAATCAGTCAAACCTATAGACTGTATAAAGAAGTAAACAAGTGTGACGTCACCATTCAGTCCCAGTTTTGAGCCCTGTGTCCCTTGTCCCTGCAGATTTTAAACCAGTGATTTGTCCCAGTTTTATACAAGAAATTTCCCAGGTGTCCCCATTTTGACCAATTCTGATCCCCGCCAGCGGTAAAGAGGGGAATATATTGTCATTTAGTTTAGCTAAAGAACGGAAAACCAGGCTTGAAAATAACCATAAGGAAAAAATGCACCAACAGAAGTCGCTGAGATTAGGACCGACCCACAAGTGAGTTGAGAATGCACAGTGTTACATGCTTTTTTCACAATTTTATTTATACCAAAGATCCCAATCCAGGTAAACTGATGTCCTGGAGTGTCTGCTACCTGCTTGTCTCCATGGCGATGTTATTGCTTTGCCTGGAATGTTCTACAGTATAACATTAAACTCATCTTTGTCCATGAAAGCAAGTGCCACCAGGACAAATTTCACGTCAGATCTGTGGAGAGGCGAGCTCGTTCACAATAAATACAGGCCTATATTTTCAGCAATAAAAATGCTGATATATTAATGTAATGCTGGTGGAACATTCCAAACAGAGCAATAACATCTCTTTTCAAATGAGAAGAAAATTCACTTGTCACAATCTACTTAAATCAAAATCTAGTCAATCTAATATTTCTTCAAGCAGCAGCACCTTATTTAAGATGGCGGATTTCTCTTGTCAAATCAGTCTAGCAGAAGTTCAGTGCCAAAATGCAGGAAAGGAAACAATGATGGGTGCTGAAAGCTGTGAGTTCTGATTTGAAGGTAGAGACAGGAGAATGACATAGACCTGAGAGGCAGAAGGGCTGTGTCAGATACTATATGTTCCACTCAGTCACACATGCTACAGTGCACAGAGGCTTATGTCACCATGAAAGGAACACTCCAAGCCACACTCAGGGGAACTTCACAACACATGCACTCACTTTAAAGAAGATGTATTAGGCTTTTTTTTAAGAAGGGGTATTGTCCAGAATCCTTTTTTGAGCTTTCTACCATGTTATAATGTTCCCTCATCAAAAACACGCCTGAAGATTTTAGATGTCATCCATGCATGTTTCGGTAATTTAGCGATCTCATCCGGGCTCTATTTAAACCTTCCTCTCAGTTAGCTGTAAGATTCTGTTCCGATGCTTCGTCCATAAACCTAGATCATTTGTGCTCCCACATTGTTCTCCATAAATATACAAAAGCAGGATACAAAACTGTACACAACAACTTGATAAACCTGATGCGATGTGCAGTTTCATTAGCGAAAAAGAACACTAATTGTGTTGTCATAGCACTCTGAAGGGGGAGTGACTTAATGTGGAGAGCAAAGGGAGGGGGGACTCAGAGTGTCAAAAATGAAAGTGAAACTTATAGTATAAAACATGTTAATAAGTAGGTGAAAATGTAAACGTACATTTTCTGCAATAATGTTAAGATTGAAAGATACTAGCCTATGCTGGTAAAGATAGAAAATAGTAATTGAAAAGCTATGCTGTTCCTTTGTTCATTCCTGTTGAGCACTGATTACCTGGCCAGCCAAGACACTTTTTCCACACAATACAAGAGAGTATGTGGACCCTGGTATCTCTCCAAGGTTAAATGGGCATGATTGACAGGATTAGCCAATCAGGAACACACATGGCCCATCCATATCAAAACGACTATGATTGCTTATGAAGAAAAAAGAAAGGAACTGAAAAACATTTCTGTAGAATCAACATGCGAAGTGCTAAACTGTTACTGTGAGGTAAGAGAAGTAAATGATACACGACTAATGAATTCCTCCAAAAGCCTCTAAAATAAACAAACCTGATTGAAATGCTCTGTCTGTGTTTGGCCATGCCTGTGGATATAGGCAACTGTTCAGATTAAATACCGGTGGTACTCATAGTAAAGTAAGTAGGCTATTTAGTCAAGCTCCAACCTGGAATTTAAGCACCGTAAGCAGAAACTGACTGCTTTGGCGGTCCACCCTGCTTCACTCCACCCAAAAGTTCATCCAGGTGAATTGACTCCTTTCCTTTCATCGTCATTCCATGGGGGCTAAAGATAACTGGAGGCACTGCTTTGTTAGATGTTAACCTGAGCTTTGTTTTAACACAGTCTGACCATAAAGAACTGACTTAGATGGAACTACAGCATTAACCAACAGTTTTTCATTTAGTTAAACTCACCCCTGTTGTTGAGAATTGCACACTCATGTTGACCACATTTTGTTTTTCTTGAGTTTTCAGACAATCTAAAAAACTTAATAGGCTGTTTTCTAACGTGTGCATTGTGTCACCATGGTAACTATAAAACTGAACTCCATAGACATACATGCCTCCCCCACAGTGTGATGCCAGTGCAAACAATGTGGGCTATCAATACCAACTAGGTGTCAAAGGATATTTTAAGAGCTGTCCATGGGTTTCAGAGTAATTCAATTTCCACAACAATATAAAACAAAACAATATATCTTTTATAAGGTCTGTCAGCCCAACAACCAAGGTCAAAAGTCTCAAAAAGGTCACCACCAAACAGGAAGCAAAATACTTTAATAGTTCTTAGCTTATGCTTCATGGTTCGTCCTTTCATTTTCTATCTATCTGTATTCCACCCATAAAAATCATAGATTAATATCATAGATCAATGTATGTAAAATCCCTCAGTCGTCCAGGTAGAATCCATGGCAAAAAAAGGAGAAAATTTAATTTGTCAACTGGACATAGTTTATTTGGTTGAATACGTTTCGCAGCTCATCCAAGCTGCTTCCTCAGTTCTGGTCAGATGCTGGCGGACACTGCTTTATATCTGCTTGAAGGGAGGAGCTTAATTACAATGAAAATTACTCTGAGACAACACATATTTAAATACAGTTTCAGTTGATCAGGTGATACAATATGGAGTTGTTAACAGACAAACAACTGGTCCATCCTAAGGACAAAACTCCGAGCCACAAACAAAGCAATGTGGTCTACTCCATTCAGTGTAGTGAAGACTGCAGTGAGCGCTACATTGGAGAAACAAAACAGCCACTTCACAAAAGGATGTATCATCACAGACGGGAAAACCAGGGTGGGCCGCAATCTGCCGTACATCTCCACCTAAAAGCCACAGGCCACTCCTTTGAGGACAGCGAGGTCCAGATCTTGGCCAGAGAAAAGAACTGGTTTGAGAGGGGAGTTAAAGAAGCTATTTTTGTCAAGAAAGAGAATCCTTCCTTGAACAGAAATGGGGGTCTCAGACATCATTTGTCTCCCATCTATAACTCTATCCTCAAACCTAAATCAAAACAAACTGGGAAAACAATGGGACTAGCCAGGACATGTCCAGAGGTGTGAAAACACCCATCATGGCCCTGAATGGATATGCTAACTACTCCCCCACTCCCACTCCATATTGAATAGACTCACATGACTAACAGAAACTGTTAACAACTCCATATTGAATCACCTGACCAACTGAAACTGTATTTAAATATGTGTTGTCTCAGAGTAATTTTCATTATAATTAAGCTCCTCCCTTCAGGCAGATATAAAGCAGTGTCCGCCAGCATCTGACCAGAACTGAGGAAGCAGCTTGGATGAGCTGCGAAACGTATTCAACCAAATAAACTATGTCCAGTTGACAAATTAAATTTTCTCCTTTTTTATCATAGATCAATGATGTTGTGAACCTGGCTCTCCGAGCCTCACAAACTGTAGTTCCGCCCTCACAAACTGTTTAAGGACGCACTCTTACATAAGGGTTCACGTCACAGGATCAAAGCCCAGGGTCCCTGAGCAGGAGCCGTGTCAATACTGCTAATGTGATACTGCGTCGCCATGGTTTTGCCTTACACTCCCATAGTTAGACTGGCACTCTGGTAACCAAGCAGTGACACCCAGGGCCCCTGACTGAAACTACTTTGGGCCCCTGCAGCGACAGAAGGAGGTCTACAAAACATAATGCCATTCCAGTTGGGTTACTGGGATACAGACAAGGAAACATTTGATACAGAAGATAAAGCATTTTAAATATGTAATAAGTGAAAAGCGTGCCTGGGTGCAACAGTGGGACAACTGGTACAGTGTTTTCGGATGAAACTTCAATCAGGCACATACTGTGGGGCAATCACTGAGCAACATCTACACTAACAAATAACAAGGGCTGGGCGATATGGGGAAAAAAAAGAACCCGCCGTATTGAATGATTGATTTATTTTCAATTCAATTCTTCCCCCATCTTATTGAAAACATAGACAGGTGGATTACAGGCATAAAGAGCAGGGTGTCAAGACCACTGCACTTTTTAGGTCATGTTGATAGGACCAATATTTCTGGAGAAATCCATATTTGAAGCTTGGAATAGTACAATACATTAAACCTAAATGCATCCACGCGTTACTGTTAGCGGCAAAAAACATGTGCACGCGTGTTAGTGCTATCAACAGAAACGCGTGCCGTGTCCGTGCTGTAAATGAGGTCTTAAATTGCGCTCATAAACTGTGAGAAAACAGCCTTTTTCTTTCTGTAACTTGGATTATTATTATGAGAAGCACCAGAGGGGAGAAAGAGAAAAGGTGAGGAGCTACATCTGGATCAGAGAGGGAGGGAGAGCGGGACAGACGGCACCCAAACACAGAGGCAGAGGGAAGCACTGGACTTTTAGTCTAATTGTGCAGATTTAAGTAAAAATGCAAAGACACATGAGAGAGTGAGAAAAGAAACGTGCTGTGACCCTGATTCACCAAAACAAGAGAGCGGTAAATCAACTTCAGTACTATATATATATATATATATATATATATATATATATATATATATATATATATATATATATATATATATATATATATATATATATATATATATATATATATATATATATATATATATATATATATATATATATAATTTTTATATATATAATTATTTTTATTATAACAAAAAAAAATATTATTATTACCATATATATTTTTCCCTTTGTTAGTGTATTATATTGTGATGTGTCCACAAGGGAAATTATTTGGAAATTATTTTCCAAATAATTTCCCTTGTGGATCAATAACATTTGTCTAAGTCTAATATTGCTTTTATTGCTTTTATATCAACTTTGTGCAGCATTTTGGGAATAAGATTGTTAAAATGTGCGATGAATAAACAAAGTGAATTGGATGCATGAAAAATGACAAACACATACTAAAATACAACTTATGATTAGTTGACTAAACTATGTAGACTCAGTTTTGAGTGAACTTGTTTGTGTAGCAGACAGGAGCGGTGAGGGCTGTCTGTGCCAGGCCCGTCCGCATCATGTGAGCCTCAACTCAATTAGACTGTCTTTCTTTCACTGCTCCCTAGTCTGCGAAACTACATCCACAACCTCCATTGGGCCCTGTGACAGCCCCATGTCCCCTTCCATTCGCACAGCACACCAGCGAAGGCTACAAGGGAGGAAAAGTTCATGACATTTCAAAAAAGCTCTTTGTCACATGCCCTCAATGTTCTGGAGACACATCTAAAGAGTGTATAAGGCAGCGGCCTCTTAAGTCATGTTTGATGATTAAACTTAAATAAAGAAAAGAAAAGCCTGAATGAGGAGTGAAACTATGACTAAATGTACAAATAGTTTCGTCAATCAAAATGAACAAAAGGGACCAGTTGGGACAGGACTGAGTTGCCTATGAAACAGTTTGACTTCAATTATTTCCAATATTTATTATCAAGAGCTCCATACAGTCAGCACAAATGTCCAAGGAATGATGCTGGTGTTGTGCAGGAAACATACAGGATGATTCAAAGTTACAGGTGCACTATCTAAGTTCTTGGTTGGGGTTCCGTCACGTGATTATTTCTATGAATATGTCATCACTCTGCCTGGAATGCTCCACAGCATGACTTTAAACAGCTCTACCTTACATTTATTCAATTACAGCTGGTTTTAGAGCCCAAGTCTAGTCTCCACAGACCAAGTTACTGACCTGTAACTTGGTCTGGTTTGGTCTCCATGCAGATCATACTAACGAGTAGCAGATTTTTTTTTTCATTTGTACCAAAATGACTACGCAACGCTGCTGAATCCCATGTGTATCAGTGATTAAGAAAATAAAACTGGAAAACAAACTAAGTACAGAGCAGTGTGCATATGCCGATAGCGGTAAAAATGGGGATTAATAGGCAAAATGGCCTGAAAATAAGCAAATAAAGATTACAAAATTTACTCATTTACAAAACTGGGTACCTCATACCCCAATTGTGCATTTATTTAACTAAATGTGCATCGCCATTTGTTGAATAAAAGTTATAAGCACTATTAGACTAATCCTTATCAAAAACTACAATGCCATTTATAAATACTATTTAATTTTAAAAAGAGGACCTCACAGTGTTTCCAGAACAGTCTCTCCCAGACCTAAATAGTCCTTTGAGGCATGGCTCAGTCCTGTCAGATCCAGGAGATGGGGCAGTGCTGAGGACCCCACACATTTTCTTCAAAGGGACAGAAGACATTTTCCATAAATATGACTAAAATAGTTCTGAAAGAGGCATGCACATCCAATTTGAAAATCCAGGCTGTACTGGGATGTGTGCCTCTTTCATCTCAACAATGTCTAGTCATTTTTAGAGTGCTACATTTAGACATACATTTCTAGTTACAATACAATTTACTCCACCCCCTTTATTCAGCGTATAATCACGCTTAAAGGAAATGTTGCACAGCATGGCATTAAACTTATTTATCTTGCATTTATTCCATATTTTTGGCAAAACAAAAAAAAAGCATGCTTTGTGAACAGCCCTCCACAGATCTGACCTGTAACTTGGCCTAGTGGCATCACTGTCTGTCACTTGCTTGTCTCCATGGAGACAGAAAATGTAGCTATACTGTGGAACATTCTAGGCAAAACAATAACATCTATAGAGACAAGCAGATAGCCTACTCACAACCAGAAGTTATGCATGCTGCTAAACTGACTGCTGAAAACCCTATATTTTCCCATATTATTTTATGTACTACATTTTCCCCATGTTTGAGCAAACTTTGTCTAGCCCCAGTACAGACATATTATAAGCAGCTCTTAAGATCAAAATAAGTACTATGGAAGATAATTTGTTTCATCAGATTTTGAATTTTATATAGTTGAATTTCTCACTTTGAATTTTAAAATATTTTTTAAAAAGTTCACCTTTTAAATATTCAGCACAGATATTTTCAAATTCGAAAAGTCAAAATTCAGAGTGTAAAATTCGCAGTGGAAAAATTTCACAGGAAAGATCCAAGATGACAAGGCAGAAGCAATCGATCCTGTGAGTGAGGAGGACAGAGACTGTTTCCTAATGGTTCTCATCTGTGGGCGGGGTTTACACTTAACAAATAAAAGAGATGAGGTTTTGATGAGGCTAATTTTGACCAATCAGATCGCTTCACTGCAACATTTCCTTCTTATTACTAAGTTAGATCAGATCACTTTTGATCGATTGCTTTTGCCTTGTCATCTTGGATTTTTCCTGCAAATTTATTAAAACGTGATTTTTATACAGAATTTTAAAGACTTAAAATTTCAGCAACTAAAATTCTGAATAAAAACTAGAAAAGCACTCAGAGAGCGCAGACCTCCGCCAAGCCCCATTTAACGCAACGCTAACGAAATTTTCAAAGTGATCCAGAATCCAGGATTTCTTCTGGATCATCACCAAAATTTAATCATCATCATTATCATGTTGGATTTACCATTCGGAACATTTCCTGAAAATTTCATCAAGATCCGTCCATAACTTTTTGAGTTATCTTGCTAACTAACTAACAAACAAACAAACAAACAGACAAACTCAGGCAAAAACATAACCTCCTTGGCGGAGGTAATAATTCAAACATGTATTTTCAGAGTTAAAAAATTCAAAGTGAGAAATTCAAAGGTATTTAAAATTAAAAATCTGATGAAACAAATTATCTTCCATAAAGTACACTACACACTGTCTGCATCTAATTAGAAAGCATTTTAGAAAGCACGTCTGATAATCAGGAAGTGTGCTCTGAAGACACACGATACAGACTACACTATACAGGTAGCAGTGAATGCAGCAAAAATACTTGAAAGTTTGTGAAAGTTGATAATTTGACTCTTTGAAATATCAAATTTAATGCAACCAAAGAATTTAACATTTATTTTTTACATTTTAAAGGTCCTATATTATGCAAAATTGACTCTTGTGAGCTCTAAGCCATGCTAGAATGTACCTGGAGTTGTATTTTGTTTCATTCACACTTGTTTGAGCAAGTTAGCAGCTACCATTCTTCTTTTATTTGTAGAGATTGGCAATTCCAGGGCTGAAATCATCCAAATTATTCTAGTTAAGGTGTATCGAGTTTTAAAAAAAACACACTGTAGCGCTTCCTGTGTATCCACATGACATCACAAGGTGGAACAGAGTGTTTCCTGTTTGAGAGAAGAACTCAGCCTAAATAAGCAGGATTTGTGTTAAACATGTGTGAATGAAACAAAACACAACTCTGGGTATATGTTTGATGAGCAAACAACATTATAATATAGACTAAAAAATACTGTAATATGGCCCTTTAAATACTGCAGTAGTTATAGTACCACCATGCTTCATCTGAACACAGGTAGCAGTAAGCCCTGGGAGGATGCGTGTGTTTGTGTGCCCTACATTGGCGTTTGGGAGGAAAAGCTCCGTCTCCGTCCGCCTGCCGCACAAGGGTCCCTTTGTGTCCTGTTTGTTCAAGGGCCCAGAGCGGCCCCCAGACCACAAAACCCTCACACAAACCCAAGATGGTGGACATGTCCCATTTGTGGACACATTCAAATGAAATATATTAATAGGGAACATTGATTTACAGAGGTGGGTAGTACTCACTTGCATTTACATTTAATTTGTACTTCTCTGGGTATTTTCGTGACACTATACTTTTACTCCTACTAAAGTAAATATATCTGACAGTTTAACAGTACTCTTACTTGAGTCAAAGTTGTGGTTACTCTTCCCACTGCGAATGGCTATAAACACTGTGTATACCTGCATCAGATTACTGAATTGTTCATCTATGTTTGTGTCTGAAGTTTTAGCTTTCAGTTCTTTACTTTATCTAAATATATATAGCGTTCACCCAATGTTGTGCTGTTTTGACTTAGATATGATTTTCTGTATCTATGAAATGAAGTCCAAATCATATCAAAAGCCTTTTCAGGCTGAAACTATTTTATAAATATATCAAAAAGGCTCTATTCCTGCGGCTCTTCTGTGTAGTCTGCTGTTCTTTTCTGTTCACAATGGCCACGTTTACATGATGTTTTTAATTCCGATTTAATTGTTCCAAATTAAATAGTTTAGAATGAAATTATTCTCCTTCGAGTTTGCATGGAAATAATAATTCCAAATTGAGGTTTACATGGAAACTTGGCTTTATTTAATTCCGCTCAACGTCTGGGGGTCGGGAAGAGTTCTGACTGGACAGGGACACGAACGTATTTACGTCTAGTGGAAGAAAACACACAATCAGCTGCTACCGGCTTTTTTGTCATCTCGGTTTGGTTAGTGTTTTTATGTTTTCTGCCATTCACTCTTTTCATTATTTATAGTTCTTCCAGTGTACTTATTAAAAAAATTGTTTTGGTTCGAGACCAATGTTTGTTCCGGGCCGCCATCTCGCAGTGTGTCATCGCATCAGAAGGGCGACCCAACGAGCACACGCCGAACGACCAGAATTATGTTTAAGTGGAATAAAAGTTTACATGATTTGAGGAATAAATTAATTCGGCTTTAAAATCATAATAAACCATCCACTTAATTCGGAATTAAGTTTAACTCTCTTTCCATGATGTTTTTTTAATTCCAAATTAAGTTTAATTCCGAATAATCATTTTCATTCGGAATTAAGTGTTTACATGGTCTTTTTAAAGCGGAATTCATTTTTTATTAAGAATTAAATTACTTTTAATCGGAATTAAAGATCTCGTAGCATATGAGCGTAATAGAAGGCAGGCAGAGTCCTACTTCAGTCCTGATTCAGTCCTACTTCAGTCCTGATTCAGTCCTGATTCAGGTCCTCCTGTTTAGTCCTTGTTTAGTCCTGGTTCAGTTCTGGTGCAGTTCTTGGTTACTAAACATGTGGGATAATTGACACACAAGATTGACATGAGCAGTAAACTGCACGCATCGCCACTGAGGAACACAAATTTCAACATTTTGAACATTTGTGTTTCTTCCACTGCTCCTTCTGATATGGTTTAGATTTTTTATTTTTATATAATTTTTGTGTTCTATCCTTTGAAAAATATAGATTTCCCAAAATAAAATTTCTACTCTTAATTGATTTCCACTTTTTACATCCGCTTGAGTAATATTATTTTGAATTAATTTGGCTCTTACTTGAGTGCGATTTTTGGCTCCTCTACTCACCTCCGCTTCTGTGGCAGTTCCACAGTGTTGTTGGTTTAATCAGAGCAGTATTTCTGACAGTGTTTTGGATGGGCCCTCGCCTCTCCACAGTTCATCTGCAGAGTAGGCTAATGGTCAGAATACTGTTGGTTTTTCCAGGCCACATACTGGACCTGTGTACACACCTGTGGAGAGCGGGGCATGTGGACAGAGAGCGTGCTTCTGTCACTGTGAGGAGCCAGAGCCTGTGTGGATGACCTGGCAGAGTGGTAAGCATTTCCGATTCACAGCCAAAGGGTCTCCGGATTGATTCCCATCCTAGATGGGGCCAGTCTTTGTCAGTGATGGAAGAAGTAAGCAATTTTGTCACTAAAGGTACAGCATGCATCTTTCTGGAGGTGCCACGTCAGTCCATAGAAATCAAAAGTTAAAACCATACTTTGGAACATTCTTCATGGGGATGGTTACAACATTTCCATGGAAACAAGCAGGAGGCCAAATAAGAGTCAGGTTTGTGGAGATGCAAGTCCACTCAAAGTAAGGGCGCATGCTTTTCTGTGCTAAAACCGATATAAAGAAAACATGCTTTTATTTTATGTTTTGGCTTACAAGCAGAGCTATTATGCTAAATTGACTTTAAGCATAAGATTAAGCAAGATTTTAAACATGTTATAGCTGTTTAGCCTTCTCATGTATTCCCTCAGTTTTATTTGGAGTGATTTGTGCATGTTTGAGTCATCTTTAATCACTTATTTTCAAGATGCCATATTGCCGACCAGCCCCCATTTTCACCGCCACCGGCATACGCCCACTGCTCTGTACTTACTTCGTTCTCCGATTTTATTTTCCTAATCAGTGATACAAGTGGTGCAAATGAAAAAAAGAGCTGCTACTCGCTAGTGTGATGTGCAGTTACCCACAAGTAAGCAGACTTGGATGAATACTGCAGTTCAAAATATGCAAATTATAACATATTGATCCACGGGTGTCAAACATTATACCTATATAGCAGACAAATGCACAAGGCTTTTTAAAGTACAAGAGTACAAGATACAAGTGCAGTCAAGACCACCCCTGTAAGTAAGACTAATAGTAACTGCTAGGACGTAACATCTGTTTCATAATTTGAAGTTGATGTAATTGGAGGGACAAAACACGAAATAATTCACAAACATGGTATTTACAAAGTATAGAGTAGAAAATGAGAAAAACTAAATCATCTCTTACAGGATGGACTGGCAGAGCAAGTAACACAAATGTTCATTTAGCAAGATTTTGCCCCTCGTCTCACAGTAGCTATAAGTATAAGTACTTTTACTTCAGAAATGTTGAAATAGGTACAAGTACAATTGTCATTTTTTTTAGAGAGACTAATATATTGGCTGGCTGATATATTGGGCCGATATTTGGACTTTTTAGCATCGGCTATGGGCCTTACACCTCCAGCACAGGCCAGTGTTTTGTTTTGATTGAGCTCCTGCCTAAAAACACACACAAAGGCTTATTTACTTATTTTAACACAGAACAAAATATGATTACACAGTTCCCTTATGGGTTTGTGGTAAAAAAGAGCAGCGGTCGAGTTTGTAGTAAATTTAAATTACATAATTTGAGGAAAACTGTCAAAATCAGTCCTACATATCGGCAGAGCTTATCGGCCATTGGTTGCTCTGGTTGATAAACAATTGGTATCGGCATCGGCCATGGAAAAATCCATATTGGTCATTCTGTAGTTTTTTTAGTAAGTTACTCAAGTAAATCTGAAGCTAACATTTTGTTTTTGTTTGCATTCTTGCTGCCTGAAAAATGAATTATTCATCTAACAGTCCTAACAGGTCAAAGGTCACGCTGCCTCTGCTAAGCTGTGCCGCACAGACCCGTACCAGGATGTGTTAGCCTCCTGATCATGAGCTCAAACTCTGCTCAAACACTGGGGCAGGTTTTCTCTATGATGAATTCAGTGTCTTTATAGTCAGCGCGGTAATGAGAGTGTCCATGTGGGCCGGCTGTAAACCTGTCAGGAGTCCAGCTGCTGCCTGCGCCTCCAGATGTCTGTCTCAGCCTCCTCTTTGGACACACCTCCTCCTTCTCTTCCTTCTCTTCCTTCTCTTCTTCCATAGGGCTGCACAATATATCTCACACAGTCAAATCGAAATTAGAGGTTGACGCAATTATCAAACCACAAAGGCTGCAATTATTTAATACAGTTCATCTGAAAGAACTAAATATCCTGTGTGTTTACATCTTGTTGTACGTGATGTGTAGTTTAGACCAGTGGTTCCCAGCACTCACACTCCAACACTGATGGGAAGAAGACTTGAAAATGTATTTAGTTACACAATACTGAATACCTGAATTAAAATGTATTATGTAACATATCCCGTTACGTGGGCCAGTCAGAGTACTACATCCTGAATACTTGAAATGCTTTTACATCAAGTTGCGTTATAGTGAGAAATCATGTCGTATAATTACAAACAACTTTATTTTTGTTGTTATGTGTTTATTTGGGTCTAAATAGAGATGAAAAATCCCACATGCACGCACTGCAAGAACTATGTTGTATATTTTCTCTCTAATACTGTTCAGTTCAAACTTTTAATTTAGGAAAGTAAATGAATACTGAATACCACCAAATGAAACAGAAACAATACCGGAATACAGATACTCAAAATTTGTATTCGGTATATATATTCTTGGGACATGTATTCAGTTACTTCCCAACGCTGCACTCCTGGTACCCTCTAACTCATGTATTTTTAATAGGTATAAATGTGTTTACCAAGCTATTGTCACTGAATGCTATTACATTTCCTTGTTTTAAAGATTGATATATGATTTTTCTGGCATGCCTTACAATTACAATTCGATTTATGATTTATGTTTTTATAATAATATTCTGACAAACAAGAATAACATGTATTTCAGAACATGTTTGTACAGATTTACAAACATCTTTGCAGTTTTTAAGCAGAAAAAGACAGAATATTTTATTGTTTATTCAGGAAATTATTGTACTGTTTGCTAATTGCGTCCATTCAAATTATGATTTCAGTTACTCTAACATTCCCAAGGATGTAACGTTTACTTCAAAGTAGGGGTGTGCAAAAATCTTGAAATATCAATATATCGTTTCATTTGATGATACAGTATCGAAAGCGTGGGCTGGTGTATTGCTATATTGCAAAGTGTATTTTTTTGGTATATTTTACTAAATTATTTTGAGAAAAAAACTACAATTGTGTTGCTTGTTTGGAGGAAGTTAACTGTTTTATGCTATACATTTGACATTTTCACTGAGTAAAATGGATGGGTAATGGGTAATGTTTTTCATATTAACTTTGTACAAACTTAGTGGTTTAATAAAGACTTTTAGAATCTGAACCGTACTGAATCGATTGGAAATCTATTGTACTGAATCGTATTGAATCGAAAAACCTATGTATCGAGGTATGTATTTTTATTATATATCTTAATCTTTTTGCATGCTCTTACTTTATTCAAATAGTGATACTTTATTATCATTATTATTATTATTATCCTTTATAACTGTGATATCTCTACTTGTATTATTATTATTATTATTATTATTATTATTATTATTCAGTGTTCTATGTTGCACCTTATCACCAAAGCAAGTTCCTAGTCTGTGAATGTGTTCACTGACAATGGCAATAAAAGCTTTTCTGATTCTGATTCTGATGTATCGTATCGGCACCTTCTTAATGATACCCAGCCCTACTTCAAAGATCATTTTATATCCGAATACTATTTAATTTCACTTTGAGAAATCATTCCGAGTACTCCCTGGTCAGTATTTGTGTATCTCCAGTGTCCCCCGTACCTCTGGTTGGGAAACACCGGTTTAGACCTCACTGTAGCCTACATTTGTCCTCCTCCAAAGCTCCAGTCTCACATACCTCACACAGGGCTACACGATATCGCATTTGAAATTTGAGTTGGCACATTTATCAAAGGCTGCAATTATGTAGATAATAGAAAGAACAAAATCTCCTGTCTCTTTAGAAAGTCTTGTTGTACTTGTAGTTTAGATCTCGACAATGTTTTGAAATGCATGGGATTCTTTTATGTATTAGTTTAGCAGTTCATGTTTCAGTCTTCTCTCAAATGCTTCTGGAGTAACTGGGATACGAAATATCAGATGCCCTTTCCATTTGCCAAACTGGAAAAACAATGACCAGTATATTACGATAAAGATTCAGTAAAGTAATAAATGCCATTGTGCTCAAATCAGCCACAATGAGGATCCAGTTAAATTAAAGGTGCACTGTGTAACTTTTCTGATGGAGGGTCCGTCAGATGCTTTTCTCCGTGGAGATGTTATTACTTTGTCTGGAATGTTTCACAGTACGGTATTAAACCTTTCTAGCTTCATGGAGACCAAACCAGACCAAGTTAGAAGTCAGATCTGTGAAGGGGCAACCCCGCTCGCAGTCAGAATGCCTGTTTTTCTATGTATTTCTGAGCTGTAAAAGCACCTGTGATTGAATAAAAGTAAGGCAGAGCTGTTTAATGTCATACTGTGGAACATTCCAGGCAGAGCAATAACATCAACAGAAACAAACTGGTGACAGTTAGTAAAGCAACGTCTCAGGGTGACTTTCTGCTTTTGATGACAATGGAAACTGGAGCTAGAACTTAGGTATTGGCCAAATACCAGCGCTGTCTACAAATGTCCAAATTCATGTTTTCATTTTGTTGTCCTATATAAATGAATGGGATAGAATGTAGGGTTGTCAAAAGTATCAGATACTAATCAACACTAAAACTAGTATCGAAACTAGATACTCATTACACAGATATAAGAGTACATACATTACCATGATTAAATGTTGAAAATGGCATTCTATTATCTAAATAAATAGTGTTTTTTATAATCATTGTGGTATCAGAATTGTCACTGAGTATCAAGTTTAAGGATACACTAGGGATATCGGCACTGATACTGAAAAAATTGCTGGATCGGGTATCAGTTCCATAATATCGGTTCAGCCAATATCCTAGTTGAGCCTTTAATAAGTCTATTTACAGGCTGATTTTGGCCTGAACTTATATACAAAGCTGTTCAGTAGTTATTTGAAGGATAAATAACAGTTACATAACATAATTGGATCTCCTGTGTAATAGGTTAACTGTGTTTTAAGGAAATAAGTGGCATTTTCCATCCCTACACTGGTATTGGTTAGTATTCGTTATCGGCACATACTTAAAGTTATAGTATCGATATCGGTATTGGAACTGAAAAAGCTGGATAGGTGCAGTCTATTCCTTAGTATCTACATCGAGTTTGAAATTTTAGCATCGTGACAACACTAATAGAATGTGAGTATCAGTACCAGGATGTGTGCGCTGCAATTCAAAACATGTCACTCCTGGAAGGTTCTCTCTCCAAAACGGTGCGGCCCTACTGTACACGTCTTCTCACCCTGAAGAAGATTCTGCAAATACCTGAGGTGCATGCATTGTTGTCATGTCAGACTGTAATCCCGTCTGCACGGCCTGTCCACACTCGTACAGTAGCAGAGTGCTCCCATCATAATAACAATACTGAGAGGTACAGAGGAGCCTGCAAGCCGCTGCATGCTAACCACGCACACAGAACACGCACTGAGAGAGGGCTGCACGCGACGCCCTGTGTGGATGTAGAAACACAGGGTCTGACTGACAGCAGGCCCAGTGCATCCCCATACAACCACCTCCTCTGTAAGTACCTCAGTATTAGTGGTATTTAAGATATTTAGGACTGAAGTATACTATTGAACCTCTAGCTATCCTGGTATGTTATGGCCTGATACAGTTTAAAGTGCCTAGTAATTTCACTAAAACACAGTTAAGATCATTATATTTATGATTTTTGTAAAAAAAAAAAAAAAAAACAAACATTCACGGTCGTTTTCCAAATTTTAGCTTTAAAATTTAACTTCCTGGTTAGAAATCGCAACATCGCACTTGGGAATTCATGATTGTTACCTAGCAAAACTTCTCTAATTTACACAGACATTATTATCTGACAAAAATAAATATAAGAAAATACTTTTATTTTGTTGAAATCATGTTTAAAGTATCAGTATTTCTTAGGTGTAAATTGTGCCGAACTTTTGGATAGAATTCTCTACTGTGATGTCATCAGTGTGTTATTCTCTACTTCCTGTAATTTTCTCGATTTGCTTAAAACTATAATTTATATTTACAATAGTTAGAATTCCACCAAATTCTGATAAAATAAAGAATCATAAAAATACACACTTTAAACATGCATTGTGTAACTTTTCTGGTTGAGGGTCTGTCAAATGCATTTCTCCATGGAGATGTTTTTGCTTTGTCTGGAATGTCCCACAGTATGGTATTAAACCTTTCAATCATCATGGAGACCAAATCAGGACAAGTTACAGGTCTGATCTGTGTAGAGACAACCCCGCTCACAGTCAGAATGCCTGTTTTTCTATGTATTTTTGAGCAGTAAACCCACCTGTAATTGAATAAATGTAAGGTAGAGCTGTTTAATGTCATTATGTGGAACATTCCAGACAGAGAAATTACACATCCATAGAAACAAACAGGTGATGGACGGCCAGTGTTTGGTGTAACGTGTTACAAAGTACAAATACAAAGTAACTCGTTACAGTAACTTAACTACTTTTTTCGCAGCCGGAGCGTCATGCCACCTTCACCTCGAGCCTTTCCTGGCCAACCCAGAGTCGGTTGCGGCGCACCGCCTTGGAAGTAGTGCGCTTGGCCAAGGCCAGCGACACCCGGGCAGAGGGTTCTTTTCAACTTTCCCTTACGGTACTTGTCGACTATCGGTCTCGTGCCGGTATTTAGCCTTAGATGGAGTTTACCACCAAAAAGTTACCAAAGTGACGAGTAACGTAAAAAGTTACAGCTCCTTTAACAGCTCCTTTTACCTTTAGTTAATTAGAGATTGGCAATTCTAGGGCTGAAATTAGCCAAATGATTCAAGTGAGGGTGTATGGAGTTTAAAAACACAATGGAGCACTTCCCGTATTACCACATGACATCACAAGATGGAACACCTGGTGGAGTGTTTTCTGGTTGAGAGAAGAACTCTGTGCATGGGTTTGTGTGTTAAATGTGTGAATGATACAAAACACAACTCCAGGTCTGTTTGTGATGAGGAAACATTATAACATAGATAACAGCATGATATGAGCCCTTTAAAAAGTACAATTTCTCATTTTAATTCTCATTCTCATATCGTAATCGATATTGAGTACTGAGTATTGCTTAGTATTGCTAAGTTTGAAATTTTCATATGGTGACAACACTAGACAGAGCCAACATTAATAGTGCAGTATTATCAGTCTGACTTTTGCCAGGTTACCTGAGCCTCCAACACTCTCAAACTCCCAACATCGTCTGATAAAAATCTCCTAACCTGCCAGAAGCCTGATGGCGTTGTACACTGAGTCAACTTCTGCACATTATCAGTGTAAGATCACACAGACAATCAGGAAAAGTTCAGGAAACGTTCATACAAATACTTCTAGCTGATTGGTCATCACAACAGAGGAGCAAGCCGTGAAATCAAACTCTGGCTTATCCCAGTTGTGAGAAACGCACATAACTTTGCTCAGCACGTTTTGCCAAAACAGAACAGTTTGTATTTCTTCTAAATAGGACTAAACAAACATGTGTCTCCATGTTTGCTTTGGTTAGTTTGATCGAGTTCGTCTTGTAAATCTTGTAAAACATACAGCAGCAACCACCATCACCCAGCAACATGATGTGATGTGATCATAACATGGACTGATCTCTATGTGTTTCTAACTAATATTTTAACAATCGTCCTGTTGAGAGATTGTGGTTTTATCTGTTGTCTTGTTATCTTTAAAGGTCCTATATTATACAAAATTGACTCGTGAGCTTTAAGGCATGTTAGAATGCTGTTACCTAATCAAAAATACCTGGAATATTTATTTTGTTTTATTCACACATATTTGAGTAATCCTTTATTATTAGTGCACCTACATCTCCAAAGCTCAAAAGGCTCTGTTCCTTGTGATGTCATGAAGTGGTAATTTTCAAGTTAGCAGTTATTTTTAACTGTCATCCATGCATGTTTGAGTATTTTGGCGATCTCTCCCAGGCCCTATTCAAACCCTCCTTACGGTTAGCCTTAAGATTCTGTCCAATGCTCAGCCCATAAGTGTATCATCCACGTTTCCACACAACAATTCTCCATAAATATACGAAAACATTACACAAAACTGTACATAGCAACTTGACAAACCTGATGCAGTGTGCAGTAGTTTAATTACCGCTAATGCAAATTAAAGTAACATGGTGATCTAAATATGTTATGTGTAGCAGTTAATACCCCAAAGTAGTGTATACCTCCTCTTTAATGTGCACAGTCACATATGTAATAAATGTAATAAATAAACATAAACTAGGGATTGCTGCGATTAATTAAAGCTTGAGCTTTATGCTTTTTAATGGAGAAGTTCACAGCCAATACTCAGTTAGTAAAAATATGTGCCTCGGAGCAGAGTTCAGAAGAAGAAAAATGTGGAAACAGAAATAATTCGTTTTAAACAGTTTGCAGTGGTCCAAAATTATTCCTCACTTACCTTACACTTTCAGAGCATTCTAATTATTCACCACAATGAGTTTATAAGCGTTTTTCATAACTTACAGAGGCCAGAGCGGAGTTTTGTCGTGACGGTAAAACTAACAACAACTAGCATGCTAAAATACACTTTCTGTTTATAAAGCAATCTGTTCACAGCATGTTGTTGACTTATTTTGACCTCAAGAATGGCTAATTATTCACAGCTTTTCACAACTTTCCGAGGCCAGAGAGGAGTTTTGCTGTCACAATAATGCTAACATCAACTAGCATGCTACCCACGCACTTCCGGATACTTCCTGACAGTAAAATGCTTTATAATTAGATAGCACTATGGACTTATTTGATCTCAAGAGCTGCTTTTACAATATATCTGTACTGGGGCAGGACAAATTTTGCTCAGATACATGGAAAAAAAAATCAGGTACAGGGCATAGACTGTATGAACCTATCTGCGTTCCAAATAGGAAGTGAGCACTTCCGGCTCCATCGACTTCGTCTCCAATTCACTTTGTATTGAAAAAACATCACTCCTCTCTCGCTCTCTGCTGCTGTCATGCTCCTCATTTTGATCTTAAAATGTTCAAATGAACCAACTCTACATGATACTGGTGTTTTTATTTCACTGTTTTGTCTGTAAATCGTATATCAATTCATATACCTAATATGGAACTCGGCTCTAAATTTGCCCCCATAACTGCTAGCCTCGGTGAGCTTTATTTGACTGGACTCCCTTAGTCCACTTCTTTATACAGTCTATGGTACAGGGCCTTTAAATGGCAAGGATAAAAGAATAGATTATGTTCAGAAAAATCAGGATAGTTCAATACGAGAGAATTTGTATGTCTTTATTTATTTTTGTCAAATTGCCTGGGTCCATCCTCCACTAAACCATCAAGTCCCAACGCCCGGCTGTGTGAGGGTTCAATGCTCCTGTAGCAGCTATCTGGAGCCGGTCCATTCAGAAGCTGTTTTATATTATTATGACAGAGTGCATTTCAAACCGAAAGGCCCCATCTGCTCAATATCAAAACGCCTGGTTCCAAAATAGTTTCCACAAATTCCACCTAAATGAATCATGACACTTTATTTTTAATGTTAGGGTTGTATTCTCTAGAAATTTGGGGTGACCTTTTATCACTTCCTCATTACTGATGCTACAGATTTGGCTGACTGCACTCTGACAGTTCTGCAATTCAAGTGTAGTGTGCCACTGTTCCCTTGATGATGGAAAGTGAATATTGTTCCTAATGTAATCAACTATCCGTCAAAAGAAATGAAACAAAAACACTGGAGTTACTTCAAAGGTACATTATGTAACTTTTGTGGTAGAGGGTCCGCCAGTTGCTTGTTTCCATGATTCCATGTTTTTGCTTTGTCTGCAATGTCCCAAAGTACGGCATTAAACTACAGTATCTCCACAGAGACAAGCACGGCAGGAGACGCTACACTTTACAGGTGATATCTGTGAAGAGGCGATCGCACTCACAGTCAGAATGTATGTTTTTAAAGCCATTTTTGAGCAATTAAAATTGAATAAATGCATCTCATATAAGTTTAATACCATATTGTGGAACATTACAAGCAAAGCAATAGCATCTCTGTGGTGGTGGACTCCCAACCTGAAAAGCTGCACAGTGACCCTTTAATATTATATTTCTGGAGTAAATTGAGGTGAGAACATTACCAAACCAAAATTTAAAACAACATTTCCAGGCAAAGCTTTAACATCTCCATGGAAACAAGCAGGTGGCGTTCTCCTCACTGGGCTAAGCTAATGTCTTTCTTATTTTGTAAAGCACTTTGAATTACTTGTGTATGAATTGTGCTATACAAATAAACTTGCCTTGCTAAGTTACAAGTCAGATCTGTGCAGATGAATTCACCTTATTCTGGTAGTTGCCGTGGGCGCCGCCATCATCATTGGGGTTGTATTGTTTTGCATGGGGCTGCACATTTCCACAGTGAATAAGTTCTGTCTGGACCACACGGCAGTTTTAAAGCCCCCAGAGAATCGGTGCAGTTTTGAATTGTTGGTGTACATGAACATTGAGGATTTTACAGAAATAAACCTACTTTATCATATTGTAGCTGTGAATTTTTTTCCCCAAATTCTCAGTTGGAATGAATAGGGTTTTCACTTAATAGTAGAGAGGGCGAAATAAAGTCAATACAGCTAGAGGGATTTTTTATTTTTTAGACTTTTTGTGCAATAAATGCTAACATCAGGGTCAGGGAACTACAGATGAAAATATGCAAGGTATTTTTTTGTTTACGAGTTTAATCAGGTGTTTTATGAAATTGCATTTTTCTCTTTCAAATAAATTATCTAATCTAGACATGCCAAACCTGAAATGGCGTAAGTACCTTTATATTTATATTTTATATTACTCAGTGGAGCTTTAATAATTAAAACTTAAAACTATAAGATGTTAAGATTACTGATATTATCTTAATCATAATGCATTAGTCTTGTATAGTGCTTTTATTATTGTATAAACTTAAGTTGTTAAAGTTTGCTATGTTTATGTTTTGGCCTGTATAAATGATATGTTATAGGTGTATGGGCCTGATTGTGTTTGTATCTATATGTGAGCAAGTGGGGGTGTTGAGATGTGCACTCATTTTGTTATTATTATCCGTCATATGATTTGTGTCGCTCTTGACGCCCAATACCGTGTGCGTTTTTGTGATCACGTAAGCTGAAAAATTTTGAATGGCCTGCACCTGTGTGAAAATAAATGAAGTGTTCTTGTGGGAATGCGGCGTTCATAAAAAGAAGTAAAAAAGGAGAGTTCAGCTGTGTTTTAAAGGTGCACTGTGTAACTTTTCTGGTGGAGGGTCCGTCGCCTGCTTGTTTATGCCTGGAATGTTCCACAGTATGACAATAACCAGCTCTACTTTACAATTATTCACTTGCAGGTGGTTTTACTACTCAAAAATACCTTGAAAAGCAGGCATTCTTCCTTACTGGGTTGCCTCTACACAGATCTGACCTGTAACGTGGTTTGGTTTGGTCTCCAGAAGATAGAAAGTTTGACTGTGAAACATTCCAGACAAAGCAATAACATCTCCATGGAGAAAAGCATTTGACAGACCCTCCACTAGAAAAGTTACACAATGCACCTTTAAGATTACAGATATTATATTAATCATAATGCATTAGTCTTATATGTGCTGTATGTGCATGTACGCTTTACACTTGTGCATTATTCTTCATTCTTTATTATTCTGGTGGTAAACTATACAGCCATCAACATTCATGCTAGGCAGTCTGGGTGAAGTGCCTTGCCTAAGGACACAAGAACAATTTTTTTTGTCACTGGTGCTCAGCTGTGGCACCAGGAATTCCCAGCGATTCAAGTATTCACAGTCAGAATACCTGTGTATTCACCAACTTCGGCCTTACTTGGCTTCTGAGATCGGACGGGGCTTTGTCAACGAGGTCTGACCACTAATAATGACGACTCTTTGTAAGAAGCAAAAAACTATTTCAATTCCATTTATATGCAGCTCTAATCTAATCCACCACAAGCGGAAAATGAATATTATTGCAAAAGGTAACAGACTATCCATCAAAAGAAACTAAACAAAGAGACTAGAGTTATTTTAATACAATAACAACAGTGGCATTATTCCTGGGGGCTAATTGAGGTGAGCGTATTACTGTAGAGATAAACAGCTTTACCCGTACCCCTGCCTGACCTTACCCTTTCTAATCCAGTACTGTCTATTTTTCTTTTTCGTCTTTTTTCATATTATTTTGGCTAAGGCGCAGTACAACCACAGAGGCGTAGGGGGAGCGTTTCCAGATTCACATTCCTGGATCAGATATTGGATGTTTCCTGGCAGCGTGCACAGCGGAGAGAGTGGAGGGAACGGAGGGAATGGAGGGAACGGGGACACCTCACAAAAAGACCACATGGGGGAGGGCTCATTTGAACTGTCTGCAGACGTTAACTCAACATGTCCACTGTCTGAGGACAAACACTGGACAAATAATGATGCTATGTTTGGACAGCGGTTAACAGTGTCCACATGGCTCGGGGTTAGTCTATGTCCTGTCTGCTTGAGTTTGTGTTTTAATTAATGACATTTAAACCTCACATATGGTTCTATTTCAGTAACAGCGAAAAGAAAATGACAACAACAACTTTTGGATGTCGTAGAATTTGTGTTTAACTTGTGGGGGGGATCTATTGTGTTTCAAATTTGGTTTATATGCAAAACTTTGAGGATTTTTCCATTCAAAGAAGTAATGACTTGTTTTAAAATTTGTTTTGTGCTTGTGTCTGCTGAATAATTTGCACATTTTAAATCACAATATTCATCTAAAACAACTTAATTAAAAAAACAAGTCCGCTAACTACCGCATTAGAAAACTGTGGTGCCCAGTGGTGCTGAAATTGCTGTAAACATCATCACAACAGCCATCAAGTTGTTAGCGCCTCCTGTAGATATCTGCGCATCACATGAGTAGCAGATTTTGTTTTCATTTGTACCAAAATTACTACACATCACTGCCAAATCCTATGCGTATCACTGATTAAGAAAATAAAATTAGAGAATGAAGTAAGTACAGAACAGTGGGTGTGTGACGGTGGTGGTGAACACATGAACTGATCAGCAATATGGCATCTTGAAAATAAACAATTAAAGTCCGCTCAAACAAACACGAATCACTCCAAATACAAGAACTATAACATGGTGAAAAGCTCTGAAAAGTCGACTTTGCAGAATAGGTCTGCTTTAAATTGTTAATTTAATCAACACCAAGGAGAAAAGGAGGGAATGGTGGTGGACTTCTGCAGACTCCACTCTCCCTCAGTGAACATCCAGAGAAGAGTAGACTCATACTGTACCTCCAGTGTTCATCAACAAACTGGACTGGACTCACTACACACATGCACTGTACAGGAGGACCAGAGCAGCTCCACCTTCTGAGAAGACTGAGGGACACTCCTGAGGACTTTGTACACGTCTAACACTGATCCAAAAAGCACTTGTGCAACATTGGAAGAAAAAAAAAAATCATAAAGTAAATAAAAAATCATAAGACCCAAATTGTGAACTGAACTGCAAAATGTATTTATTATAGATTATGTCAAAATCTCATCTTGTCTTGTGTAAATTGTATCCAACTGTGTGGCAAAAGGAAAAATTCAATCTGTCAACTGAACAAACGTTTTGTCCAGTTGACAGATTGAATTTTTCCTTTTGCCACACAGTTTCTACCTGGAAGACTGAGGGATTCAACACATCCAACTGTGTCCAAATTCTCCTGTAACATCATGTGAATCATCATCTGTCACTTTGCAGCTCATGTCAACATTCCCTGTGTGAAGCTAGCTGAAAGCACTACTACCTCTGTTACTCAAGTTAGATTTGATCTGAGCTTTATTTTAACAGTTTGAGCAGAAAGCTGACTTGCTTGGAAATACAACAGAGATGATTTGAAGTGTTAAACAAGTCTCTCACACAACATTACAAACACAAGCTGGTTAGCATTAGTCAACAGTTTTTCACTTAGTCACTCACCTTTTTGTTGAACATCACATTTGATTTGATTATACAGTATAATCAAGTCTTTTACCCCTCATGTTCAAAAGTCTGTTTTATTATTCTCATTAAAACAAGTATTTATCTTGAATTTTACATGCCCATTTCTATTCTCTTTCTGTTCTTGACCCTAACCCCACTTCTGTGTTTATTTCTGTTGCATCATTACATCGTTTTTCACCATTCTGAAGCCCATGGACATTTCAGTTCTGATCACAGTGAATTAAATGGGCAACAAATAAACTACACAATCTGGCAAAAGTAAAGAATGAGATGCTTTTAAACTAAGGCTAAAACAATAGCTGCATGCATTATTGGCTGAGGCAGCATCATAGTAAAGGTCATTTCTGCAGTGAAATGGTCAGAATGACTTTAGTGAAGGTGGTTACTGGAGCATCTTCTGAAAAAGGGGAGCACCTCATGACATCACTGGGTGGAACAGAGCATTTACAGGTTTGCACTTTGAGATAAGTGTGAATAAAACCTGGAATAAGCCACAGTATGACGTGTTTTTATGCCTACAATATACATGCATACTTTGAGCGGACAAATGTCTAGAAATTGTACTTTTAAGAGTACCAGCATACTTTTACTTCTACTTGAGAAAAATGTATTATTATTATTATTATTATTATTATTATTATTATTATTATTATTATTATTAAGTAGCAGAACTCTTAATTGAGTAAAAGTTTTTTTCCCACTATGAGCATGTCTACAAGTGACAAAAGCTTTATGTTAACAATACGATTTGAACACTTGTTGTATCTATTCTTTAAAAATATCAGATTTTGTGCATTATTTAATGTTTTGTCCTTCATATTACATGAACTTCAATCTTAAATTCACCTTTCTTGAGTAATTCTTGCACCACTACTTTGTACTTCTTCACTCTTTACGTTACTCTTACTTTAATACAATTTTTGGCTTCTCTAACACCTCTGTCTATAACTTGACCTGGTGCCGTCTATTGATTTCTCCATGGAGGTGGATAAGTTTAACGTGAGTCAGAGGAACATTCCAGACAATGCCATAACCTCACCATAGAGACAGCACCGTTACCTACCCTCCATCATAAAAGTTGCACATTTACAAAGCCCGTCTACGTGACATAGGTCAGGACTTCAGATGTGGCTGTACGTGTGGTGGGTTTGATCGTGCCTGTTCCGGTGTACTCTATATTTTAACAGTGTGTAAAATCCTTATGAGATATGACTTCCTGCAGGTGTGCGCTGGTTACTCTCGCCGTACAACCTATAGAGGCCCCTATGCACACGTGTTTCAAGGTGCTTATTAGGAGCCAGTCATGGGGGCGGAGTCAGGGGAGGCGTCTAACCAAGGGGGCGGGACAAACCAACACACTCAAGGAACTAAGGCCCCCATCTGAAATTGGGCTAAAATACCTCCTTCCTTGTCCTTCCTTCTCCTTCTTCCTTCTTTTCGTTGACCTCTGAAAGCTACGTCATGAGGTGAACAACTGATCACACATTTTTCTTTATGGGCAGCGGATATGACATACATAGAGGTAATTTCAGAACTGTTACCTGTTACTTACCTTAACATAATGTTAACAAAGACAAAAACTTGTGTGTAACATGTACAATAGTGATGATTAGAATAATAAAATAAATGACAGCACCTCTTTTTTGGTAAATGAAGGTTTAAACCGCTAGAAATACCTTATATAAATTGTCCCTGCATTTTGAATGAAATTTTATTCTTTATATCACAGATCTGACCTGTAATTTGGTCCAGTTTGGTCTCTATGAAGATAGAAAGGTTTTACACCTTACTGTGAAACATTCCAGACAAAGCAATAACATCTCCATGAAGAAAAACATTTGACGGACACTCCACCAGAAAAGTTTGACAGGGCCCCTTTAAGTATGCAGTATTTTTTGTGTTTCATATTGTTTATTTCAGTAGTGTACTATGTATGCATGTACTATGCAAACCTTGTGTTTTTGCAAAAGCTGGAAATAACCTGATGTTTGTATATAGCTCATACAGCAGCCTGACGGTCACATATAGATCATAAAACCACAAAGCCAAATTGGTCCACCTCTGGTCCTAATGTGTTAAACCAACTACTATATCTGCTGCTTCCAAATCATGAGAGCAGACGGTTCTACTGCATCTAACTGCACACTGTGGGAGGCTGTGGCTTCATTAAACGCCTCACCTGGAAAGCACAAAAGTACAAACCAGATGTACGATTGTCTTAATATGGCTGATGGAGAAAAGAAGAGCGAAGATATCTTCTGATCGCCATATCAGCAGCAACCTACTTCAGGATGTTGACAACAATAAAAAAGTTCCTGGGCTAATAAACTTCCAGGACTCACCTCGATGAGATAGCCCGCTTTAGGATGGGGTGCCTCAGGGGGCCTCACGCTCCTGGGTCAGCACCTACTAAGAGACTGCAACCCACATGCTTTGCCTTGGTAATATTTAGGAACTTTGGGGTTGTAAAATTGGGGGTCAAAGTTGATGGTTGGACACCGAGAGGTGATTCATGACCCAGGATAAAACCCAAACCAAACCAACCAAACATAACCTTCTCAGCGTAGATTGCGTGGATATATCTCACAATATTCCAAAGATTGTTTTCTAAACTATCTGTAAACTGGTAACCCTTCTTTCTTTGTGCACAATAAATCTATAAATATATGAAGATCTTTTTGTACTCTGTCCTCCCTCCTATTAGTATAACAGTCAATGAGCCCAGATTTAGAGAAGTACTTTTAGTGTACTCTCCTCACTGGGACTAGAGCCTCTGAGCCAGGTGAACTGGAAGGTGTGGTAAGTATAGAAGTGATTCTAAAGAATTTAACTCTTTGATCTATCCACTGTGCCAACCTGGAGGAGAGAGATCAGACCGTCTGGGTAAGTCCTCTAGCAAGGACTTAAGTGTGAGGAGATACATACACAGGGAACCCTGAAAAATGCTAAGAGAACTGTTGATCCTGTTGATACTATGAGGAAAGGGAGTCGAATCTCTGGGACCAAAACTAGTTACCCAAGAGGCGACCAACTTGGGGGTTTATAAATAGGTGAGCGTGACATAAGTTTCGGCAAGATCCTAAGTATTCTTAAAACCCAGTAAATGCATCATGAGGAATAGACTCAATCTTGATACTTAATACAGATTACGATAGCACAAAGTAGTTAAGTAAAGTAAAAGTAAAAACACTCTTTCTTTAGATAATAGAATGTGGTTTTCAATATTAAATCATAGTACTTTCTTTCATATTACCATGTGGTGTTATATCTGTGTAATCCCCAGTGGTCCTGTCCATATTGGTCCATGGGTGTATACTAGTCTATGTGCTCTTATACTTGTTCTGATACATCATTCTAAAACTACAGGAAAGGTTCATTCTGTCCTGTGAATGTGACTTTTTTAGAACCGATACATGCTCAAATGAGTATCTAGTTTCGATACTAGTTGAAGTATTGATTCTGAACTGATTTTTGTTACTTTTGACAACCCAAACACCAACTCATGCTAAATTAAAGATAAGGAGGAAAACAAAATCAAAGCCAAAGTTGGCGCCACACTTATTTGTGAGTGTTGAAATTCAGGACATGTTCTTGTCCTTCTGCTGTGAAAATCAATTGATGCCACTGGACAGTAGATGTAGTGAGAGTGTCCCAGGGGACATGGGCTCGCTCGGGTACAGAAATGTGTAATTAGCTTTCTATTGAAAATGATTTAATGTGTGAATACATTAAAGGTGCTCTATGTATCTTTTCAGGAGGGGGATCTGCCAGCCGCTCCATCTATCTTGCACTTATTCACCTTTCACCTTTTAACATATGAACATGTTTTATAATACTAATACTATATTATACTTTAGTTTTTGGCACTCTGAGTCTCCCCTTCCTTTGCTTCCCGTGTTAAGTCACTCCCCCTTCAGAGCACTATCACAAGATAAGATAAGATAATCCTTTATTTGTCCCACAATGGGGAAATTGCAGTGTCACAACGCAATTCAGAAGTTTCAGAAACAGTAGGAAAATAAGAGCATGCATCAAAATCAAGATAAATAATAATAAGTATTTACAATCAACTAAAAAACACAACACTGTAAAGCTAAAAGGCACAGGAACGTTGCACAATAAGCGTCTTTGACTCTGAAGTGAACAAGCAGAAGTTAAAGTGACTCCAGTATAGTAATATATAATATTACTACAATAAAGTGACTCAGATGATTGTGTACAGTGCAGCACTATCAGCATGCATAATGAAACTACTGCACATCGCATCAGCTTTGTCAAGTTGTTGTGTATAGTTCTGTATCCTGCTTTTATATAATTATTTAAAATTGTCATGTGGGAGCATGGGTGACGTAGGCTTGTGGGCGGAGCATTGGACACAGTCTTACAGCTAACTGTAAGGAGAGAGATCGCTAAATTACTGAAACCTGCATGGATGACACCTTAAACCTCTTCAGGCAAGTTTTCAGTGAGGGAACAGCATTATGACAAGGTGGAAAGCTAAACATAATTTGCACAATGGTACCTCTTTAAACACAGCTGTATGCAGTCAGTGTGGACAGGCCCTCAGACCAGAGCCCACAGAGCAGGAGGGGCCCGGCCCACTGCACCACGTGGCCCCCACATGCCCTCACCACAGCCATAAGTGACCCCTGAGCTCTGTAATAATGCTTTAGGAGGGAGCAGGGGGAAATTATTATGTCTAAAAGTAGAACAGGAAGTCTGATCATTTTATACTGGCAGTAAGATGACAGACTGCACAGCCCACAGTGAAAACATGTCTCAAGTCTGCTATAAGGAAAGAATACATATAGATCGCATTTACTTGACTAACCTTTTAAAGAAATTGTAGTTTACAGAGTACTTTTCTAGCAGCATACTATTACTACTACTTGAGTCATATTTTTATTGAAGTAGCAGTATTCTTACTTACACTGTGAGTAAGTCTACAATTGACAAAAGCTTTATGTTGACAATATGAAATTATCTGAATATTTGTGTTTATTTCACAGTTTTTGTCTCATTATAAATCAGATGTTACGTCCTAATACTTACGCTTACTTACTACTTACTTACTTTTTAGTTTTCCCAAATATTTTTTCACTTGAGTCATTTCTTGGACCACTACCTTGGCTACCATTCCTTGGCTACTCTACCACCTCTACAAATATAGTTGTATTTTATTCAATGATAATAATAAAAAAAAATAAAATAAAATAAAACATTTATTCTGGCATTCATCGGAGGTGCAGTGGATTTAATCATCAGATTTGTCTTTGATAGCACAGTCCTTTTGTCCTTTTACAAACCAATACTGAAAGCCAAAGCCCGCAAAGCAATTACATCTCCATGGAGACGAGCAGGTGGCATTCTCTCATCCAGGCTACAGCTCTGTGACGACGCAGAAAGGGTTGAATATGTGTGGTTTAAAGGTGCACTGTGGAGCTTTTCTGATGGAGGTTTTGCCACCTGCTTGTCTCCATGGAGATGTCATTGCTTTTCTTAGAATATTTTATTAAAGGTCCTATACTACACAAAATTCTTGTGTGCTTTAAGCCATGTTAGAATGTTGTTATCTCCTTAAAAACATACCAGGAGTTGTGTTTTGTTTCATTCACACATGTAACCCTGGATTATTAGGCTTTCTGTATCGCCAAAGCTCAAAATGCTCTGTTCCACTTTGTGATGTCATGTAGTGGTAGTTTTCAAGTTAACAGCAAATTTTTATCATTAGTTCAGATTGACAATTCTGTTTCTGTTTGAGAGAAGAACTCAACCTAAATATTCAGCTTTTGTGTGTTAAACGTGTGAATGAAACAAAACACAACTCCAGGTATGTTTGTGATGAGGAAACAACATTATAACATACAGTAGATCTGAAATTAGCATAATTTTAGTCCTTTAAAAGTATTTATCTCCCTAGAATGAATCCTGTGTCAACATAAGTTACAATTCATATCAATATGTGGAGAGACAAGCCTGTAAGAATGCATGTTCTTTGTTAAATATATTTAAAGGGCCTGTACCCCTTCCCACTGATTTGTGCCAAATTTAATATTGATGCATATTGCATAAGCTGTTCTTGAGGTCAAATTAAGTCTGCTGTGTGCTCTCTGCATCTTAGAAAGCATTTTATTTCAGAAAGTGCATATTAGCATGTTAGCTTGTTTTGGTTTGGTCTTCTATGTTAAAGTGAAAGCCAAACCTACAAGACCTTCAATGTGCTTATTTTTCTACAGATCAAATAATGAATTTACAATCCTGTCTGAAAAGCTAATGCTCAATGTAAATGAGATGTCGCTCATTCATTCATACCAAAAGTCTGGTTTTATGTATGGTAGTTGTTTTATTAGTAATTATAGCTGCAATGCTAAATTACTAGAAGCACCTAAATATCTCGTAGCCTCATTTCGCACCAATTCAGTTCTCTGACCTGCTGTAGTCTGGTACAGAATGCTCTGACAGGTTCTGGGCCAAAGCCCATTTGAAATGGGCTATTTTAGCGCACTCGGATTTCCCTGTGCATGTAAGCGTAGTGACTCACACAGAACAGCTGCAGAGCAAAACACAAGCTCAATACCAGAAAGACGTAGTGAGATGGCTGTTGCCGGAGCAAAGCTTTTCTACGTCTTCCCTGGACCTCACTGTCAGAGCGCCCGCTGAAAGATTCAATTAGATACAATCAAAGGCACCATTTATCACTGTGTGGAAATGGACTGTTTACTGCTACAAAGAGGAGGCCACGGAGATGTGAAGAACGTGTCAACAACAGGACTTAATGAAATGGAGAGCAGCACACACACACGCACAGGTACACACAGATACACACACACACTTGTCAAATAATTTCAAGTACGTTCCATAGTTATATACTGCCTTAGGTGATATGGCACTATTAAAAATGACTTGGTACTTTTCTTTCACTTTAACATGCAGTGGTGCCAAGTTAAAGGAGCACTGTGCAACCTTTCTAGCGGAGGGTCTGCCACCTGCTCGTCTCCATGAAGATGTTACTACTTTCCTGGAATGTTCCTCACTACGGCATTAAACTTATCTATCTCCATGGAGACAATATCCAAAAGGTAAATTCATAAATGTTGAGCCTGATATTTTCAATTACTGATTAAACCATGTAACTCACTGTATTACCATATCATTTTGCATTTTAACAATATTCATTTTAGCTGCACCCATCTGTATTAATTAATATTGTCCTATAGAATACTGTGATGTCATCTGAAACCCAGTAATAGCACTCTGGATTTGAACTGACAACGTGTGTGTTCTTTTATTACATTTGCAAATTATAAATAGACTATAAAGTATATAATGACAGATTTACAAGGTAAGCAGATGATCTGAATTTGAAGAGTTGCTCCATTTCACCCAGCTAATGGACATGGGATTCAGGACTAAACATGTGTCAAGTGTATTGCCATCACTCATGGGCCATGGGTTATGACACAAGCCCTGTGCACTAAAGTTCTGTGCGCATTAAAGTGTGTAACTTCAGTGGTGAAGGGTCCCACGAGTGCCTGTCCCCATGGAGACATTATTGCTTTGCTTGGAATGTTCAGCAGTATGATACTAAACTTATCTATTACATGCAGGTGATACCACTAGGCCAAGTTATAGGTCAGATCTGTGAATAGGCATCTCTGCTCAAATATAAAATGTATGCGCTTTCATAGCAATAAAAACACCAGTCTACAGAGGTGGTATTTTGCAAAATCTTCTTTTTGGAGTTTTCTACCAGCGTCTTTGAGTGTTTAGAAAGCTCTGTATAGATAAAATGTAAAATGTATTATGTATTATAACATTGTTCACTTCAACTTCAAGAACCTGATGCGAGGTAACATGGTGATCTAAATATATCATGTGTTAGCAGATAATACCCCACAGACGTAAAATACCCCTTTTTAAACCCAAATTTCCATGATTAAACTCAAGACTAGCTATGACTAAACCAAGAGTAGCTATTCATTTTGCACTGTATAAAAGATCTCCAGAAGCGTTCCTTGACTTTGTCCTTGTTGGCGTAGGCAGTACAAGCCTAATGCAACTTATATTATAGTTGTAGTGTTCCCATTGCAGTCTGTGTCTTTACAAAGCCTAAATGGAGCTGACACCTGTCCTGGTCTGGAGATGTGGCGGACAGGTACTGATGCAGTCTTATAGAACTCCTCTCTCTGTGCTACGCCCCACTGCCCTCCTGATCCCAGCGCAGATTAACACAGCTGACGTGACTGCAGCTGACACATCTGAAGGAGTAAGGGAGAGGAAATATGTTCTAGAAGAGAATTAAAGTGATTTATGCTACGTCTGAAAATAAGAGTAACGTTGCTTCAAAACAGTATTACTCCAGAAGAAGTACAAAGTAGTCATCCAAGAAATTACTTTTATTAGAACATTAAGCAATATGGTATGTTCGAAGGACACAAAATCAAGTAAATCATATCTGAAGGAGCGGTGCAAGAAACAGAAATGTTCAAAGCATTGCATATTGTCAACAGAAAGATTTTGTCACTTGTGGACTTACTCACAGTGGGAAGAGTAACCGACACTTTGACTCAAGTAAGAGTACTGTTACTTCAATAAAACGTAGAAGTAAAAGTATGTTGTTAGAATAGAAAAGTACGATTTCTTTAAATCGTTGCTCAAGTAATTGTAATGTAATGTGAGTACTACCCACCTCTGGTCAAAAGTATTGGGGTGGATGTACGGGTCCATCGGTGTGCTTAGTGGCTGTGAATGACTGAAAGTGAAGACTAAAGTTTTTCTAAACCAGGTCTACACCAGGTCTACACCAGGTCTACACCAGGTCTATACCAGGTCTATATCAGGTCTACACTACACTGCTTAAAATGACTTAAATTAAGAACCTTTGACTTTGTTTGAGTAGATTCAACTTGACAAGTAAAATGATCAACCACAGGAACAAGTGCGTTTTCTTATTTCAAGCAACATTACATTTTGTTCCTCATTTTAAGTGCAAAACATTGTTTTTCTTATTTTAAGTGAAGCAAGATGTATTTTCATATTTAAAGTACTAAAAGTCTTGTTCCATTGGTAGATCATTTTACTTGTCAAGTGAAATGTTTGCCGTGCACTTATCAAGTCTGGACCCGAACAAGGACTAACATTAGTAAAAGTTAATTTGCATTAAATCAGTCCAATCACAGGGCAGCAGAGGGGAGCTCTTTATGTGGTTCTCAACTAGAAATCAAATCAAGAGCTACACATGACTCCTGCTTCTGAGGTTACATTAGTAATGCTACTGGGGCTGAAAACAAGAATCAAGTCATAATTTCTGGTTAAAGGTCTTATATTAGCTTTAAGCCATGTTAAAATGCGGTTACCTCATCAAACATCAAACAGACCTGGATTTATGTTTTGTTTCATTCACACATGTTTGAGTAATCCTGCATTATTAATCTGTTTACATCTCCAAACCTCAAAATGCTCTGTTCCACCTTGTGATGTCATGAAGCGGTAGTTTTACAGTTTTACAGTAGTGAACAGCTACCTTTTACATTTTGTTCAGTAAAAATGGGCAATTCCAGGGCTGAAATTATTTATATGATTCTAGTGAAGACGTATGGAGTTTAAAAACACCATGGAGCACTTCTTGTATTACCACATGACATCACAAGGTAGAACAGAGTGTTTTACATTTGACAGAAGAAGAAGAACTCTAAAAACGCAGTGTTAAACATGTGAATGACACAAAACACAACTCCAGGTAATGAGGAAACAACATTAAACACTGCAAAAAACCTTGGCTAAAATTTAAGATATAAACACTTAAATCTATCAGAAAATGTAGTGAAATTATCTGTCCATGCAGCAAGATCATTTTACTTGACAAGTTCTCTTAAAATAAACTACCTTTAGACTAGAATTAAGCAGTCTCTGGTCTAGCAAGTAGATAATAAATCTGAAAACAAGATGAACAACCTGATATAAGTTTTAAAATCTTGGCCAGATCAGATAAATTTACAGTGTAACATAAATCAGAAAATAGCATAATATGGGCCCGTTAACCTCTATATGCAGATAGATGCACGTTTTTCCTGTTTCAAGCTCAGAACCTCTAGCACTGATTCATGACTGGCTGCAGGTGCTGGGGTTTGAGGTTTCAGATCAGAGAGAGGCATTTAAGGTTTAAACCAACTGGATTTCCGCATTGACACTGGCAGCCCACATGAAAGAGGCTCACTCTGCTTTCCGATTGGATGTCTTGAGAACAAAAACACATTAAAACGTGAGGCATTATGTCCAATGTTTAAATAAGAATAAATCGGCATTAGAAGTGTTATCAGTACAAGCTTTATTTGATTTAAATGTGTTTACTTAAATCAAAATCTTACATACTGTTCCTTAACTTATCTATACACTGTTCCCTCATTAAAAACATACCTGGACTTGTGTTTTGTTTCATGTTTGAGTGTTCCTGCGTATTTAAAGGTGCACTGTGTAACTTTTTGATAAGGGGTCCGTCACCTGCTTGTTTCGATGGATATGTCATTGCTTTTCCTGGAATGTTCCACAGTATGACATTAAATAACCTTACATTTATCCAATAACAGGTGGTTTTACTGCTCAGAAATACCAAGAAAAACAGGCATTCTGACTGTAAGTGGGGTCGCCTCTCCACAGATCTGACTTGTAATTTGGTCTGTTTTGGTCTCCGTGAAGATAGAAAGGTTTAATGCCATAGTGTGAAACATTCCAGACAAAGCAATAGCATATCCATGAAGAAAAGCATTTGATGGACCCTCCACCAGAAAAGTTACACAGTGCACCTTTAATGCACCTTTCTTCTACTTTCAAGGCACCAAAACACCATAAACCAAGGACCCCCTCAACCATTCACTCATACACCAGAATCCATAACCTTATCAGACAAACTGTTCCATCCTCAGTGTGCAGGTGGTGGGGTCCTTGCGCCCTCTGTTGGTGTTTTATATACAGTAAAGTAATTATAGATGTATTGTGTAACTCTTTTGGTGGGGGGTCCATCAAGTGCTTTCCTTCATGGAGATGTTATTGCTTTGTCTGAAATGTTTCACCGTATGGTATTAAACCTTTCTATCATCATAGAGACCAAACCAGACCAAGCTACAGGTCAGATCAGTGGAGAGGCCACCCTACCGAACGCCTGTTTTTCTAAGTATTTTTTCTAAGAACTGAATGTAAGGTAGATGTGGTTCATGTCGTACTGTGGAATTCCATAGAAACAAGAAGATGACGGGCCCTCATAGTGCACCTTTAAAGATTTTACATGTATTTTTACATTATGCCAAAGCTACGGTGTGCCACAGAGTTTTAGAAGGCCAAACAACGCATAAAATAAAGGGCCTTGACCCTATTTGAATTTGAGCAAAATTTGTTGCGTCTGGTACAGATTACTATTATATAAGCAGCTTTTGAGGTCAAATATAGTCTGCATGCTGTCTGCATCTAATTATAAAGCAATTTTTTTTCTGATAGTCAGGAAGTGCACATTAGCATGCGAGTTGCTGTCAGCATTAGAGTCACAGCAAAACTCTACAACTGGTCTCTGAGAGCTGTGAAAAAAACATAGAAACTTGTGAATAATGAGGATGCTCGGAATGCATAAGGTAAATGAGAAATAACTTTGGATCATATACTGCAAACTGTTTAAAATAGGCTAGTTCTGCTTTTCATGTTGTGTTTTTCAGACAGTAATAATCAGGTACAGCGCCTTTAAGTAATATTATTGGACAGAAAGAGGAAGAGAATGTGCTATCCAGCTAAACTGTTACATGTGTGAATAATATTTTTACAGATGAAAAGTCCATGCGGGCCCAGCCAGAGGAGTGAGGCGAGCAGACGTCTCACACCAGCAGGGGGAGACAGTCGGCAAACTGCTGTGTGGGAGGGCACTGACAGGTACACAAGGAAGACCCGTTGACCAATCACACCAGAAAACAGCTAATCTTAGACAATGACAAACAAACAATTTTACTGCTCAGCCAACAAACAGCCAATCACAGTGAAGAATAAGCAGTTGACCAATCAGGAAAGACAAAAGGTAATTACTGCTTATATTATCAGACAGTCCCGTATATATATTTCACAGCAGCCAATCACAGCAGAGAATAACTCATCACAGTCACAACCAGGCTACCAGTCGCATATGGAATCTTCTGGAATATTTTTCCCCCCCCTTTATTGAAAGAAAAGTTCACATTGCACATTTTAAACATGCCTAGAAGCCTAAACTGTTAAAGTAATACAAGATTTTCATGTATTTCATATCATGCTTGTAGGGGTCTTATCTACAAGATTATTACAAGACATGGAACTTAAAGATGCACTGTGTAACTTTTTGGTTGGGGCTCCGTCACCTGTTTGTTTCTATGGATATGTCACTGCTCTGCCTGGAATGTTCCATAGTATGGCATTAAACAGCTCTTCCTTACATTTATTCAATTACAGGTGGTTTTATAGGTCAATAATACCTAGAAAAACAACCATTCTGACAGTGAGGGGGACGCCTCTCCGCAGATCTGGCCTGTAACTTGGTCTGGTTTGGTCTGTATGATGAAAGAAAAATTAAATTCCATACTGTGGAACATTTCAGACAAAGCAATACTGTCTCTGTGGAGAAAAGTAATTTAACAGACCCAGAAAAGTTACACAATGCACCTTTAACTCAATAACTAGTGATTTCTAAGCTAAATTTGCTGCCCTCACCACTTCCCTGCCACAGCTTAACTATTGATGATTCATTTCTCCCAACATGGCACGCAGCTGTTCACAACCACTAGCTGTGCCCGTATTCCACCATCACATGGAAATATTAAATGGAAAAAAGACATTTGAAGGCAAAGAACACAAGTAGCCACAAGAACAGCATTGGACAGGGGGTGTGGGTGTGCTCCTGTGGATTTTTTTTTTTTATGCTAGACAATTTTTCCTGTTTTCCTAAAGCTTTTAATATCATTGAGATGGCTAAAAGACAAGGCAACCTTTTTCATCATTAGCAACGAATTGAAGCTGGTTAATCCACTCATATGGTACGGCTGGCCCTGATCACTTAAAGCTACCATCTGTAATTGGACTGCCTCATCTAACCCTGTTGTCTTCTCACATATCACCACTAGATGGTATCTACGTTACAGCTGTTTCACAATGTGCCAGCTTTGGCCTAACAGAAGAGCAGAGAGCACAAGTGAGTCTGAACCAAGGCCAGGTGAGGGGAGGGAAGAGGGGGAACAGGTTTCACATCTGCCATCTACAGGTGACAGAAGAAAATCAGATAAATTTATGGATTGTAGCTTTAAAGCCTTATAGATTATGCAACAAGTTAGTTTAATGTGTACTCAGCTCTTGTTTCTTCCATCTTATGCAGCTCTCCAAACTAACCATTTCCATTTTCCACTGACTTAACGATTCAGAAATCTCACGATTCGGTTCGGTCCATGATACAGGTCCCGCGATTCATTGTTCATCGCGATACGTATAATAATTATTAGGAAAGTTCTGATCCAGTCTTTTTGGCTCCCCATCTGATACTGATTTTTAAAATATTTGCAATTCCCAACACCAATCTCATCCCGATACAGATCAGCGGTAGCTAGCTGCACGAACATCTGGAGTAGGGCATTCATGTTTACAATGTGCACTCTGAACCGAATCCTTTTGTTTTGACACATATCACAAAATATAAAGATAAAAAAGAAAAAAAAATCACGCAGCCCTAATGAAGTCTGCAACAAAGTCCAGAGGTGGTAGTTGTGAGGATGACTTAGAGAGGAGAGCTCAGTGGCACACCTGTGTGCTGCTCTGAAGCACAGCGTCAGCACAATAATGATTAGTCAGAGCACTGTTTTTATTCAACACACTATGCTCCTTTTATAGAGCCGCCTGTCCAGACACATGTCTGCAGCCTGCCCAGTGCTCCTCCTGCCAAGAGCTGCTCTTTTCTACACACAAACATGCTCCTGAACGCACCGCTCTCCACACAAGCTGTTAACACATGCACCGAGCTATAGGCCACGTGTAGTGCTGTTTACAATTTGCAGGGGAAATAAAGAGAGGTACCAAATAGGAGCCAACATAACAATAAAAGGATAAGAACAAGTTAAACTGTTGAATATACATGAACATACACTACCAGTCAAAAGTTTGGACACCCTTTTTCATTTTTGCTTTTCCTTTATTTTTATAAAAAGGGTGGCATTTTTGAGGAACCCCATATTACGCTATTTTCCAGCCTATGTTATAATGTTGTTTCCTCATCAAAAACATACCCGAGTTGTGTTTTGTTTCATTCACACATGTTTAACACACAAAGCCTATATATTTAGGCTGTGTTCTTATCTCAAACTGAAAACACCCTGTTCCACCTTGTGATGCCATGTGTAATCCAGGGAGTGCTCCACTGTGTTTTTAAAATCCAGTCACCTTCACTAGAACCATTTGGATCATTTCAGCCCTTTTAACTTGAAAATTACCACTGTGTGACGTAACAAGGTGGAACAGAGCATTTTGAGCTTTGGAGATATAGACAGTCAAAGGATTATTCAAACGTGTGAATGAAACAAAACACAACTCCAAGTATGTTTTTGATGAAGTAACAGCATTTGAACAGGGCTTAAAGCTCACAAGAGTAAATATACTAGTTTGCCTGGAAATCCAGATATCTCTTTGTATTTGTTATACAGATCACCCGCTGGTACAGCGATAAGTTTGGATTTTTCCAGGCAATATACTAGTAGTAAAATAGTCAAAATACTGTGAATCAGAAGGTGTGACCAAGTTTTACGAGTAACATATAGGATCACTGACAGTTTGTGTTATGAAATTCAAATTTTAATTGCAGTTATTGGCTCTGTGGTTTTTAATGGGCAGTAAAAGTCTGTGGTTTGGACTTTCATTATAAATTTGGATTAAGCATGTGTGTTAATTGACAATAGCAGGAAGCATTCCTTTTTCGATTATGTAAGCTGAGGGTTATGTAAAAAGTTCATATTGTCAGTGTATTTGCATTTCATAAGAAGCCATAAATTCTGTTACAAAAATTAGAGAAATAAAAAAAATACAGAAATAAATAATTACCAGTACTGACAAATAGCTGACTGTGTCTTCTCACAGTGTTGTCATGATATTAAAATGTCAAACTAAAGATACCCCAATGCAAAATAAACAATAGAATGTGATTTTCAACATTAAATCATAGTACTTTCTTTTATATTACCATGTGGTCTTATATTTGTGTAATCCCTCAGGGGTCCAGGTAGGTTCCATAGTCGTCCATGGTGTATACTAGTCCTTTTTGGTTCATCATGAAAGGTTCATTTCTGTCCTGTGACTTTTTTTTAGTATCAATACCTTCTCAAATTAGTATCTAGTTTTGATAGTACTAGTAGTTTTAGCATTGATCAGTATCAGAGTTTTTGATACTTTTGACAATCCTACTCACTCACTCTTCAACCTTATTTTACACCGCTAACCAGCCTGTACAAAAATACATTCTTTTTGTGTTTTATTTTGTGTTTTTATTAGCAAAGAAATCCAACAAAACCAGAGGAGACAACATTCAAATTTACAGTACACAAAAATGTAAATGTATAGTTTACGATTTCAGCTTTAAAGTGCGTATGACAGGTTTTGATGATTATCTAATTTCTACTTAGGTTGGTGGGATAATACCTGTTCTAAATATAAATTATAGTTTTACCCCAATCAAAAAGCAATTTGTGAAGAAAAGTTGAAAAATCAGTTGAAAATTACAGAATGTAGCAAGTTCTAAAACATAGGGAGAATTCACACAATTTACACTAAATAAACATTTTTTTTTCTGATTCTTTAAACATTATCTAAATTTTTTCGTATATTTTTACTTGTCAAATAATATTTTTTGTGTACATTAGAGGAGTTTTGGCCCAGCGTACCATATGGTTGCTAGGGAACAATTATGGAATTCCCTAGTATGATGTCATACTTTCCAACCAAGAAGTAACATTTTTTGATCCACAAGGTAAATTACTTGGACACAGTAGCTCACACAAGTAAAGTAAAGTAAAGTAAAGTAAAGTAAAGTAAAGTAAAGTAAAGTAAAGTAAAGTTAAAAAATAAAATAGAAAATAAGTAATGGTAATAAATCTAAAATTTAAAACCTAAAAATATTTCCAAGCCAAAGGAGAAAAAAAAATGCAAACAGTTTTGGCTAAATCTTAAATGTAATGATCTTAAAGGTGTTTTAAAAACATTTGTAGTCTAACCTGCATAGGTATTTTAACTGTCAATAAAACACAAAAACTATAAAAACACCCGGCTATCAGAATTCAGCGCACCATGATTATGCAAAAATGTGACCGCTACAAGATAAAAAACTAGTTTCAACAGAATCTCAGCACAATGCGATCAGCACAAAAAAAAAGAAAAGAAAAGTAAGCAAGACATCCATTCTGTCTCTCATGAGTCATCGTGTTATTGCCTCTCTCTCTTAGTCAGCACTGGGACAATCAAACAAAACAAAACCAGTTTGACAGTTTCACAAAGCACAAAAGAAATATGTCCTCTGCTTTTGAACCACATTCAAATGATGCTGAGGAGATCTGACAGGAGCCATAGTTGGCATAGCAGCACCTGGGGGACCTCTCTCTAGGTTGTGAGTCAAGATCCTGGTCTGAAGCTAGAAGTCAGTGTTGGTTGAATGTTCTTATGTTTGTGTGAGTTATCGATGGTGATCGTGCTGATGTCTCCTGTAGCTATTCTTCTGGCTAAGATCTTGTTCAAGGTCTGGAGATGGGTCCCATGAGTGCTAACATTAGGAAGAATACTACGGAATACCTGTTGAACTTGCCATAACTCATATAGCACATAGCACTGTTGTTATCCATTCATTAGCCTATAGTAGCCTAGGCAGGTTATCCTAATATGTCAGGTGTGTGATAAACGTTTATGAAGACCAATCATTTGATTTGACTGTGTAAAGATTTATAAATAAAGTATATACTAGTATACAGTCTATGATCTGAGTGCGGTCTCTCCTGTGGTCCAAGGACATACGTCAGGGCTGTAATGTAAAGTCATGGGGAGAAGAAGAACCGGATCTGATGTCCCATTTTCTCAAAACTTCAGGCTCTCCCACAGAACCATAAACCGTATATATATATACATGGACAAAGCTAACCCCTTAGCTGCCTTGTTCCATACAGGAAGCCAGCATAGGGAAGCTTCCAGCTACTTCTGACCCTGGCTCCTATTGACATTGGAAGGTTGTCACCCTTCTCTCTGTGACCGCTGCGGTGAGGCTCGTCATTTTGATCTTAAAACGTTCATATTAACCCGCTTTACATGATCCTGGTGTTTTTATTTTGCTATTTTGTCCGTAAGTTCATTACTGTTCCTAATTCACTCCTATAACTGCATCATAAGCTTCATTTTACTGGAGCGGAACACTATGGGCGATGTCACACTCCCTCAGTCCACTTCTTTATACAGTTTATGTTATAAACTCATCATGGTGAATAATTAGGATGCTCGGAATGCATAAAGTAAGTGAGGAATAACTTAAGACCACTGTAAAACACTTGAAATAGACTAGTTCTGCTTTCCAGGACAGTCGTATTATAGGACTGAAAGAAGTCAATGTGCTGTCCGCCTAAACAGTAACATGTGTGAATAATATTTAAAGAGATGAAAAGTGTAAGCGGGTTCAGACAGAGAAGTGAGGCGTGCAGACGTCTCACACCAACGAGGAGAGAGAGTGAGCAGGCCGCTGTGTGGGAGGGCACTGACAGGTACACAAGTGTTGACCAAACACACCGGGAAACAACCAATAAGCCAATCAGACCACATTCATCTGTGGGAGCTGGAATCGCACCGCCAATTTGTAGGAGAGTGCTGCCCGCTCTACTGATGATGTTTATGTCAAGAGTGGGAACCGCCAACCTTTAGATCAGTGAACGACGGACACACCATAGGATTAAAAACAACTTTGATTT
The DNA here is from genome assembly GCA_029959045.1 of Taenioides sp. WSHXM2023. Lineage (NCBI taxonomy): Eukaryota > Metazoa > Chordata > Actinopteri > Gobiiformes > Gobiidae > Taenioides > Taenioides sp. WSHXM2023. The sequence continues at coordinate 28,828,716 of CM057091.1, forward strand.
TTCTCAATAATACTGTCTGAAGCATAACTTGCACAGTAAAGTACAGCCATGTATTCATTTTATTGTTATTTAAGTTGTATTCTGAACACCATCAAACATAAGCCTAACTGTACCGAAATACAGTTACTCAAAATTTGTATTCTGAACGTGTATTTTTTTTTTGTGTGTGTGTGTGTGTGTGTGTGTGTGTGTATTTTTTTTGACACATGTATTTAGTTACTTTAGATATGTTTCCCAGTACTTGCTGTTGAAAGATGGGTCAAATAACTAGGACAGATTTAAATAAAAGAAGAATGGGATGGACCAGAACATTGAGAGGAAACCCCATCGAGACTCCACAGCAAAACTTCTGACATGGTTAAGGAATTTAACCTTGCACCTTCTTGCTCTGAGGCACTAACAACTCTCTCATTATCTCCTACTCCCTCTACTACATTGATAAGGTCACACTTTATTGTTCCTGGTTGCCCTCGCATTTGACCCATCCTTCAATGCTTCTGGGGCAACATGTCAGGAGCAGTCGGACCAATCTCGATGATCTTGAGCTAGTCTTGGTCAGGGCTACCTTAGCTGCTTTAATTGTGCATGTTTTGGGTTGAATCTAGCTTGATGGGATGACCAAAATAAAACTTCCAACTCACGGAAAGCCCTAACACAGTTGAATTCAACCGTACACCTTGATGGCGTGAGGCACTAACAACCCTAGCCCTAACCCCAACCCTAACCCTAGCCCTAACCCTAGTCCCCACCCTAACCCTAGACCCAACCCTAACCCTAGCCCTAACCCTAGTCCCCACCCTAACCGTAGCCCCAACCCTAGCCCTAGCCCCAACCTTAAGCCTCGCTCCAACTGCCACCACTCTATTTCAAACTCCCTGGCTGCCCTACATCGTCCGCAGATGGGACAGTTCTTCAGCTATGACACAGAGGAGTCGGATCCTTAGCCCTCTCAGAATCGCAGGCTCAGACATGCAAACAAGGGCACTAAACAATTTCACAGGCCATTAAAGCGCTGACAGATGAGCAGGCAAAGATTAGGAGTTTGATTTGGGAATGCTCCGCTCGAAGGCAGCCCTCTCTCCGGTTGGATTCCTGGATGCCAGATTCCAGAGATTTGGGCTTGGCGCAGTGCCCAGCTCCTAGGCAGCTCAGGGCCTCCTCTTGGAAAGTGACAGCTGCTCCTCGCACAGTGGATAGAAGTCTTTCCAGGGAAGCAAGGGAGGCTGTAAGGATTTAAGTATGGTGTCCCCAAGCTCAATTGAAAAAAAAAAAAAAAAAAAAAGATGTTATCTGATAAAGGGACCGTGTCTAATGTTGTTTTGAATGAAACTTGAGGAAAATGTGGAAAAAGAGTACGCAGACTAGTCCCAGCACTGCGTCACATGCCTGCTTGGGAATGATATGTCATAATATAGAACTGATGCAAAATATTAGTGCTACTCACTTTACATTGTTATTAATTCACTCTATTCTTGGTGATGGTGAGCTATTCCAGGAGCCATAGCTAGCCAGGCTATGCAAGGCTGGGCCTGGTTAGCACTTGGAGAGGAGGCTGTTGGGAATTCCAGGTGCCACAGTGGTGCGTTGGTGTTTTTGTGATCAAATCTTTCATTTGCAGTTATACAGGTTCCAGTTAGCATTGCATTTTTTCTCCCTTTTAAACCCCACACCTCCCACCCTGAAACTCCCTATTGATGGGCATATACAGAAAACATATACAGAAAGCATATATACATACACATACACACATACACAAAACACACACACATGCATACATACCTTAAAGAAAGAAAAAAGACACATTCATTTAAATTCCCCCTATACAAAACAATTGCAGATTTCGTCCGTCAAAAGACATCATTATACAAACTTATTATGTACAATACATAAAGAATTAACTAAGAGTATACATATTGTGTAGATTATGTGAACATATACTATAATTAAGGGTCTCCAAGAAATAACAATACAATACATTCAGATCTCAATTTGATCAGTAGGACCAGCAAGAAATGTTTTTGGCTTTAATGAGGCATTAGTGTTGTGTCCTTAGGCAAGACACTTCACTCATATTTCCTGGTATGGATGTGGTGTGTGTATGAGTGTTGGTGTTTGGAGGGGTTGATGGTGCAGATAAGCAGCCTCGCTTCTGTCAGTGTGCCCCAGGGCAGCTGTGGCTACCATAGTAGGTTATCACCACCGAGTATGGAGTGAATGAATAATGCATGAAATTTTAAAGCAACCTTTAGTGTCTGAAAAAGCACTATATAAGACTTTATCATTATTGTTATTAGCCACAGTCTGCACCAATAGCTGCTCAAATCACTAGGGCTTTGTATTACCAACAAGTACTTACCATACAATACATACTCTGATACAGGGTTCAACACAGCATATGCATATCACTAATAAAAAGGCCTTAAAAGTTTACAATATAGATGTGTTCCCTGTACTTTCATGTACACAATGGCCTTAGTATCAGAACACAAAATTGGTTCACCTCAGCAGGTATTTATATGTTTAACTCAACTATTTACAATGAATTAACATGAGTCATATGTATTGCTGAGAAGTCCTTTACAATATATTGCTATCGACATTTACAGCCTTATCCAAACACTACCCAATATCCACTCACACCTGTCTGTGTCATGCTGTGTCATTGCTCTGCCTGGAATGTTCCACAGTGTGACATTAAACCGCTCTACCTTACATTTATTCAATTACAGCTGGTTTTATAACTCAAAAACACCCAGAAAAACAAGTATTCTGACTGTGGTTGTCCCTCCACTGATCTGACCTGTAAATTGGTTTGGTTTTGGTCTCTATGAAGATACAGATATAGATATAAGTTTTAATGCCATACTGTGAAGCATTCCAGACAAAGCAACAACATCTTCACGCAGAAAAGCATTTGACGGACCCTCCAATCAGAAAAGTTACACAATGCACCTTTGAAAACTAGTCAAGTAAAACTAAAAGTACTTGTAAGAGCTGTCTGGACATAACATATGATTTATAGTGTCAAGTCGGTTTAATTGCAAGAACAGAATTTTTTTTATTTTTGGACAACCCACAAAAATGGGAAAAACTAATTCAGATCTGAGCAGAGCAATGTTCAAATCATTTAATATTGTCATAAATCTTTTGTCACTTGTAGACTCACTCACAGTAAAAGGAACCAAAACTTTGACTCAAGTAAGAGTACTGTTACACTGTCAAATACATTACTCGAGTAAAGTATGGTGTCTGAAAACTACTCAGAGAAGTACAATTGTATGAAAAGTTACTCAAGTAAATATTACTTACCCCCTATATCGCCCCCATTGCTGACCGGTCACCATTGTGCTATTGGAGGATGAATTAAAAGTTAAGGACAGGGACAATCTATCTTAACCTTAACCTTAACCTACTACCTGGTACAACATTCACTTGCTGATAACCCTGTAGATAACTTCAAAATAATAACTGCCTTATCACGCTTTGTACAGTGACATTAATAGCCTTCCGTGTACTTAACCACACAATCCTTAAAAGGGCCTATATTGCATTATTTTCTGATCTATGTTCTAATGTTGTTTCCTCATCACAAACATGCCTGGAGTTGTGTTTTGTTTCATTCACACGTTTAATACAAAACCTGCATATTTTGGCTGAGTTCTTCTCTCAAACAGAAAACACACTCTGTTGTGAAATCATGTGGTAATACACAAAGTGCTCCACTGTGTTTTTAAACTCCATACACCTTCACTAGAATAATTTGGATCATTTCAGCTATGGAATTGCCATTTTTTACTGAACTAACGGTAAAAGGTAGCCACCACTACATGACATCACAAGGTGGAACAGAGCATTTAGAGGTCTGGAGATGCAGACAGACTGATAATAAAGGGTTACTCAGTTCATGTGTGAATGAAACAAAACACAACTCCTGGTATGTTTTAAGGAGGTAACGGCATTATAACATGACCTAAAGTTCACAAGAATCCATTTTGTGAGCCTTTAATACCTGTAATATCCACACTGAGGAGCTATCTGTCTTATAAAAAGCAGGAGTTGTATTATCTTAGCTTATTCATCATAATATTAACTTATAAACTATACAATCATGTTGCAAATAGCCGTGCTGCTCACAAGTCATTTCAACTTGCTTCACTCCCCACCATTGCCAGCAGAGGGCGACATGCATGGAACGCTCTGTGTCTCTGTCTCTCTATCACAGTACCATTAGTAACATTCCAAAACAAGACAAATAGTCATTATGTGATAAAACGTGAAATACTGTTGTAAACACGCCCAGTAGCAGCGAATTATAAAAAACTTAAAAGAGCATTACAAGAAGCTTAAGGTCATTGTGACTGCACCATTCATAATCAGTGTGACAGAAACAACAGCGTACGACAGCGACCCCCAGCACCTCCAGCACCCCGCGGAGCTGTCAGGAGTCAGGGCTGAGGCAGGTGCAGCGCTTAGTACACCCACAACACTCCAAATACCCATCAATCACGGTCAAATGTTATCAACAAGGTTATACGAGACACGGGTACGCAAATGAGAGATTAGAAGTAGCCACTTGTAGATATGGTTTAAAATGTTGGACAGTAATTTATAGAATCTTATTGGCTGGTGCCTGGAAGCTTCGATGATGATTAGGATCTTCCCTGATGCCGGGCTGAGCATCACCTGAATGATAAATGAAGTGGACGTGGACACTGTGCCATAAGCTTTTGGTCAAAGTAGCGCGTCTCGTGACAGGGTTCAGCTCCGTGTCAACGGCTCCAAAGGTTCGCGCACAAAGCCCGTCTGTGCGTGGACCTGTTGGACGGAAGCTGCGGGCGGCACATGTTTCCTGAGCCGCTCCAAGCGCACTGAGGACGGACTGAAGCGCCTATACAACCTGGAGGCACTCTCCAGTCTGCCGCGAGCGCACACCTGTGGCTCTCCACTCACCTATTTATCACACACAGAGATGTTCTTACCGTGCCGTGCAGTCCTCGTGGAGCGGCAGGAGACAGCGTCAGAGGCGGCAGGGACAGCAGAGTAGCCCGTGGCACAGAGCGGCAGAGACAGCGGTGGAGCGCAGATGTTCAGTGAGCAGGCGGTGTGTGAGCGCGCAAACACGCCATCTCCTCCTCGACACCCCGCCGCCTCTATTTACTCCTGCTCAGATAAGACACGCCCAGAGAGCGCGCGTGTCTCCAAAACGCGCCTGTGGGTTGTGAACTGTCAAACCCAGACTACAGCTGAGGCGCTCCTGTGCACGGTCCTGTGCACGGTCCTGTACCACAACGGGCACAGCGGACACTCGAGCTGCTCGTGCGGACTCGGCTTACCTCCGCTGCGGATCACCGTTTCACTCCAGTCTGGAGGGAGACTGGAGGAGGTGCTGAGGGTTTTGCGCTACCACACTCTGGCATTAAAGGCTATAATAATCCCAGAGGAAAATTCCAGTGTAGAAGCTCAAGAGTTGGCCTGCAGTTTCCGTGTGTTTAAGTCACTTTCCACAGGCGGTCTGGCAGTGATCGGTGCACTTGTCATTAGATCACAATTAACATTTCCTTTTTAAATATTAGACTATGATTACACCTCAGCATCATAGGTTACATGCTATATATAAATATTACATTCATTCAATTTAGTTTGGGGAACTAGTTGGTGGCCCACTGCAGCCTCCACTATTGAGGCAGGTTGGGTAGCTTGCGTGTTGCTGCAGTAGGGGGCGCCACCGGGCCTTAACGGTAGTCCATGGACAGTTTTGTGCTTACAGAGGTTAGTCATAAGTAAACTGTTCTCACATGTACCACAATCCGGACGCACTGTCTGTTTATTAACTCTTGTTTGCTTTCAGGGCAGTTATTACAGAAGCTCTTACAGACAGTTCCATTGGAGTTGTTAAAAATGATGACCCAGATATTCTAAACTACGTACTTATAGCCTACTGAAACAAGGTCATAATTGGACCTTTCCTGAACAGTTGCTGTGAAGCCCACACTGTAAACCCTCCTCTTAACTTAAAGGTCCTATGGCCTATTACACAAAACTGACTCTTCTGAGCGTTTATATTATGTTATTACTTCATCAACACCATACCTGATCCTTTATTACTAGTCTGTCTACATCTCCAAAGCTCAAAATGCTCTATTTCCACCTTGTGATGTCATGAAGCGTTTTCAAGTTAACAAGTAAACACAATGGAGCAGTTCCTGTATTACCACATGAGTGTTTTCTGTTTGAGAGTAGAACTCAGCCTAAATATGCAGGAGTTGTGTGTTAAACATGTGTGAATGAAACAAAACACAACTCTCACAACTTTAATGTTTTTCATTGTATTTTGACCAAATAAAAACTGCCTTATCCACCTTATTCCACCCTGGCCACTTTTGTCTCTAAATGCTCCTTAACCGCGCTTTGTTGTGGCGGCACATTCGGTTAAATGTTATCAAATTCATGTCAATGGAGAATTTAATATCTTATATATGACATACAGTTGGTTCATTTGTGTTAAAATGTCCAATGTTCATGTGCACCAACAAGAAAACACTGCACAATTCTCTGGGAGGCTTTAAAACGGCTTTATAGTCTGTATAGAACTTATTTGCTGTTAGGATCAGCAGCCCCATACAAAATAATACAACCCGAATAATGATGGTGGCGCCGACAGCAGCTTCCGGAATAAGGTGAATAGACAATTTGATAGATAACAAACAGTTGGCTTAACTTTTCTGGTAGAGGGTCCGTCAAATGCTTTTCTCCATGGAGACGTTATTGCTTTGTCTGGAATGTTTCACAGTATGGCATTAAACCGTTCTATCTTCACAGAGACTAAACCAGACAAAGTTACAGGTCAGATCTGTGGAGTGGCAACCCCGCTCACAGTCCGAATACCTTTTTTCTGTTGGTATTTTTAAGCTATAAAACCACCTGTAATTTAATGAACATAAGGTAGAGCTGTTTAATGTCACACTGTGGCAATGACATATCCATAGAAACAAGCAGGTGACGAACGCCCAACCAAAAGTTACATAGTGCATCTTTAAAGCCTGATTTGCACTCTCCTTACCAGCTTGTATGATGTATATAAATACATAAACACATGATATCAAAAGCAGAAATCAGGACAGAATTGTGGAGTAACCCTTTTGTGCATTTCTGTGGGTTTTGTTCCAGTTTGGGCCTTTTGTCTGAGAAAAGACAGAACTGTGGGATGATGAGGAGTTGATTGTTCTTCTGTTTCTTTGGTCCATCTTTACATAAGCCCGTGCCAACATTAGACTCCTGATTAGAGTTGAATGTCTGTTCTCATCTCTCTTCACAAAACTTTGATTGGGTTCATGTGGCATCATTATATTCTAAACTGTTCAAATTCTATGGTGGCACACAGCTTTCTATACGAGTTACTGGCTGTGGTGGAATGTAACAAAGTCAAAGTAATAAAGTTCTGTACTTTATTTAAAAATGTTGGGCATCTGTACTTAAGTAAAGTACATTTTATAGTGGATACTTGTCATTTTACTTTACAACATCTGAAATCAGGTACCTGTACTTTCTACTCCCAATACATTTTTGAACAGGACTGCAAAGTAAAAGTATTTTTCATTATTGTCTGCTGAAAAGGCTGAGTGCTTTACTTTTAACACGTTCGTTTGAATGCTAGAAAAAAAAAAAGTTTCTGTTGAACAAAATTCAACACAAATCTTTATCAAAATCACTTGAAATCATTGAAAATCATTTGAAGCTTTATTAGATCTTAAAATAATTTGAGCAACACACTTATAATTTTTACTCTTTAAGTGCCTTTTAAACTGATACTTTAATACTTTTATTTAAATAGATTTTTTCATGTGATACTTTTTACTTTTACTGGAGTGTTTTTTTGCTCCGGTATCTGCACTTTTACTTAAGTAACAAAATTGAGTACTTCTTCCACCACTTACTGGATCTATTTATATATTAAGATAGCTCAGAAAGCTATTTTTTCGTTAAAGTATTAAAAAGTATAGTGGGCAGGGGTTGCACATGTTTTGAGCCTAAACCTGCACAACAACTTACAATCTGGAGCTGGATCCCTGCTCCTGACAGGTTGACCCAGCAGCATTGAGGGTTGGGTCAAATGCAGTAGACTAACATCTCAGTGGAGAACCTTAAAGTGTATATGACAGATTTTTATGATTCTCTAATTTTTACTTAATTTGGTTTAATTATAACTATTGTAAATATAAATTACAGTTTTACACCAATCAAGAAGCAATTTCATAAGAGAAGTTGAAAAATACGTTGAGTTTTAAACATACTGATGAAAAGTTCAACTCAAATTACACACCGAATTTTTTTTTTTTAATTTATTTATTTATTTATTTATTTATTTTTACAATTTAAACATGATTTCAACAAAATAAAGGTGTTTTCTTAAAATTTGTATTTGTGAGATAGTAATATATGTATATGTACATTAGAGGAGTTTTGCTAGGTAATTTCCTGATGTGAGGTCACAATTTTCAACCAGAAAGCACAATTTTAAACCTAAAAAAATGGCTAAATTGGGAAAACAATCTTAAATATAATTATTATAACTTTGTTTTAATGAGAAGTCAAACTTGAAACTTACCCTCCACCAGTTAAGTAGTATGTAGTGCACCTTTAAGAATAAAAATAAAAGCATGCACAATTTAAAGGTACAATACGCAACTTTCTGGAAGTGGCATGTCACTTGCATGATTCCATGGAGATAGATAGCATATGTTTTAATACTACACTGTGGAATATTATAGCCAAAAAACAAGAGTTCCATGGAAACAAGCGCAAGGAGGCCCACTTCCAGACCAAATATGAGTCAGTTTTGTTGAAATGCAATTCTGCTCACATTAGGACACATGTTTTTCTGTGTTTTTCATTGTCATGAACATGACTCAGTAATAAAAATCATGCTTTTATTTTCTCTCTTTTTTTTTTTTACTGTGGTTTTAAGCACACATATGCACTAAAATAGAATTTCAAACTTTTTTTTCAGATTTTGGTTAAAGATACAAAAATAAGAAAAAGTGCATATAACAGGGTTACACATTTTATTAAAACATAATTATATTTAAGATAGTCTTCCAGACCTTTTCCTCAACATTTCTTCAAACTACCACTTAATGTAAAACTATGCTAAATATTTAGAAGACACTATCCCACCAAACACAGAAATAATTAGAAAAACATGAAAACCTGCCACGCACACTTTACCGACTTTAACACAAATGACGCACTGACAGACTCCATACTTCATGCATTCTTTATTAGTTCAAACATCACAGAGCTGCCAGAACAGTGACAGGACAATCATCTTCATCATCACAGCATCTTAAGGCTTTAGTCTAACAAGACCCACATCTACGGCACCATTGCATAAAGACACACCTTCTCTGCTCCGGGTACAACACAAGTATAGAACCGCTCAAACATTCACATTGAAAAAGAGTAAAAAAATCTTGGTATCAAAATCAAACATTGGCGTTAGAATGTTAGAATGCATAGACAAGTGAGGGTTGACCAGATGAAGCAGCCCACAGTTGTCTTCATCAACACTGCAAGAGTTAAAATGAGTTCAATGGACAATACTGATTTGAGTAGTTCTGACTTAGCATTTTTGTGTTGCATTTGTTTTGGGATATGTGGGTTATTGATAGAAAATTTAAAATCTGTATCATCATTTTTATGCATTTTTTTTCTGTTTTAAAGGTGCACTGTGTAACTTTTTGGTTGCGGGTCCGTCACCTGCTTGTTTCTATGGATATGGCATTGATCGGCCTAGAATGTTCTGCAGTATGGCATTAAACAGGTGCACCTTGCATTTATTCAATTACAACTCAAATATAACCAGAAAAACAGACATTCTGACTGTGAGCGGGGTTGCCTCTCCACAGATCTGACCTGTAACTTGGTCTAGTTTGGTCTCCATGAAGATAGAAAGCTTTAATATCACTGTGAGACATTCCAGATAAAGCAATAACATCTCCGTGGAGAAAAGCATTTGACGGCCCCTCTACCAGAAGCAAAATGTTAAGATGACTAACTCTGAAGCTTTGTGGAATTCATAAGTGGGTCCAACCTGAAGTTTGAATTGAAACTACTCAGATCTACTCAAAATACATTGGGTGTTAAAAAGACTTTTCAGAATTCAGACACCAAAGATATACATTTTTTTGCAGTGAACATTCTTCTGCTCAAACATCTAACAACGTGTCCTTCAGCCTTGTGACAGGTCATTATTCACATTGATTCAAGTTTGGACCAGTGGACGTGCCCAAGGCCAGAGTGTCCAGATGTCCTCCTCACTCAGGTCTGTCCCATATGTGAGAGACAGGGTTAGCAGCAGCAGCAGCAGTAGTAGTAGTAGTAGCAGTAGTAGTAGTAGCAGTAGTAGTAGTAGTAGTAGCAGTAGCAGTAGCAGTAGTCAGTCCAAAAGCTCCTTCATGAAGAGTGGTCCAAACATAAGGCTTTATTTAGTAGTATTAACAGTTTCACAAATGTTCAAGCATCCTACGGTCATATTCAGACACATTGTTGAGTAGTGTGTGTAGTAGTAGCAGTAGTAGTAGTAGTAACCTGGCTAGCCATACGACTTTCCATAGTATTCACTCTGCAGCAGTAGTTATGTAGTTAGTATTAGTCTACTTCTGCCTGGTTTGAATGAATGTTAGAATGAAGTTATGTTTTGTTTTATTCACACGTTTGAGTAACCCTTTATTATTAGTCTGTTTACAAAGCTCAAAATGCTCTGTTCCACCTTATGATGTCATGAAGCAGTAGTTTTACAACACCTACCTTTTACCTTGTGTTCTGGAGAGATTGGCAATTCCAGGGTTGAAATGATCCCAGTGAAGAATGGAGTGAACACATGGCATCACAAGGTGGAACATTGTTTTCCATGTTTTGCAGGGTTTGTGTGTTAAACGTGTGAATAAAACAAAACACAATTCCAGGTATGTTTTTGATGAGTAAACAACTTTATAATATAGATAATGTGGCTCACAGCCACATTATTATAAGTGGAATAGTCAGTGATTTTTTTCCCTTCATTGACATAAACAATTCAAGTTAAGTTCAGATACATTCTATAGTTCCTTCATCATGGTTAATTACATTGTAACCATCTGCATAAAAAAATCTGCTCACTGAACAGGTTTTGATAGTAATATTCTAATATAGTCATGTGCCAATGTGATTACTATGCATGCCTACAATTTCTTTCATTTTCTACACGCATTAGTGGGTACATCTGGTATTACTTTTTCTAATTTCAATCATAGCAAAACATGGCAAAAATCTGGTCTTTCAAAGCTGCCAGTTGCTGAGTTTTTTGTTTAGATTATTCAAAACGTTGCAAAGATATGGAGCATGCAACCACCATTTTGACTGTTTTGGTAAAAAAAATTCTTAAGACCGGACATGCTGCATTGCAATGAGCTTACCCCCTGGGACTGGTTGCTATGGAGTAATACGGATAAAGATAGATTTTCTCAGCACAGAACACAACAAGAGAGCTATATGGCTAGTCAGTATGTGGAGTGTAGCTGAAATGAATATCTGAAATCATATGGGCCCTAACCTTAACTACAAAACATTTCACCTTGAGCTCAGTCTCAAAAAAAAAAAAAAAAAAAAAAATCACACAAAAAAGTACTCAATTAATTAAAACAGTCAATACACATTTAAAAAGAACAAAACTTAAAAAATAACCATTACCTGATATTAATCTGCACAGTCAAAGTGCAACTCAACAACTACATGAACGCACAAAATCAAATCTGGTGCAAAAGTGAGATTTCTTCACTATAAAAAAAATACAAAATACAGGCATAAAACGAAAAATTGTCTGTAGGCTTCAGCAGTTACAATTTCATATTAGTGTTATGTCAGAAAACCCCATGTATTTGGTCAGAAATCCTCAGTCAGGTTGATCTGGGACTCTCTTGGGGAATAAGGCAGTTCATAAAGTCGTAATCATTAAAACTAACCATGGTTCTATGAATCCCAGATGACCGCCATGTAGCGGGAGGGATGAGATATAACTTAGTTACTCCTTCAATTTGAATTTGTGTTTCACTTCACTTTTGAACCCCACTACATATAGAAAACAACAAATATTTGTTTACAAAAAAAATATTAAAGTTTCTTCATTCCAATCATACTTTGGCTCAGGGAAGCTGCCGAGTACCTGCTGAGTACCAGTCCGACACCAAGGTCAGCGTGTAAAAAATAACTCCACAATCGCAGTTCTGGGTATTAACAGTAGCATTAGCCACAACACCATGAAGATTGCATGTATGGTTCCTTGGTCATGTAAAATATTGTATCGGTATAATGAATTGGCTTAGATACTTGCCAGTATCTTGAAAATCATGGTATCGGCGTTAAATCCATACCAGAACAGCTTTACATAAAACTTTGCCAAAAAGAACTAAATATATAAAACAAGGATTGCAACTACCTCTGTGGCAGCACAACCAACCAATCAGCTTCTGGAACATAATTTACCTTTGAAAATAAGGACCAATAAAAAAACAGTAGCACTTACATCCCGTCTCTAGGTTTCTGGAGGGAGTTAGAAATATTTAAAAAAATAAAGATCAACAACTACAGTACAGGCAGGTTCTGTAGACAAAAAATGTTCATCTGAATTGACATAGTTGGAGTGAGAGTGGGGGGCCATATATAGACTGTATATATAAATGGACATGCCGCTGTGTTCCAAATAGGAAGTGAGCATGGGGATGCTTCCGGCTCCGTCGGCTCTAATTTGATTGAAAAATTGTCACCCCTCTCTCTGAAACTGCTGCAGTAAGCCTCATCATTTTGGGCTTAAAATGTTCTCACTCTACATTATTCTGATGTTTTTATTTCTCTGTTTTGTCCGTAAAAAATCCCTATTCCTAATATGGAACTCGGCTCCAAAGTTACTCCTATAACTGCTAGCCTCGTGAGCTTCATTTGACTGGAGCCATACACTATGGGTGATGTCACACTCCCTTAGTCCACCTTCTTGATACAGGCTATGGGGGGGGGGGGGTCACTGAAGTGGGACAAATGGGGAGAGAGAGACAAGTGGACATTTTTGGGACAGCAGTGAGGCAGGTAAGGGGGGACACAGGGGACATACTGAACCACGTTGGAGTGACTTTAGCAGCGGGCAGCACTATGATCCAGGCTTGAAATGCAGGCTACACCCCACTCCGCTGCTGTGGGACATTTTTGGCGCGTTGGACATCATCATGATGCGGACAGCTCAAAGGAGATGAACTGCTTTAGCCTCTCCAGGTACTGCGCATAGAGTTCGATGTCGTTGTGTCCCGCCCCCTCCACCCACAGAGGCTCAACGGCACGTGGGCAGCGCTCGTACATGGCCAGCCCGTGGGAGAAGTCAATGACCTCGTCCTCCGTCCCATGGATGACCAGCACCGGGGACGCCACCTTGGACACTTTGTCGATACTGCGGTGAGACGGGGACACGCATGGGGGAGGAACGATTAGAAATAGGTTTGTGGAGGTCACACAATGAGCTTTGGTCTTGGTGGTGGGTTAGTGAGATGCAGTGTTAGATGTATCTGATGATTATAGGACTTCAATTAGAGGTGATAAAAAACTAGCAAATGAATGACATATGAATGCCAATATGTACTATTCAAGTGAAACTAAACACAATCATCAAGCAAATCATCTAAAAACTGTGCATATAATGCTTTAATAGCATCAGCTATTGTTCCTATTGCTTTTTGGCCATTTAGGTGCAAACTAGTTATATTTGCAGCCTTGTGGTCCAATTGCCACTGCAATTTTAAGTACTTGTTGGCATCACACATGACTTGATTACAGCCAAGTGTTGCTGACTGCCAACACCTGAATACAGGAGGAGAGTTGGAAGTGTGGATACCTATTAGACTTTTCTCATAAGTCCCCAACCATCCCGTCAGTTTCTTCGAGTCCTCCAGGTACTTCCCAGTTTAGCAGCTTCATTTAAAATGTAGTTGAGGGAGCAGTTTAGGTGTTTAGTCCCACTTTAATGTTGTGGATCAGATAATTGTCTCATTCTCTTGTGATACTGTGTGTGTATGTGAGTTTTTCCTCTCATGATATCAATAGGGTTTTTTTTTCATTATGTTAAGGTGGGCCTTGTGGTCTTGTGATTAAAGTTGGGGTTTGAAGAGAAATTTGAATCCCCCCATAGGGTACATTGTAAAAGGAGCAATTTGTTCTTAACCGTTTCTTCTTTTTTAGTATAAAGACTAATAATACTGTGCTGTCTGCATCTAATTGTTAAACATTTTATGGATTGCAAACACAGAATAAAATACATATTGACATGTTGGATGTGCAATGGCAGTCCACCCATACTTCACTTCAATGTCAGGAAAAAAATGATCTAGAGCTGTACACATTCAAAATATATGAATGTGATGTGATGTGAATTAGTGATGTGTCAAAGGGATTATGATGGCTAGGAACTAGTTAGACACATTTACACTACCAGTCAAAAGTTTGGACAAATCTTCCCATTCAGTGTTTTTTTGTCTTTATTATTTCTCAAAGTTGTCACCAATTGCTTTGTTTTCAGTCACCTGAAATGGTTTTCACTTCACAGGGATGAAGTTTCAAGGTCAAGGAATAACAAATATCAAAAGCAGTGATCAAATCAAGACATGGCTATTTTTCTAAAACAAGTTCAGTTCTTTTTTAATGAAAATAAAGACAAAACAAAAATGAAAAAGTGTGTCCAAACTTTTGACTGGTAGTACCTACTAGGGATGCAATGATATTTTATATAATATCGAATTGTTCGAAACTTGTGTCACGATTCGATACAGGTATTTGGTCAATGTGCACATGTCCCTCCATGTGCGCTGTGTTGTCATTTATTTTGGTCCGAAAGGAAAACAGGTATCACGGCGTCCTCCTCAGAAGCAGCAAGAAAACAGTTCCCTAGGGACTTACAGATGAGATATTCTAACAGAGGTGGGTTTTATCTTTCAGTCACTTTTTATTTTACGTTGATAGACCCAGGAATGACAAAGATATTAACTTTTAAATACTTTAAAATCGCTTTTGGCTCTACATCTGGGCTTTAATCAAATGCGCTCATATAGGCACCCGCGACACAACTCACAATATACGCGATCTTTTTTTTAAACTATCTCATAAGTTTTTCCTCAGAAAACGGTCTGTTGAGACATTTCTATGTAATATATATATAAGTTTGAGTGTTCAGAAAGTAGATGGAAGAGCGCTGTGTGTGTAAAAAGAGGGAGGAGTTACTGCCTGTCTCCGCTGCCGCTGGAGACGAGACAGAGCAGCGCCAACACAGGAGCCTGTGTGAATGCAGTGAGAAGAGAGACAGACTCAGGAGGAAAAGAAAAGAAATGATCATCCCAAGCAGTCTATATTAAGAGTAGACTGGCTATATTATAAAATATAAAATAGCCTGAGAAAGCACTGTTCTTATTTTCACTAAATAAAATGCTGTAAATCATTGAACCAAATGAACTAAAACACTTCACTAATATCATAGTGTTATTAAATTATACTCATTAGCAGAAAAAATTACATGAGGTTTTTTTTTTCACATCTTAAAACATATCAAAATCAAATCGATATTGTGACCCGTGTATCGAGATATGTATTGCATCGTGGGAAAACTGTATCGCTGCATCCCTAGTACCTACATCCTTCTTTCAAACAGTACCCCAGCTACATCAGTACCCAGCCCTATTTGAGATGTGAGAATTTGGGACCAATGAGAATGAGGCACATGCCCATCACACAGTGCTGGAGTGAGTTTGGCGATGTGGTGCTGGTACCTGGGGAAGGCGTCGAAGCAGTACGTCTTGCGCGTGTCTGGGAAGGCCACCCTGAGTCCGGACATGAGCGGGGAGTGCAGGATGACGGCCGCACACTCGTACCGCGCGGCCAGGTCTACAGTGGGCACGGTGCCAATGCTCTGCCCGTACAAGATGATGTTCTCTGGGGCCACGCCGTACCTACAGGAGCATATGGGTCTTAGATACATTTACATAAACTGGACTTGTGCTGTTACTAGGGTTGTCAAAAGTATCGAAAATCAGATACTAATCGATAATAAATCCAGCTTCAAAACTAGATTTGAGCAGGTATCGAATACTACAAAAGTCACATTCACAGGACAGAAATGAACCTTTCCTGAATAGCTTTAGAATGATCTTAAGCTGTATCAGAACGAGAATAAGACCACAGACCACCTGGACGACTGAGGGATTACACAGATATAAGCCCACAAGGTTAAGAAAGTACTATTATTCAGTGTGGTCTACTGTCTAAATAAAGAGTGTTTTTAACTATCATAATGGTATCGGAATCTGTATTGAGTCCCAAAGTACCCAAATACTTATCAATACTGAAACAAGTAACACATGTGAAAAGGAAACCATACAGATAACAGATAAAACTGGACCTTTCCTGAATAGTTTTACAATGGTCCATCTCTCAACTATACAGTAGGCACTATGCAACTTTTCTGGTGAGCAGTCGGCCATCATGGAGAATATTTTTTGCATAGCCTGAAATGTTCCCCATTATGGCATTTGTATTTACTCAATTGTAGGTGTTAATTGTTTAAAAATAAATGATGTTCTGTGAGCTGGGTCGCCTCTTCATAGATATGACCTATAACTTGGCCTGGTGGCGTTAACTGTTTGTCTATGTGACACCACCATTTATTCTCTGGATTGCATTGTATCGTTTAAAAAGTGTATCCTCAGCGTGTTATCAAAATTGGTATTGAGTATCAGACCTTATTCCTTATGGCAGTAATTTGCACGATTACAATAATCACATTGATTCAGTCAGTGGCATAAATGAGTTCAGTATCTTTTTATCATTTATATATTCTTCAGCAATATATCACACTTCAAAATGTGTTCTCCTGACAGGCCTAATACTAGAAATACTTAAAGTTCCAGTTAAAATTACTGCCTTTGATCATATAGGCCAATACAGCAGGAAGCCTGAGGGCCAACGAAAATTAGTCTGAGGGCCACATTTGGCTCCTGGGCCATAGTTTAGATTCCTCCGATCTAAACAATACTACATAATGTGTTCTTGGCATTATAATACCTACTGCACATTATGACTGGTATAGTTGTCATTCCCCAAATACTAATTGAGAGCAAAACTCATTTGAACAAGTATCAGCTATCAATTTGATACTGAATGATCTACTCTAAATCAGAACTAACTAAGACCACATGGTAATATATTAAGAAACTTCTGTTAATTTGGGTGTTGCAGAGACATTTAAGCGTTGTAACACTAGTGGCTGGTAGCAACAGGCAGGGCATATGGTATAAAAAACTTGCTAAATCATCACGCCACAACTAAATTAAGCAATAAACCAAAAGAAGCAGCATTATCAAAAAGCCTGTGTCTGTGCTCCATGTAATTCTGAACATTGAGATGATTTTGTAGTACACTCTTAAGCCATGAGTTATAGGTTTTCATTGAAAGCAGTGGTGCCGGGTGGACCGACTGACAGTACATGAGAAGGACAGGCATTTGACACAGTAGGCTATTCTGAGGCTGCAATGCCCAGTGTCCAGTCACGCTCATACCGGCCTCTTATCTCCTGCAATAACCACAATTATCAATGAGGCTGTTTAAAAGACACAAAGTCCAGCCAAAAAGTTTTATTCATCAAGATTCAGCATAGGTCTAGTGCAGAGAGTAGATATGCCCATTTTGTTTATTTTTACAATTGCATATGACAGGGTAGACTACTTGTTTCTTTAAAAAATAGTTAACATCATTATATTTAAACATGCACTAAAAATCTTATCTAGGTTTTTACATTTATTTAATTTTGGTGACATTTATAATTTTAGTTCCTGGTTGGACTTGGGCAGCTGATAAGACATACGTAGAGGCAAGTCCATAACTGTTACCTTTTTAGCAACCATAATATTAAAGCAGACCTATTATGCAAAATCAACTTCTCAGAGCTTTTAACCATGCTATAGTTGTTTTCCCTTCTCACTGACCCTCTAAAGATTGCTCAAACATGCGCAAATGACTCCAAATATAACTTCATGCACTTATTTTCAAGACGCCATGTTATTATCAACCCCCGTTTTCACCACTACTGCTCTGTACGTACTTTGTTCTCCAATTTTGACTTGTTTCTTTTATTAAGTTGATTTAGATGAATATTGACATTTAAAATGTGCAAATTATAACATAAAAATCCACAAGTGTTGTAGATTATAACTATAGAACAGCCTCGAGCAAAAAAGGTGCGCTTTAACAAGGGCCAAATCGTGTCTAAATTACACAGTAGTTAAAATTAGACCAATAAAAATGGGCCTCTGTTTTGGAAAATGAAGGTTTAAACTGCCAGAAAAATACCTTCCTTCAGTCTAAATTGTCTTTGCATTTTGCATGGAGGTTTTAGTGTTGATGACATAGATTGAGGTACTTAGTACTTCCGTATTTTTTGTATGTTTCTTTACAACTTTTTTCCAGAAATGGCAGTTTCCCTGATGTAAAACTATGATAAATATTAACCACTGGTACTATTTCACCAAACAAATTTTTTTATTCAATTAATTATAACCTTCTTGGCCATGTTTCATATATTATTACTGTACTTTTTAGTAAAACTTGAGTCTGCCTCTCTAACGCACTATGAGCCACAGACAGCCCACAGAGTCCTGCCCATACGAGTTATATACCAAACATATTAAAATTCTGGAGATTCTTAACGATTTTTCCAGGAGCAAATTAAAAATGGATTAAGCCCAGATGCCCTGGGGGAGGAGCTAATGGCCGCTCCAGGGCAGGACAGGAGCAGCAGGATTCATCTGCCAAAAACAAACACATCTGTGACATTCAGGCTTCAGTCAATACAGCGCTCACCTGTGGCAAGGACAAGAAAGTCTATAATGAGATTCAGAAGTAATGACACTGTCGTTTGTAAAATCTCTCAGTCGTCCAGGTAGAATCCATAATGACACTGTCTCACCAATGTTCAATATCCCACCATCTCACTAACCCGCTCAGGACTCCAGTGTTCTTGTGGGCACTGGTCCGCATTCTGCATGGCTATACTGGCCTTCAGAACTTAATATTAAGAGATTGTAAAAGAGATTCTGAATCATAATGGGACTTCCTGGTTAAATAAAATAATTTTTGTTTAATAGTTTCAAAGCTTGTGAAGGAGCAGATTTTTATTGAACTTCCTAGAGAACCTCTGTCTCAGCAGCTTCCCACTGGGCCTATCCATCCCCCTCTCTCCAATCATTGTCCAGCCTGGTGAGCTAATATACAGACTTATACAAGCTCATAAAGGCTGATACTGCATTATTAGCTCACAGGGTTAGCACAGTTTCCAACCCGTGCATTGCCTGCAGTAAACTTTTATGTGGTTTCCAGGAAATTACGCGCATATAAGGGAATTTAGGGGATGATTCAAACAACAGGTCCAGGCTGAGGTCCATAGAGTATAGTATAGTGCATTTAACTGTAAAAGTGTCGTGCTAAAGTCCAGTCTAAAGCTGTGTATCACTAGATACGGTGTAAGCGCTCCTTCACCGTGCAGAAGCGGGCGCACAGACCGCAGTACTCACTTGTTCCGGAGCACCTGCCAGGCGGCCTCGATGTCCGCGTACAGGTTCTTCTCGGACGGTCTACCGCTGCTCGCTCCGTAGCCCGCATAGTCATAAGAGAACACGTTACAGTTGATCCTGGAGCCTAGTCCAATGTAAAAGCTGCACATCTGGCCCAGGTCCACGGCATTCCCGTGAGAAAAGAGCAGCGTGTAGCGGCTGTTGGGCGCGCAGCGCACGAACATGCAGCATACGCGGTTCCCTCGGGTGCTTCTGGTGCTTAGCACCTCCACAGCATCCAGCTCCCTCTGGGAGTACTGCCAGTCCGCCCGTTCCGTCAGGTGCAGGTTGGTGGCCCCGTTAGCATCCGTGTGGATGGAGTAGGTGGGCTCCGGCGGGAGGAAGGCTAGCTTAGCGGCGATGCGGCTGGGACATGGCGGACAGCAGAAGAGCCAGCACAGCTCGCCCAGGGAGAAGCCGTTCATCCTGGGACCCTGCTCGGGCATCTGGCCTCGGTGTAGTGTTAAAGGAGTCCGGGTAAACACAGTTGGTAGTAGCGGTGCTATTTGTCAGACGAGGGCATGCTGGAGGAGAAAGTAGCAGAGGAAAGCAGTGGTATCTTTGAGGGTGACAGGTGCACAATGCTAACAGCTAACGGCTAAACCTGGTGCCTACGGCACACTTTGCTCAAATGATTTCTTCACATTCGCCGTATAAAATCTTGTGGACACGGATCGACCTCCAGCTCATGTTTTTTTTGTTTAAAAACGCAATTTTGAGAGCAGAAAACACCGTCCTACTAATTGTTGCAGGCTGTCCGCAAACACAAAGCTGAGCTTCTGTGTATCGACTTGGCGTGTGTCGCACATTGATGACGTAGGCATATTTTCTGGTTTAAAAAAAAAGAAAAAAAGTGTGTGTGTGTGTGTGCGTGTGTGTGCGTGTGTGTGCGTGTGTGTGCGTGTGCGTGTGTGCGTGTGTGTGTGTGTGTGTATTAATAGTACTTATTAACTGTTATTTTCTACTTCTGTTATTTTCTATATTGAAAAAATTGCATGCATTTTTATTTAATATCTTAAATAACCTACTTTAGATCCTTTATGAACATGATTGTTAGGCCTAATTGTGCCCTTAAGACACCTCTTTAACAATAGGATTTAGTTATAGGGTTATTGGCAACCCCCTGCCTAGTAGTTCTGAGATCATAACATTGGGACAGTGTTCAAGAAGAGATAAATGGTGTAGGCTATAAGCCAAATTCTACCTAAAATCCAGACAGTCCCTTCTGGCGACAATGTGGCTATAATTGAATGAATAAGATACACTGGAGATCCTGCAGGGCCCCGGGGTAGCAGCCTCCAGGCTGGTCAGGTGTCTCTCTGTCAGCAGGTGTAATCACAGACCATTAGCAGAGAGCAGACAGCAGCTGTGTGACAGCGCCGACAGGAGCAGGGATAATAGCACCATTACACTTTAGATCAGATTATCAACTCTGCATGGTCCGTCAGAGCTGATCTCTCTGCAGAGTGCACACTACTGTGTTGGACTCAACAGGAGGCACTATGTCCCACACTAAATGAAACGTTTAGCCAGAACAGTTAGCCTTATAATATTGTATAATATTGCACTTACAAACTCCTCAAACTCTCTCCATGTGGTAAACCACATCTGACTAAAGGAAATATGATCACTACCAACATCCTCACCTACACATTCAGACAGGCCAAGTAAAGTGCCTTGCCCATAGACACAACAACTACTGTAATTAGCTAATACAAATGATTCCACTATAGGATCAAGTGTAGTGTAGAATCTGTGGAATATGAGTATAAAAGAGGAGAAACAAGTTCATATTTGCTGGTTTGAGATTAAAGCATCATGGAGGATTTGGGGAGGCACATTTCAGATAAACTTGTCAATTTGGAGACACACGGGCTGCAAACACCGGCCCTGCACCACCAGCCCCATTCACAGACGGAGCACACAACAGCAGCTTATGCAAATCCACAAATCTCCCTCCTCACACACTCCACAGAGCAGTGACAGGCCTGCGGCGCGTGTGTTTAAGCCCACTTCAAATCAAACTGTTTTCCCCTATATGAGCCATGATGAACTGGCTCACTGCACTGCCTGATGATGCCATAACCACGCTGAAAGCACAGAGGGACGATCTGGGCCTGTCATGACCATAACTTTTGAAAGATATATTGTTTCATAAAAATATCACAATAAATGATCATATTGAAAACCATTTTATGCTACAAATTTTTGTAACACTATAGATCAGGAGGAGTGATGCCGCGCACAAGTCAGCTCCATAGGGTTCTTCTCAGTAACAGGTTTCTCTAGCCTCCATTGCACGCTTTGTACTGGCTTTAAAGGGCTAAGCTCCTCTCTCTCTTTCTCTCTCACCCCCCCTCTCTCTCTCTCTTTCACACACACACACACACACACACACACTCTCTCTCTTTCACACTCTATTCTCTATTCACTCTATTCGCTCATCTCACTCTCTCACTGTTTCTCTCACTTTCTCTTTCTTTGTCTCATGCATATAGAATTTGCAGGTGAAGTGCCGAGCAAAGGCTTATCCTCACTCTGCTTATCTCCCCTCTCTTCCCCTCTCTTCCTCCTCTTCACTCATCCATCTCTCTTCCACCCCAGCTTGTACAACATCCATCCTCCTCTACACCTTTTCACCTCTTGCACCTGTTCTCTTGATAATCCGTACATACAAAATCCATCTGTTTAGTTGAGCGCGCTGATATTGCGATTTTTTAATATATTTTTTATTACTTTTTTTTTTTTACTTGTTCTTTTTTTTACTTGATTCTCTCATCATTAAAGGTAGTAATAAACACACATAAAGGTGCACTATGAAACTTTTCAAGACGGTACTTCAGGGCCGGTTGTTTCTCTTTTGGCACACAAGGCAAGATTTCGTATGGTACCCCCCCTGTAAAACATAATCTCATATTTGAGTATTTTTGCCATGACTTTTATATGTATTCGGTCCATAAACTGTATATATAAAAATCAACATAGCTAACGCACTAGCCGGCATGTTCCAAATAGGAAGCAGGATCTTCCGGCTCTTATTGACCCTGGCTCCCATTGACTTACATTGGAATATTGTCGCCCCTCTCTCTGTAACTGCTGCTTTGAGCCTCATCATTTTGGTCTTAAAATGTTCATATTAACCCGCTCTACATGATCCTGGTGTCTTTATTTCGCTATTTTGTCCTATCCTATTCCTAAATAGAGCCTGGCTCCAAATTCACCCCTGTAACCACTAACATTGTGAGCTTCATTTGAGTATGGGTGATGTCACACTCACTTAGTTCACTTCTTTATACAAAAATAAATAAATAATAATAATAATAATAATAATAATAATAATAATAATAATAATAATAATAATAATAATACTGCTACTTATAATACTACTACTACTACTACTACTACTACTACTACTAATAATAATAATAATAATAATAATAATAATAATAATTTCCTCTTCTTCTTTTGTTTGTTTTGGAATGTTTTTTTGTTTTGTTTTTTTATGTGTGTGTGTGTGTGTGTTTTATGAAAAAAAAACATTGCTAAGACGATTAAAGCATGTGGAATTTTATTTGAACATATGTTGTTTATCTTTCTATGTCTGCAATTTGGCGCCCTCTCCACCAGACCAAGGTCAGCCCCTAGGTGGCCTATTACCTACATAGAGATGCTATGGCTTTACCTGTGATGTTCTTTATGTGGCATTAAACATATTTATCTCCATGGAGACGCCACTATGCTAGATTACAGGTCAGCTCTGTAAAGAAGACTACACTAAGAATGCAGTTTTTCAAGGCAATAACAATCACCAGTAAGTTAATAAATACAATATATATGTTAATGGCATACTGTGGAGAATTTCAGGCAAAGCAACAATCTCCATGGAGACAAGCACATGACAAATCCCCCACCAGAAAGATTATATTGTAAAATGTCTTGCTCAACAGCACAACAACAGTGAAAGGCTATGTGTGACTTTTGTCATTTCCAACAGTTAGCTTCCTTTGACCTTTGACCCTCTGATGCAATCTTTTCTATAAATAGTGTTGTTTTTGAGCTGTCCACATCGGCCTTTTCGTGCCTTGCCCAAGTGTTAAATCAGTGGTTGGTTGCATCTATGCTCTACCAGCATTGTACAGCCTGGTACGGGACATTCCGTGTTTTAAAGATATCATGTTATATGATGAATGCATTTGGTCAACCTTTAATTTATTTCTTTCACCTCAGTGCATGTCTAGCGTTTAAGAGCACTTAAATCATTGGAATGGTTTCCTGCTTTGAGAAGAGGAGTACATCTTGAGTGGTAGTGTTATTTATATATTTACAATCAGATTTTTGGATAAGACTTGGGTTTTTTTTGTTTTTTTTTTCCTTTTGTTTTTTTGAGAATTATTACATTGACTGTCAGAAACAAAAAGCCCCCTTTAAAGGACCTGTATCTGATTTCTTTTCCATGAATTTGAGCAGAATTTGTCTTGTCCCAGCACAGATATATTGTATAAGCAGCTCTTGAGGACAAAATAAGTCAACTGTGTACTGTCTGTGTCTAATCAGAAAGCGTTTCACCCTCCGAGAATCAGGAGGTTGGTTGCAAAACTCCTCTCTAGTCTCTGAAAGTTGTAAAAAGCACTCGCAGTGAATAATTAGAATTCTTGGAAAGCATAAGGTTAGAGAGGAATAACTTTGGAACACTGCAAAATGTTAACTAGTTCTGTTTTTCAAATCAGTTAAGATGAATGTTGTTGTTTTTATTATTATTCAGTATAACATTTCTAAAAAGCACAAATTCTTATCCAACAGTCACGACTGAAAATAATAAAATAACTTTACACCAACATTTGCCAAATACTAGGCCCACTAATGGCTCTACATGATGACACATATTCTGAAGTAATTTTAGTCTTTTATTAATTATTATTATTTTTTTATGGTGTTCTCCAGTTGTGAGCACCAGCTGGCCCCTCAGTGAAACACTAAACATCCAGACTGCGAGGGGAGAATGCGGGCACCCTTTTCCCAGAGACAGTGTTCGTCATGGGGCCAATGAGGCAGAGATGGGCAGCTGTCGGCATCAGGGTCCCTCTGACTGTGGCATTTACACCCAAGACAGGGGCTGGAGCAGAGATGGCCACGATAGCAAATAATTGTACTTAAAAGTGCACTGTGTAACTTTTCTGAAGAGGGTCCTCAACCTGTTTGTCTCCATGGAGATGTTAATGCTTTGGTTTAAATTGTCCAGAGTATAGTATCAAACTCTCTCTACGAATCTAACCTATAATTTGGCTTACAAGTGTCCATGGAGATTCTTAAGTTTATGGCCATACTGTGGAAAATTCTTAGCACATCTACAAGTGACAGACACTCCACCAGACAAGTTACACAGTGCATTTTTAAAGGCCCTGATTTTGTCTTAAAATGTGAAAAGCACTAATTCGTTTTATACAGTTTGCAGTGGTCCAAAGTTATTCCTCACTTACCTTACGCATTCTGAAAATCCTAATCATTAATTGACATGAGTTTATAAGCAGAGTTTTGCCGTGACGGTAAAGCTAACAACAACAGCAGACAGCATGTAGTGGACATATTTTGACCTCAAGAGCTACTTATACAGTATATCTGTACCGGGGCCAACTCAAATGTACTCATATACATGGGAAAAAATTTGTTAGGCCTACATGACCTAGTTTTCTGGTTCATGGTCCATCAAAATGTTATTGCTTTTCTTGGAATGTTCCACAATATGGTTATTTATCTACCTCTCCTTTATCCAATTACAGGCTTTTATTGCCAAAAATACTTGGTTTGGTGGCGTCATCTGCTTGTTTCCATTGAGACTGACTAAACCTTATGCCATGTTGTGGAACATTCTAGGCAAAACAAGGTGGCCCATATTACACTATTTTCAGATCTGTTATAATGTTGTTTCTTCATCACAAACATACCTTGAGTTGTGTTTTGGAAGTGCTCCAGTGTTTTTAAACTCCGTACACCTTCACTAGAATCATTTGGATGATTTCAGCCCTGGAATTGCCCATGTCTGCTGAACTGAAGGTAAAAGGAGCGGTTAACTTGAAAACTACCGCTTCATGACATCACAAGGTGGAACAGAGCATTTTGATTGTTGGAGATGTAAACAGACTAATAATAAAGGCTTACTCAAACATGTGTGAATGAAACAAAAGATAACTCCAGGTGTGTTTTTAATGATGTAACTACATTATAACATGTCATTTTCGTGCAATATAGGACTTTTAATGCATTATGGGTTCGAAAATTTGATTCATTTGACAATAACTCATAGCTTATTTGTCTTTTCTAAATGGATTAAAACTGTAATTTCGTCATTGTGGAACAAATAAAGTTTTATCCTAACTTATTTTATATTATACAATGAAATAATGTGCAAAACTTTATTTTCTTACACATAATCCGCAATCCCCTATAGTTCTTGTGTACGCCTACTGATAGTGGTACATGAGTGGGAGAGATTGACACTGAAGAGGACCATGGTGACGTGTAACAAAGAAGTGTTTATTGCCACGAGCACAGTCTGTTACACAAAAGAACGGCCACATTGGAGCACTTTATACAGGGCTGAGTGTACACAGACAGACTAACTAATGCCAGAGTTACGTATGTACCACACTGCACACAATATCATTAGATCTACACAAAACATGGACTGTGTGAAAGAACAACCGTTACATAAAAATCACCTTTATTTACAAAAACATTGAGTGGAGGTTTTAGCAAAAGCCTGTGTCCGAGCCATCCCACCAACAGTGCGCACAAGTCCACAGTCCCCCAATGGCAGCAGGTCAGTGAGGGCATCTTGAGGAGCACTCCAGAACGCAAAGAACCACAAGGAGGGCTCTTCTTTCTGTGATTGTGGTCTGCTTTCATAATGTAAGCTTTATGAAAATGACTACATAAACTGAGAGAGGTAGTCTGGCTAACCTCTTTGAATTCTGTACAGTGAAAGTTTTCCTGGGACACCCTTGGCCTAATGCAGTATTAGGATTCACCCAGTCCCCCTGCTTGTGTTTGCACAACCGAGAGCTGTCAAATTGAAACATGGTAAGCTAGTTCCATAGTCAAACTTTCTGAGATTAATAGGGTGAGTCTTGCTGGCTTTAGAATTAGCATCTTGATTGCATGGTACAAATAAATATTGAATGCATGTACTTGTGTTACATAAGTCTCCACCTCACCGGATGGTTCTTGGCCAATAGAAAACAACAAAACACACACGTCTAAATCTCTGTCCGCTTAAAAGACATGTTTCAAATCATGAGTCAAAAACAGGTTTTAGTTTGAACATTTTGCTCTGCCTGCTTAGTCCTTTCTGCCACTGTGATATTGCACCATGACACAGATTAAAGATGCATTATGTAACTTTTCTGGAGGAGGGTATGTCACCTGTTTGTCTCCATGGAGATGTTATTGCTTCACACTATGACATTAAACTTACTGTCTCTATCTCCATGGAGACAAGCGGGCGATGCCACCATGCCAAGTGACAGGTTGGATCGGTGATAAGAACCCCGCTGACAGAAAGTATGCTTGTTTTTCCAAGGTATTTTCTTAGCAATAAAAACAGAATTAATGCGAAACAGATCAGTTTAAATACTGTAGAAGATTCCAAGGAAAGCAGTAACATATCCATATTCAGCAGGTGGCTGACCCCAAAAAAACACACCCTTACCAAAAAACTAGAGTCCATTTCACAAATATTCAACCCCTCAGTGTGTTTGTGTATGTGAGTGTGTAAGTATAAGACCTACAGTTGGAAAGTAACTGCCTTAGGGCCAACAAGTCCTTAATTCACAGTCCCAGTCCTCACTTCCTCCTATGAGACAAAGCGTGTCAAAATAGATATGGGTCAAAAAACGTGACAGAAAAAGTTCCTACAGTGTGGAACCCATGTTCCCGGGTGTTTGCAGGGACTGGTTCAATGTTGATTCTGACAGGCACTCCAGTTCCACGCATGGTTCATGGATGAGTGCACATAGAGCGCTATGAGCAGATGAAGGAATGGTCAGAGAGGAGAGCATTGCTTTGGCATGCTTCAGAAATCATCACACAACAAACCGTCCACAATGTAGGCAATTGGATGCTGTACAAAACACTGTTGTCAGGCCGGGGCAGGTGTGTGCTGAATGGATGCATGGGACCTTTTGGAGAAAGCCACAGTGTTGCTCTGCTGCAGGTTCCTGGAGAGCTCAGACCATGGACAAAGATGTGGAGCTTCAGTGCACTGAGGAGTGGATGAGGTATGTGCTGCTCATGACACTGAGGTGACCAGTCCACAGGAAGGGGCAGGGCTACTCAGAAAAGGGAGGGAACATGCCCAGGTCTGCGAAGTCCTCAATGTTGTAGTTTGCTGTGCCCTGGGTGGGGTCTCCTGCCATCGGCAACATGTCCTGTGGAGGAGCACATCATCAGCACAGAACTCTCCAACTGTGAGAGGGCCTACAGAGAAGAACTAGACAAGACCTCTACAGGAGCTGCTGTTTTTATGTTACCTGACTGTGGAGGTAGAGTGTGTGTCACCTGGAAGACCTCGTTCCAGCTCGGGGTGGAGTGTGAATATTACCTGGAACAGCTCTCTCTGGCTGGAGGTGTATGTTACCTGGAAGACCTCTCTCTGGGGGTAGAGTGTGGATGTTACCTGGAAGACCTCGCTCTGGCTGGGGGTGGAGTGTGTATGCGTCTCTCCCGTCTGCTGGGTGTGGTGCTGGTTCTGCCACTGGGACCACACCTCACTGGGGCGTCCCTGGAACTGTGCGCTATTCTGGCTGCTCTCTCCGGACACGTCTAAACACAGAGCGACACGGACCCTTAGTGCAGTGTTACAGGTTAGAATGTTCTCTTGTGAGGTGAAAAGAAGACATAAGAATGGAGGGTTGCAGACCATTCAAAAAATGCTTTATAAAAATGCTAGTTTGGGAACGATATACCACTGTACCAGTAGGTAAATTTGTCCTCTGCATTTGACCCATCCTTCAATGCCACTAGGCTAGGGCCTTGCAGGAGCAGTGGATGCTGTAGTGCAGCCCCCAGGGACCCATTTCTAGAGCTTGAGGTGGGTTTAGTCAGATCTACCTTAGCTGGAGGATTTGACTCACTGTGCATTTTGGAGGTTGATGGGGCGGGGGAACCCACCCAGATAAAAATGAAAAACATCGATGGGAATCCAGGGAATCCACTGAAGAATTAAGCAACTTGAAACAGACTAAAAGAATAGCTGCAAAACAGTAAGATCCATCTCATATATTCATCATCAATGTGATTTACCAAAGGCAGTGGTGCGGTTGGTGAGCCCGGAGTAGGCGTTGCCGCTGGGGGAGGATGTGGCAGGTGATGACAGGGGGCTGTAGGAGGCAGGGTCTGTCTGATAACTGTGCCCAGAGCTGATCCCAAACGGACTGGACTGGGCTTTACTGGACTGTGGAGGACAAGATACTCACATAAATGGGCTAGGTAGCTAGTGTACAAACAGTATGTATTCCACTTTATGTATGGCAGTATTTAAAGTGACAGTGTGTTCTGACCTGTCCAGAGAAAGGGGGACGGGTCCCAGACCAGCCCACCTGTCCAGGGTTCAGCTGTCGGGAGATCTGAGCCAGATTCTGATTGGTCGATGCTGACGGCTGAATGTCGTTCACACCTGGGACGTGGATCACCGAGGAACTGTGAGAAAGTACACAGGTATTTGACATTAAAAGTACAATCTCCAATACTTTCAGATGCCCTCCCAACCTCTTATTGCTGATTTGTTCGATTGAGATGGGTAAAGATAAAATGTCTGTTGTTGATAATATTTACAAATAGAATACAGGAGTGATGATGAATTAATACCGTACAGTTTAGTAGGTTTATTGCACTAGTAAAAATATGCACTATACTTTATCTTAAATATAGTTCCGTAAGATATTTACCATGTATTTGAGCAAAATGTGTCTTGCCCCAGTACAGACATGTTGTATAAGCAGCTCTTGAAGTCAAACTGTCAGCTTCGTGCTGTCTGCATTTAATTATAAAGCGTTTTTGTTTTTTTTTTGTCTGATGATCATGAAGTACGTGTTAGCATGCTAGCTATTGTTAGCTTTACCGTGATGGCAAAACTCCACTCTGGCTTCTGAAAGTTGTTTAGAAACCCATCGCTGTGAATAATTTGGATGTTGGAATGCATAAGGTAAGTGAGGAATAACTTTGGACCACTGCAAAATGAAGAATCTGGTACACTGCCTTTAATTTGCAAAATAATATATTTTAATCTATATAAAATTAATATACAAAATTAAATGTCATAATGTTATGTTTTTGTGCAGTTTACATATTAATGGCACATACCTGAAGCTCTTCCCTGAGTGTCCCTGTGTGAAGGAACTCTGGGAGTACAGCTGTCCTCCTGCTGTGGACGAGGGGACCAGCATCTTCTTGTCCCCAGCTGGGCAAGAGGCAACAGTAAAACACACACACACGTCTAAATCTCCATCCACTTAAAAGGCCTGTACCTGATTTCAAACATGTTTTAGTTTGAACCTTTTGCCCTGCCTGCTTAGTCCTTTCTCCCACTGTCACATTGCACCATGACACAGATTAAAGATGCATTATGTAACTTTTCTGGAAGAGGGTATGTCACCTGCTTGTCTCCAGGGAGATGTTATTACTTCACACTATGACATTAAACTTACTGTCTCTATCTCCATGGAGACAAGCGGGTGACACCACCAGGCCATGTACCAGGCCGGTTCTGTGGAAATGGCTGGACAGAAAGGGCTGGACTGTGGAAAGCTGACAGGAAGTATGCCTTTTTTTCCAGGTATTTTTTTTTGTAATAAAAACAGAATTAATGCAAGACAGATCAGTTTTAATACTGTGGAAGATTCCAAGGAAAGCAGTAATACACTATATTCATGAAGACAAGCAGGTGGCTGACCCCCCACTAGAAAAGAAAACACCCTCATAAAAAACTAAAGTCCATTTCACAAATATTGAACCCCTTAGTGTGTTTGTGTGTGTGAGTGCGTAAGTATAAGACCTACAGTTGGAGATGGCCGAGTACATCTCAGCGAAGCGTGGGTCCCGGTCCTGGGGAAATAGCCCCTCAGACTTGTCCATGGTCTTTCCGGCCTCGTGGACCCCACTGCTGACGCTGGCTACTGGAACCTGAGGGCCCCCATACACATACATACACACACTATTATATACACATGCTGTGTCTTTAGGCAAGACACTTCACTTCTGCGTTGCCTAGTGTGAATATGGTTTGTGCGTGAATGACGGTGGTGGTCAGGGCGGCTGATGGTGCAGATAGGTAGCTTTGCTTCCATCAGTCTGCCCCAGGGCAGCTGTGGCTACAAAAGTAGCTTTCCACCACCAAGTGTGGAATGAATGAAAAATTACTACAGTGGAGGTGGTGGTTATTGGTGTCTTCCATGTTTATCTAAAATGTCAGAAGTAGTAAACAAAGAACAAAAAAAAACATTGAATGAGAACGTGTTTAAACGTTCGAGTGGTGGTGTACGTACCACATACACACACATACGCACACACACATCCATACATACAAGTGTTAGGTAATGGCAGGACAAACACATCTGTCCCAGTGCAGGCGCAAGCGTTCATCAGGCCGGTAATGCCGCTTGGAACCATGACAGAGGCAGACAATGAGAAACAGATGGAGCCAGCACGCCACCCTCCCACAGCGGAAACAGGGGCACAGTCCACTGCTCCTCATCTGGCCCTGTTGGTCTTTTGTCGACTAATATAATTTATCAGAGATTTCAACAATGGAATGTTTTGATGAACAAAAGTAAATAAAATGATAATAACATAATCAATGAGGAGTATTGTCAGCGGTGACTAAACAGAACTGGGAATAGCTAAAGTTGTACTGTAAACTAAATTTCATGCACTGACGCAGTTAAAAGTTCCTAGCTTTCACAAACCCTTTGGTAAATGGGAAAATCGTAAATGATCAGATTTATATGGCACTTTTGTACTAGTGATGGATTATCTGTGCAATCTGAGGATTTTCCCAGTAATGTCTTTTCAAACAAACTCTTGGAAAAATTTAAATAGAAGAGCAATTACGGTAAAATATGGCTGTATCTTTACACAATCATGCAACAAATGATTTTATATGCCAGATAAACACACTTCGTTATTATTTTTACAAAAGCGTTGTAAATTTTATGATCTTTACTTAACTTAAAGAGGAGATAACACAATTTTAAGGAGTATTCATTGTTACCACATATCATATTTACAGCACCTACATTACCTTTTATTGTTTGGATATTCACCGGAAACACCGTCTTAACATGTAGTTCCAGTTTCATTTTTGACGTTGAGTCCCTGCTCCCCTCACACCCCCTTCAGGGCACTATTACAACTATTCAATTATTACAACTATTCAATTATTCAATTGATGACAATCAGACAAAGACAAAGATCAGCACAGAGACACTAGGGGTGAGGCAGGGTGTCTTGCTCAAATACACAACAACATTCATAGTTGGGAGCTGAAATCGCACCGCCAGACTGTAGGTCAGTGGATCAGAGGACTCTACCAGCACACTACACCGTTAATATTCCCAAAGCAGTCTGATTTTGTCATAAAGTGCTGCTTTTACAATAATAATTAAAAAAAAACAAAAAACACATTAAGGATAATAAAATTATGTAACTGGTACAAGGGATGTCAAAAGTATCAAAAATCAGATAATAATCTATATTAAAACTGGTATCGAAACGAGTCTATTCCTTAGTATTGAAATTGAGTTTGAAATTTTAGTTTTGCTACAGTATGAATGAATTAAATATAATAAATATTTGACCTATAATAAATATTTGATCTAATCTTGGGAAAAAAGAAAAGAAAAATAAACTCAGCCTTTATTTTTGACAAGATTAATCTTGGTTGTTTGGCGGTGTGCAGGTGGACACACTGGCACAGTGAAGTCTAAATCAATCAACACACACGGTTTATGAGTCCTCAAGGCTTCACCGAGCCTGGCTATTGGTCTGAAAAATAAAAACCCTGTTTGTCTACACAAGTACTTTGAAATGAATAATGAACCCCTGTGATGCCATAAACATTCTTTTATTGTTAGCGTTTCCAGAAGAGCATTGTCATGGTTGTGCTGACATGCAAGCCGTGTGGCGTGCGCTTGTATATTTGTGATGGGAACATGGAGCTCAGCTGGTGTGGGGCCAGTCATCAGCCCATCTGTGCCTCCCAAACAGCTCAGACTCAGAGAGGCTGCTGATTGTCCATGGCTGCTTTACACGTAACATTTCTCACATATTTGTCTAATCAAAGCCTCAATATTTTAAGATTATGGCATCAGTGAGACAGGCTTTGATTATATTAAAGTGATGTGAAATTCTGATTCATTACAGCATAATAGGCTTTGAAAAAAAAAGCAAGCAGAATTTGTACTGAATAACATATTCATCTATTTGGATGTTTAAAAAGAATTTTCCATGCAAGTCATGCATGGAAAATTCACCCCTTACACAAAAAGTGTACTTCTTAAACGAAGGGCTTTATCAGTGCTACTTCTGCATGAGGTGTGTAAATTATATTATTTGGATCAGATACAAATAAGAGTGGAGGAAAGACTACTGAAAATGTGTACTAGAATAAATATAAAAAGTACACATGAAACAATGAACACAAATTTTGAAGAATTGTAGATCATGGTTTTATACAAATTTTGATCTGTCAAAAAGTGTTAAACTGACTTCAGTCATTGTAAACCTCAGTCCACATATACCCTGAGTTCTCAATCAGAGCAGATGATGCAGTGCTGACAGGTACAGAAAGAAGCAGAGACAGCAGTGCATTAACATGGTTAAAAGCATTCAATGTCCATTTTGAATAATATGTTTCTTTTAATCTTTACATCCCCCTACTCCTGTTTCAAGAGCTAGAGGAGGGTTCCCTGCTCCCATTGCTCCGTTCAGAACAAACAATTATTCCTATTGTATACTGAGACTTTTCAAATACATTATCAACCAAATAAAAGTTGAATTATGGTGACTGAAGGCTTCTAAAAAGATGGCAAAAAAAGGAGAAAATTTAATTTGTCAACTGGACATAGTTTATTTGGTTGAATACGTTTCGCAGCTCATCCAAGCTGCTTCCTCAGTTCTGGTCAGATGCTGGCGGACACTGCTTTATATCTGCCTGAAGGGAGGAGCTTAATTACAATGAAAATTACTCTGAGACAACACATATTTAAATACAGTTTCAGTTGATCAGGTGATACAATATGGAGTTGTTAACAGTTTCTGTTAGTCATGTGAGTCTATTCAATATGGAGTGGGAGTGGGGGAGTAGTTAGCATATCCATTCAGGGCCATGATGGGTGTTTTCACACCTCTGGACCTGACCTGGCTAGTCCCATTGTTTTCCCAGTTTGTTTTGATTTAGGTTTGAGGATAGAGTTATAGATGGGAGACAAATGATGTCTGAGACCCCCATTTCTGTTCAAGGAAGGATT
This sequence comes from Taenioides sp. WSHXM2023, assembly GCA_029959045.1. Taxonomy (NCBI): domain Eukaryota; kingdom Metazoa; phylum Chordata; class Actinopteri; order Gobiiformes; family Gobiidae; genus Taenioides; species Taenioides sp. WSHXM2023. The sequence goes on from CM057091.1 coordinate 28,862,902, forward strand.
CTCTTTCTTGACAAAAATAGCTTCTTTAACTCCCCTCTCAAACCAGTTCTTTTCTCTGGCCAAGATCTGGACCTCGCTGTCCTCAAAGGAGTGGCCTGTGGCTTTTAGGTGGAGATGTACGGCAGATTGCGGCCCACCCTGGTTTTCCCGTCTGTGTTGATACATCCTTTTGTGAAGTGGCTGTTTTGTTTCTCCAATGTAGCGCTCACTGCAGTCTTCACTACACTGAATGGAGTAGACCACATTGCTTTGTTTGTGGCTCGGAGTTTTGTCCTTAGGATGGACCAGTTTTTGTCTTAAAGTGTTTGTGGGTTTGAAATAGACTGGGATTTCATGTTGTCTGAAGATCCTCTGTAGTTTTTCGGAAACGCCAGCCAGGTAAGGAATAGTTACACCCCTTCTCCTGGGCTCTGGTTCTCTGTTGTCCTGTTTCTTTGTTCTCTTCGTTTTATTGAAAGCCCATTTAGGATATCCACAAACGGAGAGGGCTTTCTCCACGTGTTGTTCTTCTTTCTCCTTTCCCTCTGCGCTTGTAGGCACCACTTGGGCCCTGTGATGTAATGTCCGAATGACTCCCAGTTTGTGCTGAAGTGGGTGGTGTGAATCAAAAAGCAGATATTGGTCGGTGTGTGTGGGCTTCCTGAAGACCTCTACCTGGAGTCGCCGGTCTTCTTTTATCGTTACTGCACAATCTAAGAAGGCCAATGTGTTGTCCTTGGCATCTTCACGTGTGAATTTGATGTTCGGATCTACAGAATTGATATGTGCAGTAAAAGGTTCCAAATCTTGAATTTTGATTTTTGAGAAATTATCATCAACATAACGATACCAGTGCGTGGGTGGAGTGCCTGGATATGAGGCCAGGGCACTCTGTTCAAATTGTTCCATGTATAAGTTTGCAATGATAGGGGAGACCGGTGAGCCCATTGCACAGCCGTGGATTTGCTTGTAAAAGTTTCCTCTGAACTGGAAATAGGTGGTACTTAAACAAATTTCCAGCAGTTGGCAGATTTGGTCGGGTGAAAGTTTGGTTCTCTCTTCTAGCTTGGTATCCTCCAGTAGTCTCCTCCTTGCTGCCTCCACCGCTACCGATGTAGGGATACAAGTGAAAAGAGAGGTCACATCAAAGGAAACCATTGTCTCATCCAGGTCAAACTGGAGATGCTTGATTTTGTTCACAAATTCGGCTGTGTTCTCAATGTGGTGCTCCGTGTTCCCCACCAGCGGAGCCAAGATGGTTTTTAGGTGTTTGGCCACATTGTACGTGATGGAGTCTGTGCTGCATACAATGGGTCTGAGTGGTACTCCTTGTTTGTGGATCTTTGGGAAATCCACGGCTGTGCAATGGGCTCACCGGTCTCCCCTATCATTGCAAACTTATACATGGAACAATTTGAACAGAGTGCCCTGGCCTCATATCCAGGCACTCCACCCACACACTGGTATCGTTATGTTGATGATAATTTCTCAAAAATCAAAATTCAAGATTTGGAACCTTTTACTGCACATATCAATTCTGTAGATCCGAACATCAAATTCACATGTGAAGATGCCAAGGACAACACATTGGCCTTCTTAGATTGTGCAGTAACGATAAGAGAAGACCGGCGACTCCAGGTAGAGGTCTTCAGGAAGCCCACACACACCGACCAATATCTGCTTTTTGATTCACACCACCCACTTCAGCACAAACTGGGAGTCATTCGGACATTACATCACAGGGCCCAAGTGGTGCCTACAAGCGCAGAGGGAAAGGAGAAAGAAGAACAACACGTGGAGAAAGCCCTCTCCGTTTGTGGATATCCTAAATGGGCTTTCAATAAAACGAAGAGAACAAAGAAACAGGACAACAGAGAACCAGAGCCCAGGAGAAGGGGTGTAACTATTCCTTACCTGGCTGGCGTTTCCGAAAAACTACAGAGGATCTTCAGACAACATGAAATCCCAGTCTATTTCAAACCCACAAACACTTTAAGACAAAAACTGGTCCATCCTAAGGACAAAACTCCGAGCCACAAACAAAGCAATGTGGTCTACTCCATTCAGTGTAGTGAAGACTGCAGTGAGCGCTACATTGGAGAAACAAAACAGCCACTTCACAAAAGGATGTATCAACACAGACGGGAAAACCAGGGTGGGCCGCAATCTGCCGTACATCTCCACCTAAAAGCCACAGGCCACTCCTTTGAGGACAGCGAGGTCCAGATCTTGGCCAGAAAAAAGAACTGGTTTGAGAGGGGAGTTAAAGAAGCTATTTTTGTCAAGAAAGAGAATCCTTCCTTGAACAGAAATGGGGGTCTCAGACATCATTTGTCTCCCATCTATAACTCTATCCTCAAACCTAAATCAAAACAAACTGGGAAAACAATGGGACTAGCCAGGTCAGGTCCAGAGGTGTGAAAACACCCATCATGGCCCTGAATGGATATGCTAACTACTCCCCCACTCCCACTCCATATTGAATAGACACACATGACTAACAGAAACTGTTAACAACTCCATATTGTATCACCTGATCAACTGAAACTGTATTTAAATATGTGTTGTCTCAGAGTAATTTTCATTGTAATTAAGCTCCTCCCTTCAGGCAGATATAAAGCAGTGTCCGCCAGCATCTGACCAGAACTGAGGAAGCAGCTTGGATGAGCTGCGAAACGTATTCAACCAAATAAACTATGTCCAGTTGACAAATTAAATTTTCTCCTTTTTTTGCCATGGATTCTACCTGGACGACTGAGGGATTTTACATGCTTCTAAAAAGAGAATATTTACTATGAAAGTGTATTACTGATTAAATCAAATCAAAATCTTTTTTGATATGATCAAAAATGTAACTCATTACTGCAGCATTGCTAGAATTATACTCAATTACAAGTACAAGTTTAAACATCTACTCAAAAAAATACAATTACCCCAAAAATATTTATGTATGTAACTCATTACAAATATTCAATAATATTTGTAATGAGTTACTTTCCACTCAAGCAAATCTCCTCACAGTATGTGGTGTGAAAAGTGTGACCACTGCTGCTGGTTGGTGTTTGAAAGCTGGGACTGGCTGTTTGCAGTGAGTGTTGGTACCTGGGACAGGTCGTAGGCACTGAGCCCATCTCTCTGGTGCACCTCCAGCTCTGCCTGCTGCTGCTGCTGGAGCTGTCTGCAACACAACAACACAAAACCCGTCAAACTCATACTGGCATTTCACTGTCATGTGCTTTTGGAATCCAATACACTTAGAAGTAAACTTAGGTGAAGACACTACAAGCAAAATTCATTTTTATTTATTTTTTTTGTTTTTTGGTCAGTTTGGTCTTTCAACATATAAGCTAATCTGCACCAAAACCAGAAGCTTTACTATTTGATTTAATCCAATTTCAGCCATTGATTTCTATGGGTCATTGTATGGGTCATTTTTCTCCTATTAGGACATATGGATCACCCCTTGAAATAATACCTACATACACTTTGCAATTGTGTATTTAACAAGATTCTGACAAATTGTCCAGAATGATATTTTGATATCCAGTTCCAGGGCTGATTTATTAAAGTTTTAACTCCAAAAATTGAGCAAAATTTGAATTTCTGGGCCAATTTTCACTAAGATTTCATGTTCCTCATTCTTATTCTTTTTTAAATTCTTATTCTTTTTTATCTAATATGACAACAAAATTAAGCAAGAAATTGCAAACTGGCTCATGCATTTTTCTTTTTTAAAAGGTACAGTTTGGGAGTTTTTACACATAAAATGCCTTCTTTTTATATAAAAAAAAAAAATGGCATACTGTATATTCACCTGCAGTGTCTCAGCCCAAGGGCAGGGAATAAAGGAAAGAAATTTCATTTTTTAAATCTTTATAGGAAAACCTTGAAACTAAAAGGCTGTGCGGGCTTTCACTGCTCTGTTCATTAGCTAACTAACTACACTAACTACACTTGTGGACACTCACCACTCCACTGACTGTAATGCCCCCCAAAAAAATCAGGAACCTATCAACAGTATATAGCAAAACTAGGATTTATACTAACCGTTAACCAGAGTTTTTTAGTGACACTTCCTTGCCCTTGTTCACTAGCTAACATCATTATGGGTTGGTATTGCACACTGGATGTACTGTATATTGTTTTAACAGTGCTGAAGGGGACACAGCCATTGCAAACAGTGTCCAGATGACCAAAGTACAAAATAAAAGGCTCACATTAGAGTTGAATCAGTAGAAATGTGTTGAGTGCATGTCTGTGTTAGAAGTGTCTGACAGAAACAACATTAGTAAATAAAACAGGTGCACTTTCTCTTGATGCGTCTCAGGGACTACAGCCTGTCAGCTCCACACATGAGGAGGAGCACTCTGGACTACCAATAATCTAATAATCACACACTTACACATAACCATACCTATTTGTATTTACAATGCATCACAATGTGCAATATGTAATGTTAATAGTGGTGGGCCCATCGCCTGCTTGTCTCCACGAAGGTGTTATAACCTTGCCTAGAATGTTCAATATTATGACATTAAATATATCTATCTCCATGGAGACAACCTGCCAAGTTACAAATCAGTCTGTAAGATTACATTTTAGCAACACAAAGAATGACATCGAATAAACGCAAGTTAGATCAGTTTAATACCACACTATGGAACATTCCAGGCAAAGCAATAACATCTCCATGAAGACAAACTGCCATCAGAAAAGTTACATAGTGCACCTTTAATTAATAAAAATAACAAGTGGATGCCTATTTGCCAATCCTTATCTCCTAACAGGCGCTTCTTGTGTGCTTTAAGACATGTTAGAATGTTGTTACCTCTTCAAAAACACATCTGGATTTGTGTTTTGTTTCATTCACATGTGTCTGACTAATTCTTTATTAGTCTGTCTATATCACCAATGCTCAAAATACTCTGTTCTTCCTCAGAAAATAGCTTAATATAGGTCCTTTAAACTGTAGAATATAGTGATGTAACATAACCTATTTGTTTGTGTGAGGGCGTCCTTACTTGACGTTGGTGTTGGTGCAAATGATGTACTCGATTTCGTCGGAGTAGGGGTTCTGGAAGGTGAAGCTGCTGGTGCGGATCAGCATCCACTCTCTACTCTTCATCCTGAAGCGGTACATGACAGACAGAACCTGGCCCTTCAGCTTCACCACCTGCAGCAGAACAACAGGATGAAGGTCACAGGATGGTCAGATATAGGGAGGGACTGTCTATCAGTGCTATTATCGGTATTGGTGATATTGATACTTTGCAGCTGATGTAATCAACAGTCTCTGGTGCTCTGGGGGTGTGATGCTAACTGTAAGCTTTTTATTACACTTTAATCTGAGCTTTATTTTAACACGATCCAACCATAAAGAACTGACTTGTTTGGAACTACAACAGGTGAGATGATTTGTGTGCTTAAACATGTCTCTCACACATACAGTTACAGTCAAGAGCTATCTAACATTAGTTTTTCAGTTACTCACACTCAAATTTTTGTTGAAAATCAAACACCTAAACAAGATCATGAACGCCTGAAAATGTAATGTAATGTAATAGAAATCAATTTTCTGCTTTTTCTTGAGTTTTCAGACAATCTTAAACTTTTTTTTGACCATGTTTGCTCCTGTGTGCATTGTGTCACCATGGTAACTCCTAAACATTCTACCATTAGAGATTCATGTAGTATACCCCCAGCATGATGTCACAGTGAAGTATTAACTGGGAGATTTTTTGAGCTACATCAGTATTGGTTCAACATCGAAAAGTTCCCAGATATTTAGTACACATACATTTTTTGTAAGCTACTGTACCCATCTGTGTGCGGCTGATGGGGCATATTGGGACCCTCACATCTGTCACTCTACAATAGTATCTTACCACCATTGAGTATGGAGTGAATGAATAATGCAATGTGTCCAAAAAAAGCATTGTACATTGTAAAAATTATTATTAAAATGGAAATAGAAGAGCAGTGAAGATGTGGCTATATGTTAAAAATACAACAAATTACATTCAAACCCTCATAAATGATTTGTTTTTACAAAAGTGCAAATTTAATCAACTTTACTTTACTATGCAACTTTTAAGTAGGAAGTCAGTCACTTGCTTGTTTCTATGGATATGTCATTGGTCTGCCTGAAATGTTCCACAGTATGACATTAAACAGCTCTACTTTACATTTATTATTGCCCAAAAATACCAAGAAAAACAGGCATTCTGACTGTGAGTGGGATTGCCTCTCCACAGATCTGACCTGTAACTTGGTCTCCAAAAGCATTTAACCGACTCTCCACCAGAAAAGTTACACAATGCACATTTAAATGTACGAGTCTTGCTACAGATTTTACTTTCTCAATTATCAATATGAGCAAGTATCAGTTAGTGGCCAGAACAGCAAGATGAATATCGGGTATTGGTATCTGTTCCATGTTCTAAGATGTCTTCCTCCACTCCCTGCCCTCACAATGACACAGTGTGATCTGGCTCTGTTGTATGAGACTCAGCCTTAGAGTGGACAGAGGGGGTAGTACCTGCTGGAAGCTCTCCCGTAGGTGGCTCTGGTCCTCCGGGTGACAGAACTCCAGTATGTCTTTGCCCAGTAAGTCCTGCACACACACAAATGCACACAGACATATGCTCACCATAAAACCAAAGAAAAAAAATCAAGTGCTGCAAGTGTAATATATGTTTAAAAAGTAGGATTCTGAAAGTACACACTGTAAAAATTTCCAAGAGCAATAACAGAATGAAATATGACTTGATAAACTTATACAAGAATCCCAGACATTTCAGAACATGCTTGAAGAGTTCTAAACTACAAGATTCAATAAAAGACCAGATATTTTGTTATTTGCAGAAGACATTGCATTACCTAAAATAATCACAGCTTTTGGGATTTGATAATTGCGCTAATTCAAACAGCAATTTTGATTTGATCGCGATATATAGTGCAGGCCTATTCCATATGTTTTATTATCACAGCCGTACACAACCAACAGAATACTTTTTGCATTCATTAATTCCAGCCTTCAACAGCGGAATTGTGATAACTTTGGTCTAATAAGGAACAGAAAAAGCAACTAGATTATCACATTATGCAATATTTGATTACGTGTTATTTACAGAAATAAGGGCTATACAAGCTACAGTGATTACCTCATCCATCTATTCTTTGTCTTCTGTTTTAAATGTACATCAGGTTACAGCACTTTAATCTGAACCTTTGTTTGTAACACACAATTTAATTGAAAAGGGCAGAATCCATCTTTACATGAACAAAGTTTTGTTAATTAAATAAACAAAACCCCATGAATTCAAAACACATGTTAAAATTAAACTTCACAATGTCCAAATGTAATTATCAGAATTTCAAGAGTAACACAATCTCCCCAGTATCATTTAGGCAAACATCAAAAACACATACAGCAGTGTGATTGAATGTGAATGGAGAGTTACCATTGCTTTTTAAAGTGCTCTATAATCACATCAGTGTATTTCCAATTACAACACTAGTTCTCAAATGGTATTTCGTGTACTACAGGTGGTACACAAGCTCATGCTCAGTTCTACTCTTTGCTGACTTTAGAGTCAGTGTAAACTATTGTTGTCCTTCTTTGGTTAAAGTTTGTATTGAAACTGTGTAGTCCTGTTTTAGACCTGGTTTAGCCCTAGTTAAGACCTAGAATAATCCAGTAACTTTTTGGGCAGGTTTAAATCTGGTGGTAGAAAGTATTGCAGAAGCCTGCGGTTTGTACGAAGAGGCGTGAGGGTAGAACAAGCTGAGAAATCAAACTTTTGTTAAATCAAGTTGAGTGAAAAGTACAGACTTCTTCCCTGTCCACAAATGTAAAGCACTTATCTTCTCCATGTTTTTCAAAAACAAAACAGTTCATATTTCTGCTATAATATGCTGATGTATGTCGTTCTGCATTGTTGTTTTGGTTTGTTTGGCAACAGTGGGAGCCAGTTACTGCTGCGCTAATGCCTGTTTATTTACCATCATTATAGGACCTGGGACCTGGAGACATGAACCCTCTCGACTCACTCTAGACATTATGATAGTATTGTTCATTCAAGTCAAGCCTGTCTACGCTTCTGTTGTAGGGAGTATTATACCTCTGATGATGTAGGCCAAGATAACAAGGGCTGAGCTGGCAGTGTGGGGCTGACACAATGTTAACCCTAAAACGAAACATCTCGACTGCCCTGTAAGTGCTGCCTGCTGTAAACCTGTCAGACACTAAACACGGCACACGCTGATAGCATTAGCATGTCCTCTGTCTACAACATCTGTGCAGGAGGAATGTGACACATCTGAAGCTGATCTAAAGACACAACACAGGATCCATATGTCTGAGCCTAAATCCCAGAGGGGAAAGTGCAGAGGGATAGTGGAGTGTGCAGCTTTGAGTGTAGGGCTGACCTGGGGCTGGTACCCGATGACGTTGATGCAGCGTGGGTCCACAAACGTGATGATGCCGTCTGAGTTGTGCCTGGACAAGAACTCAGTGGGCACGGACAGGCCGTTCATGTCCATGGAGACGGGAGAGCTGGTCACCTGGACACACATGCAGACTGGTTAGACAAGGCCTGCACCATAAAAAGATCTGATATTCAATAAATATGTTTTGTATTAGGTTTAGGTTAGGTGGATGTGCAACTTTTGACTGGTCTGTTTATCTACAAATTTCAAATTCTGTATTCAGGGACTACAATATACTACTTGCAATATAAGCCACCTGCTTGTCTCCATGGAGATATTATTAGTATGCATAGAATGTTCCACTGTATGTGTATAAACATATCTATCTATGCAGACAAGCAGGTGAGGCCATCAGGTCAGCTCTGTGGAGAGGTGAGCTTGCTCACAATAAGAATACATGCTTTTCAGTGTTTGAAGAACATCTGTGTTCTGTGTGAATAAAGGCAAGATAGATAAGTTTAGTACAGTGAATCCTTCTGAGGAAAAGCAAATACCTGTTTATTATATTTGTTTATTTCAGTAGGGGATATACATCTTATAAGGATACATCTTACTATGAGCACAGATCTGTCCTGTAACTTTACGTCGTTTTGGAGATGGATAAGTTTAATGTCATACTAAGGAACATTGCACCCAAAGCAATAACGGAGACAAGCAGATGGATTTTGCAGTGCACCTGAAACTAAAAAACACTTATAAAAACATATTTTATGCATATTTGTGGCTTTATTTCTCTCTTAAACATCCATTTGGTCACCTCAGGATATGTTTTTCACAGTTTCTAACATTTGGAATTTATATTTCCTAAACTTCACGTCCGTTTCCGATGAGGCTTGTTTAGAAAGTAAACAACTGAATTCCTTATCCACTGTGAATGTTATGCTAATAGAGTCATGTGTTTGTTGTGAACACAATTTGACCTCAGAATGAGTCCGGTGATGGTTTATGGGCTTATAAACTGTGTAGGAGAAATACGGATTGTTATCTATGACGCGACTAAACAGGCAATATGCAAATGACTTTAGTTTAACGGATTACTGAAACAAGACACATCTTCAGGTATGTTTTTGCTGAGAGGACAACAGTATAACATAATTTAAAGGTCAACAAAGTCAATTTAAAGTCTTTAAAGGTGTGCTGTGTAACTTTTCTGGTGGAGATTCGGTCAAATGCTTTTCTTCATGGAGACGTTACAGTATGGTGTTAAACCTTTCTATCTTCATGGAAACCAAAGCAGACCAAGTTACAGGTCAGATCTGTGGAGGGGCGACCCCGTTTTTCTAGGTATTTTTGACCAATTAAACCACCTGTAATTAAGTAAATGTAAGAACATATGACATATCCATAGAGACAAGAACGCGACGGACCCTCAACCGAAAAGTTACACAGTGCACCTTTAACACTACATTATATGGCGTTTCTGATAAAAGCACATGAACAGCATAATTTCTTCTTAAGACTCCTGCCTCCATTTTAATAAGCCATTTTTGCATTGGCTTTAAACAGTATTCTCAAAACCTTATTGAGTTTATTTATATTTTAATGATGACTTGTATTATTTATTCTATTCACAACATTTTACTTTGATGGGCCATAACAGAGGCGTACGCAAAATCATTAAAGTGCCTCCAGGATTCATTAGAAACATTCAATTTCAGACGCAACACTGAACGCATTCATACAGCCAGTGACTTCTTTTGATAAGATTAATTTATGTTTCAAATTATGCACATAATAATAATTATATATTGTTTTAGAGACAGCTGAAGTCAACGTAGCACTGGCAGACTGGATGTGTTCATAGGCTGAGCAGAGATGCATCAGCACGGCTCTAAATCAATCCAGACTAAGGCCAAAGCCACATCAAACTGGCCAGTGAAAGCGTCAGTGTTGTGGGTGAGCGGTGGAGCGGTCATGGGGCAGAGTGATAGCAGACTGTTAGCTAAGCCTCCCATGAGAGTCTAGCTGCAGCCACTGACTGTAGAGAGTGGAGGTTTGAGCAGGGAGTAGTGTTGTCATGATACTAAAGTACTACTACTCAAACTCAGTAGACTCGACTCTCAATACTGATTATGATACCAAAAAAACAAATTCAAATTGGCAGAAAAGTTACACCTTTAAATTGTAAATACTTTCTTTTATATTACCATGTGGCTTCAGTCGTAGTCATAGTTGTCCAGGTAGGTTCCATAGTGGTCCATGGGCTTATATCAGTCTATGTGGTCTCACTGGTTCTGATACAGCCATAGACTGTATATAAATGGACATAACTATCCCGCTAGCCACCGCGTTCCAAAAAATCTCTGTAACTGCTGCTCTGAGTCTTGTCATTTTGGTCTTTTTTTTCTTAGTTATTTTGTCCGTAAATAAATTCCTATTCCTAATATGGAACTCTGCTCCAAATTCACTCCTTTAACTGCTAGCCTCAAGCTTCATTTGCCTGGAGCCGAACGCTATGGGTGACGCCATACTCCCTTAGTCCACTTCTTTATACAGTCTATGGATACAGCTCAAGATCATTCTAAAACTATTCCGGAAAGGTTCATTTCTGTCCTGTAAATGTAATTTTTTTGCTTTGATACTTGCTCAAATGAGTATCTAGTTTCGAGGATCAATTAGTAACTGATTTTCAATACTTTTGACAACCCTAGCAGGGAGCACAGTACATGGCACAGACTGAGCACAGAACTGACCTGCAGACGCCCGATGGCCACCAGACAGTACTTCCCGCCCTGGCCCGCCTCTGTGTCCTCGTCTGGGATGGTCATACCTGCAAAGGAGGGAGTGCGGTAAAGAGAGAGAGTGAAGGAAGCAGAGAGATGTTAAACTTGAATTTATTACTTTAAATTGATGTAGAGAAGAATCCTATATCCAATACAATTCTATGAGCATGCGCTTTAAAGATCATGTTACACAAGCCATGCTATAATGCTGTTACCTCCTCAAAAACAGACCTGGAATTATGTTTTGTTTCATTCACACATTTGAGTAACCCTTTAGTATTAAGCTGTCCTTGGTGTTACATTTTACCTTTGGTTCAGTAGAAATGAGCAATTAGAAGTCTGAATTAATCAAGATGATTCTAGTGAACACGTATGGAGTTTAAAAACACAGTGGAGCACTCCCTGTATTACCACATAGCATCACAACGTGGAACAGTGGAAGAGTGTTTTCTGTTTGAGAGAAGAACACATTTAGGATTTGTGTGTTAAACATGTGTGAATGAAACAAAACAAAAATCCAACAAGAAACCACCTTATAACAGATCAGAAAATATCCTAATATGGACACTTTAATGGTGGTGGCTCTTTTGCTGCTTTTGGTTTGTCACTTTTTGTTCTGTAAATATAAAATAAGTAAAGGTCTTAATTTGTGATCTTATACATTTTAAAATAAAATAAAATACACAAAATTGGCTCCCATTAAAAATCTGAAATGTTCATGACTAAACACAGAGCACAACAGGAGCTTTCACAACAGCCTCATGCTCTGTGGAGCCTGCCCGTTTCCATGTTCTGCCCTTTAGAGCGACCAGCCCTGCTCTCCACATGGGTCACTCTCAACGACACAATCAGGTGACTGCTCATTTAGCTCTGTTCACTGACCACATGCTTACTCTGAGCATGCAGGGGAGCTCAGGTGAACGGTCATTACTGCTATTCACTGACCATCACGTCTGACCATACAGGACAAAGGAACCAGGTGCACGAGAAACAGACAGCACCCATGGTTCACTCAGTGTGAAAACAGTGCCAAACACTGACTGAGAAGAAGTGCAATCCAAGCTTCACTCAAGTCAACAGAATTTGAGTCCAAGTCTCAACTTTCACACAACATCCGTGTCATTAAAATATAGTTTGAGTCAAGGCAGTTGAGTCATGATTAACTTCTGGCAAGTCTCTTTAAAATTATTTTATCTATAGAAAAGATACTTGTTCATTTTAATTTCATTAAAGAGGGGATATTACACCTCTTTGGGGTATTAATTGCTAAGACTTTACATATTTAGATCACCATGTTACCTTGTATAGAGGGTATGCAGTCACGTGACAGGAAGTTGTCAATCCGCCATATTGACGGTCTAATCATGACTGACCGCCAGTGCTCTAGTGACAACAAAAAGCCGTCTTTTACTCATACTAACTTCACTAATCACCGAGATAGTAATCAGAAGAAAAGATATGAGGACAATCTTGCTAATCTGAACATATCGGACCCCTACAGTGTGCCCCAGGTCCTTTTTACAGCCCTAACAGCGGTAGATTCTGTCCCAGACCTTCAGTGGCCAGATATTTACAACTATAAATTTCCCATCACACTTCACCGGGGAGTATAAATTTATAGTTTTCATATGGCTAATTATTAACCATTAAATGAATAATAAATAAATATATAATAATACAAACATACACTAGAAAAGCACTCAAGAGAGCGCAGACCTCCGCCAAGCCCCATTTAACGCAATGCTAACGAAATTTTCAAAGTGATCCAGAATCCAGGATTTCTTCTGGATCATCACCAAAATTTAATCATCTGTTGCATTTACAGAGGGAACATTTCCTGAAAATTTCATCAAGATCCGTCCATAACTTTTTGAGTTATCTTGCTAACAAACAAACAAACAAACAAACAAACAAACAAACAAAGAAACGCAGGCGAAAACATAACCTCCTTGGCGGAGGTAATGATATGTTAAAACTTTGTGAATAAAGACCAAAAAAGTGATAGCTATGTGCAAAAACATACAAAAACACTGCAACATCTGATAGTTACACTGTATTAATAGTAATTAAGTCTTCTTGCTTACAAATGTGAAACCACTCAATGTGATTGACCTACTAGTAAAATTGTAAAGATAAAATCAAACCACACCTGATATGAAGTGTCTGCTACAAAGCCTGGAGTGTTTGGTTGGTTCCCAGGGCTTGTCAGCAGTTTTATGATGGGCTCGTCTAATCGCAGCAATCCACCTACTTCTGCGGTCAGGATCAGACTCAGCAGGAATCCTGTACAGCTGAATGTTTTTATCTTTGTCCCTTGTCTGAGAACACTGATAGGCACAACATTTCTCGGGCATTTTGTGACTTTATGACGCGTAATTTAGAATTGGACAGTGTGTTTACTATGGCGGTCTACGGAGATCTGGACCGCCGGAAGTGGATCAGGGGAAACCTGTGACGTCAACTGCATACACTCTATACCTTTGTATATATTTGCCAAAAATGACATATTAAAATGTTTAATAAGTTTCAGTTTCATTTGTGAAAATCTCACTCCCCTTCAGAGCGCTATCACAACACAACTGGCATGCATTTCGCTAATGAAACTACTGCATATTGCATCAGGTTTGTGAAGTTGTAGTGTATTATTTTGTAGCATGCTTTTGTATGTTTATGGAAAAGAACAGCGCATGAGCATGGGCTTGTGGGCTTGTGGGCTTGTGGGTTGAGTCTGCTAACCGTAAGGAGCATTTGAATAGGGCCCAGGAGAGACTGCAAGATTACTCACTTGCGGATGACATATAAAACCTCTTCAGGCATGTTTTTGATGAGGGAACAATGTTGTAACATGGCAGAAAGCTCCAAAAAATCTATTTGGCATAAAACCTCCTCTTTAATGATGAATCAAGATTATAACAGCGTTGATAACCAAAGTTAATTTATCAAATGTATGTCTCCCTTGAGATTATGATTTTCTTCTTTTTAATTTGTGCCAAAAAGGCTACGCCACACTGCTAAATCCTACATGGATGTCTGTTTACGAAAAAAAAATAAAATAAAATAAAATAAAAAAGAATGAAATAAGCACAAAGCAGTGGGTGGGTATGGGAGGGTTAGGCATAATGTGGATTTTTGGATGAATGTCTTCTTGAATGCAGGAGAATAAAGATTAAAGAAACATGCATGAATCAGTCTAAATACAACTTCAAGTGGGTAGATGAGAAGGGAGAACCAATATAACATGGAAAAAAATTGATTTTGCATTAGGGTTGCACGATTTGGGAAAAAGTTATCTCATTGCTATTTTTCTAACAAGCTTTGCCACTGTGATTAGTTTTGCAATTAATGCTTTAATAATAAGATTCTGTTCAAAGTTTACATTTAAAAAGAAGAACTGACAAACTAATATAAAAATCAAATTTCAGAGCAGATCTAAACTACAGGGGTTAGCAGGGGTTTTTTTGCAGAATAAGACAGGATATTTTGTTGTTTGTGGAGAATATTATGATACTTTTGGCCTTTTGTGCATACTATGTCCTAGTTCAGTCCTGGGTCCTGCAAAATAAACCATCTCGGGTCCCCTTTCCCTCTTCACACCCAGGGGCCCGTGTTACCTGCTGGGGGCCAGGCTTTGATGTATCCTGTGCAGTGGACCACCGAGTACTGCGCCTCTCCCTCTTTGGATGGTCCCAGCCCGTTCCTGTCCCACACAAACAAAGCACCAGTCAAAAAACATGGTTCCTTCAAACAACACAAGAGCCAGTGCTTTTCAATATCTGAGGGAAAACATGGTAGAAGGGTTGTTGTTGGCTGAGAAGCACTACTAGAAGAATGCGGAGTGATAAGGGGAATAGAACTCAAAATATACAGAGGTGGGTATTTTTTTCTGCTACTTGCACTTGAGTAATCTGTACTACTAGAAGTAACTGCATCACGTCATCCTTAAAGTGGAACAAAACACTAAATTCACTTTTTTCGCTACTAAATTGTGTATATCGTGTCTTAATAGCATTATCTACTGTTCCTAGTCATTTTTTGGCTACTTTAGTGCAAACTAGGTAAAAAAAGCACCTAAATCTAAGTTTGTGCTACCTTCAGTGGCCTCTGTAACTTCTAGTAGTAGGTGACATCACATAGGACTGCCCTGATTAAAGCTGGGTGTTTCTAATTACAAACACGTAGCTGCAGGGGCGGCGCTTGGAGTGTGGATACCTGTTTAACCAATCACACTGTTCTTTATACCTTTAGACCTCGCCCCGTCCTCTCTCACGCTCCCCTCACTCTCCTCTTTAATCCTCCAGGTACTGCCCAGTTTAGCAGCTCTGTTTGAAATGTGGCTGTGGGCAGGGTTTAGGTGTTTAGTCTCACTATAAGTAATATTATTGTGGAGTATTGTACTGCACCAACTATAACAGTAGCACACATTGAGAGCAGTTCTTGGTTTCCTCATCACAAACAGACCTGGAGTTATTTTCTCAAGCAGAAAACACTCCACTTTGTGATGTCATGTGGTAATACAGGAAGTGCTCCACTGTGTTTTAAACACCACACACCATAATTTCAGCCTTAGAATTGCTAATGTCTACCAACAACTGCTAACTTGAAAACTACCGCTTCATTACATCACAAGATGTAACAGAGCATTTTGAGCTTTGGATTTGTAGACCAGGATTACTGAACAATATGTGAATGTAACAAAACATAACTCCAGGTATGTTTTTGATGAGGTAACAGTGTTGTAACATTTTAACATAAAGTTCACATGAGTCAATTTTGCGTAATATAGGACCTTTAAATGAAGGTAGATCAAAAGAACCGAACGATATTTTGATAGGGCACTTAAATAATGTTTTTTTAAGTAACAGTACTATGACTTGAGGGCAGTTCTGTACTTCCATAACTAAAACACATGTATTCTTAAGTTACAAAACTATTATGACCTTATTATTATGATGTCTCTTTGCACAGTTCATAAACTCAGGGCCATTTAACATGGCAAAGATTAGTCCTGGGATAACAGGATATCAGCATGTGAAGTGTTTACCAAATTAAAGACATATTTCCTTTTACATGCTTTTATACTCTTGTTTAGGGGTGTCCAAACTGTTTTCACCCAAGGCCACGCATTAAAATAAGGGTTCATTTGTAAAAACAGAAGTGCCATTTGAAAAAGTCACCGGAGGCGTGCAGTTTCAAGTATTATTCCATGCCTCTTTGATTAATTCCACTAGAAATCGTATTCATTGATAATAATTTTGGTCATTTTTCAAAACAGAGATATCCGGTTTTGGAATTTAATTCTTCAAAGCAGAGGGAAAATCAATAATATTGATGCCCTCCTAAAATAATGGCCTAAGTCATTTTTCCACATTTTTCAGGAAACACCAAAAACTGTACCAATAGGAAACAGTACAACATGTGATTATGTTTTCATCCAAAAAGATAATAGTAATAGATAAGAAATTATATATTAACACTTTGAACAGGACTTAGGCCATATTTTCTATGGCTCATGTGACACTAAATTACTAGGCCATTATTTTTGTTGATATTTGTAGCAAATGTTGCCATTTCAATAAAATGGCCTAAGTCAAATTTGTACCAAAGTTGGCTGCTGCTCTGATCCATGCAAAAAACTCTGGTGGCCATTATTTTAGGATGGCGTCAATATAATATTTAGATTATTGTGGCACTGCACACTACTGCATACAGATATGTTCAGCTTGTTTTGTCTCCACTGTAGTACCATGTGCACAGTATATGCATATACGCTCTTATAGTTCGCACTGGCCTGGTCTGAGGCAGATATTGTACAGTACCTGTATCGTTTCCTCATGTTGGAGAGGCGGTTCAGAGAGATGTGGTCCAGAGGAGCGCTGCCACACCTGTACACACACAGACACACACACACACACAAAGAGAACACAACTGTTACACTCTAAGGTTGTCTTCACACTGCCACATGTTCGGCTGATACAAAAGAGCATGGTGTGAACATAACAGACACATTCTGATTCACATTAAAAGCTCAGAGAGCGCTTCAAACAGGAGGTCTCAGAGCAGCTCCACTCGCACTTTGGACCGGAGGGAGTGTGGTGTGAAGGCAGCCAACCTCGGGTCATAACAGTGCTTAGAATTGGGCAAAAAAGCTCTGGGATCATGTATTTGTATTAATGGGCGCTGCAGAGCTACTGTTTGACACGTTTCTCTGGCATTTTGCATCATCTTAAGTGAGACACTCTCTTCTGCTGTCATCAGGACATACGGCCTTCACATTGTGTTTTGCCTCAGGTGAAAGACCACCATGTTTAGCACCAATGAGCGTGCACTTGCATATTTATGGGTCTCCGTCTGTCCAATTATGGTGTGTTGTCATGGAAATAAGTACGGCGATCAGCTGATGGCCTCTCACATGGCTCATGGTGCATGTTTGGGGTGAATTTATTTATTTGACTGGGACAGTGGATGGACAGACATGATACAACATGAATATAAACACACGGATTATAGCCAAAGGCTAATTTCCATCCCAAAGGACGCACAGTGTATGTGAACAAGACTGAGCTAAATCTAGTGTTCACTGGGGTCACACTAACATGTGTGACAATGACCTAAAACTGATCAAGTGCACCAGCCAAAGTTACAGGCCTGTGGCCCCACTCATAGTAAGAATGCATGTTTTTGAGCTATACAGTTATCATCAAATTTTGGAAACAGGCAGATGACAGATCAGGTCAAAATACGGGTCAGCCCTGTAGCGAGACGACCCCGATAAAAAGTTTTTCAAGGTATATTTGAACATTAAAAACATCTGTAATTTAAACAATGTCACAATGTTATGTAAGTTTAATGCCAAACAAAATGACATTTCAGGAAAGCAATAGCATTTCCATGGACCCAAAACCAGAAAAGTTACACAGTACACCTTTAACTAACCCAAAGTTTAACTATTTTCCTAAACTTAACCAGTATCCTAAGGGCCTATATTATGCTATTTTCCATTATAATGTTGTTTCCTCATCAAAAAGATACTTGGAGTTGTGTTTTGTTTCATTTACACATTTAACACACAAACCCTGTATATTTAGGCTTTTTAGGAGTTCTTCTCTCAAACAGAAAACACTATTTCACCTTGTGATGTCACGTGTCATTGGAATAATTTCAGCCCTGGAATTGC
This sequence comes from Taenioides sp. WSHXM2023, assembly GCA_029959045.1. Taxonomy (NCBI): domain Eukaryota; kingdom Metazoa; phylum Chordata; class Actinopteri; order Gobiiformes; family Gobiidae; genus Taenioides; species Taenioides sp. WSHXM2023. Next base: position 28,881,268 of record CM057091.1, read on the forward strand.
CAATTTCTACTGAAAGATAAAAGCTAGCTGTTAATTTAAAAATAACAGCTTCATGACATCACAAGGTGGAACAGAGCATTTTGAGCTTTGGAGATGTAGACACAGACTAACAATAAAAGGTTACTCAAACATGTGTGAATGAAACAAAACACAACTCCAGGTATGTTTCGATGAGGTAACAACATGCTAACATGTCAAATTAGGACCTTTAATTAACCTGTCCCCGATCACTTCTCATGACCAATGACAGGGGCCCGTCCCTTACCTATTTTATACTGTCTCGCGCCGACCAATCTACAGATGCCTCAACATAACACAAAACACATCTGTAGTCCAGTCGCGACACTTCCTGGATTCCGTCAGCCAGTCCAAGGTAACATCTTTAACTCATCCGTCTTATCATCACCATCATTTCATCATTATGTGTAAAAACGTACGGAATGTGGCTTATGGGCAGAGGTCAGGGGAATAACAGGCAGGTTCATTTGCATCACAGAGGTTGTTTTGCTGTCGCGTGCGCGGCCCTTACATAAGCCTGCATGTTTCCAGTAAGCTCCAGCATCAGCTTTCCTCGGCGTGTCACAGCGGCAGACGGCCATGTTGTTTGAATTATGCAAAGCCTTAAAATAGGACCAGCACAAGCAGAGTCGGGTACATTCCAAACAGCTGAACACATTGTGGTAAAATGCGGAGGACTGGGTGACAGCTCCTCCGTGCTTGGGTCCTGTACTCACCACGCAGGGGGTTAAGTCTCTACCTGTGTCGATGCTGGAGCGATGGAGGCTGTGTCTGATCTGATAAACAAAGTTTCTCTCATCACTGAGCTGGTAGAGGGTTATCTTACAGACTTTAAACTGTTTTCTTTTTTTTTTTCCACAAACAGAGGGTAGATATATAGAGTAGACGTAAATGTATCAAACACCTGCATGCATTATGACACTATGCTTGGTCCCTGGTTAGATTCCAGGTTCAGACAAGGACTCTCTGTGTTTACATGTTAAAAGGACATTAATTTCTAACAGATATTTAACATTTTAGATCAACATGTTATTACTGTTTTGAAAATGCTATATTTGCCGAAAAAACAAGTTTCACTTCAGTTTTTGACGTGCTGAATCTCTCCTCCCTTTGCTCTCCAAGCTAAGTCACTCCCCCTTCAAAGCACTATCACATCAGTGTGCTTTATTAAAGAAACCACTGCACATTTGCATCAGGTTTGTGAAGTTGTAGTTTATTGTTCTGTATCATGCGTTTGTATATTGATGGAAAATTGCTGTGCGGGAGCATGGGTGATGTGGGCTTGTGAGCTGAGCTTTGGACAGAATCATACCGCTAACTGCAAGGAGGGTTTGAATAGGGCCCAGGAGAGATCACTAGATTACTCAAACATGCTTATATTACATCTAAAACCTCTGATTTTGATGAAGGAACAAGTTATACTAGCGTGGTAGAAATCTCCAAAAAGTAAATTTTGCATAATACCCCCTCTTTAAGATATACTTAGCACCCTGTGAAGGAAATTCAGTCTCTGTATTTGACCCACCTATCAACAAGTGGAACCGGGGTAACCTGTCAGAAGCAGTGAGCTCTTGCTGTACAGCGCTGAGGGGCCTATCGCCAGATCGTGTGGTAGTCTTGATCAGGACCTTAGCTGGAGGATTTTACTCATGGGTCATGTTTTGAGTTGATACACAGTTGATACCAGACACAGCGAGAACATGCAAACTCCACACAGAACTGTCTAAACTCGCATTCTTTTTGCACTGAAGCATGAATAATTTTTTTTTCTACAGGGACAATGAAGTTTATTTTACCTTACCAGAAATACATGTGAGCCAGGTTGACCTATAGTGGGGGGATAAGAGCACTGACCTAACCCTACATCTTTTTTTTTTTTACATATTTACATTATATAACCTGTAAATTTACAAAAAAACATCACATTACCTTATCTTTACCCCCAGGTTTCAGGTAAGCACCTTTCTATTGTAGACTTAATAAATTTGTTCTCTCTCTCCTTTTTTAATCAACTGCCCCATTTCTTACATCTGTCGACAGCAGGTACACACTACAAATCACACTGAAAATATGGGACAACCTCTCTGTAAAATTATACTGGAAATTGGATCCATAAATCTTTGGTGAAGGTTCATTCTGTTTTGTACCGTGGCACTTAAAAGCTGTTTTATGTCCTTTTCAGTGGGGGAAGCTTGCGCCCCCTACAGTCAGACCTTGTGTTAGCAATGCCAGGTGTATGATAAGGAGTAAGCCCCCTTGTCTCAGTTCATAGACCTTAGTGTATTTTCTCAATAGCCCGATTCATAATCTTTCTTTTTTATCATTTACATTCTTGCAGTGGACACATATTCCAGTGGTAATAGTAATGAGGCTTGTTGTGCAAGGAAGGGCATCTGAGGTGTTTAAAAAAAACAAAAAAGCCAAACAAATGGAATAGTAAATTAGAAATAAGAAAAAATAAATAAATTTGAATGTTGTTAGTCAGGAGGTTAGGAGTTCACTTCCCTGCCACTGAGCCAAACATTGCAGCCACAATATTTTTGGGAAAGAAATGTTGCGTTTCATAACTCCATCAGACATGGCCGATTTGAGTTCCATTGACCAATCCAGTAACATTAATGTCTGGTTGCAATAAGAAGCGCGACTGATGCAAATACCAGGGTTGTCAAAAGTATAAAAAAATGAAATTAGGTAACTGATACTAAAACTAGTATTGAAGGCAGATATGTGAAGGTATCAGTACTAAAAGAATCACATTCACAGGACAGAAATTAACCTTTCTTAAATAGCTTTAGAATGATCTTGAGCTGTATCAGAATAAAACCACATAGATTAGGACCACTATGGAAACTACCTGGATGAGTGATGGATTACACAGATATGACGCCACATGGTAATATAAAAGAAAGTACTATGATCTAATATTGAACATGACATTCAATTGTCTAAATAAAGAGTGCTTTTTTTTTATTATGATCATGGTATTGGAATCAGGATTAAGTCATAGTCATATTCCTAGGAAATCATGTTTGAAATTTTAGCATTGTGACAACACTAGTAAATTCATTAATAAATACTTAAACAAACCACCACAATATGTTTTATGTCCAAGAATGTTTCCATCCTCTATTTGGTCTGGTTCTTAGTATCTGGACTCTAGCTTAGCTCAGCCAAATCGGTGTGTTTTCAATTCGAAGGTTTCCTGTTTTTCGCAAATCACCACAGCTCCAGGGAGGGCTGCCATCTCCCATTGTAGGATAAATGTGCGTCCACCAGCAGGTCAGCAGCAGTGCCGTCAGAGGAAATGTCATAATATCAATTATTTTTAATGAAAATCTAATGTAATAATATCCTGACCACTACAAGCACAAGGGAGCAGAACCTATAGGCAAGGTGGATGAAATGTCTTGTGTTCCAGAGATACAGATCGCCATCTAACATCTAATTGGTAAGCTAAAAGTTTTCACACACTTAAATTTTGGTCAAATAATGTCCAGGTCTATTACTACTATTAAGACTATAACAAACCCTGGTTCTCAAACATTTCACACCAAGTACCATGATAATATTGGCTTTTGAGTATTAAAGGATTTTAACCCGGCCCAAATTGGACTAAACCATGGATAAGAACTTTCTAAATAATGATGAACTCAAAGGAGGACAAAAAACATGTATTCCCTTCTAAATAAAACAAATGCTCAAACAGCAGAGATGGGTACCACAGTTTGAACACTGACCAAAACTAAGCCTAAAACCAGGTCTAAATCATAAATATCACATTTCTAAAACATCATATTCTCCCTGTGAAACAGGTAGTGTGCCGATAGCATGCTAATGTTTGTTAACTTTACTGTATCCTCAGCCTCTGAAAGTTGTGAAAAGCTCTTACAAACTCATCACGGTGAATAATTAGGATGCTTAGAACACATTAGCCAAGTGAGGAATAATTTTGGACCACCACAAATAGTTTAAAATGAATTAGTTCAGTTTTTTTCTTGTTTTTAAGACAGTAAATATCAGGAACAGTGCCTTTTAATACTAGAAATGCAGAGGACCTTGAGTGCCGCCAGAAGCAGCCCCCTCACCACAGTTAGACAACTACTGTTAGACAACCGCTATTTTACGGCTGAGACACACTTTCATTGCCACTTGTATCCTCTGTTCTCCTGATGGCTGCCCACAGAGGAGCATTTGACAGTCCCAGCGATCCACAGTCCTGTAGCAGTACCAGCGCTCCCTGTGCGACTAATGACAGCACTCTGAAGAGGGAACAATGTACTTGTCACTCTGAGCACCTGCCCATGCTGCTCTCACACACTTTCAAGTCAACACCACCATATTCATTAGCAGTAAGGTTGTCACAAGTACTGAAAATCAGATACTAATCAATACCAAAACTACATACTCATTTGAGCAGGTATTGCTACTAAAAAATGAACCTTTCCTGATAGTTTTAGAATGATCTTGAGATGTATCAGCGCAAGTATAAGACCACACAGCCCATGAACCCATGTATCACTATGGAACCTACCTGGACGAATGAGGGATTACACAGATATAAGGCCACATGGTAATATAAAACAAAGTACTATGATTTAATGTTGACATTCTACTGATTTTTATTATCATCATTGGTATCAGAGTCAATATTGAGTCTATTCCTTAGTATCAAAATTGCCCTAACAGAACTCACTTTTTGACATTTTGAACCCGCTAGCAGCACTGCACACTGTAGGAGGATCTATGTCCTTGGGCAAAGAGAAAACACTTCACCTGCCGTACCTTTATCAGTGTAGTAGTATGACTGTGTGATTGATGGTGTCAGAGAGGTTGTATGCGCAGTATACACATAATGAATACATACAGTGTTTGACGCTAAATGCCATCAATCACTCGCCATCAACCTATTGAGATAATCTGGCAGTTTTTTTGTTTTTTTTTTATTCTGGAGCCAGTGTATTTTTCCCTATAGCTGTTAGCATTAGCCCTCACAAACCACGAAGTGAGTGTGGGTAAACTTAGCATGTAAAAGTGGCATTTGAGCTAAAGCGTAACACATTTCAAGACAAATTCCAAGACTTTTCTGACAGGCACAGTGACCACTAGACCTCCTCTATAACATGCTGTTGATGACAATGAGATCATGACAAATACTGTATATGTTACACATGCCATACTAATAGCCACTCTCCAACATACATCAAATGAAATTTGACTCTTATACATTCAAAGGAATGTGTTTACAACAGCTATAAACTGACAAGTCACTAGGTTTGGGCGATACCAACATTTCTGGTATCGATACAATACCAAGTACTTTGGGGGGTAATTTTTTCAATACCAATGCTCAGAATTGGCCTAATCTTAAGGGTGAAGGGATTTAAATAAATATATGTATACAAAGTGGCATCAAATATGTCCAGTACAGCACAGTACACCTGACATGTGGGTCAGTCCAAAAGGCTGCTGAGGAAAGTGTGTGTGTGTGTGTGTTTTTTTAAACAAAACGATGAAGAAATGTCTCTAATATGTCTAAAATTGATGCCTAGCCCTAAAAGGTACATATGCTATTAGTATTAGTATCAATATTTGCATAACAGTACTGATAACAAAATTCGCACTGAGTCAGTATCAATATATCATCCCTAGTAGGAACATGAAATTACCTGGCAAAGCTCTGGTTTTAGACCCTGCGCTCCACCACCTCCACCAATCACTTACTGTTACACTCGCTCATCTCAGCAAAGCAGATTATTTCCGCACAAAAATGTAAGCGCAGAATGATGTGATCTGGTGTTTGTTTATTTAAATTCCATATCTGTATTCACTCAGGTCAGGTACAGCATATGTCATTAACAGCTGTTTAATTTTCACAAATGGAAATGGGGATATACTTCTACATTATTCCTCTGAGCATTGTCCAGCACTGTCTATTTATATGTTAGTTTGACTCTGTTACTACAAACAGCTCAAATAAACTGTATGAACTGAGCCAACAGCCTGCTCATGGCTGCCGACCCTGTGAGAGGCCTGTGTGTGGGCCCCATGATGTAAATCTGTTATTATTAGATCAGCAACATGGTTTCAAAATCAGATATGGGTTAAAATGACAGTTTCATGTTTTTTGAATTATTACTTTGTCTGATGGGATAGTATCTGTGGTAAATATTTATCATAGTTTCACATCAGTTTAGTGGTGGTTTGTAGAAAAAAAAAAAATACAAAAATGCAGGATGTAGATGAGAGTTCTAAAATGGATTATCTATACCTATTTCATCAACACACAAAATGACAACCCAAATGTGAAAATTCAATCCACTACACCACAATTGAAGTTTCCCAGGTTTACATGCATTTAAAAAAAAAATGCTTAAAGTGCCCTTGTCAGGTTAGACTTCTCATTATACTAAAACACAGTTAAGATCATTATATTTAAGACTTTTCCAAAAACATTCGCACTCATTTAACCCAATTTGGCCATTTTTAAAAAAAATGGGTGGAAATCATAACATCACACTAGGGAATTCAGAACTGTTACCTAGCAAAACTCTTCTAATACACAAAATTATTATCTGACAAATATAAATATAAGAAAACACCTTCAGTTTGCTGAAATCATATTTAAAAGTATCAGAAAACGTGTTTCTTACGGGTAAATTGTGCCAAACTTTTGGACAGAATTCTCCCTAGTGTGACATTATCAAATTTAGAACTCTCTGCTTCCTGTAATTTTCATCATATTTTCCAGCTTTTCTTCACAAATTGCTTCTTGGTGTCAAACTATAATTCATATTTCCAATAGTTATAGTTCCACCAAATTAAGTCAAAATTAGACAATAATAAAACAGTTTCACTTCAAATTGAACTAGGTCAATTATCCAGGTTTCAAGTAGTGTGTGTGTGTGTGTGTGCGTGTGTGTGTGTGTGTGTGTGTGTGCGTGTGCGTGTGCGTGTGTGTGTGTGTGTGTGTGTGGGTGTGTGTGTGCGTGTGTGTGTGCGTGTGTGTATGTGGCTGTGTGACCCACCTCATGCGACAGATGAAGGAGCGTCGTGAGCCCATACACATCCTCATGGACGACTGCTGGCCCTCCTTCTTCACTGTCCCAGTCTTCAGGTCCAGGATCCGACCTGAGCACAACACAACACAGAGCACGTTACTCTGGTGGTTCTCAATCGCAAGTAGGGTTGTCAAGAGTAGGGTTGGGCGATGTCTCCTTAATTGGCAGATGACGATGTTTACAGTGAAACATCACGATATCGTCGGCGGACGGGGGGAATTGATTGGTGAAATTCATGAACACATTTTTGGAGAGCTATAGTCTAAAGCAGGGGTCGGCAACCCGCGGCTCCAGAGCCGCATGTGGCTCTTTCATCGTTCTGTCGTGTCTCCCTGTGACTTTGGAAAATAATAATGAGTATTTAATTACATTGTATTTTTATTTTAGTTTGTTCGTTTTTAAATGTGAATCTAAAATTGTAGATAATGGTAATCTTGTAACATTTAAATAAAACGTTTTTAATATTTTTGTCGCTCAAAACATGCGTCAAAGCCGCCGATGTGCACCACCCGCACACACTGGCAGCCCGGACTTACCGGCACCTACATCAGCAGTATGACTTTCGGCCCAATGATGGATAAATCCAAGAAAAGAAAAGTTTGTGAAGAAAACAGAACGCTTAATGCTACGTGGGCAGATTCATTTGCTTTCACGGCTGATGAGACTGGTACATGCGGTACACGCAATAAAATGATGACGGAACACAGAAGCAGACGCATTTTTGGTTCGCTGCAGGTGGATAATTTAAGTTTGGATTTTTATTTCTTACGAGGAGGATTCAAATAATAATGTGTTTAATGCAGCTTTGCGCACATTTGTTTACGTTTTACAGAAGTGAAACTTAAAACCACATGGTTAATTTGCATAAACTAGAAGTGCTGAAGAAACAGCTGCTCCTTGTGCCGCTGATGCGCTCAGCTTCTGTCGGACTAAAGGGCAGGACTCAGTGGAATATGCGTGTTCTTTCTGTGACTGAGGGATGTTCTGCCTATGGTGAGTCTGTTCTGTGCTTCTATCACGTTGGAGATGGTTCATGTTAAACTTTTCAGAGATTATACGTGTGCAGGTCGTACGTGTGCAGCGCAGTTCTTTATTTCACTCATGCACTTTATTTATGTTGCTACTGTTGTGATGAAAAGACTGAAAGGTGTAAATAATTCTCTTAAGACTCGCTCTTATGAGCTGTAGTGGAGGATGGTGCTTGTTGTAGTCCGTTTTCTGGGAGTTGTAGTTTTGCCTGTAGTTCCTCTGGTTAGCGCTGGTTTAGAGTCAAAAGGGTTTTGTGGCTCCGGGTGTTTTCTTTTCTGTGGGAGACGCTCCAAATGGCTCTTTGAGTATTTAAGATTGCCGACCCCTGGTCTAAAGATATAAATAATAATAGCCTAATAATAATAAATAATAGAATAATAGAAAATAATAGAATAAGGCTTATTTTTGGTAACCACACAGTATTTTAATTGTTATGTCTGACTTAAACTCTAATGCATATTTGTTTTATTCGTGATTTGATCATTAAACGTGGAATCCCTGGTACGTTTTTAGGTCAATGAGAGCTAAAGAAGGTCAGCACACGTGGCATCGCGATGCTTACTATCCATCGCTATGGTGGGTCATAAATGACGATGGACGATGTCATCGTCCGTCGGAACAACCCTAGTCAAGAGTATTGAAGATCAGATAATAGGTTCTTATTTGAGCAAATATCAATACTAAAAAAGTCAAATTCACAGGACAAAAATGAACCTTCCCTGAATTGATCCTTTGCAGCTGATGTCATCAACATTCATGGGGGTGTGAGGTTAACTGTAGACACTGCTCATAGGCTCCAGAAAATGTGTTTAAATGCATTTTGTATCTTTTCTTGAGTTTTCAAACTATATTAAAACTTTTTTTTGACAAATATGTGCATTGTGTCTCCATAGTAACTGCTGAACATTTCTTCATAGAGATACATGTAGAACACACCCAGCATGATGTCACTGCAAAGTATCAATAGCTTTAGAATGATCTTGAGCAGTGTGTATATATACACACGGTAATAATAATAATAATAATAATAATAATAATAATAATTATTATTATTATTATTATTATTATTATTATTATTATTATTATTATTATTATTATAATACATCAGTTTTATATAGCGCTTTCCTGGACACTCAAAGACGGTTTACAGTATGTATTATGATTTTGTTTTTCGTGTGAATTGATCGAGCACAATTTTTTTATTTGGTTTGATTTTATCTTATAAAAAACAACATTTTCAATATTTTTTCTCCTAAACGTAAACAATACATGCAAAAATAGCCAAATATCTTCCTCCAATGTCTAGAATGCTGCTCCATACCACATGCTTGACAGAGAATTGGCTGAGGACCTCTCCATTAGAAAAACTAAAGCTGATTATTGATGATTAGAAATAATTGAATCTCAACCTTGATTTAATCTTGATTAATTGCACTGCCCTTATAAAATCTGCAGTTGTTCAAATGTTTTAATTTTAGCATCACTTACGCAATTTCGAGACAAACTTTTAAAAATTTCCACCATTTTGGCAACAATTATGCATGTATTGCATTTTATCAATAACCAAGTCATGACTGTGAAATCTTGGCAATACTACAGCACAATTTAAGCCCAACTAGAATGCATGCCCATTCAGCTATTATATTTTCATATAAATACATATAAAAAACTTAGTTAACATCATTATATTTAAGATTTAACTAAAAATCTTGCCCAGTCTTTTCTAGTTTTGTACTTTTGGTTGGACATGGACAGCAGATTTTACATAGCCTACATAGAGGTATGCCATAATTTTAACAAGAGCAAAAACTAGGGATACACTGATCCAGCTTTTTCAATTCCGATACCGATACTTTGACCTAAAGTATCTGCCGATACCCAATATTAACAGTGTAGGGATGGAAAACACTTATTAACTTAAAAACACAGTTAACTTATTACACCAAAGACCTAATTGTGTTATGTTACTGTTATTTATCCTTCAAATCACTACTGAACAGCTTTGTATGAATAAAAGTTCAAACCTTATGAGACATTGACAAAACCAAATGTAAATAGTAGGGGGTCTGCAAAAATATTGTAGTACCAATATATCGCAATACTAAATTTGGTGATACAGTATTGTTAAAAGTGTATATTTTTTGGTACCTTTTACCATTTTTTTGTGATTGCATGACAATTTTGTTGTTTATTTAGTGGAAGGAAACTTGTTTTTGTAATACACTTAACATATTCCCTGTTTTGATTATTAAAAATAGGTATTCATATCAACTTTGCACAAGTAGTGGTTTAACAAAGAAATATTGTTGCTAATATGTGTATGGTTCTTAAAAAATAGAAACATATCACAGAATATCATGTGAAATATACAGATTATCACGTGTATCGTCATTTTGTGGCATCGAGAACCATGTATTGTATATCGCATCGAATTGTGAGGGCCCCAGTGATTCCCAGCCCTAGTAAATAGTCTTATTACATCCTATTAAAACCCCAACCAGAATATTGGCTGAATCAAACATCATGGAACTGACACCCAATCCAAAAATCTGTCTAAATTACAGAGTTAGGATAAAAATAAATGACATCAATGTTTAAACTGTAAGAAAACGCCTTTTTTGTGCATAAACTGTCCTTGAATTTTGGATGGAACTGATGATAGCTGATGATAGAGGGACTTCATTTTAGAGTTCACTGATACTTCCTGGATTTTACAACTTTTTACGACATGTGCTCTATCACCATAACAAGTCATAATTAGAAAAATACATGAATCTGTCCAATGTACTCCCTCACTCTCTCCCAACCAGGTCGAAGATGACACACAGCCTGATGTTTGTGTCTGCTCACATATGTACAGAGTATGCAGAGGAGGTGCATTCTTCCTGAGTTCCTGAGGCTCACAGTGTCCTCACATGTTTTAGGATCACCTCCTCTCTACTCATGTGGAGAACAGGTGTGTAATGTAGTAGGGTTGTCAAAAATATACAAAAATCAGATACTAAAAGATAAGAAATGAGCAGAAATGAACCTTTCCTGAATAACTGTGGAATGATCTTGAGCTGTAAAACCATATAGACTAGAATACGCCCATGGAATACTATGGAACTTACATGCACCACTGAGGGATTACACAGATATAAGGCCACATGGAAATATAACGATTCAATGTTGAAAAGGACATTGTATTGTTTAAATAAAATGTGTTTTTTATTATCATCATGGCATCTGAATCGATATCAAGTCTATTCCTTAGTATTGACATCAAATTTTAGTATCATGACAACACTAGTAGGCCCCAGTCGTCTTTTTGACACACTTTCATTTAGTTTAACTAAGTTAGACAAATCATTTAGATTCATAATTTATTCCAGTTTTTTCAATGTAGTGTCAAACCCAATTGGGGATGGGGCAATAAACAATAGTATTGCTTATTATTAAAAGGGTTAACAATAATCGTTTGTGGTACATTTTGTATAATTGTGATAGTCTCCATTATACTACCAGACTGAGTAGAAAAAGATACAAATGGATGTTATTATCTAGATTGTAGTTCTTTTCACTTAATGAACAAAGCTCAATCGAAGTGTGGCGACAGTGACAGGTCTGCACCACTGCCTCAGCCCAGACTCTGTCCCTAAGCAGATATAACTTCTGAAAATGTCTTCTCAGTGTGATTGTAACTGTTGTAGACACTGAACAAATAGCACTGGTAAATGTCTGCAAGCCTGCTTTTCATCCAACCGTAGACGCAATCGGTCTGGGACAAGTGCTTCCAGGCTTCATGTGGTCCAAAACTTTCAATACACAGAGGACAATGCTGTTTTCTGGTATAAGCTGGCTCTGTAGATGGATAGGACCACCAGCCAGGGCAACCCCCAGAGTTACATTTTTAGTTTAGTATTTTATTGGGATAAAATTGGATAGACAGTGCCAGTTCTTTGTATTTTAGTAACAAATAAATACTGTATTCAAAGTATGAATTTATTAAAAGAATATGATAGATCAAATGTGATGTAAACAATAGGCTAGTTTTGCCAGCAGATGAAACAAATTAGAGCTGTTATCACTAATAAAAAGCAACGTTTTATAACACCCACCATACACATACTACTAGGCCTGTCACAATTATTCAGTATTTATCGTGTATACAGTTTCTTTGGAACAGTGGGGAGATTTTTGCCATTTTATGTAATAAGGTAAGATTTGAGCTGTAAAGAGTTGAGAAAATAACTTGTATAGCTAATTATTAGTTCATTATGCCATTTTTGTGTTACAGCTCAGGACTTTTAATGATGCAGTATATTTAAAGGTGCATAGTGTAACTTTTCTGTTGGAAGGCCCGTCACCGGCTTGTTTCTATGGAGATGTCATTACTCTGCCTTGAATGCTCCACAGTATGACATTAAATCGATCTACCTTACATTTATTCAATTACAGGTTGCTTTATTGTTCAAAAATACCTACAAAAACAGACATTCTGACTATGAGTGGGGTTGCCTCTCAACAGATCTGGCCTGTAACTTGGTCTGGTTTTGGCTCTATGAAGATAGAAAGGTTTAATCCCATACTGTGAAACATTCCAGACAGAAAAGTTACACAATGCACCTTTAAAAAAAGGTTTACTTATCATTTATCGCAATATTTCTCTGTAGCAATATATTGTGCTTCAAAACTTGTTATTGTGACAGAACTACATACTACTACTCTTCCTGACTGTGTTAATATGGCACGATGATTGTGCACTCATGCCCACAGCAAGAAGGTTCAGGGTTCGATGCCCAGGCTGCTCTGTGTAGAGTTTGCATGTTCTCCCTGTGTATGAGTGGGTTTCTTCTGGGCATTCCGGTTTCCCCCATCAAACCAAAACAGGCACAAAGTAAAATCCCCCAGCCAAGGTCGTCCTGACCAAGACTAGCTCAGGATCTGGAGAAGGATCCTTGGGTTCACTGCTCCAGACATTGAAGGATGGGTCAAATGCAGAGGACATATTTCTCTATGGGAACGATATGTGTACATTTATACTTGCAGGTGATTTAGATTTTTGGCATGAATATGGATTATACAAGTCAAGGTATATAACATGTTTTCCACAGTACGGGGCTGCATCTTAAGGTCCCTGCAAAGCTCAAAAAATCCCTGAGAGCTCTTGGGGCCAATGTACAATACAGCGCCAAAGTCCTTCTGGATACATTACATCATTTTTACCTTGAATTCAACCTTTTCAAATATTAAGGTGCACTATAGAGGCAAAACAAGGCCTACAATCAAAATGACTGATGTGTTATGTTCTCGAGTGTTTTTGTACGGGTATGTGTGTGTGTGTGTGTGTGTGTGTGTGTGTGTGAGGGGGAGATGTTTTCCTCCAGCGGAATGTGCACATCAGATTTTTCTACACGGCACACTGATGGGAAGCAGCCTTTTATCGTCATAATATGGAGTTAGCCAGTGGCAGCTGAAGTCGTCCAGCCCACTCCCCACGCATTCTTTATAGCCCTGATAAACACCACGTCACTAAGTCCTGAGCTGTGAGACAAAACAAGCTGTTCATTAAGTGAATCAATGTCACCTGGTTATCGTGTTAACAATATAGTGTTTATTACTGTGTTCTACTCCCCATCACAAATGAAAGAAACTATATGTAGTCTCTGCTCTTATTAGGGTTGTCAAACGTATCAAAAATCAGATTACTAATTAATATTAAAAGTAGTATTGGACTAGATACTCAACTGAGCAGGTTTTGAAACTAAAAAAGTCACATTGACAGGACAGAAATTAATCTTTCCTGAATAGCTTTAGAATGATCTTAAGCTGTATCAGAACAAGTATAAGAGCACATAGACTAGAATATGCCCACGAACCATTATGGAACCTATCTGGACCACTGAGGGATTACACAAATATAACATCACATGGTAATATAAAATAAATTACTATTGTTTAATGCTGAAAATCGCATTCTATTATCTAAAGAAGGAGTATTTTTTATTATCATTGCTGTACTGGAATTGGTATTGAGTACTGAATCTATTCCTAAGTATCACAATCAAATTTGAAATTTTAGTATTGTGACAACAATAGCTCTTATTGTTTTAAAAAAGGTATTACAATCAACTGAAGCTGGATTGTTCCTTAACCTGCAGATAGAGGACATATACTTATTTCTTATTCTCAGTATATGGACAGGTCATGCCTCATGTGAAAGCTCAGAACCTCTAGAATTCACTCACTGAGCTGCAGAGGCTGCACTAGCACTGATTCATAATTGGCTGCAGGTTCTAGGGTTTAGGTAGTGACCATTCTCTGATCTGAATGAACTGAATTTAGTTATAGGAACTGGCACCCCAAATGAGAGACTCGTGTGAGGCTCATTCTGCTTTCTGATTGGACACATCACAACCAAAATACAAATTATAACATGGTCATCATGTTCACTTTTTTGTAATGAAGAATAAATCTGCATCAGAATTGTTATCAGGAAATATATGTGAATGACTATAGCTCTAAACCTAACCATGGATACAAGCAGGTGATGTTACCAAGTACTAGTCACATCTGTGGAGAGGCAAGCCTGTTCAATAAAAATACTTGTGGCTGTGGCAAATGAAAGATAGATAACACTGCAGGAATGACTGAAAGTAAGCAATAACATCCATGGGACAAGCAGGTGGCAAAAGGCAGGGATTCCACCAGAACAAAAAAAAAACCTACATACTGTACTTTTAAAGCATTCAAACAGGAAAATGAAAGGATGTTTTAGTTGGCATTAGACTGAAGAGCAGAATCTACTGTACACTAGCTATCAATCACTAGCTTTAGACCTGCTGACTGACACTGGTTTACACAACACAATACTGCCCTCTAGTGTAGAAAAACAGAGTGCAAGACATCGACACAACTCAAAGACAAAATGTGTACAATACTTGCTTGCACACAGTTTGAAACCTAAACATTCACATTTGAGGATAGATCCGTACGTGAGTGGAGAACATGATAAATAGCCTTTTCCCACTCACTCCTACTTCAACAGCATTTGAGACATCTCCCAAAACAAACTGTATTAAAAAAAATCAAGAGGGACTCCTCTGCTGACTAGCGCACATTCCACCATTTCACCGTGGAGGCCATAACAAACCCCCTGTTCTCAGCAACAGCATTTGTCATTGCCATAGTGCAGAGAACATTTGGGTTCAAAAGTACAAAATATTATTCTATATCTAAAAATGAAAACATTGTAAAATTGTTTGGTATAATAATAATATTATAAATATAAATTATATAAATTAGATTTATATAGCGCAGTTAAAGACATCCAAAATGCTTTGCAGTGCATTATTCATTCACTCCACACTCAGTGGTGTTAAGCTACTACTGTAGTCACAGCTGCCCTGGGGCAGACTGATGAAAGCAACAACACAACAATAGAACTTGGTCCAAACAGAAATCGATCCTCCGACCTTTAGGCTGAGGAACCCCTTCTCTAACCACTGACCCACAGTCACCATGGTAACTGTGGGATGGGACAGAACAGTTGTGGTGAGGGAGTGAACAGTCGAGATGGGAGAGTGAACAGTCGTGAATGCAGAGTGAACAGTCGAGATGGGAGAGTGAACAGTCGTGAATGCAGAGTGAACAGTCGAGATGGGAGAGTGAACAGTCGTGAATGCAGAGTGAACAGTCGAGATGGGAGAGTGAACAGTCGAGATGGGAGAGTGAACAGTCGAAATAGGAGACTGAACAGTCGAGATGGTAGAGTGACCTCAGTTGTGAGTTATGTCATGAATACCTGTCATGGAGTTCTCAGAGGTGCTTAGCTGCTCCCTCAGCTTGTCCACATCGTCAGGGTGCACCTGCTCATACAGGGTGCTGCCGAACCACTCAGACTGTGGGTGGTTCAGAACTGGTGTCACCGAGTCGGACACATAGATGACTCTGCCGGTCTCGGCCGCCACCACAAACAGGAAGCCATCTGCTGCCTCCAGGATCAGGTGTTTGAGCTCCTACAAAACACAAAAAAGTTACCTCAACTGTGTTGCAGATTGAAAACTACTGTTACTTCTGATCCGATGTTTGTTTGTTTTCCAGGATAGCTCTTATATTTCCTCCTATGATTCTGCTCCCACTAAAAAGTGCACCTGTGCGGGAGAGCGCACCCACAAATAATACAGTGCCTTTGAGAGTTGTGCCTACGAGCCAGGCACTACACTGTATGTTTACTACAATTCACTACAATGTACTCATTACTCATTCACTCCACACAGTGGTGGTAAACTTCCTTCTGCAGCCTCAGCTGTCTTGAGGTAGACTGGCTGGTTAAACTAATTAATTAACTAACTAATTTGCCTAAAACATAGTTCACATCATTAAAAAATAACACCATTAACTTTGTTGGTTTATGGGCCTATTTACTTCCTGCTTTAACACAGGCAGCAAATAGGCTATGACATAAGTAGATGCAATTCCATAACTGTTACCTAGCAACCATAATGTTAACAATGGCCAAAATAACAATCTATACAGTAGTTATCATTAGACTTAAAATAAAAATAAAATAGATAACAATTTGATTTTGGTAACTGAATGTTTAAGCAGAAAATATTGTTCCTTGCATTTAAGTCTTCCTTATATTTTGCTGGAGTTTTCTGTCAATGACATAGGTGATTCATAGCTGTTTTGGAGTGCTACTTCCTGTATTTTTGAACTTTTTTTCACAGCTTTTTTCTACAAACTACCACTAAACTGATGCAAACCTACGATGAATATTTACCACAAATAATAATAAGAAAACCATGTGTACCTGCTCTGTGAGGAAGGAGGGTTTGTAGGCCCCGTCTGTGGAGGTATTCCCGGTGCCCCTCATAGACTTCATGTGGGATACAGCCATGCGCAGGATGGTCAGTTTGTCAGGCTTGCGGGCCAGAGCGCTGCAGGTGGGCACCATGTCCGACAGCTCCGTGATGTACTGAGTCATTTTGTTCCTGCGGCGCCGCTCGATCTCACTATGGTTCTCTCTGCAGAGGAAGGAACTAAATCAGACGAGAAACACGCTAAGAATACACACCAAAAATACACACAGGTGATGATGAGACCGCTAATACTTTTACACATGGGTACAGAGTGAAGTTACATGAAAAAGGGGGAGAGGATATCCCCCCACAAAAAAAAACTGTCAAAATGTAATTGTTTGCAATTGAATAACATTTCTAAAACAATCACGTATCTATAAATTGAAATATGAATTGAATATTTGTGTCATTTTGACAAACTACTAAAAATGTGTCCAATCATATTCATTTACCAGAGTTTAATAGTTGTTAGTAATATGTGACATAATGCACATCTTTGACTTTTAGACTGTCTCATGTCACATGTTCTGAAAAATATGTGACATGACTCTTGTATTAGTGTAGAAGTTCATATTTCAGTCACAAACGTTTCTTCTAATGTGCACTTTAAACAAAATTCAAATTTTACAAAACAAATTGCCACTCTAATCTCAATGGTTGTCAGAAAAATCACAATTTGATATCAGATATTCAAGGTGCACAAATTTTTTCTGGAGGGTCCGCCATCTGCTTGTTTCCATGGAGATCTTATTCCTTTGCCTGAAATGTTCCACAAAATGGCATTAAACTTATTTATCTTGCATTTGTCAATTTAATCAGTTATTCTATCACATTATTTTTTCAGACCCTTCTTTTTAGGTCTGAAAAAATAATCTGTTAAAATAAATTACTGGAAGACCAAATGAACCTGACTGAACTTTTAAACAGTTATGTTATGTTTCCTATGAATTCTAAACTAATTTGGTGCAAGTTGGACAAGTTCCCAGGACAGTGCCTCCTGTTTGCTGTCTGATCTCCTACAGAAGCCCAGAGACGGCTCTCCATACCTGGCATATCTCTCCTTATCCCCACCAGACCCCTGATCATCGTCATACCTGCAACACAGAAGATGCTCCGTCAAATACACAACTATGCACAAATATTCAAAACATTTGATAAAAAATGGGGGCAATGGCAGGAAATGACAAACAAAACTTAAAAGCGCTTTCAGTCATATGGGCCTAGAATGGGTATATTTTATTTGTTGTGGTGCATAATTTTATTTTTAAATGCAAATGTAAAACAAAATTAAACAAAATAAAAACTATAATTATCAATAGCTTTTTACAATTGCTTACTTGTGCATACTAAAAAATATATATAGGATAAATCTGTTGTGGAGTCAAACCCTGGGAGTCAGACTGCTGTAGTTCCTCCTGTGACCATCAGTGGGAGCTCTCTTCCTGAAGTGAACTCTGTAAGGTCACCACTTTGACAATATAGTGAAAAATGCATTCATACATTCTTTACATTCATTCAAAACAATAAGCTGTAAACGTGAGCGACAGTTGTGAGAGTGGAATCATGGGACAGGCAGGGTATCAGCTGGTTTAGACTTCGACAAACTTTATCGGGCTCCTCTCAAGGCCCTTATAGCTCTGAGGGGCCCTCTGCAAGAATATTGCAATAAACGGCAACCATATTTTTAATAAGTGATATTATAACCCCATCATATTTCACAAAGGAAAACTTTTAACCAATTTTTAAACAATAAAACAGAATTTATAATAAAAAATGGCATGTTCATTATTTAAGAGGCCTGTGCCTGAATTTTCTTTTTTTTTTTTTTTTTTTTTTTTACATAAATTTGAGTAAAGTACAGTTATATGGTTTAGGCAGCTCTTGAGGTAAAAAGATACACTGAGTAGTGTCTACATCTAAATCATGTTCTCATGCTAATTGTTGCTTTATTTTTGTGATGGCAAAAGTCCACTCTGGTTTCTAAAATCTGTGAAAAGCACTTGTAAACTCATCATGGGGAATAATTAGGATATTCTGAATTAATAAGGTAAGTAAGGAATAACGTTGGACCACTGCAATCTATTTAAAATGAACTGGTTCAGTTTATAAGACAGTAAAAATCAGGTACCGATCAGGTATCAGCACCTTTAACCCTGTTCTCTTTACGTAATAAGTTAGACCACTCATTGATGCTGCTACTGACTAAGCATGTGTTTTGGGGGCCCCCTACTGGTTCGAGGTGTCCTACGCATCTGCAAGCAAGAAGGAGTTCAATCTATATACTTGTAACGATCTGAAATGAACCCGCTGATACCCTGATGTTTTGAGATAAGATGACCAGTGACATCTGCTTCCTTCGATCTCTCACCTGGAGAACTTGCTTGGTCCCTCTCCATCCTCGTCGTCAAAGTCCATCCTGAACAGAACCAGAAAGCCACATTTCAGAAACAAGATAGAGGGAGCTCTTCTGAATACTGAAAGGCTCATGAACACAGAGCTGTGCATGTACTTTGTGGACACAATTTCATGCACCCCCTACTGCAAAGTGCAGCACAGCTGCTCTCTGACTTAAAAAATAGCTGTTTGATTCACAGTTGAGATACACGTTGGTGAAGGCAGTTTGAGCACTGAAATGATCCAAGAGGGTCCAGCTGCAGCCGTTGTACAGAGTGGGTGTTGGGCGTCATTGGTGAAGCTCAGGTGTGGATGATAACGCCAAAAAGTTTATATCACGATTGGTTTGTGGTTCATGATTTTGATTTTATCATGATGCATGTAAACTTGGTATCTTTAATGCCTTTAAATTGTAAAGTAAGCCATCATTTTTCTGAGAGTTCATATGTCACAATGAAAGGTTAACCACCTGTGACTAGCTCAGAGACTTATGGAGAAGTGGGTGGGGAAAAGTGTCTGTGTTTTATCATAGAGCTGTGTTAAATAGAGAAATACTGAACCATGGCCTGACAGTATCACCAAGAAAGCACACTGCAACATGAATGAGATCACAACTAGATGGTGTGAACAAAAACATTAAAGCCGTCACATGGTTAAGTTGGTTAACGTTAGGGTTTGGGTTTGGGTTAGGGGTCGATAATCAAGTATTAAACCAAACCAGATATTGACCTAGTGGAGCTCCACTCACCATGGTGCTCCCTAAAGGGGATGTAAAGAGGATGCGAAATGGGCCTTCTGCAGCCTTGTACAGTCACTCCTGAGCTGCTGAAAGCCTCGGAGCAGTGCAGAGCTGTGACTGTTCTGTGCCTCACTGTTTATACTGAGTAGCTACATATGCTCTGTATCACTTATTCATGTCTCTGTAAACAGAATACTTTTTCTTTCATGTGAAAGAACACACTCACCCAGCAGAGCGCCTCTTTCCTCCTCGTCCTGGGACCGTTCCTCCCATCCGCACCTGACTGCCCCCCACAGCTCCAGGCATGGACACAGCACCGGGCAGCTCACTGGCCATCTCTGCAAAGATATGAAAACAAAAACACATTTTGGAATCATTAGAGGGGGCATTATGCAAAATCAACTTTTTGGAACTCAAAACGTATTAAGCATTTTAATATGCTGTTTTCAACAAAAATACAATTTTCAAAACAATAAACGGTAACGTGGTGATCTAAATATAGTATATGTGTTAGCACTTAATACCCCAAAGAAGTTTAATACCCAATCTTTAATGTAAGGGTTGGCAAAATGACAAAAAATAATCACTAATCCTTTTCCTCACTTCACTCTTGATCAATCACAATTTTTGATTCAGTCTTAGAAATAACTGTTTATAACTGTTTTCATTATTCATTTCCAGAAAATTTGTATCATTTCTAGTTAAAACTTGATTAAAAGGAGTCAGTTCACTTCTGCTGTGTCTGATTGTATGTTGTATATACTGACTATGACTATAATGACTAAGGAGCTTGTATATACTGTATATGACTAAGGAGCTTGGAACATTTTGGAGCTGTGAGTCGTAACACAGCGTGAATATTCACTTTTCACCTCAAATACTGGAGTGTGCTTGTCCTAGTCAAAATGTAGGACTTGGTCTGTAAGCTGAGAAGTACTTTATCAACCCAATGTATCTCCAAGCACCCAGAACACCCTTTGCATAAATACATGTGTCTGATTGCTTTCAGGGTCTGGTGGGCTCTTTTCTGATGAGGCTGCCAATGAACAGTATCCATATGGTACAGACAGGTAGTGCATAGAAATAGCTCTTGCTGCAAATACCTATACTAGGACCCTTCCAATACAAATGTTTGCAATTTTCTAACCTTTTAAACATTTTGAATTACTCAAAAAAGTCAAAGCATGAAAACCTCAATAAAAGGCAAGCATGTTTAAATATATCATTCCATAAAATTTCACTGGCAAAAGCTCTAAACATGATTAGGATCTCACACTTAAACAACTATGCAAGAGAAGTACTTACTGTACTTACTGCATCTTTATAAGTGAAAAGGCAGATACTTTTCAGTCACCACAAAACTCCAGCCCACTCCCTGCTTTCTCCTTTCTGCTTTAATCCATGTAATCCCAAAAATAAAATAGTTAGTTGACTCAACTAATAAAAATGTGAGGTCGACCCATGTGGGCTTTTTTCATGGCCAATGCGGACTGTTTAGAACCCAGAGAAACTTTGCCGATATTTTTGGCTGTTTTTCCCAAATTGAGTAATTTAAATTTGCTACAAACTCACCCACAGCCCTTTTTTTTTTTTACCACAAACTCATAAGATAGCGGTGAAGTCACATTGTGTGCTGTTATCTCTGTACTTAAGAGCAAATAAAGCTTTATGTTTCCTCTTTAGGCAACAGCTCGGCCAACATCGACCTGTGCTGCTGATTTAAGGCTGATAGCCATACTCTAAAAGTGCAAATATCAGCCCGATATATATCAGCCAATTCATTGACTAAACAACTAAACAACTAAAGGTCTAGCAGTTATAGATCTTTTGGTAACACTTTATAATTAGGGTTAGGTTTAAAAATTACAAGAGTGTAATTATTAGTACATGAGTAGTTAACAATTATTTTAAAAAAAATATAAACTGTTTGCAGATGTTCCTAATTAAATATTTATGAATGTTTTATAAATTAGTAATAACACTTTTTGTCCTGTCCATGTTTGTAAATGATTATTAAACGCTTGTTAATAAGTATTTCTTAGCAAATTATTAGTTAATGGTTAATACTTACTGTTTGACTTTTTGAAAGGTTGGACTGGTGCATAAATACTAAAATCATATTTTTATAGATCTGTATAATTTGATTTACTTCTTCTCGGTGTTTCTGTGAAATGGTGTATCCCTATTGTCACTCTTCATGTAGGTACTTGATCCACAGTTTGGAGACCCCTGTCCTACATTAGACAAAGCATGTTTAGATATCTCCACTGGGGACGTGTATGACAGCGGTGCTTTGTGTTCTGTCAGTAAAACTGCAGTGTTCCTCCCTCAGGACCCTCCTCTCAGCTCCCCAGACTCCTCACTCACAGTTAGTATGCACCAGGCATGCACCAGCTTCATATCTGCACTTATCTCGGTCAAACACCATTCATAAAAGATGATCCCGGAGGGGAATATCACAAGTACAGGTCTTAGATGAGGATATCAGATCTGAGTCAGACACAAACTTCTGGACAAAAGTGACCAGACCTCTGACCTCACAGCTTCAAAATGGAACAGATAAGCAAGACCATCCATCAGACATATGTGGAGATTACATACACTGTATTGGTGAGAGTTCCAAACAATCACATTCAGTTCTGGCATTGTTAGCGTTCATTCAGTTACTGCAGTTACTGATAACAATTATTTAAGCAGATTTTGAGATTTTTGGAACGCCAGAGAAGCACGGGGTAAGTTAATTCAGTATGAAATGTAATAGGTATTGTTAGGGAATAACAGAATAACTAATGAGAGAATAACAGAATAATGGCTAATGTTATCTGGTCAAACTATACACTGGTCAGAATGTACGGTCAAGCTAGAATACTCTATCAACAGTGTCCAGTTTAATCATTTGCAATTATTCTGTTATCCCCAAACAGGTATTATGGAAGATCATTTGTTTCAGAGCTTGAATTTTTTAACTGAATATTCAGCACGTATTTTCAAGCCATCAAATTCACAATGAAAAAATTGCAGCAAATATTTGATATACTCTTTGATCCATATTCTCTTTGATATACCTCAAAGTACTGAAGAACATGGAAGCTGCTGCCATGTAACCTCCTCATGTTATCCCATGGCAGATCTTAGAAATGACCAGAACAGACCAGGACTGACCTTAGATCAGACTTCAGAACAGACCTCAGAACTGACCTCAGAACAGACCAAAACAGACTTCAGAACAGACCTCAGAACAGCCCAGAACTGACCTCAGAACTGACCTCCAACCAGACTTCAGAACAGACCTTAGAACTGACCTCAGAACAGACCAGAACAGACCTCAGAACAGCCCAGAACAGACCTTAGAACTGACCTCAGAACAGCCCAGAACAAACCTCAGAACAGACCTTAGAACTGACCAGAACAGAATTTAGAACAGACCTTAGAATAGATCTCAGATTAGGGCTACACTAGTTTGGTGAAATGAAAAGACATAATTCACAAATGTTCAGTTTAATGTCTGTATTCTCATCCTCACCCACTTCTATTGGTCAGCCTTCCTCTTGCTCTGAGTGAGTGACAGGTCGATTTAACCAATCAGTGACGATTTACCTACTGACAGAAATATCCAATATCCAACTGTCATTTGTTTCAGATCTTAAATTATTAGACAAAAATGGATCAGATAGGGTATCACATCAGATCATCACTTGAAACTAATGTTATCATGATAGTAACATTTCAAACTCAATTTCAATACTAAGGATCACTCAATACCGATTCAGACACTATTTAGACCACAGACATTATGTCATTTTCAGCATTTAAACATAGTACTTTTATACTTCCATGCAGCCTTCTAGCTGTGTAATCCCTCAGTGGTCCAGGTAGGTTCCATATAGAGGTCCATGGGCGTATACTAGTCTAATGCTCTTATACTTGTTCTGATACAGCTCAAGAGGAAAGGTTCATTTCTCTCCTGTGAAAGTAACTTCTTTAACTGCTCGAACGAGTATTTAACTTCGATACCAGTTGTAGTAACAATTAGCATCTGATTTTCAATACTTTTGCCAACCCTACCTGAGACGGGAGCTCACGTGAGACCCCAGCCCTCACACAGACCCAGCCTCCGTAGACCCCTTAGCCCTCTCAGACAGTGCGTTATGGAGATGCAATTGCTCATTGGTGATTCTCCAGCAGCACACGCACACATTCTGTATGCAGCCGTAGCACTAATAAGCACCACTTCTTTATTTATATTCCGGCTTCATTTACATCCACAATGAAGTGACAGGAGCGCGAGGAAGGCCACGCTTGACCTGTTCAGATGAGGGCTCCCACACAGGATTAATTACAGGATCTGTGCATGTTGCGGTGAGGCTGAGAGACCAGGAAAGCACCAAGCTCACAACAAGCAGGTATGGTACAGTGGGGATCGGTTTGCTGGTGTAGTAAATATGGGCAGGCTAGTGTTTTCATGGTACTACAATTTGAGAAGAAAAAAAACAAAACACTTCTAGAATGTAATTTTCAGCACAAAATAATAGTGCTTTCTTTAAGTTAGCATGTGGCTCTATACTGGTGTTGATGATGTTGAAGATTACTCTAAAACTGTTCAAGAAAGGTGAAATTTTGTCATGTTTATATTTGTTAACTATTTACAGGCTTAATAACGCATGACCATTTACTTAATAATTAACACATAGTTTACAAAGAGTGATTCAGGCTTTAAAAGCATCCTTTGGAAAATAGATAAGTTTACCACACTGTGGAGTATTATTATTAAAGGTGGAGGACATTTATGACTTAAACCAGGCGAGCCTCCTAGTTTCTCCTGTGCAGTATGTGACATGGATGAGGGTCCTAAAAGTAATTGGGAATTTTACACAAGATGGAATGGCCTTGGTCACGGGTCATCTTCAGAACATCCTCTGTTGTATAGACTGTTCAGAGCATGCAATCACAGGTTTAAGGCTGTATTTTCTGTTTTATTAAACTGCATCATTGATTGTATATTTATTTTAGATGTGTAGTCGATCAGTTCACTGTGCAAAGCTCCATGAGGTCTCTGTTGCTGTATTGGTCTGAAATACATTTGAATGAGTAACCATTCACCTGATGAACATCCCACCTCTCAGCACAGCACTAGACACTGGCTCTGTTTACATATACCAAAATATGATGATCAGATTTCTGGACTTTTAAGATTATTTCAATGACATGCAAACTGCAGGATCAGAGAGAAATCAGATGATTTTGCTTTTCACGTTTTCACACTTTAATAATCTTATAATGCTCTGATAATAATCAGATTTTGAGTGTGCATGTAACCACAGGTATTGTTCACAAAAGGTTATAGTCTATAAATAAATATTAGACATTGAATTGTGATGTTTCCAGATGCAGGGTGCCTGTGTAGTTCCATCTGAGCACTGTCCTTCACATATGAATGAAGGCATATAGGTGCATGTGTGCGGTGTAACTCTGGTGCAGCACCATGGAGAAGTTCTTGCTGTGTCTGAAATGTACATCACAGTACGCCATTAACTCTATCTATCCTACACTTATAGAAAAAAAGAGAAAAAACAGGTGCATGTCACCTCTCCACAGATCTGACCTGAACTTGGCCTGGTAGTGTCACCTTGCCTCCATGACGATAAATTTATGCCATACATTGGAACATTCCAGGCAAAGCAATAATATCAATTTGGAGATGGGGGACCTTCCACTAAAATGTTGCATAGTTCACCTTTAACAATAAAAACAGGCTTAAGACACTGTCCCTTTGGCATAATCACTATTGTCTGATCAAATACAACACTGCATTTCTGTCCTTACTCCTGGCACTGTCCTGGCACTGTCCAACAAGTAGCAAGGCAGCTAATAATCTGAAAACACATTTGATTTAATCCAGACATTTGGTTTTGTTACTGTAGTGCTCTATGCCAAGACATAAATAGAGCTTTTACGGGGACGAATAATCAACACTGCAGCTCCTAAAGAGTGAAATAGTATTAAAATGTGTTCATTCAACACGGGCGTCTGAAGCTCAGCCTGCTGCTGGAACACAGAGACACGCTCTGTCTCTCCTGTCTTCTCTGAGGCTTTACTTCTCTGTAAACTTGGACAAGTTTAAGGCACAAGTGCTGTCCATGACTGACCACTGTCTACATCACCAAGCTACAGGCTGTTTCCACTGACCGTCACAGAAGAGCTTTGTAAAACCGACACAAAACGCACCGCGTTCTGAGAAAACTGTGTAACAAACGGATAAGAGACGCATAATAACTCGTTCCGGTGTAATAAAAGATACAGCTGTAACGTGAATATTCGCTCTGTGTAGTCTTAGCTCACAGAAGTTGTGTTGTGCTGCCTGTAGAGAAAAGCCCGTCGCCTCGGTGAAGTGGGGGAAGGGGCTGGATGCGGAGCCAGGCGGCCTCACGCCAGCCTGTGTCCTCCGCACGAACAGCTCCACTCGCCTTTGTTTAGACCGACACACCGCGCAGCGCTGTGCCGGGACAAACACGCTACGTGGGGACTCACCTGAAGGGTTGACCGCGGCCGGTGTTGCCATGTTTTTCTCGGCTGAGAAAAAGACGCGAACGTTGGTGATGGCGCACAATGACGCACAATGCACGACAGGCTGCGAGCTCCAACGGAGGCGGCTAAAGTCCACGGGCTTGTCACGCTATGAGCTCCGCTCCTCACATTAGCTCAGCCGAGGTCACAGCGCGGGGAGCTGAGAACAGAGCGGATCCAGGCGAGCCAGGGCGCTGACAGGCGGTGTTTAAGGCAAATGTTCGCTAGGGCCAGACTAAACCAGTGCAAGATGTCTGAACGGTAGCACCGCGAGATCTTACTGCCGCTTGAATAAATTAATGTTAAGAAGCAGCGCTGCTCTGTCTCATCCGCGGAGGCAGCTGCTGACGTACATCACCTTTGTATGCACGCATACCGGATCAGAGCCTATTGTCCAAACATATGATCCGACACGGGCCGAGTGCAGCGGTCCATGAGCCACAGGTGCAGCGGTGTTTAACCCTCTGCTGACCGGCCCATCACTACCACCAGAGCCAGCTCAAAGGAGACAATACAGGCTGCACCACCACACACACGTCTGCTGTTCTACCCAAGACTTTCTGTCCCTTTTGCTCCTCTGACCAAAAGCACCAGTAGTCCTACATAGGCCTACAGCAGGCCTACCGTAGTCCCACAGTAGTCCTATAGTCTACTATCACTGACACATGTTGACCCACATGTGGGTCTAAACCGGGCCAGGATTTTCTTTGACCACTGAACACAATTAGCTTGACTACAAATATCTAGACATCCACATGTCTTTGCATTAACCTGCTGTAGTATATAGCCTACAGCAGCACTGGTGTAACTACAGCGCCTTAACCAGAAGTCTCCAACCTGTTGCTGAGAAGCTGCAGTAGCTCTCACCCCCTTCAAATAGCTCCCCAAAGTACTTACG
This sequence comes from Taenioides sp. WSHXM2023, assembly GCA_029959045.1. Taxonomy (NCBI): domain Eukaryota; kingdom Metazoa; phylum Chordata; class Actinopteri; order Gobiiformes; family Gobiidae; genus Taenioides; species Taenioides sp. WSHXM2023. Next base: position 28,908,814 of record CM057091.1, read on the forward strand.
AATTATACATATTACATTGAATAACTCAAATTATTTTCCTCACATGCCTATTACAACTGTAAATGTATCATTGTGATGCCCAGCTCTACAGGTCTACTCAGTTTCTTGCCACCACTAAAATGTATAGCTGTCGGGACAAAGCAATGCAACACACAGAGGTTATTTTTTGAAATATGGACAGATATGTGTCTATTTTTTGTGACCAAAAATATATTGAAAAACATGGATTCTAACTATGAACAGACTCACCTCTCCTATGATCTGACTTAACCTGGTGGCCATGTGTCTTGCGAATTAATTTCAGGTAATGTCATCTCCATGGAGACCAGCAGGTGTCGGACCTTCAACCAGAAAGGTTACAAAGTGCATCTTAACTAAATGAGGAGAAGAAAAGAGAGCTGAGACAAGCAGGTGCATTAGGGTTGATAGTCTAAGGGTTATAAGGTGAGGGTTAGAATGACAAAAGTCTTTTAAAATGTTGGCCTTTGTTAACTTTATGGTTATGGAATTACCTCAACATACAGTATGTCATATCTGCTGCCTGTGTCCAACCAGGATGTAAAATTGTAAACTTCACCAACATTTAAAAACTACTTAAAACTTACATAATAGTTAAGTAAAATCTTAAATACAATTTTGTTAAGTCCAAGTGCTGTAATTCTGTTCTGGAAGTCTGCTGCCCATGTCCAACCAGGAAGTCAAATTATCAGTTTTATAACTACCTATAAAGTCATAAAGGTTATGTTTTACTGAAATGAGTATAGTCTAACCCAGGGGTCGGCAACCTTAAATACTCAAAGAGCCATTCGGACCGTCTCCCACAGAAAAGAAAACACCCAGAGCCACAAAACCCTTTTGACTCTAAACCAGCGCTAACCAGAGGAACTGCAGGCAAAACTACAACTCCCAGAAAACAGACTACAACAAGCACCATCCTCCACTACAGCTCATAAGCGCGAGTCTTAAGAGAATTATTTACACCTTTCAGTCTTTTCATCACAACAGTAGCAACATAAATAAAGTGCATGAGTGAAATGAAGAACTGCGCTGCACACGTACGACCTGCACACTATAATCTCTGAAAAGTTTAACATGAACCATCTCCAACGCGACAGAAGCGCAGAACAGACTCACCACAGGCAGAACATCCCTCAGTCACAGAAAGAACACGCATATTCCACTGAGTCCTGCCCTTTAGTCCGACAGAAGCTGACCGCATCAGCGGCACAAAGAGAGAGCTGTTTTTTCAGCACTTCTAGTTTATGCAAATGAGCCATGTGGTTTTAAGTTTCACTTCTGTAAAACGTAAACAAATGTGCGCAAAGCTGCATTAAACACATTATTATTTGAATCCTCCTCGTAGGAAATAAAAATCCAAACTTAAATTATCCACTGTCACGTGTACCGCATCTACCGCGTGTACCAGTCTCATCAGCCGCGAAAGCAAATGAATCTGCCCACGGAGCATTAAGCGTTCTGTTTTCTTCACAAACTTTCCTTTTCTTGGATTTATCATCATTGGGCTGAAAATCATACTGCTGATGTAAGTGTCTGTAAGTCCGGGCTGCCAGTGTGTGCGGGTGGTGCACATCAGCGGCTTTGACGCATGTTTTGAGCGACAAAAATATTAAAAACGTTTTATTTAAATGTTACAAGATTACCATTATCTACAATTTTAGATTTACATTTAAAAAAGAACAAACTAAAATAAAAATACAATGTAATTAAATACTCATTATTATTTTCCAAAGTCACAGGGAGCCACGACAGAACGATGAAAGAGCCACATGCGGCTCTGGAGCCGCGGGTTGCCGACCCCTGGTCTAACCTGTCACATGTACTTAAGTTTATAATAACAAAAGTTCTCAAAGTTTGCTGCCCATATCAAACCAGGAAGTAAAATTATAAACCAAAATAAAAATAAATAAATAAATAAAAACTACTCAAATAATGAGTAGTTTTTAAGTAATTAGTAAAAACTTAAATACAATTGTGTGTGTGTGTGTGTGTGTGTGTGTGTGCGTGTGTGTGTGTGTGTGTGTGTGTGTGTGTGCGTGTGTGCGTGTGTGCGTGTGTGTGTGTGTGTGTGTGTGTGCGTGGGTGTGTGTGTGTGCTCCCTCTCCTCTCTCCTCTCTCAGTCAGAGCAGGAGGGCAGCAGCGAGCCAGAGATTTGTAGACCAGTGAGCGACTAACTGTGTCTGTGTCTGTCCCTCTCCTGTCCCTCAGCTGTCCCCCGCCCCTGTCCCCACACGATCCCCGTCCCAACAGGCTCCTCTTCATCCCTGCTCCGTGTTTGAGTGGAGCTACTGGGAGAGGGGGGGAAGACATCTCAGGACAGCCTCTTCTCCGCTACTGCAGGATGTGAGTCGGGTAAGAGTCTGTTTTAACATGGGAGTAAATAGTAGTTTTGATTAAGAGTGAAAATCTATAGTTCTAAACTGGATTTCTTGTTGATGATTGGCGGTTATGTTTACAAAATTGGAAAAAATCGGACCGTTATCTGGTTTCTGGAGTTGTTACATTATTGAAATGTCATGTAAACAGTTCCATCCAATGGGAGTAATCTGGCTGCTTTCTGATTGTTGACACCTGAGCAGGTTTTGACAAGGAAAATTGTGAAAAAATAAACATGTAAGCGAAAATGATAAAGATTGAAAGTGAAATGTGGGATGATGAATAGAGCTAGCTCATGTTAAAGGAGAAATATTGTTCAAAATTAACTTTTAGCCTGGTAATAATGGTGCTCCCTCATCACTAGTTTATTCACAGTTGTATTTTGACATCTGCATGTTTGAGTAATCCTGTACTGTTCCAGACTTCTTCCTTGCCCACAAACACACGCTTCCCTCTGCACATTTTCACAAACACATAAACTGTCTGTATTTTAGTCTGGGTTTGTTTTGGTTCGTTTGAGTGCTTGGCCTTGACAGGTAGGTGGCTAGGTGGGAAAAAATGACAGAAATATAGGCCTATGGATAAACAAATCCAAAAAAAATCTCATGCATTTCAAACTAATTAAACTAAACTACAGGGTTAGCAGCTTTTAAAGGATCCAATGGACATATAATACATAATTTAGTTGTTTGCAGAGGACACTATAGCACATAAATAATTCTAGCCTTTTGATTCTTCTAAATGTCACCAGCAAAATCTATGAAAACTGAAATGTGGAGGGGGCACAAGCTCAGACCACTGCAGGAGAAGCAAGTCGATCAGAACATGACTATGTACTGGCTGATATTGACAAAAATTGATACTTTATTTATTTCAGTCAAAATTTTTGCTATCCTGGCTCACTCCAGATTGATATGTGTGTCACGCTGAATCACTCTGAAGCCGATATTGTGATTTGGCCATTAACTGGATATAATAAGATTATTTACAAGCTCATTTTGTCTTTGTTATAGTGTTGGAACTGCACACAAAGCACTTTTGTAGTGATTTGAAGGATAAAAAACAGTTGCATAACACAGTTGGATCTCTTATGTAATAAGGGTGATACTCCTAGTATTGATATCGGTATCTGAACTAAAAAGCTGGATCATGTATCCCTACTAACAATATAATCAATGTTCCATGAGTAACCATAACTGCTAGTACTGCTGCTGCTACTACTACTACTGCTGCTGCTGCTGCTACTACTGCTTATTACTACAGTTAATGATAAAGACCCCCACTGCTCTGTGTTGACCACCCAAATATCCCCCACCTCCTCACTCGCTCACAGTAAGAATGCATGTTTTTACCTCTGCCAAGGAGGTTATGTTTTCGCCTGAGTCTGTCTGTTTGTTTGTTTGTTTGTTTGTTTGTTTGTTTGTTTGTTAGCAAGATAACTCAAAACGTTGTGGACGGATCTTGATGAAATTTTCAGGAAATGTTCCTAATGGTAAATCCAACAGATGATAAAATTTTGGTGATGATCCAGAAGAAATCCTGGATTCTGGATCACTTTGAAAATTTCGTTAGCATTGCGTTAAATGGGGCTTGGCGGAGGTCTGCGCTCTCTGAGTGCTTTTCTAGTTTTTTTTTTTATGTTTCTCAGGCCAAAATGAAAAGCTTTTATTTTTTATTTATTTATTTTTTGTGGCTAAAAACGTACACACTGCGACTTTAAAATAACTTAATTGAAAGATGAAATTTCATTGATGAAAATTCATTTTCATCCTTGCCACATTAGTTTGCCCCGTTTTTGCACAGTTGTATGTCTCAAAACCTGTACAGTCAGAAAGAAATCAGATTACTCACATCAGATGTAACTGTTGACATGACATTTCAATAATCTGACTACTCCAGAAATTAGATAATGATTAGATTTTTGGTGTAGATGTAAACATATAGTCACTGTTGAATGGGACATGTGTGTGTGACTGTGTGTGTGTGTGTGGGGGGGGGAGAGATAGTGCACTCGCATGAATCACCCTTGTATCCTCGCTCTCCTCTTCCTCTACAGCAGATGGCGTTTACACAGAGAAGCACTAGTCACAAATCTTCAGTCGTCTGTTGGAGCAGGGACAATTCAGAGGGCGGGGGGTCGCCACACATCATTCACCATTTGAGACCATATCCATCTGAGTCGCTAAAACTAATATACAAAACCTGTACAAAACTGGAACTAAAGAACTAGATCTAAACCTACAAGCCAGGACCAAACCAGGGTAGGACCAAACCAAGTCTACATCTGGTCTGACTGAACTTCACAGGCTAAAACCAGAATCAAACCAGGATCAAACCAGGATCAAACCATGAGCACAGTCAGACAGAACAATTTTTAAACAGCTAAATGTAAAATGCATAAAGCCAAACCGTGAATTCTGATCTTCCTCTGGAAGTACATTTTGGACATAAATGATCAAAATATCTCTCTTGTTAAAATGTGGGTACAGTTGAGTAGAGTAGCCAAAAAATGTACTCAAGTAAGAGTATCGTTACTTCAGAATAATAAGTCTCAAGTAGAAGTTCAAAGTAGTGCTCCAAAAAATTAGTAAGAGTAAAAAAGAATTTGGGAAGAAGTAAGAGTAATTTACAGAGTAACTGTCAGGATGAAATACTGTATCTGATTTATAATGTGATTTATAATTTGAAATAAATGTAACTGAAAAAGACAAAACATAATGCACAGTATCTGGTATAGGATAAAGATAGACCCACAAATAAGAAAAACTACAATACATATCTGAAAAAGTGGAACAAGAAACACAAATGTTCAAATCATTTCATATTGTCAGCGTAAAGCTTTTGTCACTTGTAGACTTACTCACAGTGGCAAGAGTAACCAATACTTAAAAAAATGTGACCACTGACCATACTTCAAAAAAATAAAAGTAAATGTAACTGTGTACTATCCACCTCTGAATATAGGTCTAAAATGTCTTAAAAAAAGATACTGAAAAATCTGGACACCCACTGATATTACTTTGTGCGAAGCTGTTTATGTCCCCTGACAGTGTGTGTGTGTGTGTGTGTGTGTGTGTGTGTGTGTGTGTGCGTGTGTGTGTGTGTGTGTGTGTGTGTGTGTGTGTGTGTGTGTGTGTGTGTGTGTGTGTGCGTGCGTGCGTGCGTGCGTGCGTGTGTGCGTGTGTGTGCATGTTTGTGCGTGTTTGTGTTTAGATCCATTGTGCTGATGTCCCATGAACAGTCCTATTGACACTTTTCAGTGACACACACTGGGGGTGGGCTGGGCACAATACCACACAAAAAACACAGCCAGACTAGACTCGACTGGTGTGTTCTATGTAAAGCTCCTCATTGTTTAATTCTCACTTAAAAGCCAGCATATTTCAAACATTATTTGGTCTGTTTTGTATTATTATTATTATTATTATGTAACACTATGTGGTGGACATCACCATAGCAATAGGTAAACAAATGAGCTGCTTTTAGGGACTAACTTCCTCTTTGTAAAATCCTGATCTCAGAATATAAGCAGGGCTGGGCCTGGTTAGTACTTGGATGGGAGACCACTGGGAATTCCAGGTGCCACTGGGGCAAATACTATTGTTGTGTCCTTAGGCAAGACACTTCACCCTCATTACCTAAGTATGTGGTGTGTGCGTGACTGTTGAAGGTGGTCGGTTGGGCCGATGGTGTTGATGGGCAGCGTCAATTCTGTCAGTCTGCCACAGGGCAGCTGTGGATACAATAGTATTTTACCACCACTGAGTATGGATTGACTAATGCACGAAATTGTAAAGCATTTACAAAAGTGCTATATAAGTTTAATGCATTATTATTACGTAAAACAGAATGTTATCTGTCATCAACATTCATGAACAGCTAAAAGGTTGTCCAATTCAAAAGTGAGGGACCATATGAGAGGATTAAACAACTCAGAGTGCATTACATTGCTTTAACGACTTCTCGGTTAATCTTCACATATATCCTAGAATCTAAACACCACCAAAGAAGGTTTCCTTGTGCCCCCTAGAGGCTGGACGTGTACTACGTCTCTCCTCTCCTGCATCAGCACTTTCCCTGAGATATGAGCTCCCTGTGCAGTCACAGATAAGACCCTGAGCCAGAGTATGCTGGGAGCTGGGAGAGGAGCAGCAGAGCAGATTAAAGTGACAGAGCAGAGAGAGCTTTATGAACTCAGCCTTGCTCCTCACTACATGGTCAGAGTCAGACGAGCATTACATGAGGAGACGGCGGCACAAATGGAATACACTGAGAATATGCTGAGTGGGCTCCATGAAGTCAAAAGTGAGCTATAGAAATATGCATATGTGGACAGCCCTGTACTTTCAATGTGTTATAGGTTTGTGTAGGTTAAAGGTCCTATAAATTTACTCTTGTGAGCTTTAAGCCATGTTAGAATGTTGTTAGCTCCTCAAAAATATACCTGGAGTTGTGTTTTGTTTCATTCACATGTTTGAGCAATCCTTTATTATTAGTCTGTCTACATCCCCAAAACTCAAAATGCTCTGTTCCAACTTGTGATGTCATGAAGTGGTAGTTAAACAGCTACCTTTTACCTTTTGTTCATTGGAGATTGTTACTTTCAGCGCTGAATTCTAGTGAAGATGTATGGAGTTTAAAAACACAGTAGGGCACTTCCTGTTATACCACATGACATGACAAGGAACAAATGTTTTCTGTTTGAGAGAAGAAGCTTAAATATTCTGGTTTTATGTGTTAAAGAAACAAACAAAACACACCTCCAGGTATGTTTTTGATGAGGAAACATTATAACAGATCAAAAAATAGCGTAATACGGGCCCTTTAAAGTTGGTATGTAGTCAAACAAGTGAAGTGTCTGGCTCAAGGACACAACAGACACAGGCTGGATGTATAAAGGATCTACCAATCTTTAAATCTGAAGGTGACCATGCATGTTTGTATGTGTGTCTGTTCTGTTCTGTTATTATATGAATTGTATATGCAGGTTTGAGATAAATAACTAACTAATAACTAACCAACTCCTCCTAAGTGTACAGTAGTATACAGGTATTTAGACTGTATAGTGCGTACAGTTGCTTGCTGAGGTGATTCCAGATAAACTCCACATCTCACATTCATCACTTTAATTAGATGTCCTTTCAGTAGCCATTACCATTGATCATCAAGCACCGCTCTCCCTGCGAAATCAACACTATGGATCACAGCTATTATGGATCTGCCCGGCTCCTTTTGTCGCCAACTCAAAATCGATGCTGATGCTTGATTTATTGTTTATAGTTTTATTAAAGGGCCCTTATTACGCTATTTTCTGATCTGTTATAATGTTGTTTCCTCATCAAAAACATACCTGGAGTTGTGGTTTGCTTGAGTTCTTCTTTCTAACAGAAAATACTCGGTTCCTCCTTGTGATGTCACGTTGTAAGACAGGAAGTGCTCCATTGTGTTTTGAAACTTTAGCCACCTTCACTAGAATCTTTTGGATAATTTCAGCCCTGTAATTGCCAATCTCTACAAACAAAAGGTAGAACAAAAGGTAGAAGGTAGCTGTTAACATGAAAACTGCTTCATGAAATCATAAGGTGGAACAAAGCATTTTGAGCTGGTGCAGGACACAAAATACAAGTCCAGCTACATTTTTCTTCTACATTTATGTGTATGGCAGAATATTCAGCAGTTACCATGGTGAGATAATGCCAAAAAACTTTACGTTAGACTAAAAATACATAAAAACAGCACAGATCAGCTCACCTGTTGTAGTTCCAACTAAGTCAACTCTTTTGGGTCAGATTGTGGTAAAAGAAGGCTCTGATTAAAGTCCAACACAGACAGAGCAGTGCCTACAGTTGGCATCACACCCCCAGAAAATGTTGACGACATCAGCTGCAAAGTATCAATAGGCCCTTTAAAGTACATTATTCAACGGGTATTTCACTACTGTTACTCAAGTAGTTGTTTTCATGTGATACTTTTTGGTCATATATCAGTACTTTTACTCAAACAATACAAAAAGAAATACAGTCCTATAAAAGATCTGAAAACCATTGTTGCAGAAAATAGAATTGACAAAGTGCCCAGTAACTGCATCTCAAGCTGCCTTTTCAGCAGTGACGCACTTAGTTTATGATGAAACTTTCACTATAAACTTTATTCATTTAGTTGCATGGAGCTTCTGTGATTGAAGAGGGCAGATGCAGTCATTCACCAGTGGCTCTGACACTCCTCCCTCAGCTCGCACAGATAGCATCTCTGCTTTAAATGGAAAACTACACAGAGCTGCTGGGCTAATGGCGCGGAGCCTCAGAGAGACAGGACACAGACTTTGCAGTGCTTCCCCATGTAGAGTAGAGCTGAACGATTTGGGAAAAATATCGAATTGCATTTTTTTCTGAAAAGTGTTGGATTTGTGATTTGTGTTTTAATAATAAGATTCTGTACTGAAATATGAAATGACAAAGTAATACAACCATACTTCAGAACATGTTTGTACCATATACTGTATAATGGACATAGCTAGCCCACTAGCTGCCGCGTTCCAAACAGGAAGTGAGCATGGGGGTGCATCCAGCACCACTGACTTTTATTTCGCTATTTTGTCTGTAAATCAATTACTATTTCTAATATGGAACTCGGCTCCAAATTTGCCCCATAACTGCTAGCCTCAGTGGCTTTATTTGACTAGAGCTGAATACCGTGTCACACTACCTTAGTCCAGAATTAGATGGAATATTTTCTTATTTGTGGAAGACATTATGGAATTTCCAAAATTGCAGCCGTTTTGGTTTACTAATTACATCCATTCAAATTGGAATTTCGATTTGATTGTGATGAATATTTCACCGTCAGTATTGATGATTACGTTCGCACTAAAGTCAGTGTGATGTGTCTCCCTGCAGGGCAGCAGCATGGCGGCCGAGCGGGTTGCCGTGGCAGCGCTCATGGAGGTGATGGAGGTGGGTGGCACTGCGGAGCCCGATGTCCTGGACGTGGATCAGGGGCTCACTCTGGCCTGTATTGGGTTCCTCTGCCTGCTGCTGGTCGCCATGATCATCCGCTGTGCCAAAGTCATCGTGGACCCCTACAGCGCCATCCCCACCTCCACCTGGGAGGAGCAGCACCTGGACGACTGACCCCGCCCACACCTGAGAGGAGAAGTAACTGGACAACTGGCCACTCCCACACCTGAGACCTATGGGCCTTAAAAACATGGAGAGGCATTAGCTGGATTACCAGCTAATGATGTCACAAGGTGAAAATGAAGGTTACAGGATTTTTCTGTTAAATGATTGAAAAAGTGAGTAGAGGAGCAGGCTGCACTGGCCATTCAAAATGATTCTAATAGTAAATGGATGAGGCTTCCACCTCTCCAGTGTGGACTGTATGGACAATGTGCAAAAGCATGTACCAGTACAGACAGGTAATCGTTGCCTTGTGATCTCTTTGCTAATGTTTACACGTTGAAAATGACAAGCTGTCATGTGTTTACAGAACACATCTATATTATTCCTGTGCCATGACCGAAACTCAAGGATGGCAGAAATAAAGGTGCAGGACAATAGCGAAAAAAAAAAAGCACTTCACTTTAGAGATTTCACTTTGAATCTTTTTCTGTAGTTAACTTACATAAAGTAAGAATAATGCAATTTATATGTAAAAACCAAAAAAAAAGACCAAAATTGCACACATTTGCAAATAACATTGCACAAATTTGGGATACATACATTTAAAAAATGTATAAAGTGAGGTTTAAATTTCAGTATTTTTTGTTTGGTTGACATTAAACACTTAAGGTAGGAGTTTAGGATATCCAATTTAGTGTTTGAATAAAGTAAATATTGCTTTAGAATATATAAATCAAACAAAGAAGAATCAATAGACTGAGCTGGAACAACAAATCTGTAAAAAATGTAAATACTCAAGGTACAAAATGTAACTTTCTGGAGGTGGCACTTGAATGATTTCATGGAAAAAGAAGCTATACTTTGGAGCTTTCTCCATGGAGATAGATATGTTTGATCATCTCCATGGAAACAAGCAGGAAGAGGCCCTTCTCCAGGCCAAGTAAGAGGCAAATTTGTGGAGACAAATCAAAAAACTAAAATATGCTTTTTTTGGCTAAAAAGTTGCAAGTTGCATACTGTGGCTTTAAGTACAATTGAAAGTGTAAAAATGCATTTTGAGATGCCTGATTTATTATTATTATTTTTGTTTAATAATTCAATATGTCCTTAAGTATTGATTACTCAGTGTTGTTCCAAGTGAATGTTTATACATTATGAGAGCAAACTGACCCAAACTATTAAACTAGCGCTATAAAGAGAATCGGTAGTTATTAGTATGAATTGGTCATTCATATGTGAGCGCTGATGTTGAACCTGGTGGAGAGGAGGCAGTCCTGGTCCAAAGCCTTAGATCCAGGTGCCACAGAGTCCGGCACAAACCCACATTCCTCCAGAGAGCAGCACAATGCAAAGTCCCTTTACTATCTATATGAGTTTAAGATGGTCCAAGATCAACATCAACTTTACAAATCAAAACACTGCACGGTGCATCAGAACACATCAAGACACAGAACTACTTCTGTGGTTAAGATGAATCATTTAAAGTGCATATAACAGGTTAAGCTGCTCATTTTATTAAGTTAACAGACTTGCATTTAAGATTTTGCTCTACATCTCGCTTAGTTGTCCTGAGTTTTGTTTAATTTTGGTGAAGTACCGTATATCATTTTACATACTGTGAAGAACCTAAAGCTTGTCTAATGTACACATTTATTTTGTTAAAGAAAGGTTCAAATTGTTTCTTGTGCGATAAGTTATCCCTGCCTTTTTAGTGGAATAATATTGTTTTGGTGACATAGAAATACTTTAAAACTTTAACTGTCAAACTTTACACTTTATAGAATGATTGACTGTGGAATGCATGTTCTGAAGTGCCTAAGTTCACTGACAGAGGGTTGTTTTAACACTACCTTTAAATGGTCTTCTATGAAATATTTGCACACTAGTATTATGCGATTGAATGCAATGAAGTATGTCTCAAGTTGTGGTAATGTAAATGGTAAAACTTATCTTATCGATGCAATACTAACTTAAAGTGCATATGAGAGGTGAGACGACTCATTTCACCAAAACAGAGTTAGCATCATTATATTTAAGATTGTATTAAAAATCTTACTTAGTGTTTTCTATTTTTGTACATTTTGGTGACGTTTATAATTTTACCTGGTTGGACACGGGCACAGATATGACGTACATAGAAGTAGTTCCAGTTCTGCAACCATCTGTAAACAAGGGTCAAAACTTGTCTAAATTATACACTAGTTATGATTAGACATAAAAAATAATGACAACACCTTATTTTGTTACAGTCGACTTTTCAGAGCTTATATTTATGTTATAGCTGTTTCCCCTCACCAGTTACTCACGTATCTGGAGTGATTTGTGCATGTTTGAGTAATCATTTACTGCTTATATTCAAGATGCCATTTTGCCAATCATCTCCTGTTTTAACTGCATACGCCCAACACTTTCTAAATCTGTGATAGGACTCAGCAGTGTCACAAAAATACTGCGTCTCGCTAGCGTGATCTAAAGCTATCCATAAAAGTTGCCGACTCATTGTTGTGATGACATTTATGGGGCCATCAGCTCCCACTGGGCAACTCAGTTTTCTAATGCAGAAGTCAAAAGACTTTTTTCTTTTATGAAGTTGTTTTAGATCAATACTGAGATTTCAAATTTGCAAATGATAATGATCTATGGGTGTCACAGATTATAACTACACAGCAGACACAAGCACAATATGTTTTCTTTAAATCAGTATTTAATCTGTCAGCAAATTGCTGAAATTTGGATGTAATTTTCAATGTTGATGACAAAGGTAGAGGTACTTTGTTTTAGAAATCACTGCTACTTCCTTTTTTTTTTTTTTTTTAATACATTTTTAAAAACTTTTTTCCTCAAATGGTCCCCTAACTGACGTAAAAGTGATACATATCTACTAAAACATGAAAACCTGTCACATGCACTAAGAATAATGCCTGCATCTGTTGTACTAGTATATGTGAAAAAAGTGAACACAAGAATAAAAGCAAAACTGTGTCTCTTTGCTGTGTGTGTGAATGCTCCTCAGATGTGCTCTCTGGTCCTTCACAAGGACGTATGCAGCTCACTCAGGTCCACTGGGCTTTCAAGGTCAGCTCTGATCCTCTGTACAGTGTTCATGATGGGGCGCTGTAATGCATATCAAACAGCTGTCATCTCTGTAGACGCCGATGTCTTTAACCATGGTTCTGATGTTATCGCTATGGCGCTGTGGGCTCCGGCTCCTGATACTGGGCTCAGGGGTCTATGTGGATTAAATTTTTACACGGGATATGTGGAAGCAAGGAGCAAACTGAGCAGTAACCTCATATGGCAATGTAATAAAATAATATCTCAAACTATACAACACATGATGAGAGAGGACAGACTGAACTAAGTGACAGGTCTGTAAACCTAAGCGAACAAGACCAGCCAGGTTAGTGTAGTCACATTACAACATTACAAGATCCTCTTTTCAGAGATCTGCAATATGTATTAAGTCTAAATTGCTGATATAATATATAATATATAAAATATGAACCTGTCCATCTGCAAGAGTTCATTAGAATCATAGACTGTATATATAAATGGGCATAAAAAGTGATAATGGGCGGGTCCATTGACTCTGTTTCCAATTCTCTTTGTACTGAAAAAACAGAGCCCTTCTCTCTGTAACTGCTGCTGTCAGACTCCTCATTTTGGTCTCAAAATAGTCTTATTAACCTGCTCTACATTATCTTATTTTCATTTCACTATTTTGTCTGTAAATCAACTCCTATTTATAAAATGGAACTCGACTCCAAATTTGCCCCATAATTGCTAGCCTTGACAAGGTTCATTTGACTGTCACATTCCCTTAGTCCACTTCTTTATACAGTCTATGATGAGAATGTATTCTTTTTGTACTTGTCCTTTAATCCAGTCAGTGTCCCATTATTATATGCAAAGCTCCCTTAGCTTACCGTTGCAAGATGAGTTCTTGGAATGGGATCCACCTTTCCTCACATCTACACAAGAGTTTACAAAGTGGTGACACACAAGGAAATACAAAATCCATGTTTTATTATAAATTTGTATCAAACTTCAGTAACACTGATTGTCAAACAGCAGTAACATTTGAATGTGAGACAGCCCTTAGTGGTCTACTCCTCTGCTTTGGTCCTCTGCTCTCCGATCTGCTCTCTGCTCTCTGGTTTGGAAGTGTTGTTTTGAGGTAGACTCAGCGCTGTAGAGCCGGCAGAATAACCCCGGAGCAGGAGCCAAAGCCCACCCTGTGCCCGGGGCCCTGACAGTAGCCTGCACACAACACAACACAGCTGGAGTAGGCACGCATGTTGGGAACAAAATGTACTCACAATGCTCACAGTCTAATACTAGCTATAATTCAAGTTATTACCAACCAAATATGTGAATTATACAGTTCAGATCATGGGGGGGTTCTGCAGTAGGGCTGACCTGTGATGATGACCTCATCTCCGTCCTTCAGGAACGTGCGGCTCTCTCCTCCTCCCAGGTCGATGGTCTTTGAGCCCCTCCAGGACAGCTCCAGCATGGATCCGAAGCTCTCAGGCTCCTACAGCACAATACAGACAAATACTGTCAACATACTGCCCAAAACTACTAGAGGTACAGGTGAGGTACAGAAGGTACATTTATTGTAGCATCTTTTAGAATTGTTATAGTATTTTAACTTGTACATGAGTTATATTTTTGATGCAGGTAAGTAAGTCGGTTACTTTTCTCACTGGTTTAGTTCCAGCAAAAAGTAACAAAAGTCTTATATTGACAATATTGCATGCATTTTTTTTTTTTTTTTTTTTTAAATATCTCAGACACTTGTCGATTGCAGTTTGGATTTAACCAGAATTTGCACACTATTTTAAGTTTAAGCCCAATTACCTGAAAAAAAAAAAAAAAAAAAAAATCAAACCTTTACTTACGGGGGACACTAAAGTATGGTGTTTTAATAGCATTATCTACTATTCTTAGTCATTTTAGTGTAACCCAGGTACATTTACAGCTTTCTGATCAAAGAGTAAAAACTGTGTGCTGCCTTCAGTTACCACTGCAATTTCAAGTACTATGTGACATCACACGTGTCTTGATTACACATGTTTCCGATTACAAACACCTGGCTACAGGGCTGGAGTTTGAAGTGTGGAGACATGTTAATTTTCCAGTTTAGCAGCTCTATTTGAAATGTGGTTGTCGGAGGAGTTTAGGTGTTTAGTCCCACTACTCATCATAGCATTTTCACTATTTTCTATATTTATTTTACCCTGAAGATTATATATGTATAATACTAACCCTTTTACTTGAGTACAGATGAGTTACATGTGTAGAGTACTGACCGGGCCGCTGATGGTGCCTGAGGCCAGCAGGTCTCCAGGACGCAGGTTACAGCCGTTCACTGTGTGGTGGGCCAGCTGCTGCTTCATGGTCCAGTACATGAACTAGTCAAACAGAAGAGACTGTTAAAGGTGCACTATGTAATTGTTCTGGTCTGGTTGTCTCTTTGGAGATGTCATTGCTCTGCCTGAAATGTATGGCATTAAAGTTGCCTGTCAAATCCTCAGTGATATCTCTTATATTTTTTATACACCAAACCAAACATGATCGTGCAATCACATTTGTTTATTTCAGTGACACATATCTTCTTTCTTCTAAGTAAGCAGCCATATTTGTTCTGATACAGACGGTGCATGCATGTCCCTGATTGGCTAATCGACCTGTCAATCATGCCCTTCTAGACCAGACTCACATCTTTGTAAAGTATGGAAGAAGTGTGTATATTCTGGATCCCAGGGAAGAAGTAAAATTAAAATAGACTTTTATAAACATTAACCATATAACTCAGAAAATGTCTGTTTCACCTACCCCCTGTGTCTGCTATTCAAAACTTTCAAACTCAGGGTCATACATGTAAGATTCAGAAATGCCAAATTTCATCCATGTATGTTAATTTAATACTACTGGAGACAAGCAGTTGAAACGAGAGAGAGTATCAGGTCATATCTATGGAGAGGCAAGCCCACTCAACAGTAAAGATGCATGTTTTCCAAAGTATTTTTAGTGACCTGCAATTGAATAAATGCAAGATGGATAACTTTAATGCCATACTGTGAAACATTCCAGATAAAGCGATAACATCTCCATGAAGACAAGCAGATGGTGAACCCCTCACCAGAAAAGTTCCATAGTGCGTTTTTAATAGAAGAAGGGATTACTACTACATACATAGTCACAGTGAAGACAAAGTACCGACCTTGAAGTTGGACCGACAGATGGTTGAAGCCTGCGCCATGCCCTCTCCTGCAGAGTACACAATATTAAAGTACTTTGTGTGTAATAACTCAACAGCTAAAAATAAAGTTCTTGTATTTATGGAATCTACTAAAAGTTATTTATTAGACAAATATAAGCTTAACAGGGGTGAAGAGCAGGGCAGGGAGAGACATTCAGCAAAACTTTGTGAACTGGCACAGGGCTTAGTATTGTTCTGTGATAAATCTCCTTAGGCATCGTGCAGGACAATTTACTAAAGCTAATGTATCATTTCAGCCTATTACCATACTTTTGGTAACTTTACACTGGCAAAGATCCCAAAGAATAAATCTCCTGGCAGTGTTGGGGGTGAACTGTGATTGAAAAACATCTGCTGTCTGAGTAAACACTATTTGAGCGCTGGAGTGATGAATGGCTTTTGTGATGGTCTGTTTTAGCAGCATTAGTTAAAAGTGTGAATGAATTTCAGTTGTAGCCATGTATTTGGGCAACGCAATTCAAAGACATGCATAATTTGGGGTCAAAAAAAAAAAAGAAGAGTATTGTGAATTTGTTTGTATTTGCAATTCATATTTAAAAAGTTCAAGTTTAAAAAGTAGGATTCTGTTCTGTGTGCACAAGTACAGTCAGCATTAAAGGTGCACTGGGTATTTCTAGTGGAGGGTCCGCCACCTGCTTGTCTCCATGGAAACGTTATTGCTTTGTCTAGTTACTGCTTTGTCTGTTTTGCCTGTCTTTGCTTTCCACAGTTCTACATTACCATTCAGATCTGTGGAGAGTCGCTGCTATTCACAGAAAGAATGATTGTATTTTTGAGCAACAAAAACACCCACAGTGACTAAATGCAAGATGGGTATATTTAATGTCATACCATAGAGGTCTAAACTATAGGAACAGCACGATTTTTCTATGAAAGCCTGGATTTTGCAGAAGACATTATATTATGTAAATAATTGAAGCCTTTGCGATTTGATAATTGCGCCAACTAAATTGCAGTTTCAGTTTGATTAGGATATATTGTGCAGCCCTAGTGTAAAAAGTCATTGTTGGTGATCAGACAGAACTTGGCACTACCTTGGCACAGTTTGGCACCCAGCTGTTTTGATGGTTCAGTTATATGATATAAACTTTTTAACAATCCAACTGATTTGACCTAAAAAGCCAGACTAAATTCCCTCTATTGAAACTGAAGCTGTTTCTGAACTATTTGGAGTAGAAAACAAATGGCTGAGCTCTTTGTGAAGCTGAGGCTCTGTAGGTTCTGTCTAGTCTGATTTACTCTCTTTATATCTTGTCTGGATTTTTTTGGTAAACATAGACAGGAGTAAAGCTGCTGTTGGGAGGTATGCACTTACAGACAGCAGATTGGACACTTGTTGGGTTTTGACAATTCCCATGACAAAGCTGAAGCCCAAAACACTAAAAATGTGATTTAGGAACTTGAAATTCAGACATTCATTCATATAAAAGTCCTATTAAACTTTTGTAAATCTATCAGGCCATTTTGTTATGAAAATATATTATGGGTTATAGCTTTCTTTTAAAATTTTACATGCCTAAGAGCTTAATAGTTTTATTTTATCAAGTGGTTGACAAAATAAAATAAATACAGAAAAATCCAAACATACCTAGACAAGTACAACAGAAATTAAAGTTTTTTTAAATGCGTCAAATCAAGTCAGTTTTGCACACTATCTCCGCTAAGGTCATCCCACCTTTGATAGCCACAAACAGGTTGATGTTGAAGGTGTATGGATCCTGGTGCTGGAGGTAAGGCAGGGGCTCTGGGTCCTGAAATGACAGGAGCACAGTCAGACCTAGAACCTCCTGTAGACCTGTAGTCAGACCTGGATCAGACCCTGCTGTAGATCCACAGTCAGACCTGGATCAGACCCTCCTGTAGATCCACAGTCAGACCTGGATCAGACCCTCCTGTAGATCCACAGTCAGACCTGGATCAGACCCTCCTGTAGATCCACAGTCAGACCTGGATCAGACCCAGCTGTAGATCCACAGTCAGACCTGGATCAGACCCTCCTGTAGATCCACAGTCAGACCTGGATCAGACCCTGCTGTAGACCCACAGGACCTAAGGAGAAAGGGCTGTACCTGGACTGCGTTAGGCTCTGCAAAGGGCATGAGCGCCTCCATGGGGACCACCCATGGTGAGATGGTGGTGCCAAAGTTCTTCCCCAGGAATGGGCCCAGAGGAACATACTCCCATGACTGGATGTCCCGCGCTGGAGGACACAACAGGGGACAGCTTTATTGGCTAAGTTAGGTTAGATTAGGTTGCTTTATTCGTACCTCTAGGTAAATTTGTTCTGCAGATTTGAGAGGCTGGTCCCACATTTCACATTTCATTCATTCACACTATACACAATAAATATATATAAAAACACAGTTACAAATAAAGTGTTACAGTGCTCCAGTGCAGAATGGTTTTGTTCCATAAATAATTAATTCATCCATCACAGTTGACTAGAAATCACAATAAATATTAAATATATAAAAAACACAATTTTCCAAGAGAAGGTATTAACATCCATAGGTACATAAGCACGATAGCAGCTGGAACAAAGCTCTTTTTAAAACGATTCGTTCTAGATCTTGGCTCTTGACTCAGGGAGTCCAGGCTGCTCTGATGGCCAATCACCTCACTCCCCCATTTAACCAACTGATTCAGAGATGCTCCCAAACCATGAGACCAGTGAAAAAGTTAAAACTGATTCCATAAACGTTTTATAGAACAGTGTCATCATGGTTTTATCTACACGGTAGAAAGACAGTTTCCTCAGACAATGAAGGTGCTGGTGGCCTCTTTTACACTATTGCCACTACATACAGCAAGAAACTACAAATCTGATGTATGATTAAGAGTCCAGTATCATTTTAACATAAATTGAGTTAGAGTACTCAGATAACGTGTGTGGTAGAAAGAGTACGGCAAATATATACTCAAGTAAAAGTATTATCACATGGCTAAAAATGTACAAATACTGCTTCCAAAATTGTACTACAGTAAAAGTAAAAAAATACACATGAAAAACAATACACAGATTACTAGCTACTAGTTACTTTTCAGCATTTTAGCAGCATGTTAGATCATTATTTTATAGAAATTAAATGATGTTTAATCTGCACATACTCTGAGCTCTAATCAATCAGAGCTTTGGATTGGGACGAGTGGGACTTATGCTGTACTCATATGATTTTAAATGTAACTAATTACAGTTACATGACTAGAATAATACTCAATCACAAGTACTAGTGCAGGTTTAAAAATCTAAAAAAATATACTCAATTATATTGCAATATGTCATTGCTCTGCCTGGGATGTTCCACAGTATCACATTAAACCGCTCTGCCTTACATTTATTCAATTATAGGTGATTTTATTGCTCGAAAATACCTTGAAAAAATATCATTCTGATGGTGAGCCTCTCCACAGATCTGACCTGTAACTTGGTCTTGTTTGGTCTCCATGAAGATAGTAAGGTTTAACACCATACTGTGAAATATTCCAGACAAAGCAATAACATCTCCATGGAGAAAAGCATTTGACGTGCCCTCCACCTGAAAAGTTACACCATGCACCTTTAATGATTGCATTGCACAGGATGCCCTCCCACAGTCCTGTGTGTAATATAAAGGTACATACCGCTCCAGTCATTCATCAGGACCATGCCAAAGATATGTTCATGGGCCTTCTCCACAGGGATGGGCTCTCCCAGACGGTTCCCCCCGCCCACGAAGAAGGCCTGTGGACAGAGGACACAAGACAGGGGGGACAGGGGTCGTAAAGTCACATAACATAAAGAATAAATTACCTAACAAGTACTCGTTCAGATCTGTGGAGAGGCGACTCTACAAACTTCAAGGTATATTTGAGCAATAAAAACACGTCTAACTGAATAGGCTTAATGCCACAGTGTGGAGCGTTCAAAGGAAAACAATATAGTCAAGCAGGTGACAGCCCCTCCACCAGAAAAGTTACATAGTTCAGCTTTAATAATTACTCTTTTTAAAAATGTCAGATACTTTGAGAAAAAATGCTCTATGCACTGCAGTGTGTGATCAACGAACAAATATTATTCAATTATCCATTTTTATTGTTTATTATATTTTTTTTTTAACATTTCATTGATAATAGTCCTATGCCTTAAAGGTGCACTACGTAACTTTTCTGTTTGAGGATCTGCCACCTGCTTATCTCCATGGTGAGCTTGCATGAAAAGTTCCACAGTATGCTTTTAACTTATAGTTCACTATGTATGGACACAAGCAGGGCCAAGTTACAAGCCAGAGCTGTGAAGAGGTGACCCTTTTCACAAGTCACTGAATATACAAAAGAAGTTGAATATCACACTGTTGAACTTGTAGAGAAAGCAATTACATCTCAACATAGTGCAAATTTATTATAAGATTTCTCAGTGTTTAATGGGCGTTACTGCCAAAAGATTCTACTCAGAATTCTGCTTACTTGCCCTGGAACAAAGTGAACTGTGGGAATAATAATGTCTCAGATTTATATTGCACTTGACAAGCTACTCTAAGCACATTTTTAGTAGTCTATTATTCATTCACTCTCCACACTTGGTAGGCTAAGCTACTTTCTAAGACAACATATAGGAAATTATTTTAATTCTAGGTTCTTTTTTTAAGCTACTTGTGCCCATTTCAGTAACTCGTATGTAAACAATATGGCAAATGCTAAACTGTAAGATAAAGAAATGTAAACATAAAAAATACAGGATGTAGCTGTGAGTTCAAAAACAGAATCCCTCTATCGATGTCATCAACACCCCAAATCCAATCCAAAATGCAGATCCAATTGAAAAAAAAAAAAAAAAAAAAGGTGTTATCTTTTTTTATTTGTCTAATCACAGCTATTGTGAAATTTAGACTCGTTTCAGCCCTTGTCAACATTATTGTTGCTACAGGTAACAGTTATGGAATTACCTCTACTTAAGTCATATCTGCTGCTCACCAAAACTGCCAAACTCAAGACAACTAGGAGCAGGAAATATCACCAGTGGCCTTGAACGCACCATTAGTTGTATTACTCTTGTTCTGTGTGAAAAAGCTCAGCTGACAAACAGGGCTGATGACCACAGCAGCATATGAACATTCATTTTTCCCATAGACTAAAAAAATAAAAAGTATATTACTAGTAGTTAAAAGACAACATGGAGGCTAAGCAGCTGCATGCTAATTAATATCAAGAAGGCGCTTATTTTAAGTCCAAAAAGGCAGTGTAAAATGTAAGATTTGGGGAAATGTTTCAATAACTTTGTGGTTTATAAAGTTTCAGAGTTTTTTTTCAGAAGGTGTATGAGAAAAATGAATGGAAAATCTACTTCTGGAACCGGGGAGAGGGTGGTTATTGTTGAGCTCCATAGGGCTGTGTAGTTTGTATTCTGAAGCAGAAGCTACGTCTTTTTGAACTGCACTGTTTAAAAGTCTATGTAATTTATGTTAGGCAACTAGTATTGAATTGTGTTTGATAAGACAAAATTAAATAGAATCAAAAACAGAGATTGGCTGATAACATAGCCCGTTAACATAGCCCGTCTCCGCCCATCACTCACTTTTTCTGCCGCTGAAACTCTCATCCACGCATTTATCACATCTAGAATCGACTACTGCAATAGCATCCTGTATGGTACACCATCCAAAACCCTCAATAGACTACAGTACATTCAGAACTCCGCTGCCCGGCTCCTTACCCACACCCGCTCACGTGAACACATCACCCCTGTCCTCCACAAGCTCCACTGGCTCCCCGTCCCTCAGCGCATCCACTTCAAAATCCTTCTCATCACATTCAAAGCACTCCACAACCTGGCCCCTCCTTACCTCACAAACCTGCTCCACCACCACACTCCATCTCGCTCCCTCCGCTCCTCCAGCTCCATCCTCCTGTCCCTGCCCTGTAGGACCAAGCTCCGAACCTGGGGGGACAGAGCCTTCTCCATCGCTGCCCCCACCCTCTGGAACTCACTGCCCAAACCCCTCCGTGACTGCTCTGACCTCCCCACCTTCAAAAAAGAACTCAAAACTCTCTGACCTCCCCACCTTCAAAAAAGAACTCAAAACTCACCTGTTCAAAATTGCTTTTAATGATTGATTTTATGTTGTAAATTTTGTGATATTTTATTCTTTTATGAAATGTGAAGCGTCTTTGAGTGTCTTGAAAAGCGCTATATAAATAAAATGTATTATTTATTATTATTATTAAGTAATTCAGTGTAAAAGTGTTGTGTACGCACCATCTCCAGCTCGATGTCCAGCTGCTTGGACGGCCCAAACACCGGAGGTTTACCTGAAACAGTCACAGCTACAGTCAGAACAATGCACTCCTCACACACACTACTGCATACTAACCCTTAGTAAGTTAATGTGTGCACTACAAATTATGGGTTAAACCAGGTCTAAACCTTGAAAACAACTATTTATAAACCAGGTATTAGAGTATCTATGACTTTTAATTGAATGTCACATGAGACAAAATAGATAGACAAAATCATGCTTTTTTCAGGTACTTCACCTGAAAACATAAATAGGTAGATAACTTTGTTCATTATAAACTGTGGAATAGTTTAAAACATCTTAATAATGACCCTGCCCCCATTGCAGCATTTCACTGTAGCAGGCTGCAGATGTTTATGTATGTGGTTTTATTTTTGAAAAATGGCTATCTGGCATTTCTGAACCTTACATGGGACCCAGAGTCTGAATTTAGTTGTGTGCAGGGATAGGGGAAAGATGAAAACAGAAATTTTCTGAGAACTCAAGTCTCAAATGCAGAACAATACAGGATTAATCAAACATGAATAATAAATAAAACTGAGTAAGGTAATCCTGATGGAACATCATTAGAACATGGTTAAAATCTCATAAAAGTTGATTTTAGATAGCAAAAGGAGAAATTCAATTTGTCAACTGGACAAAGTTTATTTGGTTGAATACGTTTCGCAGCTCATCCAAGCTGCTTCTTCAGTTCGGATTGATTTTAGATAATACGTAAGACTGTACTTACTCTGGTCTGGTCTCATTTGTCCTGAGGGGCGCCGCAGGGGGGTCCCAGACACCACCACCGAAGAGGCTCTGCCGTGGTACCCCACTGGCAACCGCAGCCTACAACACAAGCAAAATATGGCAAGATTATTAACTTTTTCACTAATAAATAACATTCAGGGCATCAGTATAAGATTCATTGATTTTCCTTTGAGATATTCCCAATCAGTGACTCAAATAAAAACAGCGGAAAAATGCACCAGTTTGGCATGAGCGCGTTTTCTTTTCCTCGGAACATGATCCCCACGTTGGTGGCATGGTCCCGGGAGGAGTAGAAGTCTGTGTAATCCCCTGGAGAGATGGGACAGAGCCAAAACCAATCAATACAGATAATGAAACTGCTGGACTGATGAGTGTGGACAGAGTGGACAGGGCAGAGGTACTCACCGATGTGTGCTGGGAGGTGCATGATGGCAGTGCTCTGGGGAATGAACGCTCTGCAGACACACAAAACTTATCAGAACTCAATTTTGTTCTGTTCGTACTTATTTTTTATCTATTCACAGACAAAAAAACCCCCAAAAACCTAATACAAGCCAAAAAATAGTTTCCCCAAATACTTTTACTCTTAATTGAGTGATTTCTTGGACCACATTTTGTACTTCTACTTAATAGTAATATTAAGTAACTGTATTTTTTGGAGCATATTATTGGCTGCTCTATACACCCCAAATAAAAAAGGGATAACTCTGTATTGATCATTTGCATCACGCTGGGGGTGTTCTACATGTATCTCTAATGGTGGAATGTTTAGGAGTTACCATGGTGACACGGTGCACACATTACCAAAAACTCAAATACACAATGGATTTAAACAACAAACTGTGATCAAAACAAGTGTCCATGGTCCTGTTTAGGTGTTTTCAACAAAAAGGTGAGAGTGACTGACTGAAAAACTGTTTACTTGTGACTGTAATTTTAAAAAACTGTAATTTTATGATTTTATGAGACTTGTTTAAAAATAAAAATCAGCCTGTTGTAGTTCAGTCAGTTCTTTCTGGTCAGATTGTGTTAAAATAAAGCTCAGATTGTGAGTAACAGTGTCTACAGTTAACCTCACACCCCCAGGGAATGTTGAGGACATCAACTACTTTGCTCATTGTTCATATTCATGGGCTTCAGGTGTAGTTGCTATGGCAATGGAGGACCACTGCCATCGCTTGAGACCCACGGATATGTTGTGATATAGACTGTCCATCATATACTGACCTGGCTCGCAGCTCACAATCGTCCCTCAGAGTGCTGTGATTGGCTGAGAGCAGCGTCTGCAGTGTCCTCCTGGTCTCCCTCCAGGCCTCGTGACCCAGGGACATGAAGGCGTTGAGTGTCTCCTGTGAACAAAAGGAGCCATTACACTGGGCCTGTCACAATAACAAATTTCAAAGCCTGATATATTGCCACAAAGATATACTGCAATAAACGATTCTTTTGAAACTACTTACTTACTACAAAAAAATAGCAGAAGGAAACTGTAATTCACCACTGAAATGACTTTTTCAACCTTCTACAGCGCAGATATTTTCGTACTGCAACAAAAATCCCCCAAATCTCCCCATTATTGCAAAGAAAGTATACAAACAGTAAATATTGATTCCCAAAATACACTGATCCAGCTTTCATACACAACGATAAGTCGATATAGTGATTACTATATTAAATACAGTTATTGTGACTTATATTACACTGTCCCTCCCTCTCACTTTCTAAGCCCACACAGAGATGGGGGACATGTTGGACACCTGCTCACCTGCTCAAAGACATCCTGGTGTTTAGACATGACAGGGCCTTGGAACAGGGACTTGATCACACTGAGGATCAGGATCTGGTCGCCAATGGCAACGCCAATACGATGTTTGGGCTGTAGGAGACAAATTAAAAAAAATGTCCTGTAACCGATCCACATATTTGAGCTGAATTTGCCTTGATGTAAATGTGGTGTGAGGGTGATTTACAAATGCACTAAAATGTTTAATTTTTGCGTTCTACAATCATAAAGAGATCCTTTGTTTTTGAAAGAAATATCCAAAATCAAAACCCACAAATTAAACATGCATTGTGTAACTTTTCCAGTGGAGGGTTCATCAAATGCTTTTCTCCATGGAGATGTTACTGGTTTGTCTTGAATGTTTCACAATATATTATTAAACCTTTCTGTCTTCATGGAAACCAAACCAGACCAAGTTATAGGTCAGATCTGTGGAGAGGCGTCCCCACTCACAGTCAGAATGCCTGTATTTTTGAGCTATAAAACTACCTGTGATTGAATAAATATAAGGTAGAGCTGTTTGATACTGTGGAACATTCTAGGCAGAGCAATGACATCTCCATAGAAACATGCAGGTGAGGGACTCCCAACCAAAAAGTTACATAACGCACCTTTAAAGTCCTTTCAACTGACAACAATCACGTCTTTGGTTTTGAATAATGGCACCACTGAAGCTATTGAGAAAACTTTGAACTTTGTGATAGTTATTTTTTCATATGGCCAGGTCCAGTAATAACCTAACAAACCTATTAATAATTGGATCTCAGTTAGAATGTTGAGATGTCTGTCCAAAAATAAGTGTTTGAAAATGCCAACTTTATGCCAAACAATGCAAACTTCAAGTACACTGTGGTTGCTAGAGGTCAGCGCTTTCAATTGCACATCATGACAATACCTCACTAGTCTACTATACTTAAAGGTGCACGATGTAACTTTTTGGTTGGTGGTCTGTCACCTGTTTGTTTCTATGGATTTGTCATTGCTCTGCCTGGAATGCTTCACAGTATGACATTAAACAGGTCTACCTTTTATTCAATTACAGGTGGTTTTATAGCTCAAAAATACCCCCAAAACAGGCATTCTGACTGTGAGCGGGGTTCCCTCTCCACAAATCTGAGCTGTAACTTGGTCTAGTTTGATCTCCATGAAGATAGAAATGTTTATTACCATTCTGTGAAACATTCCAGACAAAGCAATAAGATCTCCACAGAGAAAAGCATTTGACAGACCCTACACCAGAAAAGTGCCACAATGCACCTTTAAGCATTACTGATCCTGTCTGGACTAGAACTATCCATGCACAGGACTTACGTAGTCAGCCGTAGAGAAGACTCCATAGGGCAGGTTGTGGATGGAGAAGTCACTGTCTGGAGGTACCTGAATGAACGACATGTTTGCTCTTGCTCCTCTCTGAGCTCTGGCACTGAGTGAGGAGAAACACTTCCAGATGTGAGGAGCAGACTTTGGACAGGCCCGCCTCTCTGCTCTCAGCCAATCTCAGAGCAGCCTGACGGTCCACCCCTGTAGGACTAATGCAAACCAGCCCACAGTGACTCAGCAAAGCAGTGCCACCCTCCTGCTCTGAGGGACACTGAGGTTTAAAGCATGAGGACAGAGAGCACATGAGGTGCTATCCTCATATAGAGAGAGTAAGGACTGGACTAGGACTAAACCCAGACTAGGGCAGGGCTGAGTGAATGCAATCTTAGTTTTAATGAACTCTGGAGGTGTAACTTTCCAAACCAGGTGATTAATAATAAGCCATCAACACCAAGTTTTTTACATTTCCAAAACAATATTTTTGAATGTTAAGGTTTAGATGTGTTAGGTTTTTGTAATTTTGGTCGGATGATTTGTAAATTGCCCAACTTGGTGATTGCTGACCTGGTTAGTGGCCACAGACTACAAGACACTACATCCACTACACTACACTACATCCACTACACTACACTACATCCACTAGATCCACAACTTATTCACACTATTCACTGTGCATTAGAATCAACTCAACTGTCAGCCAAGTGCATGAATCCTGTAGTGCCAGCAGATGGCAATAATCTGCTGCGTTTTGAAACTATCCTTACTCCAAACAAACAGAAGAAGAAATAGAAGTTAGCAGGGCTAATGGTTAACAAGTTTACCCTGGTGATCTTCGATACGCAGCCTTTCTGATCGTCCCGGTGCGGGCAGAGACGTGGTGTCCTCCTCTGGGCGCACTGGAGCAGGCCGGACACTTTGCAGCAGAGCCAATGGCAGCAGCAGCAGCTGTGCGCGCTGCTAAGCAGAGCCTACGGAAAGAGATCAAGAAGCGGGTAGCGGCTCTGAGCGAGACCGAGAAACAGCGACAGTCCCAGGCGGTGTGTCAGAAAGTAAGCCTCATGCCATATCTGTTTATGAGGTCTCTCCACACGCGGGTACAGTGAGCTGTGGACTTCAGTCTGTTTACTCTGGTCTCCTGCAGCTAGATGGACCACATTTTAAGCATGATTAATAATAAATATGTAGTCTTCAATTTAGGTTATTATTATCACATCTCCACAGTTATTAGTATTCTATTGTACTGTACAGTTGAGCACTAATAATGTCCATGTGGCATGAGCCCTGAGTCTTCCTCTCTCTCCTGTGGCTTCTGTCCAGCTGCTGTCTCACCCCAAGTACCTGTCCAGTGAGCGCGTTGCCGTGTTCCTGAGCATGGAGGACGAGGTGCGCACGGACTCCATCCTTAAGCACATGTTTGCTGCGGGAAAGAGCTGCTTCATCCCGCGGTACGAGCGCACCAGCAGCCACATGGACATGCTGCGGCTGAACAGCGAGGGGGACATCCACAACCTACCGCTCACCTCCTGGAACATCCGCCAACCTGGGGACGAAGAGGCGCGGGAGGAGGCGCTGGACACAGGTCTGAGCGCCAACTATGTAGTACCTGCTTTTGACAGCAGATGGCGCCAGAACTTCAGTCATAAAGAAACACAATTGAATGCAGGCTTTTTCCCATTTCCTACAGTTCCGATTCTGTAATTGCTTGTTTATTAGCTCATTAATAATTCTTAGATCTTATTTATTTATTTATTTATTTAAAGGTGCACTATATGTACATATGGCATTAAATATGTCCATCTTGCGTTTACAGGTATTTTTCTTGCTCAGAAAAACATTTAAAAATGTATCTACATATCTTTAGAGTTAGATAGGTTTAATGTCACATTGTGTAAATTTCAGGCAAAACTATAACATCTCAAAAACTACACATAGAGACAAGCAAGTGGCGGACCCTCCACCAGAAAAGTTACATAGTGCATGTTTCAGTCATATTACTATGTGCTCTTTTTGAAATAACTTTAAATGGTATTCTTAGTAGAATCTTCATACAGACAGTTATATGCAGACAGTATTGGTACTAGTGTCATAATGATAACATTTCAAACTTGATTTTGAATCATATATTCTCTATTATCTATTACTGTAACTTGTGGAAATCCTTTTCTGTGTGGATCAGGGGGTCTGGACCTGATCCTGATGCCCGGTCTTGGGTTCGATCTCTCTGGGCGGCGTCTGGGGCGAGGTAAGGGCTTCTACGACACGTACCTGGAGCGCTGCATGGCACACCCACGTGGCAAACCCTACACCATCGCACTGGCATACAGGGAGCAGATCTGTGAGCAGGTGCCCGTGGACCAGAGAGATGTGCTGATAGACGAGGTGCTGTACGACGACCAGCAGGGAGCACTGTGAGAAAACTCTGATAATGGAAATCATCAAATCAATGGACATGCAAAACACAGGAGTACTGCAGTGAACACGAAAGATGTACTCTACCTCAAGTAATTTTCTACTTTTGACAGTGTCTTGAAAATAGAATATCAAATAAATCTATGAAATGTGCCATATTTGTTATTTATATTTAGGTGTTTTTAAATTAGATAGTGTTTTTTTTAATACATCTTGCAAGTAGAGTTATTAAAAGTATCGCAAATAGTAGTACTAGTATAGAAACTACATTTAACCAGTATCAACATTAACTGTCACATTCATAGCACAGAAATGAACCTTTCCTGAATAGCTTTAGAATGATCTTGAGCTGTATCAGAACAAGTATAAGAAAGCATAGACTAGTATACACAGATATAACACCACATGGGAAGATAAAAGAAAGTACTATGATTTAATGTTGAAAATCACATTTTATTGTCTAAATAAAGAGTGTTTTTGTATTATTGTTGTTATTGCTGGTGATATTAGTATAATTCATGACAACACTACTTGCAAGTAGCTGCACATGTTACAATGAGACAGCTATACATAGATTTTCGTTTTGGTCCAGTATTAATGTAATACTAGGGCTAATTAGTGTCATAATATGGATCTGTTACCCATTTGTTTTACTTTTAAATATGTTGAAATCTCCGATGTATCCGTGGGTTTCAGAGTGATGAAAATCTAGCACCAATCCAAAACAAAATATAGCCTAATATTTTCTTGAATGAGAAAAAGTTCTCAAAATATCACATGTTCATGGGTTTCAGACAAACAATTCCTTCCTGATTTGAAGAACTTTGAGGACCCGGTGAGGACCTTTCCCCATTCAAGATATAATAATAATTATATATATATATATATATATATATATATATATATATATATATATATATATATATATATATATATATATATATATATATATATATATAATAATTCTTGCTTAAATGAATTGCTTAAATGCTATGACCACAGATGACAGTTGCCACAGCTTGAAATGCATGAATGGGACAATTAACAAGTTTAGGGAAAAAGCAGTTTAAAAATAATTAAATAATATTAGAATATCAATTACTTTATAAAACAGAGTTCATATGTTTGCTATGTTGCTATTGGTAACCAATAAAGACTGCAGAGAGTGCAGGTGTGTAGGTGAGTGTCAGAGAAGAGAATATTTACCTCCGCCAAGGATGTTATGTTTTCGCCTGAGTTTGTCTGTTTGTTTGTTTGTTAGTTAGCAAGATAACTCAAAAAGTTATGGACGGATCTTGATGAAATTTTCAGGAAATGTTCCTAATGGTAAATCCAACAGATGATTAAATTTTGGTGATGATCCAGAAGAAATCCTGGATTCTGGATCACTTTGAAAACTGAGCTGCTTGGCGGAGGTCTGCGCTCTCTGAGTGCTTTTCTAGTTATTTAATGAAACATGCCCACTGCACAATATACATTAACCTTAACAGGAGAGATGCATTGTGCCAGGCTGTAGCACTAGTGCACGTTTCCACTTGCAGTCCCTGGGCAGGCTCATGTTATAGTTCATAAAATCATTCAAGGAAAATGGCACTACATTGACTAGAAGTTCTGGAACATCATTCACCTCCAGTCCTTTCAGCCGCATAAAATCAACATTCTTTTCTTAGAACATCTCACCATCTCCGGATGCATTCATATCATTTCACAGAAGAGGGGGATAGCAAATGATTCATAGGAGAACACACAGGAAAGCCGAGAGCAGAGGAGTGGTGGTATGGGGTGATAAGAGTACAGGAGTGTTTATGGAGGTGATCGAAGTCAGCAGGACCACACCTCTTCACTGGTGTCATACCAGTGCACAGGTGTGGTCCTGTGGTATGCAGCTCGTACTCACACAGACTAGTGCCCACTCTCAACTGCATATTAAACAACCATTAACCTACATTGATTTGAAAGGAGCACCGTGAACCGCTAGTTTATCTTAATAACGTAGCTTATTTATGAATTTATTCAAGTACAACTGTCATTGTTACAAAATACATAGAAATAACCCAATATTTAGATCTGATTATTGGTGTGTGTGTTCACATGCACAAAATACATCATCATGACACTGACTTGACATAATTTGGTGGGATAATATACATTGTAAATGTAAATTATAGTTTTACACCAATCGAAGATTTGTGTGAAGATTTTTTTTTTAATGGTTGAAAAAAATTATAGAAGTAGAGCGTTCTGTTTTAGGGAGTTCCATATTGATAACACCACACTAGGGAGAATTCTATCCAAAAGTTTGGCACAATTTGCAAGAAACACATTTTTACATTAAACATTATTTCAACAAAATAAAGTTGTTGTTTTTTTTTTTTTTTTTTTTTTGTCATTTTATTTTTTGTTTTGGCCTATTGTACAGCATGGTTGCTAGGAAACACTCATGGAATTCCCTGGCATGATGTCATTATTTCCAACCAGGAGGTAAAATATGAAACCTAAAAAATTGCCAAACTAGGCAAAAAAAAAAAAAAAAGTAATGTTCTTAACTGTGCTTTAGTCAAATGAGTATAACTTGTCATTGGTACTTTAAATGGTTTATTGAGTTAACCACCAGTTTTAAAGGTGAGCAGACTTTAATTAGTTTGAGACAAGCACTTGCATAAAGACCTGATAGTAGCAGATGCATGAGACTGTGTGCGTCATGCTCTGGGCAGGGCTGAGTGTATCAGGGGGTTGTTAAATACACCAATCCTGCTTTAACCCATGCTCTGTGCTTCTCTCCTCTGCTCTCCACAGCTGTGACGCTCTCTGCTCCTCTCAGGTAAGTCTCCAAACTGCATAATTCTGTCCACTGTATTAGGACTACAAACAACAAAATACCCTGTCTTATTCTGCATAAAAACTACTAAACCTGTAGTTTAAATCTGTTCAGACAAACTGAAATGTGATTCTTGTATCTTTAATCTTTAATAGAAGAAGATTAAGAATAGAAAAATATCTTTATTTGTCATTGTAACAGATACAACGAAATTAAATGCAGTCCTTGTTCAGTGCAAAGGTAGCAATAAATAATTAAAGATAAAAAAAGATAGTATCACTATGGACATTATCCCAGCCATACACACCCACATTCATAAATGTAAAACGTAAGAACTACTGTATGCTTTGGTTGCACCATTTAGTGAAATAATGGCTGTTGGGTTAAAACTTTTGTATGTCTGTTTGTCCTGTTTTTTATGGACCTGTATTAGTCTGTTCATATTTCAGTCTTTTTGTCAAATCTGTTTTGTTTTCAATTTTGTTTTGTTTCATTCTCACATGTTTAACACACAAACATTGCAGGATTAGTGTGTTAAACATGTGGGTATTTCAGCTAAGTTCTTTGCTCAAACAGAAAAGACTATAGGTAATACAGGAAGTGCTTCACTGTGTTTTTAAACTCCATGCACCTTCACTAGGATCATTTGGATGATTTCAGCCCTGGAATTGCCAGCTCTTAACTTGAAAACTACGGCTACATGACATCACAAGGTGGAACAGAGCATTTTGACCTTTGGAGATGTAGACAGACTAATAATAAAAGATTATTCAAACGTGTGAATGAAACAAAATGCAACTTCAGGTATCAATTTTATGTAATATAGGACCTTCAGAAGTCCATGGTTCAGTCTCCCATTCCACTTGCATAGTTCTCGTAATCAGCTTAGTAAAGGAAAATACCTTATTCTTTTCTATTTGAATAATGATCCAGTTGGCTAGTGTGTCCATGTGATTGTATATTGACAGGGAATACCACTGTTTGGGTGTGATCTTTAGTCAGGACTGATAAGGCATCCAAGTATTTATGGCTCTGTACTGGGGAGTGGACAGGGGGACAAAGGTGTCTGTTGTCCCGGGCCCCAGCGTCTTAGAGGCCCAGAATTTAACTCTATTCCTATTCATTTATATTCGCTGGGTGCCCACGTGAGGTGTTTTACCCCGAGCACCCAAATTTCTGTCGACGGGCCTGGCTGTGTAAAGGACTGTGTGTGTTCACTCTGGGCGTTCTGTTTCATATATTAACTACATTACTCTGTGTATGTGTGTAATTTTTTTTTTATTGATTAAATATAGAACCTCGAATGTAGGGCTGTCAAAGTGTCAAAAGTCAGTTACTAAAACTTGTATTGAAACTAGATAGGTAGCTTTCCTGAATAGCTTTAGAATGATCTTGAGCTGTATCAGACGGTATGGACTAGTATACGCCCATGGACCACTATGGAACCAACCTGGATGCCTGACAGATTACACCGATATAACACCACATGGTAATATAAAAGAAAATACTATGATTTAATGTTAAACATGACATTCAATTGTGCAAATAAAGCATGTTTTTATTATCATTGTGGTATCAGAAATGTGAAATTTTAGTATCATAACAACACTACTTGGATGTCCAAAGTTGGATTTGATTAACTGACAAACAAATGAAGTAAGATAGTAGAACAGTTGTATTAAATTTTAAATGTTGGTTGGCACAAGGAACCCAGTTGCCGATCAAGGCTATTGTTGTGTCCTTGAGCAAGACACTTAAAGCACCGTGCATGCGTGAGTGTGGTGTGTGGTGAGGCCATCGGAGCACATGGGAGCAGAATGGCAGTACAATAAAATGTTTCATTATGGATGGTACTGAAAAAAGTAGAAAAACATGCACCATTCATCTGAGTGGACTTGCATCTCCACAAACCTGACTCTTATTTGGGCTGGGGAGGGTTTCTTCCTGCTTGTTTCTATGGAAATGTTGTCTTTTGGCTATAATATTCCACAGTATGGCATAAAATGTATCTATCTCCACGGAGAATGATTTTAATGGTAACTTTCCACCTCCAGAAAGTTACACATTATCACTTTAATATTGTTTAATTTGGTCGACAAGAACTGTGCAGTGAGGCCTCGGTTTAAAGGTGCACTGTGTAACTTTTCTGGTGGAGAGACCATTTTGTATGTTCATTGCTCTGCCTGGAATGTTCCACACTATGACATTACAGCTCTACATTATATTTATTCAATTACAGGTGGTTTTATTGCTCAGTAGTTACAGGCATTCTGACTGTGAATGGGGTTCCACAGATCTGACCTGTCACTTGGTCTGGTTTAGTGTCCATGAAGATAGAAAGGTTTAAATGCCATACTGCGAAACATTCCGGACAAACCAGTAACATCTCTATGGAGAAAAGCATTTGACGGACCCTCCACCAGAAAAGATACACAATGCACCTTTAAGTAAAACGTCAGGCAGGAGTGAATTCGTGTCGAGGAGGTGTTTGTGCCGTTGCCATGACAACCCTCAGTTCCTGGTCAGGTTGGAGAGGGTAATCAGTGGTCCTTATCAGCTGAGACACACCCTGTTGAGTAAACCTAACACACTCTTCTCGCCCTCTTTTCTTTGTGTGTGCGCCTGTTTGTGTGTGTGTGTGTATGTGTGTGTGTGTGTGTGTGTGTGTGCGTGTGCGCAGGTAAAGCATGGCGCTGGTGTCTGAGTTCCTGGGTCAGCTGACTCTAGCGCACACTGGGGTAGGTCCAACTGTCCACATGTGTCTGTCCTGTTACTTCTGCTTCTTTGCACCCACTCTAACTGGACCTTTCTATCTGGCTCTTTGACAATATTCCAGGCATAGGTGTTATAAGTACTTTTTACTTCAGCCTAAAACCTTTCATCATGATCCAAATGGGGTTGTAGTCTGCAAATGACCGAATAAACTAGTACTACTACTACTACTACTAAATATAATTGTACCCAAGTTGAAGTATCTTGAAAGTCTTCTGTTTTGTACAATATTGAATGGTTAAGTAAATTATTGCAGTAAAAAATAACTCCTTCAAATAGTAAACATAGCTAGTGTCTAACTTTGTCCCTTGTCTCTCTGTGTGTCTCTGTCCTCTGCCCCCTGTCCCCTGTCTGTAGGAGAAGGAGCCTAAATTCCCCACAGTAGTGCCAGTCCGAGACTTCGACCCAGCCCGCGACGCTGCCCGGATCGACGCTGCCATTAAAACTAAAGGTTGAGCACATTTACGAAAGCAGTCAGTTAGTTCCATTGTTTGCATTTTGTTAAAGGTGGAGTAGAGTTTGTTTAATGTCTGCATGTTTAAGTCATCTTTTGGTGAGGGCATCTGCTTGGCTGGGATCCAGACTACACTTCTCCAATACTTTATGAAGATGTGAGTCTGGTCACTGTTGAATCTCACAGAGTTCAGATGGACACTGACTTTCAGCTTCTTATAGCACTTCAGTCACACCGGCAGAAATATAGATTTAAAATAAAATCTGTAAAATCCCTAAATAATGCAGAGTTATGATAAATACTCGGCCACCCTCTCCCTTACATGCATGCATTATACAGTCTAATAGCTGTAAGTAAAAAGGACTTCCTGACTGTGTCCTTGGAGCAGACCTCATCACAGGGGGACTGCTGTGGTCCATGGCAGACAGCAGCTTGTTTAATGTTCTCTCTGTCATAGACACCAGAGCCCATGATGCTACAGCCTTTCTCTTCCTTTCTCTTTGGACGGAGTGAGAAAGAAGCTGTGTGTAACCAAACTGAGTCTCATGTGTCTCTGTGTCTGACCTTCTGCAGGTGTGGATGAGCAGACCGTCATTGACATCATGACGCGCCGCAGCTGGGAACAGAGGAAGGAGATCGGCTTTGAGTACGAACGATTCGCTAAGAAGGTAACTCTCCTGGACACATGCTTTTACTGTCCTGTCTTCACCGCCCTCTCCTTTGTCCTCACTGTGTGTGTGTGTGCGTGTGTGTACTTGCAGGATCTGGGTGCTGCCCTGAAGGGGGCGCTCTCCGGGTCTCTGGAGGCTGTGATGCTGGGTCTGCTCAAGAGCCCTCCAGAGTACGACGCTACAGAGCTCAAGGGGTCCATGAAGGTTTGGCTCTTTTTATGCACATTACTGGAGTGGATGGTCTGGGCATTGGTTTAAAACAGGAACTATATTCACAACTGAACCTGAGTTGCCAGTGCCTAAACCTGCAGATAGCGGACACATACAAGTGTTCCTCATTCTGAATATATGCCCTGGCTCTTGTGAAAGCTCAGAACCTCCAAAATTCAGTCACTGAGCTGCAGAGGCTACATGAGCACTGATTCATGATTGGGTTGATGGGTTGAGGTACTGATGATTCAGACCAGAGAGAGTCATTTTAGGTTTTAACCAATTGTATTTCAGCATTGAAACTCATGTGAGGCTCATTCTGGTTTCTGATTGGATAATCGTCTTGAGACCCAGAACACCAAATTATAACATAAACAACTTGGCCATCATGTCCAATGTTTTTGTAATGAAGAATAATGAACATTAAAATTGTTACCAGTGATTTGAACATTTTTACCTTTTATCTGGGGATAGAGATGTCATGTTCATGAAATTTGCAATATAAATATACAAATTCTTCATATCCTCCCTTTATGAAGAGTGATATGTGTGCACAGGGCCTGGGCACAGATGAGGAGACTCTCATTGAGATCGTCTGCTCCAGAAGCACAGAGGAGATGCTAAACATCAAGAGGATCTACAGAGAGTGTGAGTGCCACTACCACACACCAGACATGTTTTTATAGAAGGGGTTGGGCTTAAACTTTGTTGGGAGAAGTCTATTTTTCATTTGTCCTCCTGATGTCCTTGTCCCTGGTGTTGTGTGCAGTGTTTAAGAAAGAGGTGGAGAAGGACGTAGCTGGAGACACTTCAGGGAACTTTGCCAAACTGCTCCTGGCCCTGGTTCAGGTTAGACTCTCTGTCCTCTACTCTGTGTCCTTCGTCCTCTGTTCGGTCCTGTACAAATCTTACACTTATTCAGTGTGAGTCTAACCCCAGTGTCTGTGCCCCTCAGACCAAAAGAGACGATCCGACCAATGTGGTGGACTATGAGAAGATTGACGAGGATGCACGGGTGGGTTCAAACAGAAGTAGAAGTAGATCATTGCACTTTATTTGTAGAACCAGATTCTTTAGCAAAGTATCAGAAAGCCCTTTACAAAACAAGATGAAATGTTAAAATTACATTACGATTCAGTACGTAAATATAAAAAAACAAGACTTAAAAAATATTACCATGATCAGGTTTTTGAACAGGACCAAAAATCAGGACTAAACTGTGTACTGCTGTGTGCCAGGCTCTGTATGATGCGGGGGTGAAGAGGAAGGGCACAGACGTGGCCACATGGGTCACCATCATGTCCCAGAGGAGTGTGCCCCACCTGCAGAGAGGTATGATACACAAGAGACTACAATCAGTACCGTAGCTCCCATTAAGCACATTACACACAGCACGTACTTTGACTGGCTGCAGGCACTGGGCTTTAGGTAGTGACCAATCAGATCAGAGAGAGTCCTTGTGACATGTTCACCTTGTACCTGGGGCCCAGATAGGTCATGTATAAAATTTGACAACTTAAACAAGAGTAAATTACATACATAATTATGTTAAAATAGAATAGGCTACTTTGGCAAACATGGACGTCTAAATAGCATTTTCCATAGGGCCCTAAACTGTGTAAACTTCCCCAGAAATGGCACTGATGTTTAATATTTATGAATTACACTGTTTTATTTTGCACCAGTGTTTGAGAGGTACAAGAACTACAGCCCGTATGACATCAAGGAGAGCATCAGGAAGGAGGTCAAGGGCGATCTGGAGAAGTCTTTCCTCACTCTGGGTACGTCATTGCAAGCTCACAATGAATCTGAATGAATATGAAAACAATTTACTGAAAACAGTTTCTTTATCCATATATGATGATTATTTCTGCTTTTTCTAACACATGGTTATAGGTTTAAAGAATTATATTTGCATAACAGTTCATCCTCTAAAACTATGTCATATTTAAACTAAGACTAAAGTTAAGGTACTATTCCTCTTTTGTCTTCTAGTGGAGTGTTTTGAGAACAAGCAGCTGTACTTCGCCAACAGACTCAATGAAGCCATGAAGGTAACGCTCAACTATTCCATTAAATATTATTCATTTCACAGCTTAAATATTACAGCGCTCAGTGAAGTTAACCATGTTATCAAACGTAAAATATCCAAAAGGGAAATTCACAAACCTGAACCTGATTATTTCCTTTAATGACTAGACCCAAGAACTCACTGTATTAAAACACAAATCTGCATTTTAACAATATTCATTTTAGCTGCTTCCATCTGTACTAAATAATATTTGTATATAGAATGTTGTGATGTCATCTAAAACCCAGTAATACTAAAATAAATAGAAGGGCACACCGAAAAAGAGTTAATTTGCCACTACTACTTTATCTTGAAAAAAGAAAGAAAGAAAAAATAAACTTTCATAAATTCCTTTATTAGTTCTATTCAGGCAACAGTAAAGGGCAGCACTGCACTTGTATAGACTGTTGAAGTTATCTGTCATATTATGGACAGGCAATTGTTAAAAATAGAAGCTGCAATGAAGTATTTACTATCATAAACATCAGACTAGACAACAACAAGACACAACTTAGGGTTTCCTCAAAGCTCCACCCAAAACTTCTGTGAAAAGCTAAAGCTGTATTACCTAACCTGCAGGGTAAGGGGGCCAAGGAGAAGGTCCTGACCCGGATCCTGGTGTCCCGCTGTGAGATGGACCTGATGAAGATCCGCACCGAGTTCAAGCGGCAGCACCGAAAGTCCCTGTACCAGACCATCACTGTGAGTCACACCCACCCACACGACTAGCACATGTATCTGACCACATCACCACGGCAACTGCAAAAGCATGTTTTTTATTTTAGTCATTCTCCCAGTTACTAGTGTATTAGATTATTTGCTTCTCTGAGCAGATGGTCTCAAGTTCAATTCCTGGACTAGACTGGAGTTGTGTTCTGTTTCATTCACACATGTTTGAGTAATCCTGCATTATTAATCTGTCAACATCTCCAAAATTGAAAATGCTCTGTCCCACCTTGTGATGTCATGTAGTGGTAGTTTTCAAATTAGCAGCTACCTTTAACCTCTATTTCAATAGAGATTCCGGGGCTGAAATTATCCAAATTATTCTAGTGATGGTGTTTGGAGCACTTCCTGTATTACCACATGACATCACAAGGTGGAGCAGAGTGTTTTCAGTTTCAGAACTCAACCTAAATATGCAGGTTTTGTGTGTTAAATGTGTGTGAATGAAACAAAACACAACTTCAGGTATGTTTAGATCAGACACGTAATATGGACTTTAATTGAAGTTGGCTTGTTCCACTTGCCTGTTTCCATGGAACTGTTATTTCTTTGCCAGGAATGTGCCACAGTATAGCATTAAAGTTATCTAACATCGCCATAGAGGCAAGCAGGTGATGCAACAAGGTTACAGGTCAGATCTATAGAATGTTGACCCCTCTCACAGTAAGAATGAATGTTGTTTGTAATCTTTTATTTGTATAAAACATCTGTAATAGAATAAATGTGAGAGTGATAAGTTTAATGCAATACTGTGGAACATTCCAGGCAATGGAGACAAGCAGATGGCAGACACCCACCAGAAAAGTTACATAGTGCTTTAAGTGGCAATAAAAAACTCAGATATCCAGTATCACACATATAGACCAATTTTACCATTTCCTTTTCTATATTACGTTGATCTTTATCTTAAGTAATAAATTATGCAAAAATAAAGTATATCTTGATGTTGTGTCCCACAGGAGCACACTAAAGGGGACTACCAGAGGGCCCTGCTCGCTTTGTGCGGAGGAGACGACTGAGACTACATCACCCACAAGCCCCCTCTTCATTTACAGTATTAACACCACATGCCTTTGTTCTTAATCTGCTCCATGTCAATGTAATAAAAGTCTGAAAATATCACGTTTCTCCTCAGTGTAGTGTGGGTGCTTGCCCAGCAGAGGGCAGTGGAGGCCTATGGTCAACGTTCAGCCTAATAACAGCGTTTTGGACAGAGCTCGGTCTTCTCTAAAATCTGAAGATCATGGACTGAAACGTATTTCAAAAACAAAACAAAAATATGGTATGACACTTTGTTTAGCAATAATACGAGGTAGGCCTATAGTTAAAACATGAAAAACATGAACTTGAAAAAAAAAAATAAAAAAAAAAATAATGAAAGCTGGTATACGCTATTTTGCATTGCAAAATATAATACTAATTAAAATATCACTAAGTTAATTTTCCTTTTCTGTTTTTTTCCCCCTCCAGTTAAAAATAAATAAATAAATAAATGAATACATAAATAAAATAAAAATGAGACAAATTGAAACAACAAATAAACTCAACACAAAGAGCTGTGGTCAAACAAGATGTGTGTCAGTCCTTTATACAGGGAAGGGAAGCAAAACAAAATAAATAGAAAATATAAAGGAACGTAAAAAAAATTGAAATACTGGTATGTGCACAAAATAAAATCAATCTGGAGTAAGATACAAGTAATGACATATATTTATTTACAGTATGCAACATGCTGATTTACTACATGTGTATACAGTGCAGCCAGTCGCACAGCAGCTTATACCTGGATAACTATATAAAACCACTATCGATGACAGTAGCTAAGATTTAAGAGCACTTGTCTTATAACTGTAAGGCTGGTAATTCAATCCCGGCTTTGATTCACAGTAAGATTATTATGTGTCAAGAGAGGCAGCCACGGTTCTGCCCCAGGGCAGCTGTGGCAACAAGTACTTAAAGATGCACTGTGTAACTTGTCTGGTAGCGGGTCCATCACCTGCTTGTCTCCATGGAGAAGTGCCAAGAATGTTCCACAGTATGGCCATAAATGTAATAATCTCCATGGAGACTTGCAAGCCAAATTACAGGTCAGATTTGTGGAGAGGCGATCGCACTCACAGTAAGAATTTATGATTAAGTGCAATAACTAACACCTATAGTTGAATAAATGCAAGAGAGATTAGTTTAATGCCATACTGTGGACAATTAAACCAAATAATTAACATCTCCATGGAGACAAAGCATGTGGACTGAATACTGGCCTATACTGTAGTAGTCCAATAGGCTTTCTGTTCAATACTAATCTGAGGCTTTCAATAACAGTTTTAAATCTCCCAGGTGATGGGGATGGGCATAAAACTATATGCACCAAAATCCTTATTCTGAACATGATAAATACTCACATAAAATAGATTTAGAAAGCCATCCTTTTCAATTTAGTTATTCTAAAGGACCCGTATTATGCTATTTTCTGATCTATGTTATAAAGTTTCCTCATCACCATCACCAACATACCTGGAGTGGTTTTGTTTCATTTACACATATTTAACGCACAAACCCTGCATATTTAAGATGAGTTCTTCTCTCAAACAGAAAACACTCTGTTCCACCTTGTGATGTCATGTGGTGTTTTTAAATTCCACACACCTTCACTAAAACCATTTGGAAGAGTTCAGCCCTGGAATCACCTATCGCTACTGAACTAAAGGTAAAATGAAGCTGTTAACTTGGAAACTACATGACATCACAAGGTGGAACAGAGCATTTTGAGACTAATAATAAAGGGTTACTCAAACATGTGTGAATGAAACAAAACAATATTAAGCTCACAATATATAAAGCTCACAAGAGTGGATTTTGTGCAATATAGGACCTTTAAGTTTACAAATCAAGTTAATCTAGGTCTCAGTATTTCACAGTAAATCCTACATTGTGCAGTCTGAGTATCACACACACACGCACGCACGCACGCACGCACACACACACACACACACACACACACACACACACACACACACACATCTAA
The DNA here is from genome assembly GCA_029959045.1 of Taenioides sp. WSHXM2023. Taxonomy (NCBI): domain Eukaryota; kingdom Metazoa; phylum Chordata; class Actinopteri; order Gobiiformes; family Gobiidae; genus Taenioides; species Taenioides sp. WSHXM2023. The sequence goes on from CM057091.1 coordinate 28,949,899, forward strand.
TCATAACTACTGTGTAATTTCAATAAGTTTTGGCGCTTCTTTATATTATGGTTGCTAGGTAACAGTTATTACAGGAATTACAGGAATTACCTCTATGTATGCCTGTGTCCAACCAGGAGGTAAAATGATAAACTTCACCAAAATTAAAAACTAGACAAAACTGCGCAGGATTTTTAGTAAAATCTTAAATTTAATGTTGTTAACTATGTTTAAGTGAAAAAGTAGTCTAACCTGCCATATATATAAACATAGGCCTATAGAAATTGCTGTGATGTCATCTGAAACCTACAGTAGAAGCAGACATAGAATAATTTGGATTTTTGAGCAGTGTTAAAAATAACTGGATACTGGAGATCACTGTCAACTGAGTAATAACAATATACATTATTTTTGCTATTACAAAATGTTTTTGTGTGTGATAATATGGACCTTTTTTAATGTTTAACAATGCACAGCCTCTGGTTGACAGTTTTGTACAGAAAGCATAACAATGTGCAATAATCATTACATTACATATTGGAAATTATGACGTGAATAAGCAAAAGTAAAAAACAAAACAAAAACATAAAATACTTTTTGTAGTAACATTCAATCAAATTGTCATTATCACATGTTCATCTCCCATTCAGATCAAATCAAATGTGATCATGTGATCTTAAAAACCCTGGATAAACAGGCTCATGAAGGCACTTTGTGACAGTCTGGGCTTTTTCCTCACATCAGCTCAGGCTTGTGTTTGGTGAGAGAAACAATTAGTGAGGAGTGAGCAAAGCTTTGGCTATAGGCTTTGATATGAGCCATGCCCCGGGCCTGCACTGTTACCCCCACAGCCCCCTCTGTGTCTCTATGTGTCCCTCTGTGTCCCTGCCACACACACACACACACACACACACACACACACACACACACACACACACACACACACACACACACACACACACACACACACACACACACACACACACACACACACACACACAGAGCTGGTTGTGTGTGTCAGTCTGGAGTGTTGCAGATGGCAGGTATATTAGCGTTAGCGTTTGTTAGCCGTGTGTTAGCCGCGGGCTGGTCCTGACGCCTGTGTGTGCTAATGGCCCCTGACAGCCCCCACATGCTGCTTCATTAGAGCAATGTCTGTGTGTGTTTATGTGCATGTGTGCGTGAGGGCCGGACTGGAGCCCTGGACAGGCAGACGCACCCCTGTGACTCTGCTCCTCTGACTCTTCTTCTCTGCTCCTCTGACTCTTCACCTCTGCTCCTCTGACTCTTCTCCTCTCCTCTGCCTATTCTCCTCTCCTCTGCTCCTCTGGCTCTTCTCCTCTGCTCTACTCCTCTGACTCTTCTCCTCTCCTCTTCTCCTCTGACTCTTTTCCTTTTCTCCTCTGACTCTTTTCGTCTGCTCCTCTGGCTCTTCTCCTCTGACTCTTTTCCTCTGCTCCTCTGACTCTTCACCTCTGCTCCTCTGACTCTTCACCTCTGCTCCTCTGGCTCTTCTCCTCTCCTCTGCGTTCAGACTGACAGCTCCTCTCTCAGAGCAGCTGCTCTTTTGTGGGAAGTTTTACTTGGCAGATCCCCAAGGCATTAGGGGTCGTCAGAGAGCAGAAATCAACACAGTCCTACTAGAGCAGTTCTACATCTGCACCACCTGAAGACACAAGCGAGCGGCCTGGCACTGGTCATGCTTTAACTCCAGAGCATTAAACATAGCACAGCTGAGAGTGGGGCCAAAGGTCCCAGAAGCCCTCACAGTGCAACTGTCCAAACCCGCACATATCCATGACATGTGTGAGGGGAAGTGTCTCACATTGTCTCACAGTACAACAGAAAACAGACAGCACACATGCAGGTGTTTACTATGGAGATGAAGTTTACCAAAGGAATCACAGCTCCCACTGGCTCCCACTGCGCCACTGCACCAAGTGGCAAAGTCAAGAAACTTTCAGGTAAGTCACACTCAAGTTTGGAGAGTGTGGAGCAGATAATGAGAGCAGAACATCAGAGGGACCTCCAGAGGCTTCTGCTGCAGTCTGACTCTGACTCAGACCTATGCTAAGCACAGGAGCATCATTAAAATAACAGAATGAGACTAAAATGGAAATTGTGTTGCTGTGGGCAACTGCTCAACATTCAGAACAATGCTCACATGCTCTGTTTCTGCAGAGGGATAATGCTGACGGACACCTCTGTAACTAGACATATAGAGACGATCAAACAGAGACATTTAAGTGTAATGTACAGATAATATGACATCAGAAATCAAATCAGGACTCACGCCTCATGTGCAGCTTTTATTCATCTGTAGAAAAAAAAACATGATTCCAAAGACAAGGACAACAGAACTGTCCCTGTCCTCTCAGTATCAGTCTCCTCTTCAGGTGTCCTCCCAAGCCCATCTTCCAGTCTCTTCCTCTAGTGTCCTCCCAAGTCCATGTCCTCTTTGGGGGCCACCAGTCTGTCCCCCAATGTCTTCCTCGGGTGTACCTCTGATGTCTTTTTTGGATGTCCTCCACATGCCAGAATGTCTCCCACAGCCCATACCCCAATGTCTTTCAGATGTGTCTTCTTTGGTTGTCCTCCTCAGCCTGATGTCCTTCTTGGGTGCACCTCTCAGATGTCTCTTTCGGCTGTCCTCCTAAACCCAGTTCCCAGCGTCATCCTTGGGTGTTCCTCTATGTCCTCCCTGGTGTTGTCCTCAAGCATCCCCCTTACATAGTGTCCACTTTATACTGTCTTCTGGAGCCTTCCACACCCCAAATCCTGGTGTCCTTCTTAGGTGTCCAACTCAATCCACAATGCAATTCTGAGATGTCCCTCTCATGTGTCCTTCTCAGCGGTCCCCTGATATCTTCCTCAGTTAGTGTCCTCTTCATCCTGTCTCATGAAGTCTTAGCCCATTCCACATCCCTTCCTTTTGTTGATTTTGTTGACTAAAATATTTCGTCACAAGTTTTGACAATGTTATTTTTGCCAACATAAATAAAAGTAATCATAATGACTAAAACGGTGACTACAAGTAGAATTTTTGTCGAAAAATACTGAAAATCTTGCTGAATAATAAAAACTTAATTTAAAGCTCCTATATGACACAAAATTAGTTCTTATGAGCTTTAAGCCATGTTAAAATGTTGTTACCTCATCCAAAAATATACCTGAAGTTGTGTTTTGGTTCATTCACACGTTTTAGTAATCCTTAATTATTTTCATCTCCGAAGATTAAAATGCGCAGTTCCACCTTGTGATGTCAAGAAACTGTAGTTTTCAAGTTAACACCTACCTTTTATTTTTAATTCAGTAGAGGTAATTCCAGGGCTGAAATTATCCAAATGATTCTAGTGAAGGTGTATGGAGTAGTAAAAGTGAAACATTTCCTGTATTAACGCATGACATCACTATATAAGCGTGTTTTCATAATATAAGCCCTTTAAGTACTGATATTTTTGCATATGAATCTATATGATTGCATACCTAACTCAGTATCAGTGTAACAACTAAAACTAAAAAGAATATTTCAACAAAATCTTGACAAAAAAAAAACAAAAAAACAACCAACAACAACAAAAAAACAAAACAATAAAACAAAAAACAAAAATAACTTTAGACAAGATTAAAATTAATTTAAAATATCTTGTCAAAATTTTCAGTGCTCTCAGATGCCCTCCTCTTCCTCAGAGTTATGAAGGCTGGGTCAGACTATGCAGATGAAGCTTAGGCGCTGTGTGTTTTTGATGGAGGAACACAAATCACAGGAGACATGACACTTTTTAATTTGTCTGATGAATGCGACGCTTCAGGATGGCCACGATGGATGAGGCTCTAATGTGGTCTTAAGTACAGAGGAGGACAGCCGCTTCACTCTGTGCGCCCTGTACAAACCCGAGCTGTGGGCATGAACCAATCACGACTGACAGCAAAGGGACGAAGAAGAAATGGCATTCACAAGTTTGCTCATATTTTCAATTTATTTTTCACAGTAGGAGACCTGAGTATGTGTCTCGTACCGTGCACAGGGTACATTCTATGCAGTATTCATACACAGGAGGGTACATACTAGACTCAAGTACATACACACAGAGAGAGATGATAGTGTGCCGAATATTTTAGAGTACATACATGTTGGGTTTCCATGCTTGCTGGGGGTCTTAAAATCCTGGAGACTGATCCTAACTCCCAACTATACTCACTAACACAATGTAACCAAAGAGTGCACAAAGTAAACATTAAGTATAACAAAGTAAACATAGAGAACACAAAGTAAACAGAGTACACAATGTGTATACTGGGTTTACTTTGTGGACTCTCTCTTTACAAAGTAAAAACACAAACACACACAAAATAACCACAGAGTACAGAGTATATGAAGTAAAAAAATGTAGGGTAATGTAGGGTACATAAAGTAATCCCAAAGCAAATGAAACTTCACAAAATAAACACATAGAAAAGGTAGACAAGGTAAACAAAGCCTCCCAGTGCACATAGTACCCACACACATCTGTATAAACACAGAATACAGTACCCACACCAGTACACTCAGAGTACCCACACAGAGTACCCACACAAAGTCCATAGAAGAGGCAGAGTCCACAGACAGCGGAGTGGTGAGGTTGGGCGGTGTAATGGCTCCATTCATTACGAGGCTGTGATTTTCATTTACTCAGAGCTCGGACAATTAACGCGCGGTGCTGAGGAGGTGATGGAGGGGGGACGCCAGAGGTCACCCCCACTTTGGCTGATGGATGAACTGCACTCCCCGGACTCCACACACACACATATACACACACCCCAGCTCCACCTAATCACCCCACTGCCCCACACCAACACACACAAGCACCCTCATAGCCTCTGTACTGAGCGCACACTTTACTCTCCTAACTTGTGTACATCTCGTTTATTATGTGTTCTATTTAACTTTAACATACATATTCTTTTCACTTTTAGACATGTTATCTCCGTTCTTTCACGTTGTAGTACTTCAAATAATAATATGTAAGAGAAAGATTCAACAGTATAAGATACAAATAACTGCTAGTTTTGAAGTTGATTAGCCGCATGTTGACGGACATTTAAATGCTGCAACGATGAGAATAATGCCTGGGTTTATTGGCGCTATATGGGTGAGTGACTAACATTCTCAACTCACTGAAAGAAAGTTGGTGGTTCACCATCACGTTCTAAAGATGTGTCTCCTGGCGTGGCACTGTGGCACCCACAAGTTGCCCCATATAAACAATACAAACTATATAACAAACTGCATGATAAACCAGCCCCCCATTATGTGTAAGTAAGATGCAAGTCTGAAAAAAAGTGTCTAGACTTAACAAGCCTAGAGGAGCACTACCAGGACTATAACCTGATGACTTCATGCAGTGGAAGAATATTGTGCTCTCAAAACTGAAACATCCTATAGAGATACATGTTTACACCTGCATTTGATCCTTTCTACAAACCAGACCAGAGCCAACCTGTGAGGAGCAGTGCAGTGCCCAGGTACCTTCTCAGGTTCATGGTCAATAGTACTTAGCTGGAGTCTATTCTGCAAGTTGATCCACACACAAACCTGGGACCTTCTGCTCACGCATCGTCTTTAAACACCCCATTTTGTGTCGATGTCAGTCTTCTCCCGGCAGCACCGCTAATGGAAACAAAGTAAATGTTTTTGTGTGCGAAAAGTGTGATTGAGAAAGAGCACAATAAAACACATATTAGCATTAGCGCCCGATGCGTGCTGCAGTGGTGGGCGCAATCGCTCATCCGGCAGGGGACAAACACAAACTCCTGACCTGCGCAGCTCCCTCCTGCTCCGCCGCGCTGTCTCATTCAATTAGTATCACAGTGTGGAAGACGCGCTTAATGGACACGCAGACGCTCCGCTGATTGGACTGATATAATTAGAATAATATCACGTCCGCTCTTAATAAGAAGCGCCGAGATAAATAAGGGACCAGTTAATAGCTGCGCAGCACTAAAGCGAGCGCCTTCTGAAATATGCCGAGGCCAGCGGTTCTCCTGTTTGCTCATGGACCGCTGATCGCAATATTGATGGGAGAGATCTGTCGGCCGAGCGCCTTCCACAACTGATTATTCATCTTGATAAATACATAAGGACAGACGCAATTAGAAGTGTTTTTCATTCCTTCCCGCTTTACTCAGTGGAATTAGCTGCTGACGGATAGTGCGCGAGTCTACCTGCTCATACACCACCGGGCTCGGTACATACTCTTTAATTTTCATTTTCTTGTGTCTAGAGGCAGTGTGGGGCGTCGTGCTTCTTTTGGTATTTGTGAAAAGGGGAAGCGAGTTAAGAGCTCGGCAGTCATAAGCAGGCAGACATAATCACACACTAATTTGTTGGGTCATTACAGTTTTAATTAAACACAGACAATGGTGAACAATAGAGGTTGTGTAGAGAAGCTGTAAGGTTAGAGATTTAATCCAAAAACGTTAACTTTGTCTTCTTTTATACATTAACTTCTTGGGTTCTTTTATAAAGACAATGCAGTAGCAGATGTATTCACACTGTTGACATTATTTTGGCTGAAAGACATTTTCAGAACTGTTCTTTGACACTTCTGAAGTTAAGGTTAGGGACCTCTGTGTGTCGGTTCTTTGGATATTTGTGAAAAGGGGAAGGGAGTTAAGAGCTTGGCATTCGCAGGCCTAATCACACTCATTTGTTGGGTCATTACTGTTTTAATTAACACAGGCAATAGTGAACAATAGAGGCTGTGTGGATGATGTCACAGTATTTGGGATTGCATTAAGTAAGTGGTGAAACTGTGACAGTGTGTCAACAGTGAGCAGTGAAATCTGCTAAAACAAATAAAACATGAAAAAAGATATTGTCTAATAACTAATACACTACCAGTCCAAAGTTTGGGCATACTTTTTAATTTGTGTTGTGTGTGTGCAGGTCTTTGCTGACATCAGCTCCCATTGGGCACTGCAGTTTTCTAACAAGGAAGTCAATGGACTTGTTTCTTTATGTAAGTCGTTTTAGATCAATATTGTGATTTAAAATGTACAAATTAAACATAATGATCAGAGGGTGTCATAGATTTTAACTTTATAGCAGACACAAGTGCAATATGTCTTCTTTACAGTGGAGATACTGCAGGATACACACATATGTTACTGTTACATAAACAGTTCAACTGATTGCATTTCTCCTCTTGAATAAGCAGTTTCTGAGTCTGTATGTAGGGGAAATTAATTATTGTGAGTTAAGGGAAAGCGCCTCTTCACTAACAACAGTGAAAATAAACTTCATATAGCAAAATGGAAACTGAAAGTAAACTTGTGCTGGCAATATATTCACTCAGGAAAAGAGCAGCTCCACGGAAATAAAGGGGGGAAAAGCATTTAGCATCTGTGTTGGCCATGGTTCTGCTGCAGGGAGCAACCCAGAGTCAGTCTGCTGCACCAGAAGCTGTAGGGGTTTGGGATCTGATCCAAAAACATTCATTTAGTCTTCTTTTATACATTCACTTCCTGTGTTATTCAGTAGGAGATGTATTTACATTGTTGACATGTTTTGGCCGCTAGCTGCAAGCCATCTTCAGAACCGTTCTTTGACTGTTCTGAAGTTAAGGTTAGGGACCTGTGTGTGCAGGGACTCTTAGCTGAGGGCCCAGAGTACCATCAGGGAGACACTGCAAGGAGGAAGACAAAAAGCCCAGGCACTTGCGGAGGTCCTCACAAGAGGGCCCCTAAGTTAAATGCATGAGCAGCTTCACCTGAACAGAACTTTGATATTTTGCAGAAGTCTGTTCTGATAGTTGACAAAATTACAATACTTTATTTATCATATGTTTAGATTTTATTTATTATATATTCTAATTTAATGGCATATACCATTTCTTGTTTGATAAAATTTACCTAATTTTATCTGGGAATGTCTAGTCAGTTCCATTTGCAGATATGTTCACCCCACTGGCCCACTCTGTTGGATCCACAACACATTAATCATTAGATAGAGATATATTGGTTGGCTGATCTGTCAGGCTCATATTTGCACTTTTTAACACTGAATTCTGAACAATCGGCATAGCCTATGAAAAAGCTCATATCACTCAATCTCTATAATTATTATTAATAAATATAAAATGAAAATATTGTTGTCAGTATATAACAGCCCGCTAACAGGAGGATCCTTTTCACCTGATTTCCTCTCGTGTTTCTTGGCGGTGCAGTGCGTCTCGGTGTGGAGGTATGTTTAATTCATCCCCCTGCACGGCCCTCAGTTCTGGGGCCGTGGGCACTGTTTATTTCTGCTTTGTACTTGCCTTTAAAGCCTGTTGTTGACAACTCTTGAGCATGTCAAACTATCACCACTAATAATTGCTTAAGGAGCTGGAACTTTCTGCAAATGTTGGTTCCCTTTCCTGCTCGTCTCACTGCGCCTCTTAGATGAATTTTTGATAGCTCCTGCTCTCCTGCTCTCTCTCAGCACAAAGACGCTGTGTAATTCAAAGCAGGGCCTTCCAGAGATAGAATCAAAAGAATAATGTAGCAACAGTGGTGCTATGAGCACAGGGGCTTTGGTGAAAAGTGCGAGTGCTGCTCTTTTCTGATGAGGCTTTTGTTGGTGGCCCAGGTCGTCTGCCTGCGTGCTGTTGTGCCCCTGTTTTTGGGAGCCACATGAAGGAGGGCCCCGGGGCAGAGGGGGTCAGAGCGCCTCCTTCTGATCACTCACAGGAGGATTAGGCCCCATTACATGAGCTGTCAGTCGCGTGCTGACAGGGCACAGACGCACACACACACACACACACACACACACACACACACACACACACACACACACTCCAGACTGCACAACTTCATATTCTTTTCAGCTGTTGTAGCTATTCAGAACAGAAGTGCTTAATATTTATATCATTGTATAATTTATATGACTTTTGTAGATTGATTACTTGTCTTCATTTTTAGCCTTTAATTATATATATTTTAAATCTTTTTAATAGCAGCTCATATTAACAATATTTTTTTTCCCCAGCATTATGAAAAGTGCTTTATAATTACTGAGTAACATTTAGACTGAGATTAGATTGCGAGCGACTAACTGAAAATCTGGTGGCTAATGCTCGCTAGCTTCTGATTGTATTTTTATGTAAGAGAGACTTGTTTAACAGCATAAACCATCTCTTCTGATGTAGTTGCATCTATGTCAGTCCTTTATGGTCTGACTGTGTTAAAAGAAAGCTCAGATCAACGTCTAACTTGAGTAATAGAGCTTTAGACAGAGCAGAGCCTCCAGTTAGCATCACACCCCCAGAGAATGTTGATGACCTCAGCAGCAAATTATCAATAACATCTCAGTAAGCACGGCATGCTCACTAGCAGGTCAAGCTACGAGTCAAGACTGTGGAGAGGAAAGCCTTTGAAGTAAGGATGTAAGTTTTTTTTGTCTTAAATTGTCACACACACGTTTTAAATAAAGTTTGATGAATTGATTGATTAATAAAGAACGCAGTGTTTCCTGATTCCTAACATAACTGACAGCCAACTGCAGCGCGCTACCAGCCAGCCTTTCAACTAATCCTACCTCATGTCTTCTCGTTCCTGGTTAAATCATCTCACTTGTATTAAAAAAAGTGCTGTTTTTTCCCCCATTTGAACTAAAATGACTGTGAGGCACTGCCATATCCTCCACATACCACAGATTAAGAGGAGGGACAAAGTAAGTATGGAGCAGTGAGGAAATACTGGTGAAATCAGGGGTTCTACATCTTAAACACAAATCTTTTAGATTCACACCACTGAACATATCTGTAGAACATGTTGGGAACACTTGTCTCTAGAACATACAGTAGAACTGGTTAGACAAACATATCTGATCACCAGCTTGATTTATTGAGTGTGAACATTTTTTTGTAAGTAACATGTAGCAATTGAACTGTATTTGAATACATGCAAGGAAAGTAAGTTTAATACCATACTGTGGAACATAGGCACAGCAGTGACATCTCCATGGAAACAAATAGGCAGCAGACACCCAAAAGTTACATATGAAACATAAGGAATGAGAGATGGAAATGATGCTTAGCAGAATTAAGTAACTTTCAACAACTGCAGCTCCCTTACAAGAATACACTGTCAGGGAACAAACTCTTCAAACTACTTTTTTCTTCTTTTTTTTTTTCTTTTTTTTTTTTCTTTCTTTCTTTCTTTCTTTCTTTCTTTCTTTCTTTCTTTCTTTCTTTCTTTCTTTCTTTCTTTTTTTTTATAGCATATAATGTTGCCAAATATTTTAAAAAAGAGTCAGGGTTACCCAGGAGAACTCTCTTCAGGCTGTGTGTGTTGCATGTTGCAAGGCTGTAGACAACACCTTCAAACACCCCAAAAATGTATTTAACCATCTTAGGGACTTACTATGACACTTAATGAGGTCAAAATGTTACTTAGTTCTGCTTTAATATTAAAAGTTTGCTTTATTTTGGTGATTTGAATGATTATAATAAATGGCTTCTTATATATCTACAAATTGACTGATTTCATATCTCCACTCAAGAGAATTATGGGCCAGCTGGAGGCATTTGTTCCAATAGCTGCCCTTGACATTAAACAGGTGACCACAACATTCTTCTCTACTAGTATGTATTCCTTCACTTCTAAAATAATTATGTTTTTTTGTTTGCATGCTAATCTCTGACAGCTCACACGAAATCTCTAAAAAAATGTATACTGTGATTTACCATTTTCACATTTGACAGGAAACTTTATAATATGACATCGGCAATGAAGCTTCTCAGCAGTGTTGTGTTTGTGGAACATCGTGTCCCATGGTTGCTGTCGTGTGTGGATGTGCTGTCTTGTTTTGGTGCTAATAGACTGTGAGTGTCTGAACTGCCACATCTCGGAGGTGTGCTGTGGAGCTGCTTCTTTTCTCCGCCATAAACAACTCTCTCCTTCTCCCTATTACTACACTTTAAATATTCATAAGGTGCTTTTATGACTAACGTGTCAACAGGGTATTTCTTTAATAGTACACGGATGGCAAATATTGTGAGACGCGTTCAGGAGAAAATATCACAGATTGCTGCATTTAAAGACATTTTTTTAGAGGTACATATGTTTACAAAGCACACCTCATGAATTTTTAGTACAGTTGAAATTTCGGGTACATTGATATTTTGGAGTTTACAAATGTTGGAGGCATACAAGAAAACCAAATTCCTGGCTTCAGTTTGATTCTCTATGGAGATGTAGTATGGCATTAAACTAACTAACTAACCCCCACCCTCACCCTGGCCCTAACCTTAACCAGAATCTCAAAACCAGGCCTTAACCTTAAACATTAGGCCTACCATACAACTCACAAGTAACCTACAAGTAATCTGATTCTCATTCAGTAGGCTACCTTTACATGCACGCCAGAAAGTCCAATCTAGATCTTTCAAAATGCATGTAAGAACAACGACTGAGGTGTTGGAGATCACATGTGGAGAAGCTGGTACATACTCGGACACCTGCCGCATGTAACAGTGCAATCCAACCGCAGTCTGAAACAACCAGGGAAATACAAATAATGTGTACTCAGTCATTTTAGATCAGCAACAATGGGCAGCACTAGTCAATAGCGCCAGTGTCGTTTTGTTTTGGTCCACTATGTCAAACTGAAAGTTAAACTAGATGCACGTGAATGCCTTGTAGCCCCTGTTTGCACCAATGTATGTAGACTGGGACAAGAGTTGCCTGACCAGTGAGTCCTATGTTCTGTTTGAGTGGACCATAAAGCGTGAAAAACCTCCGTCCAAATTTTAGATGATTCAACCACAGCTGCTAATTTGTAGCACGTGTCCTTCAAATGCGGAAGACGTCTCGAAAATTCTCGTAACATTCACAACAAAATATATAACTTCTTTTACCTGAAGTAAGTAATGGTTTGGTTGTTGATTCTGTATTGTTTCTCAGTCCTTTATATAAATTTTTCTCTTTTTTTATGTGTAAGAAGCCATATTTATAATTGACGCAAACGGAGCATGCGTCTCTTTGATTAGTTAACCTGCCTGTCAATCACGCCCTCTGGAATCAAGGACACAGGATACGGCTCCAGATCCACTCGTCTTTGTAAATTTCTGTCAATGAGTGTGGTTCTGGCTGGACAGGTAAGGACGACAGTGGTTTCACAGGTTTTAGGGCAAAGACTTTTCAGCAGAGAACCAACTGAATAGAGACATATAGTGCTACATAAACTTCCAATGCCCTTTCAAAATAAACTTTATAATCATGTTAAGTGCATACCATCCATCCAGGACCTCAGGGAATGACTCATGATGGACCAATTATTCTAAGTAGAGAAAAAGAATACGCTTCACCATTAATTTTACAAGAACAACACATGATGGTAGTAGCTTCATTAGCAAGCACAGTAGCCATGGCTAGTTATTACTCCAGGTGTGAATGTGGAGTTATGTCACAGCTTCATGTTTGACTTTATTATTGTGTCTTCTGTTTGTTCTGTGTTTTGGAGTTTTGGAGAGTCCAGTAGCAAGAGCTTTTTTTTTTTTTTTTTTTAACCGCTATTTTGGATCTGGAGAGGGCATTTGAAAGTATCCCATGTAGCCAGTACGGAAGTAACAATAATCAAAATGTACTGATAACATAGTCTCTTCGCTAAAATTCTTTGTTATGGTGCAGGAATAGCTAAAAACAGAGGGAACTGCATAGACCTTGATCCTTTGCTCCCAGACAGAGTGAAAAAAGGATTATTAAGCACTTTTTAATTTTAGTTCTTAGGATTATGAATTAACAATTCAGTTAGTCTCCACAAAATATTGCAATCAATAATATACTATGGCATGTATATCGTGAAGATATTGTATCAAAGGATTTGAATATTGTTACCCACCAGGGTTGTCCTTTACCAACTGTTTGTTCATTATGTTTAAGTTGGAAGAAAATGACTTGTCCTCTTAACTAGTGCAAAGTCCCTGACACAGTGATGGAGTTCACATATCGCAGGCTCTTGTCCACAAGTGAAGATGGAGAGCGAGTTTAGCACCCTCTAGTGATTTATAAAGCCTGATGTGGATTTCCTAGGTTTATTTTTGCCACATTTTGAAACTAAGTTGTTGACAGTTGAACAATTTTAGTGATACTGGATGTCCTACAAAAACACTCCATGTCATGACCAAAAGGAAAACCAAAGGAAATCTTTAATGGCTCTGGGCCGCTGTGACTGCTGCCTCCACCACACAAAAAGATTTGATTTTACTGGCTGCATGGATGACATTAATTGACAACAAGGGAAGGACAGGTAATATAAACAAACAGAAAAGAATCAGAAATAAAAACAAAACAAAACAGTGAAATCTAAAAGGCTGAGAGGCCAAAGAGAAGAGAGAACAAACAGGACATTATCAGACCTGCTCCTCATTCTCCCTCCTCTGCCCATGATGGCCACCTCCTCAGATTGATAAGCTCCGCTCTGGAGCACTGCAGCGATTCTGCACCGGGTTAATTAAACATTTACATACAGATGCATGGCCATCTTTTGTGTAGGACATCCTTTATACATCAATATGCAGTTTAATCTGAGTGCGATGGGCGCAGGGGGCGGAGGAGGGGGCGCTGGCTGCTAATTGGCACCATGCTGACTGCTGCTGGGGACTGAAGCAGGACTGGAGTGCTGTGTGCTGCTCTGACAGAGAGCTCTCCATCCGCCTGCCCTCACTGTGAACCAAAACTTATCCTGCGCCTGTAATGTCCCTAATTCTGCCATTAAGGGAGATAAATGCCACTGAAAATGAGCCATAAAGCTGGAGGAGCAGCAGCACAGGCTTGTTTGGGGATCATTCTGTGAATATTTGTGTAATATTAGCATATTCACTTTATACAGACACACTTAAATGTTCGGAAGTGATTGGCTTTCATTTGGTTTCAGTAAATGAGCAGATTTAGTGCCCTCACACAGACATGGGACTTCAGAGTGGAGTTTACTCTACGGGCCATGAAACATACAACATTACCAGAATAATCAGACCAACTTTGCTCTTAGGGTGGGGCTGGAGTCGTCAGATTGGGAGGTTTGGGAGAAAATATGGTGTCTCTCGTTGGTTGTTTTGAAATCTATGAGGAGAGTTATGACACTCCACCGTACAAAACTTCTAGCTTCCATTTCTTTTTTTATAGCTTGATATAAACTGCTTCCCTCCTCAGTGCACTGGCAGATTTCCTGTGCTGGCATTATGTATACACATATTTCAAGACAGTTAAGGTCTGGGGTTTTCATGTCTCCACTGAGACAAGCAGATAATGCCAACAGGCCAAGTTACTGGTCAGATCTGTGTCAGGTGTGTATGCACGGTATTCAAAGAACTTACAAAAACAGTACTAAAGAAAAAGCTCCAAGATGTTTCCATCCACTGTCTTCCGCTTTATCTGGGGCCGGGTCATCGAAGCAGAAGTCTGACTAGGGAAGCCCAGACGTCCCTCTTCACCTTCACTTCCGTCCATTACTCGTGAACAAGACCGAGATACCTGAACTCCTCCACTTGAGGCAGGGACTCTCTACCCACCTTTTTCAGTCGGGAAACGTGGCCCTGGATTTGGAAGAGCTGATCTTCATCCCAATCTGCCCCAATATGCCCTGGGGCAGATTGCAGGTCCTGTTTCAATGAAGCCATAGATAGATATTTTTATTGCCATACTGTGGAACATTCCAGGCAAAGCAATAACATCTCAGAGACAACCAGGTGGTGGAATCAGAAAAGTCACATAGTGCCCCTCACATTTTTGTGAGGTGACAGTGGCATAGTTACTGTCCTTGTGTCAGAATTCCCCTGTCAGGATGGGCTAATGGGACACAAGAGCCAGTCTCTGCTCTGAACTCCTCTCCTCTGAGCTCTGTGTGCTTGGGTAAACAAAAGCACAGACAACCTGCTTGAGTTCTTTTATGGGCCCAGTTAATGTGCCATGTTATGAAGAGGAGCTAATGGTTCCTCTGTCCTCTGGTTCTCCAGCAGTACTGAGCTCCAGCACAGCAGTCACTACTGTGCGCTGTGACAGGTCCACTTTGAGTCTGAGTAAGAATCTCACAAAGCTGTGATGTGAAAATGCTAATAAATTTTTCTGTTAAGATGGACTCCATATAAACCTCTTTAATCCTCAGCTCTTGGTCTCAACAAATGATCCATAAAACATAACAACATAACACACACTATAAGAGTGATGTTTTCTATTTTTCTCACTGATATGTGCAGTTTAATCAAGTACTGCAGTGTATTCTTTTGATTTGAGAAAAGTAACTGTATTCTGAATACCACCAAATTAAAAAGTATCTTTACCGGAATGCAGTTCTTCAAAATTAATATTTTGAATACGTACGCTTGGTACATCTATTCAGTTACTTTCCAACACTGCCAACATGAATTAATGTCTTTAATTTGTACAACCAAGTACAATCCAGGACTTTTCATTATACTACTGATTAAACCCAGCCAGGCCACTTTGTCCTGAAAGATGTTCTTTCTGTTGTAGAGTCAATTGAATTGTAAGAGGGATTAGGCTGGAGTTCTAATGCTGGAGAAGTTTGTTTATCATCAGTACAGGACCCTGAAGACAATGTGATTGTCCACTGAAGTCAACTTAGGCTATGCTTCAGTTGTAGAGAGTATTATATCTTTCATGACGCAGGCCAAGATAACCAAGCAACCAGAAATTTCCTTGTGATATTTTTCAGCTGTGACACTAGCAGCGTCCCCTTCTCTAGATAACATTAACTGTATTTGTGCAATCTCTGAAAAGCTCCTCGTGCCTCTCAGACCCTCCCAACTACCTTTCAACACCATCTTTGTGAAGATTAACATTATAGAATTGCATTAAATGTCAACAAACTCTCTACATTATCTTATGGTTTAAAATTGCCAACTGAAAATGTTATGTCTCTATACTGTTAGGATATTAATATATTGCATTTTGTTCCTTTTAACCTGTTTTTATCTGGATTGCTTCCCTAATAGGCCTCCTCAATTCAAGAAGTCACGTTTTAATATTTTGATAACATCAATCGAAATGAATTGATTATGTTTAAAAAATATTTGTTTGTAATGCACAATTTCAATGAGGCTTAACATATGATAAAATGAAAGGTTTTAGATGAGTAACCTATGATAAACCATCTTTGACCCAAGAGCTCTGTGTTGTGGTTAAATAGACTTGTCTGTGTCTGTCTCACAGAGAGGGCCCTCATGCGCTCCCGGGACATGTCCCAGGGGCCCGTCTGTCATGGAGGGGGGCCCTAAGCACCCCGTCCCATCTTAATCTGTTCTGCATGCTAAGCACCAGCCCCAACCGGCCCCACCGCCTGCCCCACCCCAGCCGCCCCTCAGATTGTTATAAATGCTGTTTATGGTCCTGCTATGACAAGTGTGAAGGGCACGGAGCAGGATTTATCTCCCCCCCATAGAAGAGCCGGGACAGGCTTGTAAATGAGCCCGCCGGGTAATAAAGTAGGACGCGCTACAATCACACAAGATGCCTTTATTATTATTAATAATAATCAGACAGACAGTCGTCATTTAGGCGCGTTTGGTTTTCATTTCTTAAACCGACACAAGCTAAAGCGGCACAAGGCGCAGAGTAAACTATCATCACAAGTCATCTGTGTGAGCCTGGGGGATTCACTTATACCAGCAGAGCTGCAGATACTCACACTGTCAGGTCAGCTTCCTTCTACATCCAGAACAAAATAAACAGACATAATACGTTTTATTTTCTTCATATATGCAATAAAACAGGACCTATTTTAACTGACTGTTGTCTTTAATTATACTGGAAATATATTACAGTTTCCTGGCGTACAAAGCTGCAAGAGGCACTGTTCTGTCTGAAGCTGTTTGAATTGTGATTTAACTCAATATGACCATAAAGACCTGGTGGCCAGGCAGAGAGGGTACAAAGAGGACTAGGCAGTGGTCGAGGTCGGGGGCCTCGACAACCTAGTCCACAGATGCAGAACCTAGCTGTAGGGACGTGGAACACCACCTCGCTAGGGGGGAAAGAGCCTGAGCTTGTGCAGGAGGTTGAGAGGTACCGTCTAGTGTGGCTCAACTCCACGCACAGCTTGGGCTCTGGACCCAACTTCTTGAGAGGGGTTGGATCCTCCATTTTTTTGGTGTTACTCACGGGGAGCTGCCACGGGCAGGTGTGGGCCTGCTCATTGCCCCACAGCTTAGCCATAATGTGTTGGAGTTCACCCCAGTGAACGAGAGGGTCATGTCCCTGTGCCTTTGGGTCGGTAACAGGTCTCTCCCTGTGGTGTCGGCCTACAGGCCGAACAGCAATGCAGAGTACCTGGCCTTTTTGGAGTCCCTGGGGGAGGTACTAGACAGTGCACCAACCGGGGACTCCGTTGTTCTACTGGGGGACTTCAACGTCCACGTGGGCAATGCCATTGACACCTGGGAAGGGGCGATCGGGAGGAATGGCCTCCCTGATCTGAACCAGAGTGGTGTTCTGTTATTGGACTTTTATGCTAGTCACAGTTTGTCCATAACAAACACCATGTTGGAGCACAAGGGTGTCCATCAGTACACGTGGCACCAGGACACCCGCCTGCTCGTAGCTGTGGTCGCAAGGTCTCAAAGAAATTCTGACAAATCGTTCGATGCCTCAGGAGGGGAAGCAGTTCTTCACCAACACTGTTTACAGGGTGGGGGGAGAGCTGTTGACCTCAACTGGGGATGTTTTCGGACTGTGGAAGGAATACTTTGAGGATCTCCTCAATCTCACCATCATGTTTTCTGAGGAGGAAGCAGAGGCAGAGGACTTGAAAGCGGACCCATCCATCACCCCGGCTGAAGTCACTGAGGTGGTTGGCAAGCTCCTTGGTGGCAAGGCTCCGGGGATGGATGAGATCCGTCCTGAGTATCTTAAATCTCTTGATGTTGTAGGGCTGTCTTGGCTGACTCACAACTGCAACATCAAGTGGCGGTCAGGGACAATACCTCTGGACTGGCAGACCGGGGTGGTGGTCCCTCCGTTCAAGAAGGGGGACCAGAGAGTGTGTTCCAACTAGAGGGGGATCACACTCCACAGCCTCCCTGGTAAGGTCTATTCCAGGGTACTGGAGAGGAGAATCCGACCAATAGTTAAATCTCGGATTCAGGAGGAGCAGTGTGGTTTTCGTCCTGGTCGCAAAACACTGGACCAGCTCTACACTCTCCATCGGGTGCTCGAGGGTTCATGGGAGTTTGCCCAGCAAATCCACATGTGCTTTATGGATCTGGAGAAGGCAGTTGATTGTGTCATTTATGGTATCCTGTGGGGGGTGCTCTGGGAGTATGGGATCTGGGGCCTTCTGCTAAGGGCCTCCCAGTCCCTGTATGACTGGAGCAGGAGCTGTGTTAGTATTGCCGACAGTAAGTCAGACCTGTTCCTAGTGCATGTTTGACTCCGTCAGGGCTGCCCTTTTTCACCCATCCATATAAACAGTGAACAAAAGTTCATTGTTTATATGGATGGGATTTCTAGGAGCAGTCAGGTGCCAGAGGAGGTCTGGTTTGGGGACCACAGGATGTTGTCTTGATGGCTTCATCGAACCAGGACCTACAACATGTACTGGGGAGATTTGCAGCTGAGTGTGAAGCAGCTGGAATGAAGATGAGCTCCTCCAAATCCAAGGCCATGGTTCTCAACTGGAAAAACGTGGCTTGCCCTCTCTCAATAGGTGGAGAGTCCTTGCCTCAAGTGAAGGAGTTCAAGTATGACGGGGTCTTGTTCATGAGTGATCAGGGATCAAGATCACGGATACAAGCAGTTGAAATGAGTTTCCTCCACTGAGTGGATGGGCACTCCCTTAGAGATAGAGTAAGGAGCTTAGTCACAGGGGAGGAGCTCGGAGTAGAGCTGCTGCTTCTGCACATCGAAAAAAGCCAGCTGAGGTGCCAGCTGAGGTAGCATCTGTTTCGGGCACGTCCCACCGGGAAGAGGCCCTGGGGAAGACCCAGGACACGCTGGAGGGACTATGTCTCTAGGCTGGCCTGGAAACACCGTGGGAGCTGGAGGAAGTGTTCATGGAAAGGGAAGTCTGGGCTTCCCTGCTCAGACTGCTGCCTCCGTGACCCTGCTCCGGATAAAGCGGAAGAAAATGGATGGATGGATGACCATAAAGAACTGACTTAACTTGAACTACAATAGGGGAGCTGATTTTATACTGTTAAACAAGTCTCTCTCAAATAACATTAATGTCACAATTTTGCTAGCATTAGCTCACCTTTTTGTTGAAAATCAAACACCTAAACTGGACCATGAACACTTGTAATGATCACAGACTCCTGGAAATGTGTTGCTTAAGTCCTTTTTGTATTTTTTCTTGAGTTTTCAGACAATCTAAAGAAAAAAAAAAGTATAAGGCTGTGTTTGCTAATGTGTGCATTGTGTCACCACTGCACGTTTGCAAACATAAACCTGGATAATTTTTGCAAATTCACAGGCCCTAAAAAGCATCTTGCATTTTGGTAGAATTGCAAAATCAAATGGAACATCACAAAACAAACGCAATTAGTGTAATCCAAGATAAATAAATGAGTGTTCCCATCTTCTCTAATATTGAACAAACACATGATATTTTAAATAAAGCATTATGCAGAGAAAATAGGTCAGAAGAACAGTGAAGAGTCCTCTGCCAACTGTCTGAACTCCACACAAGCCAAGAGGAGGCGGCCATGTTTGTTTGGTGTGGAGCATATGGCGCCGGGGGTGTGGCCAGAGGGTGTGCCTCAGGGTGTTGTTTTAGACCCACTGAAAAAGACAAAGTAACACATAAATGTACATAAACAAGGACATCATCTGTTCACACCCAAATCATAATATTGATTCATTCTGTTTCTGTGTTCACAGCAGAAGTAAACATTGGGGAGGATTTTCAAATTCTGTTCATGTCTTGTTTTCATTTTGTCACAAGATGTAACATTATTCAGACTTTATGAGACACCATTCAGGAGGAACCTCATTGGTTATAGTGGTATAATGGAAATTAAGAGTTCATTCATCATCTCTATTTTGAAATTTTGACATATTTTTCTTCAAAATGTATTATATTATTGACATATAGTTAGACAGATTTGCCTGGAAGGTTCCACAATGTGACACTTAACATTTCCATTAGAACAAGCAGGTGATACCACCAGGTCACGTTACAGGTTAGATCTATGGAGAGGCTACCCTGGCTCACAATAAGGTGTTCAATGTATTTTTGTGGAATTTAAACACGTGTAAGATAGAGAAGTTTAATATTATGCTGTGGAACATTCCAAACATTTTCCCACTATAAACATTGTAGTGTGTTGTTTTGTATCATGCTTTTGCATATTTATGAAAAAATGCTGAGTGACGTAGGCTTGTGGGCTGAGCACTGGACAGAATCGCACTGCTAACCCCTAAGGAGAGTTTGAAAAGGCCACAAGATTACTCAAACCTGCATGGATGACATATAAAACATCTTCAGACATGTTTTTGATGACAGAACAATGTTATAACATGGTAGAAAGCTCCAAAAAGTCGATTTTACACAGTACCTATCTTAAAGGGGGTCTTGTTCCTGTTGGATTTTTTTTTCTCCATTTGACCCATCCTTGCATACTACTGGGGTTAAAGCTGTCAGGGGTAGATCTTGAACTATGCTTGGTCTGAACTTCCTTAGCCTTACCTTTTTAGAGAGAGAGATGCTTTATTAATCCCAAGGGAAATTCAAGTTTTGCTACAGCAAACTGTTGCAGTTGATGTTGCTGCAACATTTCCACTCCTCGTCTCAGTCAAAGGTCAGCAGATCTGTGTCGGGACAGTTTGAGGAGAAGAAGAGCCACTACCATTGTGTCCTGCAGCATCACAGCAATGTCCACAGGGAACCAGGTGAACACAAGAGGAAAGGCCTTATTCTTACTCTGCTCTGGTGTTTTGGTTGGTGACAAAATGGTCAATTCCCTCAAAATATTTCCTCTAGAAGGTCTTCTGCCACATTTGCTGCCACATATGGTGTAAAAAAAACATAGCAACTAAGCTTGTGTCCTTTGAACTGCACATGCTGCACTTCTTAGTTGGTTAAAATCCATTGTTCCATGTTAAAAACTGAGCTCAAAACACAAAAAGTTTCAAAAACTGCTCAGTGTGTGAGGCAGGTAGCCACAAATGCTGCTGACCACATTATAGAGGTTATAGATGGACTACAAAGTGACCAGACAGACTTTACAGATGAACCACAGTAAAACTTGGAAACACCAATAATAAAACCCAAACTAGTGTCTTTAACGTGGGACTGGGAATCACAGGGTCCTCATGATTCATTGTGCTGCATGATTCATGGCTCACAATACGATATTATCACGATATGGCTGTACATGTAATAATCTATATATCGCACATGATATTCTGTGATATATTGCTGTTTTTAATGAATCAAATATATTTTAGCAACAAATTTCTCTCAAGTTAATATGAAATACTATTTTAACCATCAAAATAGTGACTATGTCAAGTGTTTTGCATAAACAAGCTTTCCTCCAATAAACAAGCTACAAAACAGTGCAGTCACAAAAAAATTACTAAAATAGATACCAAAAAATACTTTAAGCAATATATCGATACAGCGGCCTATGATAATGTATCATCAAATTCAGTATCACAATATAGCAATATTTCTATTTGATATTTTTGCACACTCCTACTTGATTTTGAATGCACAGGGCGGGTTTGTCAGCAGCAGGGGGCGGTTGTGTTCTGTGACGCTGTGACATATTTTAGCCTAATGCAGAGGAGAGGGGGCCTTGTACACATCATTGGCTTTTGCTGCTCGGTTAGACGCTGAAGGTCAGAGTTCCTGCTGCTTGTTATGGCTGTTTAACTTTAAAGAATGATTGCGAGTCAGACGCCCAGCCAATTTATTCCCCCGTCAGTCAGTTGGACACGAACTGAAGCGCGACCAAAACCCATCTCCCTGTGAACCCGGGGTGCGCAGGGTAATCACATGTGAGTGAGAGGGTGCATCGTTCGTCTCCCTGTCATCAGCACCCACAGGCCCCCAATGCCTCTGTACGAATACTGTATCCTGATTTTGAATGCAAGCCAGTTTTGTTCACTGTTAAAATGGCTTAGATTTTGACTATTTCTCTAATTCCTCTCCACCGTACAGTAAGACAACTTTGTGCATTTTCTTTTTAAAAATCAATCAAACTTTATTTATAGAGCTCTTTACAACACTCAAGGTGACCAAAGTGCTTTGCATTAAAATCAACACAATATAAAAACATTCACATTAAAATCAATACAATATAAAAACTTGCAAAACAAAATAATGAAATAAAACAAATTGTACAAGTCTGAATAGATGAATTTGAGCCAGGCCAAAGTCTGTGATGATGTGCATATCGGGGAACAGTGACACCAACATTTATTTATTTATTTAATTTGTACAAAAAAGTACAATCCAGGAAATTAACCTTGTAACTTTTCATTACCACCATGACCTCAAGATTACTGATTAAACCCAGCCATACCACTTTGTTCTGAAAAATGTCCTATGTGTTGTAAACTAAATTGAAGTAGCCAGAGAGTTTGTTTATCATCAGTACAGAACCCAGAGACATGAACCCTGTGATAGCCTTGTTCATTGAAGTCAGTTCATGCTATGCTTCAGTTGTAGGGAGTATTATATCTCTCATGATGCAGGCCAAGCTAACAATGCAACCACAATTTTCCTTGTGCTATTTTGCAGGCCCATGACATGTGTGCGAGGCAAGTCTTTCTTCACTGTTAAAATGGCTTACATTTTGAATATCTTTCTTTTTTTGAGCTGTTTTGAGTAGCTTTACGCTCTAGAAATACTGCACATCTGTGTAATCCCTCAATCGTCCAGGCAGGTTTCATCAGAAAAGAAAATGTGTAACTTTTCTGGTGGAGGGTCTGTCAAATGTTTGTCTCCATGGAGATGTTATTACTTTGTTTGGAATGCTCCACTGTATTGTATTAAACCTTTCTATCTTCATGGAGACCAAACCAGACCAACGTACAGGTCAGATCTGTGGAGAGGTAACCCTACTCACCGTCAGAATGCCTGTTTTTCTATGTATCTTTGAGCTTTAAAACCACCTGTACTTGATTAAATGTAAGGTAGAACTGTTTAATGTCAAACTGCTGAAAATTCTAGGCAGAGCAATGACATATCCATAAAAACTAGCAGGTGACAGACGCCCAACCAAAAGCTTATATAGTGTATCTTTACCTTTTTGCAGTGTTGTTTTATTGAAATCACTGTTACCCATGTCAATTTAACTTTCTGTAGTGCCGTTTTGTTGCCTTTCTGAACCATGGACTGAACTCAAACATTTCCACAGTTCGTCAAAATGTAAATACAGCTCCCTTGTCCTAACGCAGACTGTACCCTCTGCGTGTGTGGTCCTGTCAACTCCCTGAGCAGAGCTGGACCTGAGCCTGTTCCGAGCTCAGGGCAGGGTGCTGGATGGGTGCAGGAGGAGGGTGAAGGAGGGGGTGGGTGCTACTGACAGTCCCTTTGAGGGGCGGGTCAGCTGGCAATAAAAGGCCCAAAGGGAAGCTAAGTGAAGGAGAAAAGATGGCTAGGGTAGTTTATTTAGTGCAGACAAAAAGGGCCGGTGTGATGTGGAAGTGGCTGATGGACTGGAGCTTTGTGCTGGTCTGAATAGAGTGCACGGTCCACGCACGCACACATACACATGCGCACACACAAGGGGGAGACGTGACGTTATGTCAAACCTCAGACTACTGTGCTAAACCCGTCCCTATTTGCATATTGTCCCTCTCCAGAGCTCAAAATGTCTGTCTGTCACTGCTTTTACGTTATCCTTTGAGCTCCTCTGTGTTTAAGTGGAACTAAAAACTAAATCAGCCTTGGTGTTTTATAGTCTACTGTTCGTATTCCTTTTTGGCCAGTTTTAGCGCAAACTACAAATAGTAAATAGTGTGTGCTGCCTCTAGCGATTACTGCAATATCAAGTACTATGTAATAGCACAAAAGACTGCCCTGATTACAGCCAAGTATTTCTGATTACAAACACCTAGCTGCAGGGGGTGGAGTTTGAAGCGTGGATACCTGTTAGACCAATCACGCTGTTCCTCATATGTCCAGACCCCGCCCCTCCTCCGTTCTCACCGTCTTATTTAGGCCGCGTCTCAATTCTCTTTCTTCACTGTGCACTTTCTAATTATCTGACAATAAAAGGATTTCTAATTAGATGCGGACAACATACAGTCGAGTTATTTTAACCTCAAAAGCTGTTTATACAATATACCTGTACTGGGGCAAGTTTTGAGAGTTTTTTTTCCAAATACATACAGGGCATTTACTTTCCTATATTATCCCTATATTTACTATATTATTATTATTTCCTATACAAGATCCTGTATTACACAAAATAGATTCTTGCTCATTTCCAACGCTCAAAATGTGATGTTATGAAGCTGTAGTTTTGAGGTTAACAGCTACCGTTTACATTTAGTTCAATAGAGGTTTGCAATTCTAGGGCTGAAATTATCCATATGATTCTAGTGAAGATGTATGGAGTTTAAAAACATAGTGGAGCACTTCCTGTATTACCACAGTGTTTGAGAGAAGAGCTCAACCTAAATAAGCAGGGTTTGTGTGTTAAATGTGTGAATGAAACAAATCAAAACTCCAGGTATGTCTTAGATGATATAACATAGATCAGAAAATAGGGTAATATGGGCCCTTTAACCATAACTTTGTACATCTATTTGAGTAATATATTTTTGTAGTATAGGTACTCCTCTCGCAAGTACACACACTGTAAAACAAAAGTCATCTTAGCATAATATGGACCCCTTAAACTGAATATTGACAGACCGTAACGTATTAATCAGACAATACGGGAGATACGAGACAGGTGAGTGAGTAGTTGTTTTGCAGTGCTGATCACTCTCTCATTCTCTCTCTCCCTCTCTCTGACTGGTGCCGTACACAGCCCCTGTCGCCCCTGTCGGCCCTGTCAGATCCTGCGCACAAACACAAGCTGTCACTGAGCTGAGCGGCTGCCAGCGCCTCAATAAATCATGTTTGAGCTGGAGGTGAAGTCTCTACACGTGTGACCCACATTACCGCACCATGAGGAGAGCACTGTTCATTTCAATGTCAGGGAACAGTATGATTATGATTTTAGGTTTTTATGATTTTTAAGAAAACAAAATACATTATAGACTTACAGTTAGACAAACTTTATTGATCCACAAGGGAAATTATTTGGACACAGTAGCAAAAATAGCAAGAGAATGGTGTCAAATAAGGTATAATTATATAAATGTATATGTACAAGTAAAAATAAAATGTAGAAATATAGTAATACAAATATATCTCAGCTATATACAAGAGGTCATAAGGAGAAACAAACAAAAAATTGTAAAGATGTTATGATGATTGACAGGACAGAGGGTTATCTGTTACATAAGGGTGAGGTGTTGTACAGTTGTATGCACTGAAAAAGCATTTTGACTACCTTTTTCCTGTGTGGTTTTTTTTTCCGCAAAAGGTTAGCACATTTGGTAACACAATATAACACCAATATAACACCACCTTATAACATGAACATACATTTAATTCATAATGAATAAAGAGTTGATTAAAGAGGAGGTATTTTACTTCAATTAACTACGAACACATAACATATTTAGATCACCATGTTACCATAGTACCGGTTATTGTTTTGAAAATGCTATATTTGTTGAAAACAATGCATTAGCACCTATTATAATTTTCACTTTATTTGTAACACTCTAGGTCTCACCTCCCTTTGCTCCCCGTGTTAAGTAACTCCCCCTTCAGAGCGCTATCACAACATAATCAGTGTGCATCCCGCTAATGAAACTACTGCACATCGTATCAGGTTTGTCAAGTTGCAGTGTACAGTTTTGTGTCATGTTTTTTGTATATTTATGGAGAATTGTCGTATGGGAGCATGGATGATAGACTTGTGTGTGGAGCATTGGACAGAATCTTACAGCTAACCATAAGGAGGGTCCCAGGAGAGATCTCTAAATTACTGAAACATGCATGGATGACATCTAAAACCTCTTCAGGCATGTTTTTGATGAGGGAACGTTGGTAGAAATCTAAAAAAAAAAAAAAAAAGAAATCAATTTAGCATAATACTCCTTTAAGAATGACTCAAGCTTAGTAACTACTTGCCTAAAAAGCATTTGTGCAAATTAAGTTTTAATTAAGAGCTTTGAGTGCCTTAAAAGCACTATATAAATCTAACGAATTAAGTGCTTAGAAGCCTGAATCATCTTATTTTAAATTAATTAATTAATTCTTGACAAACCCAAGGCTTCACCCTCAACATAACCACACACACACACACACACACACACACACACGCGCACACGCACACATGCACACGCACACACACACATCCATACACACTCACACTTCACTTTGAATTCCTGAATCATTCTTAAATTGAGACACTGCAGGTGAATAGGAAACAATCTTAAATTTGGAGAAGTTAATTTGAAACTTCTCCTGTAATTTACATAAATGTAAGAAAAAAATATATATTACAAGTTTTTCATCATGTTATGTTTTCATATAAAAATAAGGCATTTTATGTGTCAAAACTGCCCAAATTGACATTTTTTGGGACATTTAAAACAGAAACGTGAAAAGAGCCAGGTTTAAATTTCTTCATATTACTGTTGATATACTAAAAATATACAGAGGGGATTGGTAAACTAGATCTGACTCAAAATTTGTCTAAAAATTCAAATTCGCTGCTAATTTTTAGAAAACTTAAAACTTGAATGAATCAGACTTGGAATTAGATATAAAAATCCTTCTGTACCTTTGATCAAAATGTTCTTAAGTATAAGACTGTAAAGTTTGGTGTGAGTTTGCTGCTTTAAGGGCTGATCCTTATGTCCTGTGGGGGGAAAATGCTTTTTCAGAAAACGGCCTCTGAATTTACAGTGTCCCATATAACTGTATGGACACAAGTTTATGAAATTAAATATTAAAACATCTTTCAGTGCAGAGTGGACAATTCTGTTGTTTTCACATGAAAGCCTTTGTGCTCAGAGACCAAAAAACATACAACTGTTTTTGTTTGTTTGTTTGTTTGTTTGTTTTGCCTGTAGCGTCTCCCTTTAATAAACCCCTTACTTTATTATTATAAATAATAATAAAAATAATTTGTTCATTATGAATGAAGTTGTGTTCACGCTTTTTTAAGTGAGCTTATTATAAAATGTGACCCATTTGAATACACAAAACTATACGTATCAGCCTATAGTGAATTGCATTGACAATTTTGCAAAATATTTTCTTTAGAAAATTTTCTTTAGACCGTCTTTCTATAAATCCTAGGAAAATAATTCAAACTTAAATGAGAAATATGAAACATACATATTTTCAGTAGTGTGTTAAAGCTGGGGTACATGATTTTCAAACCTACAAAGTATAGTCCCTATCTCTCACAAACCTCTTGGCACATCATTAGTATTCACATGCATGAAATATATTCCATGTGAACAGCTTTACAACAGCTTTTTCAGACACAAAAGTGAAACAGGGTGGATCGCATTTGGACAGCCAATCAGCTCTCATCCTAAAGTGTCATACAGTGACTTACATGGCTAGTTTGCAATAAAACATTATTTTCAACTTAGATTAAGACTAAATCTGCATCTGATTTCAATCTTTCTGATTTCTTTCTATCATTCTGTCACAAAGTTGTTTCTGACAGAATGAAGATTTTACTCATTTATGTAAGGCCCTTGTCCATTTAAATGAAGACATCAATTTTATATTCATTTATATAAAGAACTGCGTGATTAGGGAAACTTGTAGTGACAAAATTAAGCAAAAACAACCAGAGCCAAACATGCTAGTCTAAGTGTAGAGGAGATAAAGAGGAGGGAGAAATGTTCAGACGTGTGAACATGTGTTTGGAATCACCAGGGACCCTCCAGTGTTCAGGTTCAGAGACAGCGCTGTTATCCGCTCCTCCCCCACAGAGGAGGGAGGATGAGGAGGAGGAGGAGGGTGGGAACAGAAGAGTTTATTGGGGTTGAATTAGGGCTGTTTTCCCCTGCCCCGCCCCTGCCCTCCCTGTGCCCCTGTGGCAGGTTGGCCCGCCCTCTTCACACCTGTGTACAGTGATAGTGAGCAGGGCCTGATGATTGAGGGGATTATGGGCGTCAGGTGATTACAGGGGGAGAGCCTGCAGCCGTCAGGTGCAGCTACAAGGGTAGAGTCACCAACCACCACTGTGCAAAACTGTCCAAAAATCAGTGCTGGCCCATTCCACTTTATAATGATGTTTGAGATCCCAGAAATATGTTTGCCAAATTCGGAATATGTCTGTTAAGACTATAGTATTTTGCCCTTTTACCCCCAGTCCATCTCAGCAGGCCAAAAGTGCTCCTGTTCCACACATTTAGTCTGTCCAGTCCCTCGGTAGTCCATGCGCTGCATAGCAAAAGGAAATAAAATGCAGTCAACCTTTGTCCAGTTGACTGAATTGTATTTTCTTTTGCCTGTAAGTGTGTACTGTGGAGTGTGTACTGTTGAGTGTGTACTGTTGAGTGTGTACTGTTGAGTGTGTACTGTGGAGTGTGTACTGTTGAGTGTGTACTGTTCAGTGTGGTGTATGACGACTATGTTCACAGCCAGGTTGTAATAAAAGTGAAAGTGTTGAAAACCTAAAGTGTTGAAAACCTAAAATAAGAAATATTCAATACAAATAGATAAAACTCAAGATATCTTGTCTAAACCGTGTGTGTTGTACAGTACTTTGCCCCTGTGTGTGCATGTTGTGTGTTTGACCAGCTGAGAAAGTGCTAACACAGCCTTAACCATTTTTCTCGGGTTGGAGCAGTTGTCAGGGGCCGGTCTTGTTGCCCCTGTACTAGTGTATTGTGTTGTATTTAGAGAATGTGTGTTTTGGCCTCAGGGCCCGTGTGCTGCGTGTGATGACAGTGACTTTATGGCTGCTGGAGAATCTTATCTGTGATGGAACTCATAAAGTAACACCTCTGAGGACAGCTCAAAGCACCGCTCCTGCTTCTCTCACACTCTCTAATGGCTCCTGTCATCAGGGGCCCGGGGCCCAGGAGCTGTCTGGACAGGAAAAGCAGCTTCCACCAAAGGACAGAGAGAGGACAGAGATGGGTCAGGCTCCCCCCCAGGCCTCCACCTCAGCACATGCACTGTGATACAGGTACAACTGTCAGGGTGAGCCTGCACAGACAACTGTATATCTGTAGTGGTGTTTCCAGAACATGGGGCCTGTGTTGGTCTGTCTCACTGCAGATCTGACGGTTCAGTCTCTTTAGAGCTATTCTCTCTGGTGTTGAGGGCACAGCCTGAGCCAGGCTCTGGTGTCTGCTTCTCTCCATATGTACCTGCTGTACTATTTAAAACATGGACACTTCCGCACAGCTCTCAGTCTGGTACAATGACGTCTTATGAGTTCTATTGTGACGCTCCGGAGCAGAACACGATGGACACAGCTCCGCTCTGGAGTAATAAATCATGTCGCGCTGGCACTAATTAGCTGCGGTGCCAAACGCTCCTAAAGAACGTTTCCTGATAATTAGCCGCGTCCGTGGACAGGGTTTACGCGCCTGGCACAGCAGAAGATCGGGGCGCGTTTGATTCGGAGGACGGCAGCGCGCGCGACGCATGACTTATTTACAGACATGAATGCATTTATTCGATGATGAAACGCTGTGAAAGAAACTTAAATATATTACGCACGCGCTTTACGCACGTAAAACTTCATAAACTTCATCCTTCTAGATTACTTCTATTATTATTTCACTGTTTTGCCCCAAACCTATAGGCTATGCAAAGTCCTACAGGCAGCCAAATAATTTGGCCTATCCACCAACAGCAAATGTAACATAGGCCCACTTCTCTCTCCATAAGCACTGGCTCCGAGGCTAGAAAATACCTTTGTTTTAATTAAGTGTGACCGAGAGTCCCCGGAGCCCCGGGCTTCACTTCAACAATAAAACTGTGATCTCATTAAAATGACGAGGCATAATGTCAGAGTTTAATTCACGTGCACTCTTTATTACAATCATAGACCGTGTTTGGTTTACATGTAGCCCACATGAGTCATTCAGATGAGACTTTTACAGTAAATAGCCAACTCCAGTCCTTTGAAGTCCGCGTGCATGTCCTCGGAGTGAGCGTGCGTCAGAGGTGAGCGCGGGCCCGTTATGCCCGTCACTTCTCCCCGGCGCTCGGACTTTCCTCTTTACGTGTCATTTGTTTTACTTGTGCGCGCGCGCACAAAGGCCCGGGACATTTCTGCGGCTCCACTGTCGGTCTCTCGGCAACACTCTGAAAGCCTGGCCCCGTTGGCACTGCAGCGCTTATTGTGTTTGAGTGATCCACGGGTCCGAGCGCGCCCGCTCTGGACATTACAAAGCAAGCTCCTCCAGTGGACAGCGCCGTGGACAGCGCCGTGGACAGCCGAGGTCCATCAGCGCTCTCATGGTTCATGATTCAGCAGTGCGTCCACTTCAAATGTCCAATAAATAAATGCTTTTATTTTGGAACTTAGATGAAATCCATCTTTCATCAGGTGGATTCACAATACAATAAACACAGGGAAAAGGCGCTACACATTGGACATAAATACATATGTGTGAGACACAAAACAACAGGTGGCAGACGTCACGCGTGTCTTTGGACGGCCGTGTGCAGACATGAGGGTGACAGTGCTCCTGCTGTGATTGTCATGCTCCTAAAGTGTGTGAGACGCGTGATATCTCGCTTTCTGTCTGTCAATCAAAAGAATTTAATACTGCACTTAATAAATATAGGCTAAGGAAAGAGTCGTATTGATCACTATTCAAATCAAAAATATCCGATTTAGGCTTTTGAGGGAAAATGTAGGTTAGGGAGAGGAATGTCTTGGCCCCATGCGCGCAAAGACTTTCCTGAGTTTAAACACACTTTTAATACACGAAGAAGGTCTCAGATGTAGGCCAAATGATCACCTCTGTATATAATGACAGTGCGTATAGGGTCTAAGCCAAATTGTGGGTTTGCTTGAAAATACCAATTCATGTTGGCGAAATCCCTTGTGGGTCTGTAGGATCAAACACAACCTCAGTACTAAATTTCCATTCGATTTTCCCTTCTGCCTAAAAACTACGGCACGTTTTTCCGTGGAGGCGCGTGAGAAAATGTGTTCAGATAAATAAAAAAAAAAAAAAAATACTTTACAATGTCAATGCATCGGGCTACTGCAGCATTTACTTTAGTGACTTTAAAACCGGCTCTTTTTAGTTTGGAATTAATTTACAGTTATTCAGATTCATTTCTGCCTCACACATTCACTTCTGAAATGAACTGTCTCTAAAAGAGTTGATCTTATTACATACATTTATACAAATTGACTGTAGCTTATTTTGCAGGGTAGACGGAGAAAGAATATTTGTGAAATGAGGCCTATTTTCTAGAAAATAGGCCTCATGCACCCAAGGCCGTGTTATAATTGCTTCACTGTTCACACTCCAAAATACATGAGTAAATAACCAAGGTATTTTATAGTTACAAGTAAATAACAACAGGTGGTCCAGGCAGTTCGTGTGCATCTTTGGGTGAGCGGGTTCCAAAGAACAGGCCATAGCTGCTAAATGAATGAAATGTGCGCGTTCTGAATCGGTTTATCCAATTTCTCTTTCGCTCGAAACTCCGAGTGTCACTCATTTTAGGGCGCTTTGGGAGTGCGTAAAACACAAGCCAAACCAGGCCGTACAGACAGCGCGTGGAAGCCCGGAGCGTCCATATGAGTCCACAGACAGTGTATGAGGTGTCCACGAGCAGCATGCAGCGTAAACAAATACGGAAGAGTTGACAAAGTTTATTTGAGAGAAGAATGCGTCAGTGCACCGCTACCACAGGCTGTAACGAGCTGGAGGCCGTGGAGGAGAGCGCGTCCTGCGGTGCGCTGGGGCTATGTCCGAGGCCTGAGTGCGGGGCTGTGGGGCTCAAAGACTGTGGAGAGTGCGCCAGGAAGGGCAGGTGTGCAGAGAGCCCCGGGAGCGCCGGCACTGACCCGGGCGTGGCTTTGATAGGTACCGGGACAGCGGGCAGGGTTTGTCCGCCTTGGCACAGCGCTTTGAGCGGCACGCCGTAGGCAGAGTAGTCACTGGTTGCCATGGAGACGGGAGTGGCAGGGTCATACACGTGCGACCAGGAGGGCAATGGTCCTGGCAGCGGTGGGGGAAGCCCCGGGACCTTGTAGTCTCGTGCAATAATGCTCTCGATGGCAAAAGGATGTTTGAAGCCGGATGGCGGGGGCACGTGGGTCATGTACCCTGCCATCTGTGGCAGGTGCGCAGCCGCGTGAAGAGCGCTCAGCCGCAGCTTGGCCTGCGCGTGCAGGTAGTGTGCGGCGTCGTGCGTCTTGCTGGGTGCCAGTGCGTCTGCCGCGTGCGCACCGCTCACTTTGAAGCGCTTGCGGCGGCGCAGAAAGCTGCCGTTCTCGAACATGTCTCCACAGCTTGGGTGCAGTGCCCAAAAGCTGCCCTTTCCGGGCTGGTCCGGCCTCCGCGGGATTTTGATGAAGCAATCGTTAAAAGATAAGTTGTGGCGCAGAGAGTTCTGCCAGCGCTGCGTATTCTCGCGATAGTAAGGGAAGCGCTCCATGATAAACTTGTAGATGTCACTGAGAGGCAGCATCTTCTCCGGACAGCTCTGGATGGCCATAGCGGTGAGAGAGATGTACGAGTACGGCGGCTTCTGGTCGCTGTACGTGTTCCGCCCGGGCCGCGGCATATCCAACTCTTCTCTCAACCCTGAGCGCGCGTGTGGGGCAGACACAACATGGTCCCCTGCTCAGAAACGGAACACTCAGCGAAAGTCTTCTATGCTCCTGCTCCGTGCAGCCTTTCGTGCGCCCTGTCCTGTCCCGGGTCTGTTCTCACTCTGAGCTGTCTCAAAGAGAGGCTCAATTAAGGGCCAGTGCACCGTGTCACGTGACCGCTCAGAGGCGGGGGCTCGCGGGGTTCAGTGCTCCACACTGTGAGAGGAGAGGGAGGCACGGGACACGCGCTCACAGCGTAGGAGCGCGTGGAGCTGCTCATTTCTACAGGAACAACCACGACACCTGCGCCCGAGCTGGAGACTTTGACGAGGGTCTCGCCGGACCGGGTCAGCGGCTCCTCGCCCCGGAATGGACTCCACGAGGACAGACCGGCACGCGCAGTGCACGAAGAAAAGAGCACACGACCACTCCTGGACAGACGCGGTGAGTGGACTCTTGTTCCGCCCCAGTGACTGCGGCCTACGACACAGGCCCGGGTCCGTACAGACTGTCACTCAAACTTAACGCGCGTTGGTCATAATCACAAATGTTCTTCTTTTGTCAGAGTTTGAGAAACTTAATTTTATTCTGTTATATTTATCATGCCATAATTTAACTAGAAAATGATTAATTGTGCAGAATTATGTGTAATTTCTCCTAAATGTGTTACCATTACTATTTCATAAGCCTATAGACTATCTGTAATTCATTTATAAGTATACATCTCGATTTAGTAATTGTTTACATTGCGCGTGTTTTATTACTTTAAATCAATGTGTAATAATAATAATAATAATAATAATAATAATAATAATAATAATAATAATAATAATATATTTTTCTTTGTGCATTTGTTTTTTCTGCCGAGAGTCCGCAGCTGTTGGAAAACAGAGGTATGGCAATGAGTGTGTGAGAATATACTCAACAGTGTGCCATTCTCTGTGTCATGTTAACAGTAATAATAATAATAACACATTTGTTTTATACAGCGCTTTTCTGTTTCATTCCACACTCTGTGGTGGTAAGATATTACTGTAGCCACAGCTGCCCTAGGGTAGACTCACGTAAATGAGTTTGCCATTCACACATCACATTAGGTAAGGTGGGTGAAGTGTCTTGCAAAAGGGCACAATGGCAATGGTGGCTGGTGCCATGCAGAAAAAAAAAATACATTACATGCATATCTTTAATACGACTTAAATGTAGCACAAAACATCCAACACACAAAAACAGTAGAGTAAATAAACATCACACATACAAACACATAACCTGCCAATACTTGATACTCTGTTTACCTTTATGCTGCACATAATCTATTGTATTCATATTCTATATTTATAAAGATTGGTTTATATATATATATATATATATATATATATATATATATATATATATATTTTTTTTTGTTTTTGTTTTGTTTCCTAGACAAAATAAAACTGTTCTGGTGTGCCAGCTTTGTTCTGATGCACACGACTTTAAGCATTAATATTTAGACACTTGAATGTGTGCCATGTCACTCAGTGAATTTGGTGAACCCAGAGGCAAGTGCATATGGTGTGTGTGTGTGTGTGTGTGTGTGTCTGTGTGTGTGTGTAGTTGTACTGAAATGTGTGTGTGTATATGGTGTGTGTATTTGGATTGTGTGTGCGGAAATGGATGTGTATGGTGTCCATGTGTTTGTCCTTAAATGTGTATGCAAGGTGTGTACATATGATGTGTGTTTGTGTGTTTGTATTGAAATGCATGTGTGTTTTCGGTTGTGTTGACTGTGTGTGTGGTTGTACTGAAATGTGTGTGTATGTGTGTGTGTGTATGTATGGTATGTTTGCGTCTGTCCTGAAATGTGTATGTAAGATGTGTGCATATGTACGTATTGAAACGTGTGTGAATGATTGCATGTGATGTGTGCGTATAGTTTGTGTACGGAAATGTGTGTATGGTTTTACCAAAATGCATGTGTGTATTTGGTTGTGTTAGGTGTGTGTGTAGTTTTACTGAAATATGTGTGTATGGTGTGTGTGTTTGTATTGAAATGCATTTGTGTATTCGGTTGTATTGAGTGTGTGTGTGTGCTTGTACTGAAATGCGTGTGTATGTATAGCGTGTGTGTGTCTGTACTGAAATGTGTAATTAAGGTGTGTGTGTGTGTGTGTGTGTGTGTGTGTGTGCGTGTATGTATGTGTGTGTGTTTGTACTGAAATGTGTGTGTGAATGATGTATGTGGTGTGTGTGATACGTATGGTGTGTGTGTCTTGAAATATACAGTGTGTGTGTGTGTGTGTGTGTGTGTGTGTATTGAAATGTGTGAAAGATGCATGTGGTGTGTGCGTATAATATATGTGATCTTACAGAAATGTGTGTGTGTGTGGCTCTATTGAAATGCACGTGTGTCAGAGCGCTAATCCTCCTCCGCAGATCCCGGAGTGGGTGAGTGTGCGCTGGGCGGCACTTCAGCACGCTCCTCATCAGCCTCAGCTCTCAAGCAGGGGCCCGACTCACGCTACGCATATACCAGCGGGCTCCGGGGCCTCTGTATGGAAATAAGAGAGGAGAGGCTTTTCACATGTCCAAAATAGGCTTACTAATGTGCTTTGTATTTTTGCTTCTTTTAGGTCTTGGAGAACTGTAAAAAAAAACAACAGAATCTTCTCTGAATTTTTCATCACTGGAATCAAGAGCCAGCTGAAGTGGGTATATGTTTCCACGAAGAGCCTTAAAGGTGCACTGAGTAACTTTTCTGATAGAGGACCTGCCAGTTACTTGTCTCCATGGAGATGTTATTGCTTTACCTCCAATATTCCAAAGTATGGAAAAACCTTTCAGTCTCCAAAGGAACAAGCATAAGATGCCACCAGGCCAATTTACAAATGAGATTTGCAAAGAGGCGACCCTACTCACAGTAAGAATGCAAGTTTCTAAAGGTATTTTTAAGCAAGAAAAACACCCGTAAGCAGTAGCGTATCCATGGTAGCGGACCCCCAACGTGAAAAGTTACACATTGCACCTTCAGGAACAAAACGTATTAAGTTATCCAAGACTGTGTACTACATTTCTTGGATGTGTTCTGGTTTGGTCCTGTTTTGAGCACAATTTAGTCCTGATGAAGACTTGATTTGGACCTGCTCTTGGTCTTGGTTTAGTTCTGATCCCATTACTCAGGTAACGATGGCAGAGAGGTATATTATTAGTCAAATGTCATGTGTTTTATAACAAGGATACAGTTCAAGTGTATTTTTGATCATTATTGAACAATGTATTAACAGTTTTGTGCAATTTGTCAATTGTATGTATTTGTCATAATGCCTCTGTGCAGTTTTGGAATAAAACTGAGTCCGTAGCTCCTGGTTCCCGTCTCTTCTGTCTTATGAGTGGAGTGACCAGCCTCAGACACACACACAGGAGGAGACAGGAGTTACACTGCACAAGCAAAAATACCATATAACGGCATCAAGGTCACAATAGAGTTTCTTATAATCAGGAAAATTATTAAATGAATTAATGAATTCATAATGTGTGTTTTTTTTTTATATATATTTAGACATGAACATTCCAAAGTCAAGGCCAAATTCTAGTGCTTCATGGACTGATAAAAATGAGATAATTCAAGATTTATATTATGATGGTCTGATCACTTTTCAGATGAAGAATTTTTGCATTTGTTTTCAGGAAATATTCGTTCATATTATTATAATAACAAATACATTTTAAGCATAATCTGTATTTCATTATCCTTTCAGAAATAAAACAATGAAACTGAAAAAGTACTTTTTGTTTTCATCCAGGAATCTGTACATAAATAAACAAATAAAATAAATAAATGCAAATTCCTATAATATTCATACATTATAGTGAGGATTCAAATAATGACTGTTACTAATGATACAAAAAGACGAAGAGTCCACATACGCCCCTCACAACTGCAGCCCTCTAGATGCAGTCTGCTGATCAGAGCTCCCTCTAGTGGTGCAGGGCTGCGTGCACCAGCAGTGCACGTGCAGGCCAGGGGTCTCACGCTTGAGTGGCCCTCTGCTAAGAGCCAATTGCCTCAATTAAAACGCTGATTAAGCAAATTGGAGGCTGATTAGAGCGAGCGGGAGTGTTCAGGAGAGCTGCTAATTACAGAAGCGATTAGCAGCATGAACGGCCATTATACTCTGTGTGACAGGCATCCAGGCCTACACCATGTGCATTCTGGTATTATAGAAATGTGAGCTGTATAGAAACACTGGCCACAGGTGGAGCATATACTCCCACAAATCTGATCGACTGTAGTTCAAGGGCCTTCTATATGCACCATAAGTGTTCAAGGATGGGTCCTGAAATACAAACAGCATTGAATCTTTGATTTAGCACTTCAGCCAAACAGACTGACAGAAACATAGATGTCAATGTACAGCTTGTCTGACCACCAAGCACGTGCTCACACATCACTCATACACTGTCAATGTAAGTGTGTCAACAACAACAACACATCGGGGATCAACTCATGACTTTCTCTGTGATACCACCGTGTTTCTATATAATAAGGTAAAAATCCAGACTTATATTGAGTATGACAAAAAGAACCCAATTTGTACAGCTATCAACTGACAAACACACTAACCAGTGGAGCTCAACAGTCAAAGCCCACCGAGGTTTAGGAAGCAGCATTCCCATTCATTTCAGCAATGAACAGTTTGTCCAAAAACCATTAAAAAAATTTAATTTGGCAAAATGTTTTAATAACTCTGAGTGGTTTTGTTTCAGAAACCGTGAGTGTACTTCCGGAACCTCGAACTGCGTGGTCACTGCCCCATTGTGATAGCATTGTGAGCCATATTGTACTTAAACCTAGTGAGTCTTGAGTCTGTTACAAAATGGTCTGTAGAGTCTGAGGTGAAACTGTCCTTAAACCGTGCCTCGTACCTCCCTCCTCTCTGTGGCTTTAGTGCCGTAGCCCCCCTGCATGAAGTGATGAATTTTTAATTAATAATTTGTCATGTAATTCCTCCTCGCAGTTATTATCCCTCAAACTGGGCGATGAATTGAATTATTATCCGCCTTTTTGTTTCCGCATGGCCCTCATTACTGCCGGGATTGATGTCACGTAAACTTCATTAAAAATTAAAGTGGGATTCTTTAATTACAGGGCGGCCCTCTCCAAAGCCAGAATTAGCCCACTCAGTGATGTGCAAATGAGCGCATTATTTAAGGAACATGCTGGAAGTAGTTATGCTAATTCACCAGGGTTCACAGTGGCAGACCTTTTCCCTCGCAGTTGCATATTCATTAAATGCACTATGCAAATTTAATGTAGCCGCCGTAGTAATGCCTTGTTAATTTATTCCGATTTATTGAGTAAGACTTGTAAAAAGTACCAATTTAATTAGCTCTACTCGAGATGGTCCCGGTGATGGCTGAGTTTCTTAAAGCGACGCGCCAGAGAGAGAAACCCACCGTGGCCGATCACATTTACAGTCGTAGAGGAGGTATTTGTGGGACTTTGGGGGACGCTTGAAGAGGGATGTTTGTGGCGACTGCTCTGCCCACATCAGGTAATGGCTGGGCTGTTAGCTCAGAGCTGTGGTCCACACTGGAAATGTTTACTGATGAGTGTCTCCAAGGAGCTTCTCACAAGTACACAGAGGTCAGGAGGTCAAGGGAGAGCAAGAGACAGAGGTTGAACAAAGCAAGGGTTAGCAGAATTAGAAGAAGGGTTAGAGAAGTTAGAAGAATTCAGAAGGGTTGTGCAGTCAGCATTTTAACTGAGATTGAAATTTAGTCATGTCTAATTGTCAATGCTTGGGTCTTTTTAATGGAGAGGTCTACAGCCAGTCTTCTGTAAAAGCCTGTGGTTTGGACACTTCCTGTACTTTCCTTGTTGACATGTTACGTGTTAGCTCCATCTATGACCAGCTTCATCTGTCACGTAATACCTGCTTCAGCAACACTTGGCAGCATGGTCAAATGCCGATGACACATATCCCTATGTGAAAGTGTACCTTTCCTTGGTAAACTCATCACAGAATCTTAAACATATACAATACAGACTTTAAATCATTGCCATTTAACACAAAATGGATCGTATGTCTTCCTCTAATGTCTGAATTCTGCTCTAAACCACATGCATTTACTAACAGAGGATTGGCTGTAGACCTCACCATTCAAAAGACCCAAGAAGATATTGTTTATCATGCTTTTTTGAGGTTCATTACAAACTGTAAGATGTCCATTCACCACTGTGAATTATACTCTTGAGTGGGATGGCCTGCTCTGGCCACTTGGAGGACTAGTCACTGGTACACTTTCATTTATAAGGCAATATTGGGACTACTGCCTTCGTACATTTGCACCTTAATTGCTCTGAGAAATGCTGAATCGTATTCTCTTCGTTCACAAGAATATTTGTTGCTTTCTGTTCCTTATGCACGTACAGAATTGGGTAAAAAGGCATTAGTTTACTCTGCACCTTTTACATGGAATATGCTACAGAAAGAGTGGAAACTAACTGATTTAATTTCTTTGAGCACTTTTAAATCCAAACTGAGAGCTTTTGTGACCAATTCCACAATCTGCACTTGTTTTTCATAATGTCTTTAAACTTTTATGTCTTATCTGTGTAAATTTGTAACTGTGTTTTGTGTTTGCTGCTGCCTCTTGGCCAGGACTCCCTTGGAAAAGAGGTTCTTAATCTCAATGGGATAGTTCCTGGTTAAATAAAGGTCAAATAAAAAACGATCATTGACGATTAGCAATTACTGCATCTTAATCTGGCTAACTGCACGACTCTACTTCTCAATGTGCCCTAGACAGCTTGTCTCTCAACTGGTTCCTCTACAGTGGTATCCCTCAGACCTTGTTTGCCTGATAGCCCTTTATGATGAAACCATTGCCGCAGGTGGATAAAGGAGAGGCATTTTGTACGTGTTTCTTCTTCCACCTCACCCAATTTAGTCAAACACCAAAGTTTCAACACAATATTTTCTTGTTATATGCCATCTGCCTCTGGTAGTTTTGTTGTTCTCAAACTCTCCAGTTACCAAATAAAATGATGGAAGAGCAGATATAGGAAACCTCAGAAGCCTGCAGGATATCCCCCTGGCTGTCAGCTTTTCAGGCGGTGATGAAGTTGTCTCAAAGAAAAATGGAATAACTGTCTTTTTAAGGTCAAGATTTGCTGAGTGAGGCCCAGGGATAAGACATGAAAGCTGCTAAAATCAGCTGGGGTGATTGCTGTATTCTCCTGTCGCGGTCGGGTTAGCACACCGCGGCTCTGCCATTAGCCGTGCGCTTGTGGAGGGCTCTCGTCACAGCCTCCACACGACTCCTAAAGCCCTGTTCTATTAAGACCTAACCCCGAGTGAGGGTCCAGAGAGGGGCCCACAGTACAGCACCAATCCCCCAGATCAGGGCCAGCTCTGCCTTGTTTTGTTCACCTGATCCAGTGCCTGCTTTCTGGGCACAAAGAGACAACACGTCAGGCTTATGTTGTGACAGCTAACAAGCGTTTATAGACAGTATTAAGGTGCCATCAAAATGAAAACAAGAATAAAATGTTAGATGTATTCTTTCTCCAATATGGGACAGCACCAAACAATGCTCTCTATCTATATTTTTGTTCTTTTACTTTACTTTACTTGATCAAGATTAACCTTCTGTCTTTAGGAAATGTACTGTTGACAAGCACTCGAGACCATCAAACAGCTGGAGAGTGTCCATAGATATTGATGAAACTTTGTAAAGCAGTGGAGATGCGTCATGTTCAGCTCTGCATGTGGGCCCTATCTGCTCCATCTCCCGTGATGGAAGGCCTGGATTGATTCAAAGCCAGAGATAATATATTACAATAGAATGAGGCATTTAAAATGAAGATGTCGAGAGGCCGCTCTGGGCTCATAAACTTGTGGTGCAGAGAAATGAAGCACTTCCGTCTGCCTATTTAACAGACACAGAGACCATTTGGTTCCATGGTCTCCCTGGGGCCCCATGGTCCCTGATCATATCAGCCCAGTAATTCAGGCTAAGTGTGGGGAGCTTTTGAATGGACGGGTCCCTCCCAGTGTCCCCTACATCAACGTCAGCGGGTTCAAGGGCCACTGACAGTTTGGGAAGTGACGAATGGCCATTATTATGGAAAGAAGGTTCCTTTACCCACAGCTCGGAGCCTGAGCGCAGCCGCAGCGCGCGCTCCATCACTGTCAGGAAAAATGATGATCAGATATCATGCCACACAGGGCCGCCATGTTAAGATGGAGTGGGCCCTGTCTGCCCCATCCTCTGCTGTCTGCCTGCACCATGCATTCATCTTCATTCTGCTTGGACTCACACTTATTCTGCTTTACAGCCGCAAAAATCCATCAGCCACTTGTGTAAAGTGTAAATGGAAGAATCAGCTCATGCAGCTCTAATGAATAATGATGAAATTGCATGTGGTTTGTGCACAGCCCAGGAGTTCTGCAAAAGAAACACTGCCACCTGTTTGTTCTGTACACCGCAGCAGAGCCCATGTGTCAGACTAATGTCATCAAAAGTGAGCAAATACATAAAGAAATAGAAACTATACTCTGTTATGGTCCATTAGCTCCAAACTTACAGAAACATGTTGTGTGAACATGGCAGAAACCGCAGATCTAATGACCAAAAGTTACTTTGTCTACAATATCCAAAACTGATCTGGACTGAAGTTTGGGAGATTGCACTAATTGAAAGTGTGAGCAGTTAAACCCCTGCACACAGACGGCGAACACTCTTTAGGACGGAGCTGCTCAGATATTTGAAAAGGATTGTGAATTAATTAACTCAAGGCTGTGCAGTTTTATGTCACAGATAATATCAACAACAGCGCACTAATCTTGTGGTAATAGAATCCTTATTTATCATAGCCTCGTTTGTTTAATAGGATGAAGATGTGCCGCAAATATATGCAGAGAAAGGAAACAAGATCCAAACTCGCTCACACAAAGTACAACTCCAAAGCCCTTAGGCACGTGCAAGAATATTAGAGTAGTATGACAGAATGAAAATACGAGTTAGACGTATTTGTGTGTGAAACTGTGAGGTGAGTAAGAGTATGAGACACTGAGGATATACATTATGAGAGAGTGAGAATATGAGAGAAAGTGAGAGTATGAGAAAGATGAGATTGTGAGAGGGTGAAAATATGAACAAGTGAAATTATGAGAGTGAGCGTTTGAGAGAATGAGAGTACATGTACGAGAAGGAGAGTGAATGTATGAGAAAGCTCGATTATGTGTGAGACTATGAGAAAGGGTAA
This sequence comes from Taenioides sp. WSHXM2023, assembly GCA_029959045.1. NCBI lineage: Eukaryota > Metazoa > Chordata > Actinopteri > Gobiiformes > Gobiidae > Taenioides > Taenioides sp. WSHXM2023. The sequence continues at coordinate 28,991,953 of CM057091.1, forward strand.
GAGTATTGAAGTTTGACAATATGACAATAGGTGCAAATAAGTATCTACACTTTTGCCTCAAGGTAGCATCAACAATATTGATGGTGTTTAAGGTCATAGTGCTAATAAACATGGTGCACTCACAAAATAAGCCACTAACACTGTACAAGTCTAAGATCTATATATTTGTGGCAAGGATTTCAAAGTTATGTCTATATCTTATTTTAATCTCCAACGCCGAAAAGAATATGTGTACTTTGTTCCCTTGTTGTCTTAGACGCTCGCCTAAGTCAATTTCTCAAGAAAATAAAGTATGGATACACAATTACAGCGTACAAGAAAATAAATATTATTGCAGTCTCTTTTGTTATGGTCTAAAGCTCGCTGCTTGTTTGAATGGGCGTTGGTAGAAATATTACTATTAAGTCTGACTTTGTACACAGTGACATTTCATTAGGCGTGGAGTGCGGAGCTGCAGAGTCCAAAGACAAATACCATCTTCTCCGTCATCTCCGAGGATTAGTGTTTAATATGTCCCAGGCGCAGTGAACGCACCGCCCGGACACTTGTGCTTGCTCTGCGCGTCTAAGGAGGAATAACACATATTTTCTCAAGCACTATCGCCGCATAAGTAATCAGAAAGTTACATCTCTAACATTTTCCATGCCAGAACAGTAATGATTATTAACAGTGGTGCGGGCTACATCTCTGGCTGGATTAGTCACAGCTCATGGGCATTTCATATTAAATCAGCCCAAGCAGAGGGGCAGATGGAGGAGGTGGAGAAGGTGATTGTGTTCGTGTGTAATAGACAGAACACAGGATCGGCGTCTGGAACTTATCAGGAGATGGAAATGAAAATGTTAAAGGCTGACGGGGTGTTCATGATGAGCGGAGGATGTGTGATGTTAATGACACAAGCACAGCAGGCCTTTTCATTCAATTTGGCAACACATTTTGATTTCGGAAGAATTTTTGTCCTTCAAAAACCTTTTAAAAAGTTTTAGTCATCTACTTAATTATAGTCTAAAGGTCTTATAATATGCAAAACTGACTCTTGTGCTTTAGGCCATGTTAGAATGTTGTACTTAATGTACTGTACCATACTGGGTGTTGTGTTTTGTTTTATTCACACATACTTGAGCAATCCTTTGTTATTAGTCTGTCTACATCTCCAAAGCTCAAAATGCTCTATTCTACCTTGTGATGTCATGAAGCGGTAGTTTTCAGGTTAACAGCTCCTTTCCCCTTTATTCAGTATAGAGATCAGAAATTCCAGGGCCGAAATTATCCAAATGATTCTAGTGAAGGTGTATGGGGTTAAAAACACAGCGGAGCACTTCCTGTATTATCACCTTGGCATCACAAGATTGAAAAGAGTGTTTTCTATTTGAGAACTCAGCCTAAATATGCAGGGTACATGTGTGAATGAAACAAAACACAACTCTTGGTATATTTGTGATGAGGACACGACATTATAACATACATCAGAAAATAATATAATAGGGGCCCTTTAAGGTTAAAGGTGCACTGATTTTTCTGGTAGAAGATCCTCCCTATGCTTGTCTCTATGGAGATTATTGCGTTTCCTGGAATTTTCCACAATATAGCATCAATCTTATCTTTGTCCATGGGGATAAACAAGTTACACTACCAGGTCAAGTTACAGGTCTGATCTGTGGAGAGGCGAATCCGTTCATAGTAAGAATGCATGATTTTGAAGGTATTTTTGAGCCATGAAAAACACCTGTAAGTTAATAAGTAATAATAGATAGTTTGGTTTAGTGACATGGAACATTCTAGGCAAAGCACAAAGCAATAACATCTCTAAGCAGATAAGCAAGTGGTGCACCTTAAACCAGAAAACACCCTTTATAACACAAATGTAAATAACTGTGTAAAAAACAGTACAAAAAAAAAAAAAGTATTAGGTTTTAGGTAAGTATTTTTAATTGTTTGAACATAACATGATTTATCAATTATCTGAATATGTGAACGATTAAACTAAACTACCATTGGTGTCTTGAATCTTGAGCATGTGGAGCATTTTCTCAATAAATGGACTTATTCATGTAGAAGTTCATTTTCCCGAGTGTGTGCACAAAATGAGCTCCTGAAGTGAGGCAGCGCTAACACGATGACAAATTCTGGCTCTGATTGGCTGTGGGCTATGTCAATGTGGACAAGCAAGGCCTTTTAAGTTCTTTTTTATGCATTCAATTATTTCTATATACATTAGCCAGTTTCACAGCTGCAGTTCAGGGGATCCTTGAACAAAATACATACATGATAAATCATCAATAAAATGTAATCCAGATACACACAAAAATCATACGCTACAATATGGCCATTCTTGCTGGTCAGTGCCTGAATTTGTTACATTTTGGAAGCTAACCATGGCCGGACTTGGTCTGAGAACACTGGGAATACCAGGTGACACGGACAGTAGTGACTCAAGTGCATGTTGTTAGACACTTTGCCTACCTTGCCTAGTATGAATGTGGTGTGTGCATGATTGAGTGTAGTCCCAGGGGGTTGATGGTGCAGACTGGCAGCCTCGCTTCCATCAGTCTGCCCCAGGACAGCTGTGGCTCCAATAGTAGCTTAGGACCACGAGTGAATGAATAATGCAATGTTAAGAGCTTTTGGGTGCTATATAAATCCAATTCATTATTATTGTCAGCCTATAAATGAATATATGTGAGTTTCTATATTCCTCCTCTGATTGGTGGACCATGACTGACTCTTGGCTGTCTGTATGAAGCCTGTCATTCAGTGAGCTGTTGTAGGGCTGTGGATTGTCTTTAAATACAAACCAGAAAAGCCTGTGATTGGCTCTGGGTCCATAGTAAGGCGGGTGATTGGCTGTTGACATCTATTAAATAACGTACAGCTGACCCCCTGTCAGCTTAACCTCCTGTCTGTATGTTGATCCATCACCCCTCTTGTACAAGTGCATTTCTCAGGTACTCCGTAATGCTCCGAGCAGGGCAGCCTTCAGAGAGGTGACTGAGTGGGGTCAAAGGTCATTGAAGCAGTATGGATAAACACATCTGGTCATTAACAAAGACATGCTGACAGTGATCCGCCAAATCCCTCACTCCTTCTATATCCCAGAGGTCAGAGCTTGCTGCAGTAATAGACCACATCATTTTGTCAGTGTGAGACATACAGGCGTAGGCTCTGCTGATGGATTCAAGAGGGGGCTGTAAAGCCACAAGAAACAAACATAAGACAAGTTTAATAATAGCCTATAGAAACTAATTAAATGGAGTAAATTAATCTCCTTGTATTGGAAAAGAATGCTTTGTATTTTTAATTAATAGTACATTATTGATTTTAGCCTACTTAAAACCAAACTGCATAACTTTTTTGTCCACAAAGAGACTAAAATAAAAGCATGTTTTTTTTTTGGTTTTTTTTTAAATTATTATTATTTATGTTTTTATTGCATCAAAAACATATAAGAAGATGCATCCTTAGAGAGTGCAGGCCTGGATTTGGCCTGCAGGAGGGCCTTGTCCACAAGTATCTACACTGTCTTAAGAGAACCGTAACCACCCCGTATCTCCATACTCCAAAGTAAGGTTTTAACTCATGACTCATGTAGGTGATGATGTGCCTTGTTAAGCAGTTATGCAGTTACACGGTGTTGCTTTAAGTGAGTTACTCATACAATTATTCAAAACAAGAATTTGACTAATTTTGTGAAATAAGAAATTTAGCTTTGTCTGGTGTCTAGTCCATGACTTTTTCACAGACCTAATGTGTTTGGCATTTAATCTTCATCACTGTAGGCCTAATAATATTGCATAATAGGGCTATAATATTGATAATATTGCATTTGGCTATTATGCATTGATAAGTAAAGACAAAGCTAAAAGCAAAAACAAAAACATTTATTTCAATCTAATCCAATAGTACCGTAGGAGAGAGTGATTTCTTACTTATTTCTTGTTCTGTTGTTCGCTCCGTGTCCGCGGGAGGGCGCTAAGCACAGAAACACGTGAGTGATGAGCCGCAGAAGTACAGTGCTGTTTGTTGTGGAGGGAAGTTGCTAGTGCTAGTTTAGCTTTAGCTGTAGCAGGAGACTGTCGTGTTTTACTCCCAGGTTTTTAGTCCGTGCGTGTGTGAGATCGGGTCTGGGCGTTGACGTGAGTTGATGAGATGGCGTACCAATTGTACAGAAACACCACGCTGGGAAACAGTCTGCAGGAGAGTCTGGACGAGCTCATCCAGGTAACACGCTTAGCTCCAGGTTAGCATGCGGCTAATACCCAGAGCTACATTCTTTCACAAAGCCAAATCTTGACTAATAATTGGGAGTGTCGCACTGAAGAAACCATGTACGGACTGCGTGATGGATACGTGAACAGAAAACTTTTATTGCGTCGTTGTTTGAACGTCAGATTCAATTCTGTGCTTTGTAAGATTGACTCAAACATCCAGTTTTCTGCATCTCAACACCAGCTCTTCCCTACAACACGATTTTTTTTCATTGCTGTAATGAAATGAACAAATCTGGCAGCAATTAACGATAACCTTTTTTAAACCACTTTAATCCAAAATATGCCAAATTGAGGCTTGTTAAATGAGGATATTTACTAATTGCGTGTGTTATTTATTATTTAACACACAAATCCTGCTTATTTAGGTTCCACCTTGTGATGCCATGTGGTAATAGAGGATGTGCTCCACTGTGTTTTTTAAACTCCACACACCTTCACTAGAATCATTTGGATGATTTCAGATCTGGAACTGCCAGTCTTTACAGATCTAAAGGTGAAACACAGCTGTTAACTTGAAAACTCCTACTACATGACATCACAAGGTGAAGCTTTGGAGATGTAGACAGACTAATAATGAGGGTTACTCAAACATTTGTGAACAAAACGCAACTCCTGGTATGTTTTTGAAGAAATAACAACATTAGAACATGACTTAAGCTCACAAGAGTCAATTTTGCGTAATATAGGACCTTTAAAATAACCTTGTCTCATTATAAAGGCCTTGTTTTTGCTATAAAACCTGCTTAACCAAGCAAACAGCATATGATATAGTCCCTTTATGATCCAGAAAACGATCATACAATTATTAAAATGATCAACGATTTTTCTCAGTTCTTGGTGTAGTCAAAGTTATTTCGATTCATTGTTGCAGCCCTATTAAAGGTGCATTGTGCAACTTTTCTGGTGGAGTGTGTGTCACCTGCATGTTTCTATGGATATGTCATGCTCTGCATAGACTGTTCCACAGTATGACATTAAAATACTCTACCTTACATTTATTAGATTTTATAGTTTTATTGCTCAAAAATACCTAGAAAAACAGGCATTCTGACTGTGAGCGGGGTTGTGTCTCCACAGATCTGACCTATAACTTCTCTATGAAGATAGAAAGGTTTAATACCATACTGTGTAACATCCCAGACAAAGCAATAACATCTCCATAGAGAAAAGCGTTTGACGGACCCTCCACCAGAAAAGTTACACAGTGCACCTTTTATCAACCGTTTAACAGATGTATATAGAGTAGGAATTGAAGAGCGGATATGATATGATAGGATCCTGTGTCTTGTAGAATTCTGTCTGCCCCCTCCATTCTCCAGTCTCAGCCCTGTAGGCCAATGTGCAGTGTATGTGACTATCTATTTCCCTTTGTTTCTGTGTGTGAGCAGACCCAGCAGATCACCCCTCAGCTGGCTCTCCAGGTGCTGCTGCAGTTTGATAAAGCCATCAACACAGCACTGGCCAACCGAGTCCGCAACAGAGTTAACTTCAGAGTGAGTCAGAACCTCCTACACTTTTACATACACCCATGTTATGTTTCCATAGTTTTTGGGCACATTACATTGACTTGCATGTATTTCCCAGAGACTGATCCTAACCTTAACCATAGGCACAACTTGCCTAACCATAGCCTAAACTCTGACTTTAACTTATTATAACCCAACTTTAAATCATGTGGTTGATGCATTCTCTCTTCAGTCTGTTTTGGTAACTCATCACCGGGGTGAATGTTCTTTTGTGTCACCATGCGCACACACTGCCTTTCAGGTTTGACTCTGTGTGTTTCCCTCACAGGGCTCCCTGAACACCTATAGGTTTTGTGACAACGTCTGGACGTTTGTTCTGAACGATGTGGAATTCCGAGAGGTCACAGATTTGGTCAAAGTGGACAAGGTTAAGATTGTGGCGTGTGACGGCAAAAGTGAGTGTAATATGTCTTGATACAGCCACCTGGTCAGTTAAGAAGACATGCTATGACTGACCAGCTCACAACTAGGGCTAAACAGTATAGCACAATCAAGTAGAAATTGCCTTTTTATTAAGCAAACACTTTGGTAACCATTGTAGTTTAGACCTCCTACAAACATGAAATGCATAGGATTAGTTTAACTGTCAATATTTTACTCATCTTGAATTTCACACACTGCTTTTTGACACCTGATGGATTACTGGGGGATACACTGTGGGAAGCCCAGTTGTGTGAGAGACAAAGTAGTGAACAGCTGTTAGCATTCAAAGAATCATTTTCATTGAGACAGAGTAAAATGTTCCTGCCTACTTTTTTACTGATGTAACCGGTCCTTGTTGAGCAAGTTAATTTGCTCAAATTACCTTGTCTAGATAATTCTCCAAGTTGATAATTGATTACAATCATAAGCATTGTTTTCATGGTTTCTCTGTTCTCTGCAGATTCTGGCTCAAATGCGGCGGAGTGACCCTCTCTGGACTTGCGCTTGGACCTGGACTGTACATATTATTTATTGGAGCAGTGGCACTGTTGTGTGTGCACATGGGCATGGGCATGTGACCAGTCTGTGCACATCACACTTTTCTTTTTTACAGGATCATTTGACACCATAATTGTGTTAGGCTTGCTGTTATTGAGCTGCATTATCTTTAATAAAAAAATATTTAAAAATTACTCTGGCCTTTGAACAGTGTAAGAGCAGATTTCCCATCTACATGATTCAAGATTTCCATTTATTTCTTTATGATTGCGTTTATGTGGTCAAATAGTAGCAAGATCACACCCGTTCTTTTTGTCAAGAGTAAACAGATCATATGGGAAAGATTGCTTTATTTTAACAGCATGTTTATAGTATAAATGACAGCTTCTTAAATTGAAATATATACAAGCATCCATATGTAATTTTTGACATGTTGTAAACATTGAGTCCAGAGCTTCCAGGCTTGAGATTAACACTAGCCTAGTGACCAAAATGCTGGTTGGTTTTAATGTTGGCTAGTAAAACATTCACATGTCTTTCCATTGTCAATACTGTATATCTGACTTCTAGGTTTTAACTGTCTCCTTAGTAAAAATGACTGCTAAAACAGGTTTCATAGTAAAAACAAATAAAAGGGTAAACAATTAGATGTCACCCCAAGAGCAAGAAATATACTAAATATACAATTCTCATAAGGTGCGTTCACATTTGTTCTAGTTTGGACCTGGTCTGAGCCCAGAGTAGTCTTCACGTAAACTTGGTTTAGTCCTGTTCAAGTCAAAGTTTAGTTCCAATTTTGTGAAGTATGAACACACCCATATGTTAATGGTCCAGGGAATTCCAAAAAGGGTAGTAGGTGACGCTCCCATATTCTGCGGTTTCTTTTCAAACTACGGCAGCAAGGACTGGAAGAATCTTCATTACAACACAAAGATGGTGGATCTAACGATATTTAACATCCACCAGGTATGCTGTTGATTTGCCATGCAATTAGGAACATCATTATTGACTCCAAACTGAGAACAAGCTATATAGATAAAAGTAGGTTTTGCAGTGCATTTACAATATGTGGAGTATATAAAAAGTTAAACTTATTTTAAAATATCAATGTAATGTCAAAAATACACGCGACAATTACAGCACCATCCTCTGTCTTATATTTTATCTCGTTTTAAAACATACAGTTGTCCAAATTGGTTGTTTTTAGTAGTCATATTATAAATAGATTCAAATTGCGATGGAGGACAACATTTTTATTTAAGATTTATTCAAGAATATCTCTGTTTCAAAGAGTATAGTAGGTCCCTGTGTGTCTTCTACAGTTCTAATATTTGCTTAATTTACAGTCAGTTGTATTCTCCTCGGCTAAATTCTTGCTTAGAAAAACTACCATGGCAACAATGTAGTCCAACAGACCTCTTATAAACCTGATAAAGATCTGGTGGTACTGTGTTTTTCTTTTAGGTGATATTTGGTATTAAAAGATTGTGAGTCACTGTTATAGAACTAATGCTTCCTTAACTATGAAGCAACTGAACAGGGTGCTTGGTTGCCCAGTGGGTGACATTCAAAAGACAATAAATGTATACATAACATTAATAGCTGCCACACTTTGCATGTAAAAAAAAAATGAAGGAATTCAAATTAGACTAAAGGCAGCACCATATGAGTGAAAATAATAACTATACAAACACAATTAATACAGTAATTTGTAATATTGATAGTGCATTAGCTGATATGGCCATACGTTTGTATAACGTGCTCCTGTCATCAAATAAAGGAGTATTACTCAAGATTGAAAATTATTGCTGTATTACTTTGAATGGGTTGCATTCACGTGACATAACATTCTGGAATAGGGTTGTCAAAGATATCGAAAATCAGATATTAATCGATACTAAAATAGATTTAAAATGATCTTGCGCTGTATCAAAACAAGTATAAGAGCCCATAGACTAGTATACTACGTAGATATAAGACCACATGGGAATATTAAAGAAAGTACTATGATTTAATGTTGAAAATCGCATTCTATCGTCTAAAGAAAGAGCGTTTTTTTTTTTTTTAATTATTATTTTATCATCACTGTGGTATTGCGACACTATTCTAGAGGAGAATTTAGAATTCTGTGGTGGAATTTGCTATTTAACTGTCAAATTGCAGTTTCGTTGACCTGGTTTGACCTGTAATTATGGGTTTCACTTAAAGTAAAAGCTGACACAAAGTTCAATGTTTTGTTCAGTCAGTATAAATAAAGAAAATCATTTTGTTTGTTTGTTTGTTTTGCGTCAGAATGTAGTGCCATCATCATTTCCAAAAAGTGATTATTGTCAAAATTTACCATAAGATCAACATGGCAAGTTTGTGGAGCCAGTCCCTAACAAATAATAAGGTTGAACATTTGTGGATCATATGTTTGGAGATTTGTGAGAAAAAAAAAAAAAAATCCACAATTATAACATCAAATTCTAGATCGTGAACACAACTTATATAGCTGCTTAGAAAGTTAGAAGTAGACTGCCGCTCTGAACCCGAGCAAATCCGCCTCTATACAGCCCTGCAATAACTGAACCAGTCCAGGAAGTGTTTTACAATGTCATACAAAAAGCACGTTTCAAAAAGAATACAAAAATGTCCATCAAAGAGGTCCATTATGAAAAATATACACAGAAAAATATATACAGTACATTCCCGCTCTTGTCCACCAGATGAAGCTGTTGTGTGTAGCCACAGTCTGTCATAGGACCGGTCTAGTCCAGAAAGCGCTGGCAGGCCTTCTTCCAGCGACATGCGGTGCACCACTGCTCTCTGTGCTCAATGCCATAAACTTTACGGCATTTCTTGGCTTCACCACGAACCCTCCTATCATAAAAACAGAAGTAATTTGTTACTTAAAGGTGCAGTACGTTTTTCAGTGCAATAAATACAACCAAAAACAAAAACAACATGCTTTTATTTTAGGCTTTAAAGAGCTTATATTGGACTATTTTCTGGTCTATGTTATAATGTTGTTTTCTCATCAAAAATAACCTGGAGTTGTGTTTTTGTTTCATTCACACATGTGTATCACCTTCACTAGAATCATTTGGATGATTTCAGACCTGGCCAATCTGGACTGAAGTAAAGGTAAAATGTAGCCGTTAACTTGAAAACCACTGCTTCATGACATCACAAGGTGGAACAGAGCTTTTTGAGCTTTGGAGATGTGAACAGAATAATAATGCAGGAATAGTCAAACGTGTGAAAGAAACAAAACACAACTCATGTTTTTGATGAGATAACAGCATTATAACATGGCTAAAAGCTCACAAGAATCCATTTTGTATAATATAGGACCTTTGAAGGTGCACTATGCAAATTTCCTGGAGGAGGGTCCACCACCTGCTTTCCACCATATAAATGTTATTGTTTTGTCTAGAATATTCCACATTATGGAAATAAATGTAAATCATGATGGAGACAAGAAAGTAACCATGCCAGGCCAAATTACAAGGTATTTTGGGCAGTAAAAACAGCTCTAAGTGAAAAAATACAAGATTGATAACTTCAATGCCACACTTTGGAATGTTCCAGACGTCTCCATGGAGACGAGCAGGTGACCGCGCGCTCATCAGAAAAGTTGCATAGTGCAGTTTTAACTTTTAACTTCGGACCATTTAGGCTAAAATAACTAAGAGGTGAGCTGTTTTTCTCTTTTTTTTTCTTGATCAAAAGGTAACAGTAACAAGGATACAACAATGTGAACCAACCTGCAGGGGGCACTCTGCTGCAGCCACTGCTCACCCACACTGACGGAGCGCACTCTGTAATGCAGGGCCTATGAGAGGAGAGCAGGTCATAAGACGAGGTATTAGGTAGAGTTGAATCAGGGGTGGGCAAACTTGAATCTGGACATGTGTTTATCATTAGTATCACTTGGACTGTTTTTCCTTTCCAACATTACTACAATTATTTAAATGCTGTGCAACTTATGGCATTTTGATCGAGATTCAGTCATTTATAATTGCCCATGATCAGTGTGGGTCTTTTTATTCGAGATGTCTACAGCCCATCCTCTGTGAGGGTGGTTCAGACCTCTGTGTATTGTTTATGTTTTAATTCATACATTTGTTTTTAATAAGACAAAACCCAATAAAACAAAAAGCTGAAAGCGATAAATATGAGGGGGAAAAGTGTCTCTTTTTTTGTAATTTGCCCAGCCCTATTAAAAGGGCCCATATTACACTATTTTCTGATCTATGTTGCCATTCTCTACTGAACTAAAAGTAAATGGTAGCTGTTAACTTGAAAACTACCACTTCAAGACATTAGAAGATGAAACAGTGCATTTTGTAAGCATTTAATAAGGGTTACTCAAACATGTATCAGTGAATAACTCCAGGCATGTTTTGAGGAGGTAACAGCATTATAACATGGCTTAAACCTCACAAGAATCCATTTTGTATAATATAGGACCTTTAAATGTAAATCTGATACAACTTCAGTTATCTCAGAACTACTATTTACTGTTTGCATGGTTTTTACTCTATAATATAATGCAATTCAATGTAAAAATATTCAGAATACAACACTCTGGCAGGACCATGCATTGGACTACGTTACAAAATACATTTTAAAGCAGGTATTCAGTATGCTGTAACTACTAGAGGTTGTCAAACTGAAATTCACTAATCAATACTAAAACTAGTGTCAAAACTGCATGCTCATTTGAGGCAGTATCAATACTAAAAAAGTCACATTCAAAGGACAAAATTTAACCATTCCTGAATAGTTTTAGAATGATCTTGAGCTGTATCAGAACAAGTATAAGAGCACATGGACTAGAATACACCCATGGACCACTATGGAACCTACAGGACCACTGAGGGATTACACAGATATAACACCACATGGGAATATAAATGAAAGTACTACGATTTAATGTCGAAAATCAAATTCCATTGTTCAAAGAGTGTTTTTATTCTCATGAAATTTTAGTATTGTGACAAGACTAAACTATGTATATTTTCAAAGTATTCTTCCCAGCACTGCTGTCTGTCTCTCACCTGTTTGTTGTGAGTGCTGCTGGGAGCGGTCCAGTGACAGGCTGGGCTGGGAGCTGCAGCAGTGAGCACAGGGGGTGGAGCCTAAAACACACATGAAACAGAATTGTCAATAAACAGTTCTGTGGTTCTGAAATCTCCATTCTGAGGCGCTGGGTTGTACCTGGTATGAGTGCTCTGCTTGCACCTGCCAAAAAGAGCCAGAGGAGGAGGAGGGGGCGGAGCTACTGAGGGCAGGTGAGGACGGGGGAGGGGAGTTGCAGGCAGGTGAGAACGGGGTGTGTGTGGGTGATGCAGGTGTGCACTGTGGGGGCGTGGTCTGGCACTGGCTGATTTCTGTGTAGTAAAAATCTTCCTCACTGCGAGAACAGCGCTCATATTCACCTCCACAACTGTAAGCACAAGTCCACAAGTCAACATGTTTTTATCAATTTAATAAGACACAGACACACACGAAATATACAACCCACACCTGTTTAAGTGCATGGTGCGCACGTGTCTCTTGATGCCCACAATGGAGGTCAGGATCTTCTCGCAGCCGGGCCATAGGCACCTGAAGGATGCATGCTCCGAGTTCTGCAACACAGCACAGTCAGTCCCGCCCACACTCACAGGTCAGAGGTCAAAGGGCAGAGGTCAGAGCGGAGCCTACCCTGCGTCTCCTCGGAGCCGGCTCCTCAAACAGCTCCAGCTCCATGCCCTCATCAGGAGGTGTGGTCTGGTCGGCGTCAGGATCTGTGATTGGTGGAGAGGCTGCAGGACTTCCTCTGCTGTGGCCCACACTCCAGTAGCCACTGCTGCAGTCGGACAGTTCACCTCCACAGTCAGCACCAGCAGCTAAACACATACAACATGATCAGTCTCCTCTGCCCTGAGCTCACATCTTCCACTATTTAAAAATAAATGTTTGTGTCCCATAGGGCGCTGACTGACAGTTAAGCACCATGAAATGGAAAGCGGGCTGAGGGGAAGTTTTCTGTGACCAAACTCTTGGCCATGCCAACTGCAATGCCAGCAGAACACACAGGGTTAAGTTAGAGTTAGAGTCTGTGAGTGTGCATTCTCCACACAGTCAGCAATAAACATGCATGTCTGAATGACAATTAATAACTGTGTAATTATCAGTGTAATGTGTATGTGTGTGTTTCATAGTAACTTGGCTTAGCTTGACAAAAGTGTAGAGCGTGTTCTCTGCTGCAACAGCCTCAAAGTTGAGATGTATAAAAATGAAGGCATTGTTTGGGCTGAAATCTTGTTCTGAGTCAGGTGAATGTGCATCATGGACTTTAAAAACATGGTCTTTAAACAAAGATGAAAGGAGCTGTGAGGAGTAGGGAGGACAAACCTGAGGGCTCCGGCTGGGCAGGGCTGTGGAGCAGGGGACTACAGGACAAACTGCTGAGCACCATGGCAGCCATCAGCTCATCCATGTCCACCTCCTGATGCCTGCAAAGAAGACACACGAGACTCAGGCAGCAGCCTCTGGGTGCATCCCTTATAGGACTGAGTAACAGCCTACTCAACTTTCTTGGTGTTTTTAAAATATTCTTTGTAATATTTAAATTCCTGACCTTTTGGGGACATCAATGGACGAGGACATAGGTCTGCTGCAGTTGGACGTCTCTGAATGTTCTGCGTCACACTGAGACATCTGCCACACAAACAATGCTTTATCACCTATGGAAGAGCGTTATGTATGAGACGTATAAATACACTAAATGTAAGTGTCAAAGTCACAAATACATTCTCCAGATCCAGATCTATGGGAAGGATTGACAGGCGTTTCTCTGATTAATACAAACAGTTCATACTGTGTGAAAACAAACATGGCGGCTTCCATTCATACAGACAATTAATACAGAGTATTTTAACTTAAAATAAGTTAAAATACTTGGCTCATTGAGCCAACAGGAGTTGTAGCTGCAAATCCAACACTTTCTTTACTCATTCTTTTTCAAATAAAACATCAGTGTACTGTATCCAAAGCACCAAATAGAACAGTGTCTGATACACAAGCTATTTATCAGAACAAAAGAGACAGCAGCAAAAGGAAGTTGTACAAACTTCTGAACAGTAGATTCCCAAGAGTTAAGTGACTCACTGATAGTCACTTAATGAAACAGTCACTGAATGAGACTTCTGCAGAATTGTGACCCAGGAAAGGACATAAAAGGCCTGTACCTAATTTCAAATCATGAGTCAGGAACATGTTTTATTCTGGACTTCTGAACTTCAATCCGCCCACTTAGTCTTTTCTGCCGCCGTGATATTGCACCATGACACAGAAACAACTGTCTGAGATGGTGTCATGCAGCTGATGCAATATCACCTCATGATTCTTTAAAACAATGTGTCTGATTGGATGAAAAAGGTGACCTGATAGCAACTTCTGTATTAGTAATTGCACAAGAAAATGCTATGTAAAATGAATACATTATACAGTATAGTCTCCTAAAATCAGGTACAGGCCATTTAGCTGCTGATAATCAGAGCCAGAGGTGAAAAAGGTTCAAACATTTGCTTAGAATGATGTAAAACTATTTCAGAGATGTCTTTTGATTTAAAATAACTGGGAGTGCAAATACTAGTAATAGACTACGCTACCCTTGTAAGCTATCATTGAACCTAGTAAAACACAACAATATACCACTCATGGATCTATTAAAATAACGGTACCACTCTGAGACTTACCATGAACCCCAGCTTGACCTGTTCGCTGTGACTCTCCTGGTCAGGGCGGATGGTGGGGGGGCAGGTGGAGCTCAGCAATGTCCCCAGCGGAGAGCGCTTCCCCAGGCGAGTCTTGGGAAACATCTGTGTCAGGTCCAGATCCTTCTGCACGCACACCACAGGTCACAAAACTCAAATGTTATGTGGTGTTTAGCTGTAGACTAAATATATTGATATGCCTGTCAAAAAAGTTAAGAGAAAGGATGGTTGGGACTGGATCTAAGCACCTCCTGTAGTCAATTAAAGAAATTCTTGGCTGCCTGCTCATCAATGTAGACTATAAAAGGGGTGTGGCAAAAGCTCTGAAAACTATTACGCATCTCTTTATATCTGACTCAAACTGCACTCACAAGACAGGAAGTTGAAGCAAAAACAAATACTTATGCAGAAAAAAAAAACTACTAGGAAACAATGTATTTATATAAAGACAGATTAAACGTGAATGGTGAGTTTTATCTGCCTTTTGACATATAAATATCCGATTGGCCAGAGCTCATAGAATACACTTGGTTTGAAACAACTTTAAACAGCTTTAAACTGTTAAACTGCTCGGCTTTTGCATACAAGAGTGATTTAAAACGCTATTAAAACTGGGTTAGGAAATTGTAAGTACAATTTTGGCAGCAGTACTTGTGATTGAGTACATTTTTAACCATTTGACATGAGACCTACTTTTACATGAGTACAAATTTTCAGTAGCCTGCTCTTTCCACCACTGAATATAAATTAAATAAACCCATAGTTCTTATTATCACTATTATTATTATTAATGCTTCAAGTGTTGCCTTTAATTAAGAGAAGGAAGCAGTGCATTCCAGCTTGTTACAGTGAGCTCCTTGTCCTTCCTTGCCCTCACTATATTTCATTGTAACTGACATGCGCCCCTCCCTGTATCCCCATCCACAACAACACACACCCCACACCGACACACCCCCTTGCGCTCTGGGCCAATCAAAAGACTGGCCCTACTGTACATCCTTCACAATAAAAGACTCTCATAACTGAGTGCAACAACAACAACCCCACCAACTGTCGTGAAACTCAATGTAGTAATCCCCACTAAGACAAAACCAAGTGATCTCAGTATGCGCAAAGTTTGGCACCTCCAAAATTTCACTTGTTCATTCACTGGGGCAGTTAGGTACGTTTTTTGAGCTGTAAAACCACAAGCAAAAAGCATAATGGACTCCCTTGTAACTTACATTCAAGCCCATGCTTATTTATTTTAAAGCAGGCACAACATTTCGATGTGAATGCTCGGCAAGGTGTGCAGACATTTTAAGGTTATAATCAATGCATGACCAAACAAATGCAAAATACCCACGTTGATACCTTTCTACGTGCAGTGTAACGCTAATAAAGTTTTGCATTGCTAACAGTGTCATAAAATTAGCAGAGAGCAATAGAAACTTACCTGAATGAAGTCAGTCAAAACAAGCCTCTTCTCTGCGTGCACGGTGGAGCACAGTGAGTGAACAGGCTGTATCCAGTTTGTGCTCCACAGAAAAGAGACGTGGAAATCCCGGGCTGGATATTGCACCCCCACAACCGGATTGCTCTACGTGACATCTGTTTTTATCTTCGTTTATTTACTCGTTTTACCGCTTTTACGCACGGATTAGATTTAGAGCAACGATTTATCCACCGAAGCCTTCTATTTCTGCTGCTGTGCATGAAATTTGTGACTATGAGAAATGGATTTCCCACACTGCAGATCCGGGTTTTCGTACAGCCCCGTCGCAGCCTGTAGTAAACAAGGAAACCACGTGTGACGCAGCGCGGCGCGGATTGGCTGAGCCGTGCGGAGCAGAAACACACCCCTCTCTGAACTGTTGTTTACTGCAGCTCCTCTCAACTCACACGTACCGCACGTTGTGGCTAACGACTGTACTGGCCTTTCCCGTCATCACCTTACAACTTACGTGATTGTACATTTAGGGGCTGAATCACTCCATCTTAGTCACTCACCCTCAGTAAAGTTGCACTATGTAACTTTTTTGGTGATGATATCCTCCCATTGATCTATTAAAATATCTTAAAATTGCTTGTCTCCATGGAGATAGTAATGATGTGCCTGGAATGTTCATTTATTCAAATATAGCTGTTTTTACTGCTGAAAAATATCTAGAAACAGACACATTTTTTCTGAGATGCGCTTGCCTTTCCACAGATTTGACCTGTAACTTGACCTGGTGTTGTCTGTTTGTCTCCACATGCCTTTGCTTTGCCTGGGATGTTCCACACTAGGGCATTAAGTTACTCAGTGGACCTTTAATTAGCCTAATTAATTTTATGATCTTCAAATCCTGAAATGCACATGGCTTTATTGTTTACTGTGACCATTGGCATACATACCAGTGTTGTTGTGTGAACTGCTTTATTGCTTTTATCACAGTTTATAAGAAAAATACAATTCATGCAAATCTATTATTACTGTACAGTTTATTTATGCAGTCAACCTGATCTCTCCTTAGGCACAGTGAAGGCAAATCAAGTCCAACCAAAAATTCTCACCCTGTGGAAGAGCCTGTTCTTCAGTTTGGGGATTGATTTTACTGTTACCAGAGCTGTCTAAAGGCATAAGTAGGTCACGGGATTGAGAGATCCTTGAGGCCCCATTGACGCTTGTTGTGTACTGTTGAAATTAAAGTGAAACTAAACACCTAAACTCTGTCCACAACCACACAAACTGGGCAGTACCAGGAGGACTGAATAAGAGCGTGAGAGAGGAGGAGTGTGATTGGTCTAACAGGTATCCACACAACAAACTCCACCCCTGCAGCAAAGTGTTTGTAATCAGAAACACCGGCTGTATTCAGGACAGTCTTTTGTGATGTCACCAACTACTGGAAATTGCAGAGGCCATTGACGACAGCACAAACTTACATTTAGGTGTTTTTAACCAGAAAGCTGGAGATTTATAGTTACCTCCGCCAAAGAGGTTATGTTTTCGCCTGAGTCTGTCTGTCTGTTTGTTTGTTTGTTTGTTAGTTTGTTTGTTTGTTAGCAAGATAACTCAAAAAGTTATGGACGGATCTTGATGAAATTTTCAGGAAATGTTCCTAATGGTAAATCCAACAGATGATTAAATGGTGATGATCCAGAAGAAATCCTGGATTCTGGATCACTTTGAAAAGTGAGCTGCTTGGCAGAGGTCTGCGCTCTCTGAGTGCTTTTCTAGTTTGAACTAAAATTGCCAAAAAATGACTTGGATCCACCTTAATATTATCTAATCAAGACTTGAGACATGCTCTTAAAGTCAGTGAAACAGCAGTTGAAATCAAATTGTTTTAACTCAAATTGCAAAAAAATATAGAACATTTGATATTATTTTAAAGTTTTGAGTAAAAATGTTACTTGTTATACATAGCTAAGCTGCAGCCCATGGAAGACCTTTGTGTTACAGCTGCCCTGACTGTTTCGATGTTATTGTTAGCTTAGATTTTTGTTTATCTGAGTGCAGCATTTTGGTCCACTGCATTTTTTAACAGGTGCTTTTGCTTTTTTAGTTACACAGGGCATTCCTCTAAATAAAGTTGGAATGGCAGGCCAGCCCCATACAGCGTTGAACCACTCATCGTCCTGTGTTCATCTGTTCTTCTAAACGGCTTTCCCATTGAGGCGTCATCCCTGGAACATTGTCACTGCTGTGGTCTGAAATCAGAGAAGATGTGGGTTTAAAGGGCCCATTTTACACTATTTTCTGATTTAAGTTATAATGTTGTTAGCTCCTCACAAACAAACCTGGAGTTGTGTTTTGTTTCATTCACACATGTTTAACACACAAACCCTGCATATTTAGGCTGAATTCTTCTTGTAAACTCTAAACACTCTTTTCCACCTTGTGATGTTGAGTGGTAATAGAGGAAGTGCTCCACTGTGTTTTTAAACTCTATACACCTTCACTAGAATCTAGAATATTTGGTTAATTTCAGCCCTGGAAAACTTGAAAACTACCAGTACATGACATCACAAGGTGGAACAGAGCATTTTGACCTTTGGAGATATAAAATAAAAAAAGACGAATAAACTGAGATCACTCAAACATGTATGAATGAAACAAAACATAACTCCAGGTATGTTTTTGATGAGGTTACATCATTATAACATGGCTTAAAGCGCAAGAATACATTGTGTAATAAAGGACCTTTAAATATCGCTTCAGATGTGTCCCAAACTTTAGACTTGTGGCGCCCCCAAGTGGCTTCTCCATGAAGTGACGTGCGTGTTGTCCTGTACGTCAGTGAAGTCTAACACACACACACACACACACACACACACACACACACACACACACACACACACACACACACACACACACACACACATCAAAAGTCTTAAAGCTGGGTTAAAAACTAACCTTTGACCTTCTGTTTAATGGGGTACTCTCGGGTCTCTTCCAGCTTCACCTGTCAGTCACAGCACATCCTGAACAACTTTAACCAGCACACATATGGGCAGAACTGCTGTTGTTGTTTCTGATGTTAGTATTTCATGTATTCAGTTCAAATTAAGACATGTGTCATTCAACTATATCTATGTGCAACACTGAAGACCTCTGGTACAATTCACTCATGTCACTTTACTGATATTTATCCTGTCTGTACATAAACATAGTCATATTACTGTAAATAACATAATATACTGAAGTCACTTTACTGAGATTTATTCTGTTCATATGCTGCACTGTTACTTTTATTGTACATAATAGTTTTTTTGGTATTTTATATTTTGTATTTTGTATTTTATATTTTTGCTCCACCGGAACAAAATTAGAGTCTATCTTTAAGTCTATTTCTAAATTATTATTTTTTTAGCCATTATCTATTATCTTGTTTTATTGCATGTTCCATTTTCCTGCTGTTCTTGAACTGTGCGTTGCAACAATTGAATTTCCCCACTGTGGGACTAATAAAGGCATATCTTATATCTTATATCTTATATCTTATATCTTATATCTTATATCTTATTATGTATGTATCCTACTCTCTTTGGACCATGTTTGTATATGATATTCTTTGAACAGAATCATGTTGGCGCTCTCACCACTCTGACGAGGGCAGATGGGCCCTTCTCTGGTGTAGTGTCCTTCAACTCAAATGAACGCCTGCAACAAACAACACAAAGTTACAATGGACTTTATGACCGACTGAACAAGCGAACAGAGCAATCACTGTTCATAAAGACGTGAAGAACACAATGAAGGAAGCATTCTTCTGAAGAAAAGAGCATGCACTTAAGTTAAAGCTAGGTCTGACCACCACACATGTCTAAACTCTACAGATAACCATTCGAGTCAGTCAGGAGCGCACCTGCCACAGTGGCTGCACAGAACAGAGAGCAGGACTGTCAGGACCAGGAGCACCAGGCCCATGATGCACATGGTCAGGTCCATCTCCAGCCCCATCACAGCTCAGGCTGGGGTGGATCTTCTCCTCAGCTCACTGTGAGAGATAATATGCACAAATCAAGTGAACCTACCACCTATGAGGTAAACATTAATAATAATAGTCCAAATTACGTCAAAGGAGCCTTCTATGTAGACACACACTTTCAGCCTTTAGTCGCAAAAGCATCCCTGAAGACCTAAAAGAAGACAGAGTGCACACATAGGCCTGCTGCATTTGCTCAAACATATGTTTCTACTTTACACTGCTATCTTACAGAAGGAAACAGGGAAGTATACAAGAACAGAAACATGTAAAGATTATTCTCTTGTGTTTTCCTATTGCTGCTTTTTAAACAAACATGAAGTGAGCAGATGATATAAAAATACCAAATGTGTTGTGAGAGAGGAGAGGTGTCTTACCTGGACCTGAGGAGCCTGGCCCTGTTCACTTTGTCTGACAGTTCATGGAGCAGGAGTGGTTTTAGAGCAGAGAGCAGTGAGAGGGTAAAATGTGGTCAGTCAGATTCTAACTGGCACACAGATGCTCCAGGGCAGAGCAGACAGGACCTGACTGATAGTGTCCAGCTCAAACTGAAGAGGACGTTATCGGGGCCCCGCCCCAGCACAACAGTCTCTATCTACAGAAAGGAGCAGAACGTGTTTGGTGGGACTGAGGAGCCCTGAGGGACACTGAGGATATGCCTTTAGCCTAGAGCTGTGCACGTATGGTCCCATGACTCCACCCTCTACTCTCACTACATTTTTTAACTGGTTTAGCTGTTAGATCTCACATCAGATAAGTCAGAGATATCTTCCAAACCACAATTCTGAATTTCATTTATGCTTTCATTAGCTTTTTAATAGAATTCAGCATTTGATTGTAAATATGTTCTTCAACCATGTTTTATGGTCTCTTCTGGGTTGTCAAAAGTATCGGAAATTAAAACTAGTATCAAAACTAGATACTCATTCTTGGCTGTATCAGCACAAGTACTAAGGCCATAAAATTGAGTCTATTCCTTAGTATCGAAATTGAATTTAACGTTTTAGTATTGTGGCAACACTAGTCACTTCAAGTACTTGTGCATGTGTTTAAAAATTATGATCCTGAAGTACAGGACTACATTCATACCATACTCCATACAACTGTACCACAACTCACCCTTATGTAAGAGAAAACCCTGTCTCCTGTCAATCATATAATCTTTGCACTGTTTTCCTTGTGACCTCTTGTATATAGCTGATATATTTTTATTACTTTATTTCTATATTTTATTTTATTTTATTATTTGTACATACACATTTATATAATTATGCCTTATTTGACACCAGTCTCTTGCTATTTTTGTTACTTATTTAGAATTTATTATTAGCATTTATATATTTTTCTCTTTGTTATTATATTATATTGTGATGTGTGAGCTACTGTGTCCAAACAATTTCCCCTGTGGATCAATAAAGTTTGTCTAAGTCTAAATCTAAGTAAATGTCTCCAGAGCGCAGTGCAGCAGTGTGATTAAAAAAAACAAAACTACTGCAAAAGTAAAGTAAAAGTAAAAATGATATAAAGTCCAATGTGTAAGTTTTCAACCAAAAAAAGGACAAAAACAAAAGCATTATTGTCATGGGTGTTTTTAATTCACTTACAAATTCACTTACAAAAACTGCCCTATTGCTCAGTCATTACTTCATCTTTTCAGTATTTGGTTCCTTACACAAAATTAGACAGGCACATATCGATACTTAAAGTGGGGGTATTTTACTTCTATGGGGTATTAACTGCTAACACAAAACATTCAAATCACCATGTTACCTTTATTTTTTTTTGAAAATGCTTTATTCACTGAGAAAAAAAAAAAAGAAAAAAAAAAAAAAAGAAAATACCACTAGCACAACACAATCAACATGCATCCTGCTAATGAAACTACTGCACACTGTGAAAAGTTTGTCAAGTTATTGTGTACACTTTTGTATCCTGCTTTTGTATATTTAAGGGGAATTGTTATGTGGGAGCATGGATTACTAGGCTTGTGGACAAAGCATTGGACAGAATTTTACGAGGAGGAGGTTTTTGATGAGGGAATAATTATAACATGGTAGAAAGCTTAAAAAAATATTTTTTGCATAATAGCCCCTCTTTAACACCAGATAGTTCTCAGAACAGAGATGTGGGATGTCTTATCTGGGCACACTGCAGCGCCTCAGAGCCAGGGCAGTGACTGAGCAGCTCACAGTGACCACAGAGAATACAGCACAGGACCACAGCAAGCTCTCCTCTCCCACCCTCCTGACCAGTCCTGCCCGCCGCCATGAGAAGTCCTGCAACAGCGCCTCCTGCTGGCACACAGTGGACAGAGTCAGCAGCACCTGGAAGAGCTGTCGACTGTGGCCCAGGATGTCAAAACCACCTGGGGATAGGCACTCAGGCACAGGGCAGGAGAAGAACAAGGCTGCCAAAAGAAACAGCACCATCTGCAGGGCAGTATGGAGAATTGTTAGGCCATTGTATGAAAGGGTTAAAAGATGTTTTTTTTTTCCTTCAAATTAACTGTGTACATGGCGTTCTAATAGCATTCTCTACTGTTGCTAGTCCATTTTCTGGAGCAGACTAGATCAGTGTCCTGCTTTTGAGTGTGTGCTGCCAAACTCTCTGGTTAAACTACATTTTAAGAGGCCTGTGACATCACCATAGACTGTATATATAAATGGACATAGCTAACCTACTAGGTTGTGAGCGTGTGCTTCCGGCTCCATCGACTTTGGTTGCAATTCACTTTGTATTGAGAAACTATCGTCCTTCTCTCTGTAACTGCTGCTGTCATTTTGGTCTTAAAATGTTTGTATTAACCCGCTCTACATGACCCTGGTATTCTTATTTTGTCCATAGATCTAGATATGAACTTTAATAACAGACAAATCAATTAGCAATAAGCTCCAATAAGCTTGCTGTTGTGCATGTCGATAGGCAGTGGTTGACGGCACCGATCATAAAATATAAAGTTGCAAAGGTCGTCCACGCACACATCTGTGTTTATATCACAGTTTAAGAATAAAATGTTCAAAACCTGGAGCACAAACACAAGGCTAAAGGCTGTTGACCCTGCCTTGCTCCACAGACACACTTTGGAAGTTGTTTGTGCCACACGCTATTCAACGCGTCACTATAATTTGAGATATTTATATAAACTGATGTTATGTATTACAAGTATTGTATTAAATATTGTATGCTGCCTGAAATAAAACACATCATACAGGACGCCACAGACCAAGCTAAACTACCATTTAAATGGTGCCCTGACGGATTTAAATACCTTGGTATTCACATCAGTGTTTTGCATTACAAAATATACCATGACAATTACATGTCATTACTGAATAAATCAAAAATGCTAGTCTACTGGCTTCAGAATAAAGTAAATTCAATTGCACATACGCCGGTAAGTTGTTTGGTTTGTCTATTTACTACCATATATATAAAAATATTTGAGATTTCGGTTTGGTCTCAAAGATGTTGGAGACCAAACAACTGGTCCCTAAAATGATTGACATCAATTATATCTTATGTTATACAATGAGCATAAAAAAGCTACTAAATAAGTCTAATTAACATAATTAGTGGTTTAGTCCTGGTTTAGTCCTGCTGGTTTCATCCTGATTTAGTCCTGGTTTTGTCCTGCTGGTTTCAACCTGGTCTAGTTCTGGTAGTTCTGACTTTTTGGGCTCAAATTCAGAGCAGCTCACTGCATCCCTTAATCTCCTTTTCCTACTTTGGAAATGGCTCGGTCCAGTCTCAATGATGTTCCAGACCTGCCTGGACCCTGTAAGCATGTTAATAATAATAATAATACATCGGTTTTATATACCCCTCCTTGAACCGCCACCTTAACGTGGTGGAGGGGTTTGAGTGCCCAAATGATCCTGGGAGTTATGTTGTCAGGGGCTTCATGCCCCTGGTAGGTCACCCAAGGCAAACGGGGAACTGGGGAACGGGTCAGACGAAGAGCGGTTCAGAAGCCCCCATGACGAGAAACACAGCAAGGCCAGTTAACCTGCCTGGACTGGTGTTACCGCGGCCCCACCCTGGAGCCAGGCCTGGGGTGGGTGCTTGACAGCGAGCGTCTGGTGGCTGGGCTTTGGCCCACGGGGCCCGGTCGGGCACAGCCCGAAGGAGCGATGTGGGGCCGTCCATATGAAGATGTTTATGTTACAGGCTCGGTCTAGGGGGCAGATCCACACAGAAGAAAACCCTGAATAAACAGGAAAAATAAAGAGACGACAGGCAGTGAGCTTCAGTTCAGTGCAGCCTCGCTTCCACTGTATATGTAATTACAAAATAATTAAAATTACATTTTACAATGGGTTTCACAACATACTTTGGTATTCTTATTACAGTGTGTTATTATACTCCCAATTTAGCAATAATCTGGTTTTATTACAATCTATGGTCCCACCTGACATTAACACATATACCGTCTAATCACCAGAAAAACATGCATTCACTGAGATACATGTACATCTGTGTATATCCACACAATAAACAAACTTACTTCTTACTTGAGCTTAAATGAAATAATATTCACATTTTCACATTACTTCTTTACTTTAATTGTTAATCAAAAAGCGATATCTGAACAATACAATACAGTCCGAGATACTACATGCTTATTATGCATAGGAGTCCAATGTTGTGGAGGGGCACCGCCATTACAAAACCTCGTGTACTTCTTGCAGAGACTAGCAGAATTTATAACAACAAACTAACGTGGTCTACCTCTATAAAACCACTCTTATACCGACCCAAATAATATACAGTTCTCTTTTATGACTTTTGTAAGTGTTTTACATTAGATTACCTAAATAAACAGGAAAAATAAAGAGACGACAGGCAGTGAGCTTGGTTTCAGGGTAGCCCAAGCCCGGGGTTTAAACATGGACCCCGGGGCTTTGAGCTCGGTCAATGGGCCGAGCTCAATGGTGCATGCCTTCAGATTAGCCTAGCCCAGCCAGGTACTTCCGGTGGCTCCCTGCCCATTGAACATTGCTCTTTTCTCATGCGAGCACATGTGAATGCACACGAGTGCACACAAGGAGCATGGTCTGGTGAGTGGGAGGAGCTAGAGCAGAGCCATAGCAGAGCCATAGCTAACGATTAAAAAGCTGTTTTTAAGACAACTGAAGGATATTGAGCTGAGAAAAAGTTTATGATCTAAAAATAGGTAAAAATCGCCACAAAATCCAACCTTTTTAAAAACTCTAGGTGCCCTGTTAGCCGAACACAAGCAGTTTAGGAAAAATCTAGTCTAATCTCTGGGAAAAAAAAATGCTTTCTGGGCAGAAGGGATTTTTTTGCTGAAGTTCCAGTGAGTGGCCACCAAGCCCCGGGGTCTAAACATGTCCGCTGATTCAAGTCAATGGGCCGAGCTCAATTAAGTAGAATGGGGACATACCTCATGCCTGGCCGAGTTATAGGCATGGACTACATGTGCCAGGTGATCTCACCACCTCTCCTTTTCTTTGTCACCCAGGGTCCTCAGCATCTGGAGAAGGGTGCAGTTAAATCTCTCTGCCAGGTTTCTTTGGGGTAGTTGTGCGTGAATGTCCCACTTTGTTGAACTGCCCCGATCATGGTGCTGCTAGTGTGGATAGTCAAACATTTCATTCCTAAACCAGGAATAAACAAATGTGAGACACTGACTAGGGTGAAACCAGGACTAAACCAGGACAGGCCAGGACAAAATGTACAAATCTGATATCAACTGCAGCTAAAACAGATCAGGACATGATCAGTATTTAACAGGACTAAAATACGTAAGAATCAAGTTTTAACTGAGACTAAATCAGGACTAAACTACTACCGTAATTATCTTAATTAGACTTATTTATTAGGCTATTTTTAGGCTCATTGTATAACATGTCAGTCATTTTTAGGGTCCAGTTGTGTGGTCTCCAACATTTTTGAGACTGAACCGAGCGATTTCTGAAATCTCAAATATGTGGAGTTAATATCATTAACTTATGATTATGATTCAAGAGCTGGACCATGCCTCACCCTCAACCAGCCAACCACAGCTCATCTCAACCACGCCTTCAATTACCCAGAAGCCCTATTTATACAGCCTATCCCGACAACACCGTCTGTGTCAGTTCTCTCGACCTCGTGTCTCTTGTCCATCCTTCAGCCTGAAGACATCATCTTTAAGGAGGGGGGGTTCCAAATCAGCTGGGCGACCATTTTGGATTGGAGACGGAGCCCCCACCCTGAGTCTCCCCCCAGCCATCACATCTATCCACCGTCAATAAATATCTTTATCGTATTCCATAGTTGTAGCGTGGTACTTGCTTGTGAATTTTATATATATGGTAGTAAATAGACAAACCAAACAACTTACCGGCGTATGTGCAATTGAATTTACTTTATTCTGAAGCCAGTAGACTAGCATTTTTGATTTATTCAGTAATGACATGTAATTGTCATGGTATATTTTGTAATGCAAAACACTGATGTGAATACCAAGGTATTTAAATCTTTAAATCATTTAAATGATAGTTTAGCACGGTGTGTGACATCCTATGTGACACGTTCTATTGACATGTGAAAAATTATAGTTCAATACAATATTCCATAACCATCGTGTTAACAGGGCCAAAACTTGTCTAAATTGCACAGTAGTTATGATTAGACTCAAAAACAAACGTCAATACCTTTAGTAAAATAAAGGTCGAGGAAGGCCTTTCTAGCATCTAAATTGTATTTGTGTTAGCACCATGACTCAACCAGAAAGACAGTAGTAGGGGTTTAAATATATGCATAGGCATAGTAGTGGGTCCTTAGCACTGGCGGGAGCGTTACTTGAGCACCACACTGTGGCAAGCACAGGCTTCGGGCAATGGCTTCGGGCTCTCCTTGTGAATAACACCTCTGTGCCTGACCGTACCGGGCGGTTGTCCGTTCCTTTTCCACTTTCAATGTTTTTTGCTTCAGCCCTCGCCTCAATGCCAAGGTCACAGGACACTTGTGTATAGGGTTGCCCTCCTTTTGGGATCCAAAAAACGCCTGGGTCAAAATGATTTCAAAATGTCTGGGATTTTAACTCTCTATACCATCAACATCTAAGTGTGGGACACTTTTCTCATTGCGTTTGCGCACATTTTTTACCCATGGTGCCATAGACTGTAGCCTAGTGTGTGTATACTGTCAGGTCAAAACAGCTGACAATATAAGATACAGTTCAGTCATTTTACCAATAAATGGCGATGGAGTAGGCCTACATGTAAGAAAATGTACTTGACTCGTTTTCTTTTATTCAGCTTTATATCTAATTTCCCATTATTTATGAATTATAAGGCCTTAAGAGCAACAATATTTAATTTTGAACAGTACTGTAAATCTTTAGTTGATCATAAAACTATACTTCCTGTTTTCCGGTTCAGCCTTTACACTAATGCGAAGTCAGATCCGACAGCACCAATTAAGAAGCAATTAAGGAGTGAAATATTAAGTTTTCATTTCACCGGTTTGTTTACTAGTAGGCCAAAGTGGTATGTATATTTTTTATGTGTTAACATGCAATTTCGCGTCTGTATATATGTGTAAGATGAGCTCATATTTTATGTGTTTGCTAGTTTTACGGTGTGAACTGTGATGCACGTGGACTAAGGGAGTGTGACGTCATCCATAGCGTTTGGCTCCACTCAAATGAAACTCACAATGCTAGCAGTTATAAGGGCGAATTTGGAATCAAGCCCCGCCCAACGAGTGATGTCAGAAACGTGCAGTTCTGACCAATTAGAGTGTTAGCTGCCACAGCGGCGCTTGCAAGGGCTTGGAGTAGGGCTAGGCTAAATCTTACAAAGCTAACTCTTAGGTGTGTTGACAATTTTAAAATTCTAAAAAGTTAATATTGTAAAAATACAGAAAAATCCTACAAAATGCGACCTTTATGAAACCTGTGGATGCTGGAGTTCCTGGGCATTGCAGTACCTATGGAGCTCCATCTCACACAGGGATAGAGGGGGAGTGTCGGTATCCAGTTCTTGTAATAGATTCATGTTTGGAACACGGTGGCTAGTGGGTTAGCAATGTTCATTTATAAATACGGTTGGTAATACCCAAATCCCAGTGTGATAGAGTATAGTGACACCTGTAGGCTGTGCAGCAGTACTGCAGTGTTGCTGCTCCAGGGGCAGGTGTAGAGGCGTTGGGCCACTGGGCTGATGTCCAGGAGGAAGGCCAGAAGCACAGGTCCTCCCTGCAGCAGCCTGCGGTGGAGGAGGTTTGGACGGTGAGGGTACAGCTCCACACAGCAGCCAGTGGTGCAAGATAACCAGGCCAGGACAGCAGCAGTGGGGAGGTAGAGCTGAACATCATACAAATGAAAATATGTGAAGTCTTTCATGGTTCCAAATCAAATACATATCTGAAGATTAAAGTGGAACTAAATACTAAGCCAACTTTCTTTTGCTACTACGCGATACACTATGCGATTAGAGTCACATCCCCCATGGAAAGCTCGGTAACTACACCAGAAGTCGTCAGCCGCATGTTTCCAAACGGCTTCTGGTAAGCGTGAATAGACCCTATTGTCAACTGTTCCTAGTCCTTTTCCTTTTTTTTTGTTTTGGCAATTTTAGTGCAAACAATGTAAATCTGCTGCTTTGTGGACAAAACTATATAAACATGTGTGTACTGCCTCCAATGGCCTCTGTAATTTCAAGTACTACATGACATCACACAAGACTGCCCTGATTACAGCCAGGTGCTTCTGATCACAAACACCTGACTGCAGGGGGCGGAGACTGTGGGTACCTTTTTGACCAATCATACTGTTCCATATATGTCCAGACCCCGCCCTCCTCCATCCCCCACTCTCCCCTTTAGTCATCCAGTTACTGCCCAATTTAGCAGCTCTTCATTGTAGTTGTGGGCGGAGTTTAGGTGTTTATTCCCACTTTGTTCATATACATTTTCACCTGCATTTACACAGCTAACCAACTTAAACAGCCAGTGTTTTAGTCTAATTCATTCCTACAAATCAAAACTTGTTTGCCTTCAAAGGGACACTATCCATTTAAGTTTTTAGGTGGAGGATCTGAAATGTTCTAGATGTTTTTTAGCCTGAAAAGTTCCTGCAAATGGCATCGAACTTGGCAATCTCCATCCCCAACCACACCTACAATTGAATTACAGATGCATTTATACCACAACAAATACCATACATCAATTGTCTGACGAGCCAGTCCCTTCTACATTCTGTTCGAATACAGAACCATAGGGCGTAAAAAACCTCTGTCCAAACTTGAGACGATCCAACCACAGCTGCTAATTTGTAGCACATGTCCCTCAAAATGCGGAAGACGTCTCCTCTTGAAAATTATCATAACATTCAGAACAAAATATATAACTTCTTTTACCTGAAATAAGTAATAGTTTGGTGCTTCAGGTGTTGATTCTGTAAAAATCTGCATCCATTTCTCAGTTCTTTATGTCAATTTGTCTTTTTCACGTGTAAGCAGCCACATTCGTTTTTGATGCGAACAGACTATGTGCCTTTCTGATTGGTTAATCTGCCTGTCAGTCATGCTCTTTGAAATCAAGGAGACAGGATACGGCTCCAGATCCACTCGTCTTTGTAGCATGTGGTTCTGGCTGGCCAGGTAAATACAGAAATAGGACTGCAACAATTAATGGCTAATTCCAACTAGTTGACTATAAAAATTAATACAAAATAACTTTTTATAACAAAGGCAATAGTATTATTTAAAAAAAATGTAAAAACAGAAGGAAGCCTCACCATATTTCAACTTTTGTTTGGTTGATAATGTATTTAAAAAGTATGAATGTACAACAGAAATAATCTTTTGACTAGTCAGTTTAATAGGAAAAATTAATCGCTGAGTAGTTGACTGCTAAATAATTGTCAGTTACAGCCCTAAAAAGCAACAATATGTTCATTAGAAGAGCAGATAATTATCAACTACTAAAACATACAAAATGCACATCTAATGCCCAAAGTGTTGCATTATTTCAAGTTAAATACCAAATAAATCATGTCCAAATGCTATTATATGAGATATTTTCTGGTGGTACAGAAAACCTACCCCGCCCACAGTGCTCTCTGTCCAGGAAGCGTCAGAGCTGTACAGACTGAGAGCCAGACCACGCCCAGCCTGATGCACCCCTCGCCCCACAGAGTCCAGGAGGAGCAGGGATGAGCGCACACAACTGGAGAAGGGGTAGAGGAGGAAAGACGCTGCACTGTAAAATAACACCATGGAGATGAGTGAGCACTATGAGACACAGAGAGACAGCAAGAAAGCGCACATCAGGAGACATGAGGACATCCCAAGCTGCCGTGCCATCACGTGTGTCTTTATGTCTACAAAGAAACACATGATGGCATGCCAGCTGTGTGGTTAGATCTCTCGCCTCACTACAACAAGGTCCTTCTGAGTTAAATTAACTAAAAGATCTGGGCCTGATGTGTGCATGTGTATAGGTTTCTTTTAGGGATATATAATATATGAAAAGTTTCTAGGTAATTTTGTTGGACAAAACAATGTTAGTATTTGAAGTATTTATAATGTATTATATATTGTTGTTGTAGTAGTAGTAGTACGGGATAAAAGGCCTTACCTGCAGCCGAGGCAGAAGACCACAGACAGAACATAGAGCAGCAGAGGCAGAGAGCTGGGGTCTAAGGACACACCTGGGCCCTCAGGAGCCTGCAGCCGCACACCCAGCACACCCTGAGGCAAACATGAGATCATACCAAGGAGCCCCCCCCTTTAGGAGCCTATATGCATATTTAGGAGCATAGGCTCCTAAAGAGGGGGTATTCATTCGATTACTTCCGTAGAGTAACATATTTGAAGCACCATGTTACTTTTGTTTTGAAAATGTATTTGTCCAACAGGTTTCAGTTTTGTTTTTGATGTTCTGACTCTCCTCTCCCCTTGCTGTCCTCAATAAGCTTCTTCCCCTTCAGAGCGCTACACAACACAATCGTCGTACTTTGCTAATGAAGTAACTACTGCACATCGCATCAGGACTGTGAGGTTGTATCGTACTGTTTTGTATCATAAGTTTGTACATTTATGGAGAATTGCCATGCAGGAGAATGGGTCAGGCTTGTGGGCTGAGCTTTGGATAGAATCATACTGCTTATGATAAGGAAGTAAGAATAGGTCACAGGAGAGAAAACCCTCTTCAGGCTTTGGCATTGAAGAGGTACTAACATAACATGGTAGAAAGTTCCAGAAAAGTTGATTTTGCATAATACCCCCTCTACTACCCTTTAGAAGAGATAAAGCAGAGACAGAGAGAAATGTCTAAATGCTAAGTTCTCTTAGTTTTATCCTATTTGCTAATTGCATGGTATATGAATTCCAAAACAAAGTTTTCCCTACCCCTCCCTGGAGAACCATGAAGAACAGGAACCGCATCACCACAGCCACTGCAGCCAGTAGAGGGCACCAAACCTTCACTGTGTCCTTGTGCATCTGAAACAGGCTGAGCACATAGCACCTCCAAGGCAGACCTACGGGCCGGTACCCTGACAGCACAAACGCTTCTCTGTACATAGGGGGAACATCCATGTCTTGACAAGTTGGGGGCAGCGAGGGGAGGAGCTTGCGCACGATAGACAACAGGGGAGCGGGCATCGAGGGGAGGGACAAGGACACGGAAGACATCCTGTGGTCCACTTCTGTAAGGATGTCTTCAGAAGGTCCTGCTTTCTTCTCTCACCATCTCACAGTTTACAAAAAGAGAAGGATTTCACATTTTCATAACCTGTAGGCTACATAATTTCCAGCTTTTTGAATTGATACTTTGCAGTGACATCATGCTGGGGAAGACTGCATGCATTTGTATGGCAGAATGTTCAGCAGCTACCATGGTGACACAATACACACATTAGTAAACTCAGCCTGATTTTAAGATCTAAGTCTTAAAATGCATTCAAACAACAATTTTTCAGGAGCCTGAGATCAATCTGAGTGTTCATGGTCCTGATTTTCAGTATCAAAACTGAGAGGGACTTATTTAACAGTACAAAATCAGTTCACATATTGTAGTTCTAGCCATTCTAAAACCATTCTTTATGGTCAGGTTGTGCTAAAGCTCAGATTAAGGTCTAACTTAAGTCACAAAGTTTCAGACAGACCATTGCCTCTAGTTAGCTTCACCCACCCAGTGAATGTTGATGACATCAGCTGCAAAGTATCAAAAGCCTATAACAGCAATATCAAATGGCATGTGAATACTTTTGTGTTAGTTTATACAGATCCTTTTGGTGAGTCGACAGACATATATATGGGCATAGCTAACCCGCTAGCCACTGCGTTTCAAATAGGAAGTGAGCATGGGCACACTCCTGGCTCCATTGACTCTCTCTGTAACTGCTACAGTGAGCCTCGTCATTTTGATCTTAAAGTGTTCACATTAACCCGCTCTACATAATCCTGGTGTTTTTATTTCATTATTTTGTCATTGTCAAATCAATTCCTATTCCTAATATGGTACTCGGCTCCAAATTCACTCCTATAAATGCTAGCCTCGTGATCTTCATCTGAGAGGAGCCAAACGCCTTGGGTGATGTCGCGCTCCCTTAGTCCACTTGTTTATGGCAGAGACACGTTCTTATTTACACCCTTCCAGACAGTTTTCAGTGGAACACCTTAATTCTAAAGCTCTAATGCATTTTCAGTGAGAGAGTTAGAGGGCCTCATTAGAAAACATAGCCAAGTAGCAGCGCTGAATGAAGCTAATTAATAATTCTTAAATCTAACATATTAAGAAACATATGTGGGGTATTAACTGCTAACACATACCATATTTAGATCACCATGTTAATTTTTGTTTTGTTTTGAAAATGCTGTATTCACCGAAAACAACCTATTAACGTGTTTAACAAGTTTCAGTTTCACCTTTCACACTCTGAGCCTCCCCTCCCCTTGCACCCCCACGCTAAGTCACTCCCCCATCAGTGCACAATCACATTACAATAAATGTGCATTTAAAACTGTGCATCTGAAACTGCTGCACATTGCATCAGGTTTGTGAAGTTTTGTACAGATTTGTATCATGCTTTTATATATTCATGGAGAATTGTTGTATGGGAGCATGGGAGGATGGGTGACATGAGCTTGTGGGCTGAGCTTTCGTTAGGACTGCACTGCTAACCGGAAGGAGGGTTTGAATAAAGCCCAGGAGAGATCGCAAGATTACTCAAACATGCATGGACGACATATAAAACCTCTTCAGGCATGTTTTTGGTGAGAGAACAACATTATAACATGGTAGAAAGCTCACAAAAGTAGATTTTGCATAAAACCCCATCTTTAATGAGTGAAGGATTAGTGTTATAAGCTATATTTCAAATTGTATTCCATGTTAATACAAGATACAAGCAGACCAATAAGTAAAAATTTGATCTTTGGACTATTTTTTGGCATAAAAATATGAAGAACAGACATGAATACATAAAAAACTGATTAAAAGGACTGTACATGACTTTATTTTCTTCTAGTTCAGAGCAAGGCCACTTTCTCCATGGCTCTCAGTGAAAACGAAAAATGAATGTCATTACCAAATGCTACTGCCTAGGACAGATTTTTATTCAATCAGAGATGTTGGATGAGAACCATGTGGAAACAACAGCCTGTCACTATCTCTATCTAGAGCATCTATCAACATCAGAGTGAATGAAAGGACGAAGTGGGCGGGCTAACACTTCATACATTTTCACTTACCTAGCAGCAGCAGGCATCTGTATTCATGTGTGTTCAATCCAGCATGTAATGGCTTAAATAGAGTTTAAAATATAACAAAGAAGATGACCTGAGTAAATCCATCCATCCCCAGGACACAGCTCCACAACATCTCCAGGACAACTGGTCTCTCACACGTTCTTAGTCTGCCCCTCTCAGCTGCCTGGGGTGTGACAGAGGAGGCTTTGCTGGGGCTTCAGACATGTCATGAGACCACATACCACTCACTGCTGACAATGGCACTTTTACACAGTGTCCAATCAGATTAAAATGGACAAGTGAGCATTTCAGATTTTATTAGGTTACAAACAGTGAACTCTAGATCTACCCAAACCAAATATGTATCCACAGTCAGTAGGTCTCTTAAAGTGAGACTAAACAAGACCACATTTCATATAGAGCTGCTCAACTGGGCAGAGCCTGTGGACTAAAAGAAAAGAGTGAATGGGAGAGCAGGGGGTGGGGTCTGGACATATGAGGAACAGTGTGATTGGTCTAACAGGCGCAGAGTTTGAAGTGTCCTTGCACCTCGGTGTTACCTGGATGTAATCAGGGCAGTCCTGTGTGATGTCACCAAGTACTTGAAATTACAGTGGCAACCGGAAGCAGCACACACTCAGCCTTTGACTGTTTACTGTTACTAATGTTTTGACTAGTTTATCTAGTTTGTGCTAAAATTGCCAAGAAATAACTAGGAGTAGTTTAGTTCCAGTTTAACTTCTGTACTGACAAAAACATGTGCACAGGAGCCTATGGAGAGTGAGAGTGACTTCTCATAGCATTTTCCATAGCTAGAGTGGAGGAAATAAGTATTTGATCCCTTGCTGATTTTGTAGGTTTGCCCACTGACAAAGAAATGAACAGTCTATAATTTTAATGGTAGGTTTATTTTAACATTGAGAGATAGAATATCAAAAAGAATATCCAGAAAAATCACATTATAGAAAATATATTAATTGAGTTGCATTTCACTGAGTGAAATAAGTATTTGATTCCCTACCAACCATTTAGAGTTCTGGCTCACACAGACCAGTTAGACTCTCCTAATCAACTCGTCACCTGAATTAAAGACTCCTGTTTTAACTAGTCACCTGTATAAAAGATCCCTGTCCACAGAATCAGTCAATCCATCAGACTCCAAACTCTCCAACATGGGAAAGACCAAAGAGCCGTCAAAGGACGTCAGGGACAAGACTGTAGACCTGCACAAGGCTGGAATGGGCTACAAAACCATAAACAAGAAGCTGGGTGTTAAGGAGACAACTGCTGGTGCAATTGTTCGAAAATTTAAGAAATACAAAATGACCATCAATCGACCTCGGTCTGGGGCTCCACACAAGATCTCACCTCATGGGATTTGAATGATCATGAGAACAGTGAGAAATCAGCCTAGAACTACACGGGAGGAGCTAGTCAATGATCTCAAGGCAGCTGGGACCACCGTCACTAAGAAAACCATTGGTAAAACTTTATGCCGCAATGGATTAAAATCCTGCAGTGTTCGCAAGGTCCCCCTGCTTAAGAACGCACATGTGCAGGTCCACCTGAAGTTTGCCAATGAACACCAGAATGATTTAGAGAGTGACTGGGTGAAGGTGCTGTGGTCAGATGAGACCAAAATCGAATTCTTTGGTATTAACTCAACTCGCCATGTTTGGAGGAAGAGAAATGCTGCCTATGACCCCAAGAACACCATCCCCACCATCAAGCATGGAGGTGGAAACATTATGCTTTGGGGGTGTTTTTCTGCCATATATCGTTAAAATCCTGAGTGACAACCTCCTTTCCTCAGCCAGGAAACTGAAAATGGGTCGTGGATGGGTCTTCCAACACGACAATGACCCAAAACATACAGCCAAGGCAACGAAGGAGTGGCTCAAGAAGAAGCACATTAAGGTCATGGAGTGGCCCAGCCAGTCTCTGGACCTTAACCGTATAGAAAACCTATGGAGGGAGCTGAAGCTCCGAGCTGCCAAGCGACAGCCACAAAACCTTAATGAGTTAGAGATGATCTGCAAAGAAGAGAGGACCAAAATTCCTTCTTATTCCTACTTATTTCACTCAGTGAAATGCAAATCAGTTTATATATTTTCTTTAAAGTTATTTTCTAGATTTTCTTTTTGATATTGTTAAAATAAACTTACCACTAAAATGTTAATTTCTTTGTCAGTGGGCAAACCTACAATATCAGCAAGGGATCAAATACTTATTTCCTCCACTATATGTATACATTTTTACTTAAACCATAAATATAATATTAATTGATTTCAATTACCACTGTGTGTTGTGTCTGTTGCATTGCATACAATGTCAAAGATCTCAGGTCAGTATTAGTTGAGTACTGTCATAAACTTAGTTTTAAGCTAAATGAAACACGTGAGTGGGGCTTACAGACACTTTAATACGGCCCTGTATAGCAAAAAAACAAAACAAAACTCATTCATACACAGACACACACTGAACTTTGAAGTATATTAAGAATCTGCAATTAAAATACAATAATTCATATTTGTTTAAAAAAAAAAAAGATTTACATTTTTGATGTGCAGATGTAATCCCCAGTCATCCATAGGTTCCATAGCAAAAGGAAATTCTGTTTAGTCAACTGGGCAAAAGTTTTAGAGTGAAGACGTTTCACTGCTCATCCATGTGATGTGCAGTGTGCAGAATACGCACAAACCAACCAGGAGCAAAGTGAGCTTTCCTGAGGCTCCGGGAGGATGAGTGGTGTGATCCTCGCTCTGCATACAGTGGAATTGAAAACTTATGAATCTGTAGATGGCCTTTTTCCAGAGGGCAAAAGAAAGTGATCTTGTAAAGGACTGAAGAGCTGTGCATATGCTTTCAGTTCTGGTCAGATTGCTGGCGTATATCTGTCTGAAGGGAGGAGCTAACTACACTGAAACTAACAAACCTATTTGTTAGTTAGGATTGTTACACTAACTGTTCCTGAGTCATATTCTGCATTATCGCAGGGCCCTAATGGGTGATCTGGTTTTAGTGTGTGCTTCACTCTAAAACTTTTCTCCAGTTGACTAAATTGCATTTTCTTTTGCTGTTTTTCATGTGTATTTTGTAACACAGATACATACTTCTTTTTTATCTGCATATATTTTAAATAAAAACAAGAATAAATAAATAATAAAAATAATATGACAGATCACATGACATGCACACTCTTGGGTGTGGAGCTCAGGTTGTGGTGGCCTGGGCTCTGACACAGGTGCAGCCCACAGCCAGGCGATGGAATGCGATGGTGAAGCAGCGACTGCCCTGTTTCCTCTTCAGCACCATCACCTCCTGGTAAATGGGTACCGCACTGAGTCCCATGTCCACACCCCCTGTCTCCATCTGTTCCTCTATCTCTGTGCTTTGTTTTGTTCCTGTTTGTCCCTCCACAGATCGGCTGTTTGGAAACCAGCACATGCTGCTGCTGCACTCAGCCTCCCACAGTGTAGATGGAATCCGCGTCGAAACTGTGGACACTCTAAATGCAAATGGAAAAAAGCAATGCAGAATTATTTAACTAAAATGATGTTTTCATGCCATGGTACAAATAATCATGGAACTCAACAGTTTTACTATGTTACACAAAAAATTGTGAAATGTGGAATTCAAATATATGACTATGTCATCATTCCCATATCATTATTTTATGATCACCAAAAGAAAACAATTAAGTTTTCATGATAAACGTTTTCAAATGAATGAGGTGAGATTGGCGGATTGGCAGCTTCACTTCCATCAGTCCACCTCAAAACAATTGTGGCTAAAAGCTTAACATTACTGAACATGGAGAGTCACTGCACTGTGAGGTGACTCTCCATGTATATGTTTTAAAAATATATTAAAATATATAATGTGCAGGAAGTGGCTGTGGCCTTCAATCACTTTTTTGTAAACTCTGTGGAAGAAATAGCTAAATGTTTTGCACCCAATAATTCATCTCTCTGTCCGATTGTCACCTCAGAGCCACCTTTTACCTTTACAAACATTTCTGAAGCTGAAGTGTCACAAGTTATTTCATCTCTAAAACCATCTAGAACAAAGGATATATTTGGTATTGATGTCCTTATGTTAAAAGACCTTGCTTCAGATCTGATCAGTCCAATAACTAGAGCAATCAATGAATCTATTACTCAGGATATATTCCCTAATGCTTGGAAGCCAGCAGCTGTAATTCCAATTGTTAAAGGTGGTGACCAATATTCCATTTGTAACTATCGGCCAATTAGTATCCTTCCTACTATGTCAAAGGTCACAGAGAAAATAATAGCGAATCAAATAATACACCATCTGAACACATCTTCATTTGCTCTTTCGCCAATGCAGTTTGGTTTTAGAGCCAAACACTCCACAGAAACAGCAAGCTGTTTTCTTACAGAGAATATAAAATCATTGCTTGACAAAGGGGGAGTTGTTGGTGCTATATTTCTTGATTTTAAAAAGGCCTTTGACACTGTAAATCACAAAGTTTTATTGAACAAATTGAGTAATTTTAATTTTTCCTCTGGTGTTTTAAATTGGATTGAATCTTATCTGTCAAACCGGTCACAGTCTGTTAGAGTTGGCAGTTATCTGTCACCATCACTTCATCTGTCCACGGGTGTTCCACAGGGATCAATTCTGGGGCCGTTGTTATTTTCAATGTATATTAACGATCTTCCTCATGTATGTCCGAACGTCTTCATGCAAATGTATGCTGATGATACAGTCCTATATACAAATGGTAACAATATGAAGCAAGTATGTGACAAACTGACACAATCTATGGTCCATGTTACAACTTGGTTAAACCAAAGCTGCTTACAACTCAATATTTCCAAAACTGTAGCCATGTTTTTTACTAAATCTAATAGTTGTAGGGGGGATCCTGATGTCTCTGTGGCAGGGGAGAGGCTGAAGGTTGTGCATGAATACAGATATCTTGGCGTTTGGCTTGATGACAAACTCACATTTAAAACACAGGTAAAGACAGTCTGTAATCGGATGAAGTTTAGCCTTTCAAATTTCCGGCATATAAGGCAGCAATTATCAATACAGGCAGCAAAAGTTTTTATGCATGCTATGATAATGTCACACATCAAGTACTGCATAACTACCTGGTCCAATGCAGTCGTTATATAAGCAAACTATAAAAATTTTGGACAAAAAACCACTACGCTACCATCATTGTACAATTCTGCAAAAATACAAGCTCCTAAGTTGGGAAAACATGGTTAAATACTCCCACTTGTGTTTAATGTTCAAAGTTGTTAATGGATTGTCCTCCCCTCCACTGGAACAATTTGTAACAATAAGAACTGCTTCATACGGTCGCACTCGAGCTGCAGGAAGAGGGGACTGTATTGTTCCACTCCGGAGAAGCACATTTGGTCAGATGTCATTCTCTGTTACAGCTACTCAAAACTGGAACACTGTCCCCGCAAACATCAGGGAAATAACATCATATCACTTGTTCAAAAATCACTTGAGAAAGTGGTTGATAAATAATCAGATCTGCCAGCATTAATGTTTGGCTCCACCTCCTCCTGACCCTGTAAAGCCATCTTTTACATGTGTATGTATTTTAATGTGTATGGCTTGTACTGTTTAATTAATTGTTTTTAATGTTTTTAATTGTTTTTTAATGTTTAATGTTGTAAGGAATTTGTTTTTAGGATGACTATTTAAGATCTGTCCAGGGACTACAGATGAAAAATAGCCGCATGGCTAAATCTGGTACATTTACAGAAATGTTAATTAATGTACGCTGTCCCTGCTAAATAAACTAATAATAATAATAATAATAATATAATAATGTTTAACATGATTAAAATGGTATGTAACTTTCTGGAGGTGGAAGATCACCTGCATAATTCCATGGAAATAGGAAATTAAAACCATACTTCGGAACATTCTTCACAGACAGATTAAGTGGATTAAGTTTTATGCCATACTGTGGAAGATTAGTGCTAAAGGAACAACATTTCCATGGAAACAAGCAGGAGAAGGTCCTCATTCAGGCCAAATAAGCGTCCATTTTGTGGAGGTGCAAGTCTGCTCATTGTAAGGACACATGCAACCCATATGTTTCTCTGTGTAATAATGTTTTCAGTACAATAAAAACATACAAAAGGAAATTATTTAATTTTAGTCTATTTTTGGAAAAAAAAAAAAAAAAAAAAAAAAAAAAAAAAGGTTACACACTATGGCTTTAAATAAAATAAAATAAACATGACATATTATATTAATTTAAAATCAATATTCCTTTTTTGAGAAGACATTGCAATACATTTGTACAATACATTTCGTATATTGGATTGGACTGAAAATATTCACATTCACACATTAGTATTTACCAGATAACTATTACCCTTTGTTATATCTTTAAACTAAACTGATATGAGGATTTATGAGGATGGAATAAAAAGTGATAAACGTGCCAAAGAGGTAGGCTAGGCTGTTGAGCTCTTTTTGACTAGTCATAGCAGAAGGTTTGAGAGGCTCACCTCCAGGTCCAGGGAGACAGAGAGCGGCTGTGTATGTTCCCCATGCCCTGAAACAGAGACGAGGACTTAGTGGACATGTCCAACTTGGTATCACACTCCCTCCGGCGAGCTGCTCCTGCCCACCACACACTGCAACAGACCTGGGGAAGAGAGGATCAGTTATGGAGTTTCACGTTTGACTAACTAACCTACAACTGTACTGTTCTGTTTTTTGCAGACATCAAATGAAAGACAAGACAAAACCATGTCCCAGAGCCTATCACACCTGGCAGTAGACCGCTTTGGATGCATTCACACTCGCACCCAGAACTTGGGCTATATGTCAAAAAAAAAAAAAAAAAATTTTCATAGAGCTAGAATCACAATTTTGATTTGATCATGATTCATACAGTTAACATCAGTCCACTGATAGCATGCTAATTGTTGCTAAAACTGAACACAGCTATGGTCATATGTTGTTAAACCTACATGTGATGTTCTGGGCATTTGTATGTATTCTCACCAAAAATATGTGGAGGTTCCTCATGCTGCCGGCCGCTTCACTAATAAGTCTTGTTGGTGTACTTCCTGCTATGATAACACTGCCCTGTGTTTGGATTCTCGGGCAGTCTGCGAACACTGTCCAGACAGGTCCTGTTCTGAAGACACTGTTAACACGTTGGTTCTTCAGAGCTCCTCAGTGTTAGATCTGGTTCTGTCCTTATGTACCCTCCTATAGCCTTTGAAAACAGATCTCAAGGGAGAATCTGGCCCACAGAAACGTTATCTGTGCACTCCATCACCTCTGTCAGGTGTTTACGGCCAATCACAAAATGTTTTCTAATCACAGAGCTTCCATCATGCCTCAGATGACTAATTTTAACTCTACTACAGATATGAGAAGTTTAATCAAGGTGATAGGTCCACGTGCAAATGGTTACCAGCATTGTCGTAATTTCTGTCATAAGTCTGAAGGCACTAGGTGTCTGCTAGTGCCAGCTTCATAGAGTTGTAGCGGGTCAACGGTCAGTTGGATTCTTTTTGACCTTTGCAGGTTGTGTTTTTTTGGGGGGAGGAGAATAGTTCCTAAGGCCAGGGTATACTGCAGGTGTATTTTGCCCTACACACACATTCAAAAAGCATATTTATGGACAAGTTTTTAGGCATCATTCAAAGTGAATAGTAGGGACACACCACTGTCAATGCGAGGTTCACATATGGAGGAACACACAGGGAGGACCCCCTATATATTATATATAATCTGTCACAAGTGGCTATATGTGCACCATGTGTTAATTGAGTGTTCATTTTGTCGACTAAAATAAATTAATCAGTGATCTATTTTTGCTGGCTGAAGCAAAATTTAAAAAATATATATTTGAAAAGTAATCATAATGAATCATAATGACATCATAATCATAATTGTATACATTTTTGTATTTTGTATTAATACTTTAATTGAATGATAAAAAAAAAATAAACATATATGAATGAAAGTAATGAGTGAAGACTACTTACACACTTTTTTTTTTTTCAGTTTCAGAGCTTCAAACCAGACTAAAAACAAGCCTGTCCCAACAAGCATAAGCAACAGTTAATCATAATGAAAGCAAAATAAATATTGCCTTGGTTAAACTATTGCCAATTTGGTCAGTTAAATTAGCATGACATTTTTGTAGACTAAAACTTGTTGCTTGGGATCCAGAACGCACACTACCCCAATATGTGATCACCTTTGAATCTCCCTGAGTTCAGATGGGCGTGATTGAAAGGTGGATTAGCCAATCAGGGACACACCTGATCAAAACAAATATGGTTACTTGCAAGAAAATAAGAGAAAGGTAAATAATGTTGCAGATTTTATATATACTCTGCTAATGACATGATGAATACATGAATCCAATACTGAAAGTTCAGCTTTTTCAACGTCCGGCACCCTCAAGAGGCCCTAGACTTTGCCTGTAAACTGGATGCCCTGACGCAGCCGTCTGAATGGAGCGCTTGGCTCTTGCCAATTTGATATGTGTAGCCCACATATCAATCTGGGACGACTCTTGCTATAAGCACTTGGTGCCAATGAATGACACACTCCAGCAAATACTTCATAATAAATAAAAGGCGCAGACAGTACGCAGCAGACTTATTTTGACCTCAAGAGTTGCTTATACAATTTATCTGTACTGGTGCAAGACAAAT
The DNA here is from genome assembly GCA_029959045.1 of Taenioides sp. WSHXM2023. Classification (NCBI taxonomy): domain Eukaryota; kingdom Metazoa; phylum Chordata; class Actinopteri; order Gobiiformes; family Gobiidae; genus Taenioides; species Taenioides sp. WSHXM2023. The sequence goes on from CM057091.1 coordinate 29,034,265, forward strand.
TGTGGTCAGATACATTGAAAAATTGTCCCTAGACAGGAGCACATCCTGTTGCCATATAAGGTGCAGAGTGGCGTGTGTAGAGGCGTCTGTTTGGCTGTGATGTGGTCTGTCAGCACCTTTGGGTGACCTAATTTACAGCCAGAATGTGCCACAGTTTCAGTCAGAGGAGTCAGCACTTTTACTGAGCTGACACAGCACAAAGCAGCACAGGAAACTAGCATCTGCACCAGTGTTCAAGCTACATTGTCAAGTGTGACCTCAAGGTGGCGCCGAGGCAAAGTGATACTCAACCTAGACCTATATTTTGTCAAAGTAGGTTAATGGTTTAATGGGGAATGCAGAAGATTGTATTGTCAACATGTAGCCATCACACAAATTTTCCCTTTTTGCGCTGTCTAACTTGGCTGGTGGATACAACATTGCCAGCTCACACCTGTTGCCATTTGCACATGGCCAGTCCATTTTGCAGCCAAAAAAGCACAAACAAACTGCTTGTGTTCTCTGACACTGACCCACAGCTTTCAAAATGCATTTTACTCAGTTACAAACCCTTCAGTTGTCTACAAAAACAACATTTGTCTCTGTCTGCTCGACTCTAGCCTGTATGTGAGCGTGCCTTCTTCATGCTTGAGTCAGAGAATAGCACTATTACGCATGGTTGGGCAACTGCACAGTGACAAAACCTACAGGCTAAGTGCATCCTTGAGTTCAGTCCATTGACTCAAACAGGCAGCCATCTTTAAATCCTGGGGCTCGGGGGTCTGCTTCATGCTTTTCAAAGCAATAACACAAGCAGATGGCAGACCGTTTATCAGAAAAGTTTAAGAGTACACCTTTAATTCAGAGACAGAAGTTGATCTCATTGCTCTGTGACCAGCACAAAGCTGCTGTATGTAAACCATTAAACATACTTCTTTTTTAAATTCATGTGCATTAACAGTTTGTCTTCTTTTACATCTCAAATCCAAATCCATTTTATTTATGTAGCACATTTTACAAACAAAGCAGTTTCCAAAGTGCTGCACAGTGATCATAAAATGAAGACAACAAAAGGTAAACTGCTAAAAATTCGATCATACCAGTCCTAAAACAATAAAAACAGTAAAAAGCAAATACAAGCAAAACCATAAACATCTTAAAAGAGCAATACATAAATGAAATAAATAAAAGACACAGAGGACCACACAACTCACGGGGTGTTAAAATCCAGAGAGTAAAAGGGAGTGTTAAGACAAGACTTAAAACAGTCCACTGTAGGGGCTGTACTGACGTGGTCAAAACAAAAGGAGATAAAAGCGTGCGTGATCTGTTCTAATGATTTAAAAGATTAGAAAACTGATTAATTTTTAGATAAAACCACAAACGATAAAATCCAGATTAAACAACTGCATTCACTTGTTTATCAAATTTCAAATAATTGTAAATAGTGACACCAAGACTGTTTTACATGCTGTTTCAGTGGACCCAGGTCAGTATTGCGAAACACAATGACCTCAGTTTTGCCCTCATTTAGACTCATAAAGCTGTGGGCCAACCAAGCCTTGACGTCACTAAGAAATTCAAAGATGTCAGCGGGGCAAAAGCAAGTTTTTGAGTGGCAGGTATCGTCTGCATGAAAGTGATATTGAATGCCATGTTTTTTAAAGATTTCACTCAGTGGGAGGAGGTGCAGAGCAAAAAGATCAGTTACTCTGTTCTGGAGAAGTATTTTCAAGCAGCACAACTAATGTCTGTTCAGTTGTATGTCTCAATGCTTCTACCACCAATCATGTCATTTGTAACATTGCATTATATGAATCTTTTTTATTACCACTGGTTAATTGCTCACCATTTCCGCCAGCATCAGAATGACGTTTAAGTTCCTGGAGGTACAGTGGTTTGGTTCCTCACAGACCACAGCAGCGAGAGGGACAGTCCCGGTCCACTCACACAGGGCCTTTCCAACAGTACCACACCAAGCATTCCAAGAACATTGTACCGTATGAGAGATTGGGCTCCAGTTCCAAATTACTCATCAGTTTTATCTTTGAAGAGATAAGTCCATGTCAACCTGTTAATAACCCTGCTTGCTACTGGCGTGCACAGTCATAAGTGTATTCAGCAGTTGACCCAGAGATTTATGACAATTTTATTTCTCTTTGTAAATCGATGGTATCACCCAGGGGTGCGTTTTTGGATTAGTACTATTGTGATGCAATTTACTGATGTTGCATGACATAATACAGAGGTACTGCACTGTATATCCACCCCTAAGGGGTAATGACAGTATTTCTCAAATTCTTGTCTATGATATCAAGAGTTGTGCCATAACATTCTGCAACTAAACAAAATGCAAGCAAATTCTCACAAATAATTGGTCTCATCCAGAGGTGTGGTACTCAGTTACATTTACTCAGATACATTTACTTGAGTAACATTTAAAGAAATTGTGCTTTTACTCCTACTTGAGTAATATTTTTATTGAAGTAACAGTACTTTTTCCACTGTGAGTAAGTCTCTAGTGACAAAAGTTTTATGTTGACATTGACAATATTAAACAATTTGAACATTTGTTTTTCTGACCTGCTCCTCCAGATATGATTAATTTTTTTCTAATTTTTTGTATCTTTTGTATTTTTGTATCCTTCACAAAAATGATCTGGTAGTTTTTTTGTTTTGTTTTGTGTTCCCACCTCTGGCCTCATCCTGACATGACATAAGTGCAGTCATTTTATTCAGAGCTTTCACCTTAGAATAACAAACCAGCTCAGTCATGGTTCTGCAGCAGAAGCAAAAAGAGCTCAACATCTGAGATAAACAGGTGCAAGTTTGGATTATTGTGATTCTTTGCATCCATGGAGACATTCAGTCTCCATTCATCATTTGCAGCTACTCCACTGCAGTTGTTGCCAATTGTTGCAGGTCAATCAAGAGACAAAACATAGTCAACATGATAATATTTAAAATTTTACCAAAAATCTTGCATTTTTTCTATTTTGTCATTTGTATTTGGTTGGGCAACAGATTTGTCATACTTATAGGTAATACCACAACTGTTACCTACTGTATAGCAACCATAATTTTAGCAAGACTTGTCTAAATTGGACAATAGTTATTATTTAGTTATTGTCTAATAAAAATGAATTTCAATACCTTTCTTTTTTTAAATGAATGTTTAATTAATGTCAGAAAAATACCCTCCTTGCATGTAAATTCTCCCTGCATTTTGGATGGAATTTTCGGCGTTGATGACATAGGTAGAGCTATTCCATTTTAGAACTCACCGCTACTTCCTGTATTTTTTTTCTCCCCTTTTTGCTAAATATTTGCCGCAGGTACTATCCCACCAAGCTGAGTCAACATTACAATAGTTTTGCGATTCATCTAAAGATATTAAACCAAACCATCTCTACTCACTAGAGATAAATAGCTGTGTGAAAAACCGCAGTTGTCAGTTAGCATAGGCCTGATCTTAGGGGGGCTCCTGAATGGTGTGTGAAGATGCTGTGAGGAGATACACATGTGTATCTAAACTGTAAATCAGAGATATGGATCAAAACGGGTCAAATGAGCGGGCGCGTACTCACTCCTCGCTGTCACTACGCTGCTTGTCACTGGGTTTACTCACAACACGACTGTAAATCAGGTCACAGCAGCAATGACAGAGCAGCAGCGGAGCTTGGAGACGACCAGGTGCTGCAGCCTGAGTAAAATCCAGGTTAGGGTCTCATTGTTCAGGTTTGTAGGGGTTTTTACATAGCTAGATAGATAGTCTGCAGTCTGTTGCTCACATTCACACAACACATGCATAAAAAAATCACAGGTAAAAGTGCACGTTGCAACATCTCTGGTGGAGGGTCCGCTACATACTTGTCACTATAGAGATCTTATTGCTTTGCGTGGAATGTGCCATGGTATGATATTAAAAATATCCATTTAGCATTACGGGTGTTTCTATTGCAAAAATACAATAATTCCTTCTGTAAATATAGGGGAGAGTCGCTACTGAATTGTAATGTAGTGTAGTGCTGTAACCTGCTTGTCTCCCTCCTGATAGACAGGTTTAATCTGTACTATGGCTGAGTGGCTAGCACTCACACTTCACAGCTAGATTCCTCGGTCAGGCCTTTCTGTGCAGAGTTTGCACGTTCTCCCCGTGTCTGGATGGATTTCCTCCGGGCACTCTGGTTTCCTCCATCAACCCAAAAAAAAACATGCACCATAGGTAATATCCTCTTGCTTATTTTTTCAGATGTACCTGTATTGTTTATTTTGTGTACCTCCTCTCTGTAAAGCACACTGTAATTTTTATCTGTGAAAAGCACTATATAAATAAAGTTACTTACTATTCAAACCCTCCTTTTGGTTAGCTGTAAGATTCTGTTTAATGCTCAGCCCCTGTTGCGGCCATTTTTGTCCTACATTTGGTTCAAGGTGTTTGGGGTGGAGCCTTGTGGGTGGAGCCTGGTGGCTCATAGCCAGGTGGCCTATGTGGCCTGTGTATTCTTTGTGTGGAAGCTATAGGGGGCTGAGACCATAACATTTTTTGACCATGTGAACCCGATATATTGTGCAATCTTCATGTGGAACCAGCATCTTTAATTAAACCACATAACAAATATTCTGTAATTTTGGACATTGAATCTTTCTGTTTTCAACTTAGACACATGAGTCAGGCTAAATCCATGCCCTCACAGCTATAGTGGCAAACTGTGAAGTTAAAATGCCACTATAGCCCCCAAGCCTAGATCGCGGATCCTCCCACATAACAATTCTCCATAAATATACAAAAGTTTGATACAAAACTGTACACAAGAACTTGACAAAAACCTGATGCAAGGTGCAGTAGTTTCATTAGCAACGATTGTGTTATGATAGCGCTATAAAACATGTTAAGACTTTTTCAGCAAATACAGCATTTTGAAAACAATGAAAGGTAACATGTTGATCGAAATGCGTTATTGAGTTAACATAGAAGTTCCATAGTTCATTTCAATTCAATTCCTTTATTGTCATTGTCATAACTAAAATACCTCCTATTTAAGGTATATTTAACCTAACATTAGGGTGAAAATTAGCACTAGTTAAGGTAACACTAGTTAACACTGATGAAGGTTTGGTTAAGGTATACTTTCTCTGCATTTGACCCATCCTTCAACCAATGCCACTGGGGCAGTCTGTCAGAATCAGAGTAAATTTTATTGCCATTGTCAAAATTCACAAACTGGGAGTTTGCTTTGGTCAGGACTGCCTTAGCTGGAGGACTGGACCTAATATTCCTCCATGCATGTTTTGAGTCAATGGGGGAAACTGAACTATGCTTTGAAGAAATCCACCCAGACACAAGAAGAATATGCAAACACCATACTCCAGTTCTAATGCTACAACATGGAACAATCCATTTCTCCTGTTAAAATTAATGTATAGTGCACTGTCCCTGTTTCATCAATATCACTGGGTTTTATCATGTTTTGTTTTTATTATTGGTACTATATGACACAAAATGGACTCTTGTGAGCTTTACATACCTGGTTTTGTTTTGTTTCATTCACAAGTTTGAGTTACCCTTTATTATTGGTCTGTCTACATCTCCAAAGCTCAAAATGCTCTGTTTCACCTTGTGATGTCATGAAACAGTAATTTTCCTGTTAACAGCTACCTTTAGTACATTGCAAGGTGGAACATTCTGAACATGGTGACCCATGTTCACGAAAGCCCCTGTAAGTGTGTGTGTGCTGACTGTCTGAGCACGTCATGTATATAGTTTTCAAAGGCTTAGAGAGAATGCATCAGAAATTGAGCATCCAATTGACAGTGCACTTTGTAAAAGTGGGGCAGGCGTGGTGTGTGTGGGTTTAAAGACGGTAAGACACAAAAAAGGCTGTTACATCATCACAGGAAACACCAAGTAACAGGCCTTCCCAATAAAAGGGTGAGCCTCGACACCACACAAGCAGACCGGCCTAGCCCCAACCTCCAGCTGAACCGCGGAACCCGACAGACACTGTGCAAAAAAGACCACCGCCATGACGCCCACCTGCTGCAAGGTATGTTCACTGACAGACAGAGTGAGGTGTGGGTCACAAAGAGCTGAGAGAGCACTAATGATGTCAGTATTAAATTTTAATTTACATTTTTATGTTCAGAAATGTTTAATGGAAAGTGTTTAGCACAGCAAGCTTAGACAAGAGATTTAAGGGTTTTAAAACTGTAGCATTGAGCTAGCGTTGCCTAGTTGCCAAACCTACAATGAACCACATAACCGTTCAGGTGGCAGGTACTTGCCTGGCCAGCCAAGAACATTACAAAGATGTGACATCTGTATAGAATATACAGGGAGAACTAGTCTGAATTCCTTTTCCACAGTATGGCATTATCAATTTTATTTAATTAATTACATAAGGTTTTCCTACTCAAAAATACCCTTCTGACAGATCAAACTTATAATTTGACCTGGTAGGATCACCTGCTTGTCTCCAAGGTGATAGATAGGGTTAATGCTATACTGTGGAGCATGCCAAGGCAAAGCAATAACATCATGAAGACAAGCAGCTGGCATATTCAAATCAACAGTTGAATTGAATCAATAATACGTGAATTCCTTTAAGGGAGTTTTAGGTCAGTGTATTTACTTTTACTTTGCCACTGCATCCTTGCTGGGATTCACTATTCACTACTCACTAGCAATAAATTACACTGTACCATATGTTGTAATCATAAATCCAGTGAGCAGACAGATGGTTTCACTTTTGTTTTAAGCACACCAGCTTTGTCTTTGTCAGTGGATCATTTATCTTAAAGGGCCTGTGTCTGATTTTATTTGATTCTTGTACCACATCATGCACTATATGGTGAAAGCTGCCAAATAAGAAAATAATTGAGACTGTCAAATGTAATTTATTAACAGCGAAGACAGATGCCATTGACCGGCTCACCTTTTTCATCCAATTAGGCAAAGTGTAACCAGGAATTTTGGGAAACTTTGAAATGATCCTCTGTTGGTGTATTTTCATGAGAAACACTAGGCAGCGACTTGAGAACAATGAGGAAACAGCTGTATGTCACTACCATAGTTATTTCTGTGTCATGGTGCAATCTGACACTGGCGGAAAAGTGGGCAGAGTTAAAGGTTCAAACTAAAACATGTTCAAAATCAGGTACAGGGTCTTTAAAACCATGACACTTCCATTTTGATCATTCTTGTATTTTTCACATCCTCACTAATTTACTCTGCTTTGCTCCTCAGACTTTTGGTGCATTCTTCCTGATGATGCTGGTGTTGGCTGGGACAGAAGGAGCCAGAATCCCCAGAGCCAGTGACCACTCCAAACACAAGATGTCCCCCATGCCTAAAGACATGGTCCCCCTAGAGCTGGACCCCCACACACTGAACACGATGCCTGCTGTGAGAGCCCTGCACAACTCTTCCATCTCCCCCTGGACCTACAAGTAAGATTTCATGGACTAGCATAATCAGATAAACCAATCATCAGATCTGATTTTTGGTGTGTGTTTACCTGCACAAACTAAATCTGATCATCAAAAACTCTTTCTCTTTCATTTTTGTTTTTGACTCATTCATTTATCCTGTATAATTTTCCGTTAAAACCTGTACATAATGAGATGCAATTGTTTATGCAATTGAGATGCATTTGCGTAATTTGATAATTCCAGAAATCAGACAATGATCAGATTTTTGGTGTGCATGTAAAGAAAGCCACTGAAACATTTTGGACTGATTCCAACTCCAACCAGTACATACATTTTACCAGTGTGTCCTTGAGCAATACACCAATCTTGCAAAAGTGTGAATGTGTAATGAGTGATTGGTGGTGGTGGTCAGAGAGGTTGTTGGTAGAAATTAATAGCCATGTATCTGTCAAGGAACACTCTGCTTTTTCCTGTTTTGGTCCTGGTTTAGTCCTCATGTAGTCCTAGTTTAGTTCTAGGGTTAGCCTCAATCTAGTCCAAATATCCAAATATATACCACAGTATATACACATTTGGATCTCAGAACCTATTTTAGCCCTCAGGGCTCCTCCTGAATTGGCCCAAATGATTTTGAGCAGCAGTACTTTTTACTGAAAACTCACCTAATAAACATTACATTGTGAAACAGACCTAAAAGTAATGCTCCAGTCTTTATTAAACGTATATAGTGGCTATCTCCAGTGTAGTGCATGTAAGTTGTAACAGTCTTTGTTCTGTCTGCAGTCACACCCATGATGCTTCCCTGTACCCGCCCCAAGTGTCAGAAGCTCGCTGTCTCCTGAGGGGCTGTTTGGACTCAGAGGGCCGAGAGGACCTGAGCCTGGAGTCCAGACCCATCATACACGAGGTCATGCTCCTGAGGAGGGTGCGTTCCTCCAGTGCCCACACCTACCACTACAAACTGGAGCCACGCCTCCTCGCTGTGGGCTGCACCTGTGTCCAACCCTTGGTCCAGCAGCAGTAGTGAGGACAAAGGGACAGAGGACAGAGCAGGGACAAACTCAACCACTGTGTCCATCAGCATGTAACAGTATATGTCAGTATTGTATTTTTTGAAGATGCACTATGTTACCTTAATGGTGGAGAGTCTGAGATGTTAATGCATTGCCTGGAATGTTCCAAAGCATGGCATCAAACTTGTCTATCTCCATGGAGACAAGCAGGTAAATTCCATCCAGCCCAAATACCAGATAAGATCTCTGGAGAGGTGCTCCTTCTCACATTAAGAATGCATGTTTTGCAATTGCTGGATTTCAGATAACATTCAAAGTTCTATAGAGTAGACGATAATATTTAATAGATGAGTGCAGCTAAAATTAATATTGTTAAAATACAGATTCTTGTCGATTCTAGAAAATTTGTGAATTTACCTTTTGAATATTTCATGGCAAAGTACAATATAATCAATAGGAACAAACTGGCTCTTGCCTCTCATCTAGGATTATGACATCATCACATTCTGCAATCTGAATACCACCAATATAGATATGTTTAATGCCATATTGTGGAACATTCCAGACTAAGAACATCTCCATGGAGACAAGCATGTGACATAGCCTCCACCAGAAAAGTGACATAGTGTACCTTTAGAGAGCGAGCGTTTAACACTATCATGTCAGGCTGTAAATCGGGGAGCCAGTTATTTTATAATTTAACATTTAAAACAGCAGAAATGTACCAACACGTGAATACATTTAAATCAACATACTCAATTTCCTAGTAGCTTTATGTTGCATATCCTGCTGCAGTCCTGTAAACACGCTCTGTCTAGTATTTTTATTAAGTTATATCATTTGAAATCATATTTATCACATTATTTAAAGTTATTTATTCATATTTATTGCTAAACATATATTTATTCTCATGGGTGGTGTGTTCCTTGGAATAAAAACCTCAAGCAACTGTCATCATTGTATAGTTTTATTATGAGTTTTGAAAATATAATATGATCTCTGTACATTATATTTATTGGTAATATTTGAGTAGTACCGCATCCTTTCAGCTCAGATAACATACACATCAAACCAGATCTCACACAGACAATTGAAAATGTCTAATAATTCCCATTTGAAAACAAGAATAAAGACAAACCAATAAACATTACTGAACTTTGTATATTTCAAGTTTCAATATCAGAGTCTGGGTGTTACATTCAATTGGAAATTTCACAAAATTTTGGCAAAATAATTTTAAAGAAAAATTAAATGTATGTTTTCTTTGCAAAGAAATATGGACATAAATCAACTGTTAAAGGTCCGATGATATGCAAAATGTTCCTCATCAAAAACAAGCCTGATCTTATAAATGTCTGTGCTTAGATTTTCACAACTATGCAACTTTGATGCTAGCTGCTGCAGTAGTGTTGTCATGATACTAAAATTTCAAACTCTATTTCGATACTAGAGAATAGACTTGATATTCAACACCGATTCTGATGATAATAAAAACTACAGCCCAAAATCATTCTAAAGCTATCCAAGAAAGATTCATTTCTGCCCTGTGAATGTGACTTTCGATATCAGCACAAATAAGTATCTTGTTTCGATAATACTTTTTATATCGATTGGATTCTGATTTTCGAAACTTTTGACAACAGTACTGTGCAGTGCCTCAGAGAGATACAGACAGATGAGTTGCTTAAAAGACTGAACAATGCATAATACAGGACCTTTAAATAAACACATTGTTAAGTAGAATCCTCCAGTGTGGGAGTCTCTTGTGGGTTGTATGTCAGGATAGCTGTACACATTTAACCCTTTCTGCTCCTGGGTTACAGTGAGCGGAGGATGGGTCAAAGCATGAGGGACACAGACCACAGAGTGTCCTTATGTACACACAAATCAGGCAGCCATGGCACTGGTGGTACAGTAGTGTCTTACATGAGTCTTACATGAGTCCTACATGAGTCCTGCATGGGTCCTCAAAGCTGTCCCCGCAGAGACAACACTGCCACTGGGCAAAGATCCGCCCCAGTATGAGCACAGCGTCACTAGTGCAACTGTCTCCTCGTCAGCCTCCAAAATGGCTTCCATGAATGTTCAGCTTGTGTTGTGATCAGGCCATCATGACACCTACAAGGAGAGATGAGACATTAGAAAAGGAAACAGGAATCTAAATACACCTCTGCCAGCAGCTATTGATTCGGCCCACTACATGCCTCACCTACCTCACCTCACCTAAACAACTATAACACAACTACAGGGGCATAGTCACTACATGGGTACATATAGAGGAGTGCTATATGAACTGCACTTTTAGGCCATTTGGGGAAATGCAATAGAGGATGTGCAATAGGAACTGTACTTTATGGCCATGTATGTGTGTGATGTGGATTGTGTATATTTGGATCAGAGGGATGCATTGTAGTTTATTATATACAAAACTGTGTTTGAATGTTGACTATTTTTATTATGCCCCTGATGTCCAAGACAAATTTCTCCATTTGGAGACAATAACGGGGTATCTTCTCTTTTACTAGAGCCAGGAATTTTAGGCATTGATGCCAAAGCGATATTAAATATTTTGGAAATGCTGATACACAACCAATATATGTTCCAGAAGAAAGCTGCATATACCTGTCAACATGACAAGTACTATTCCAGCTGGTGTATGGTGTAACTATGTTAATGTGTATTCAACTTGTGTAAAACCAGACTGAGCAGGCATTATACTCACTGGGCTCTAACTCTTTATGTCCTGCTCACTATATACTATATACTGTATATATATATATATATATATATAAAAGATCCAACACTACTCATTGGATTTTTTTTTTTTTTTTTTTACTTGATCTAAATTGGGCGGCACGGTGGCTGAGTGGCAACACTCATGCCTCACAGCAAGAAGGTTACGGGTTCGATCCTGGGTCGCCCGGGCCTTTCTGTGTAGAGTTTGCATGTTTCCTCCCCGTGTCTGGATGGGTTTCCTCCGGGTACTCCGGTTTCCCCCCATCAACCAAAAACATGCAACACCCCTATGAACAGTATACAATCAAGGACCGTCAAGGAATTCCTCCCTCCTGTGGGCTCACCACCTGCAGAGGGGTTCATAGGGGTCTGGGTCTGGTGCACAGAGTAATGGGCAGCGTGTTGCCCCCGCGACCCAGCCGGATTAAGCAGGAGAAGATGGATGGATGGATGGATGATCTAAATTGAACTTGCATAAACATTGTTACTTTTAATAGCACTCGATATAGCACTGACCTGAGGCTGCTCCTGTGAGGCGTTCAGGTGCATGTTTCTGTGCGGGTGCTCCTGGCGCTCTTTGGTTAAGGCTTTCTGGGCCACTTCTCGCTCGTGCTCCCTGCGCTCGGCCAGGTGTTTGAGCAGCTCGGCCTCCTGGCACTACAGACACGCATGAATGACATTAGCATAAAATGCCCTGTCCATATCTACTACATCAAATGCATTATAATCATTTTAATTTTCAATCTTCACTTTAGTCTTCACTAATATGGATCTAAAAATGAAACTATTGTTCAAAGTGCCTTCTGTACATCATGCATTCATTTCTGCCAACTGTGGCCTTTAGTATGCTCCAAAATGAGGCTTTGTAAATACAGGTACAGTTACTGTACTAAATCTCCAGTACCTTTCTCCTCTCGTGAGCGGCCTCCAGCTTCTTCTGGATCTCCTCCAGGGAGGGTTTGGGCCGCGGCGGGGTGGTCACCCTGAGCTCTGGACCCCCATCGAAGGAGGGGGGCTTGAGGATGACCTCGAAGGCCTGTCCGCTGGAGCGTTTACTCAGCTCGATCACCTCCATGTCACGGATACTGCACAGGTTCAGGTCCACCACACCTGCACACCACAGAGGACAAAAGATGAGGATTTATCAAAAGTTTGAGCAAATTCATTTTATTTAAAGGGTCATAATGTAACTTGTCATTTCTTTTCTCCAATGAGACAAGCAGGTGATGCCACTAAACCAAAGTACAAGTCAGACTTTTTTTTTTCTTTTTTAATCTCAACACCTGGAATAAAAAGAAGATAGATTTACTGCTACTTTGCAGCTGATGTCATCAACATTCTCTGGGGGTGTGATGCTAATAGTAGGCACTGCTCTGCCTGAAGCTCTGCTACTCAACTTAGTCACACGCTAGCTAACATTAGCCAACAGTTTTTCAGTTAGTCACCCTCATCTTTTTTGTTGAAAATCAAACTCCTAAACAGCACCGTGAATGCTCATATTGGTCACAGGCTCCTGAGAATGTTGTTAAAAAAAAATTAAATTGTTTAAATCCATTTTGTATTTTTTCTTAAGTTTTCAGATGATCTAAAACCTTTTTCAGGTTTTTGCTAATGTGTGCATTGTATCTCCATGGTAACTGCTGAGCATTGCACTATATAGACATATTCATGTAGTATTCCCCAGTGTGATGTCACTGTAAAGTATCAATAATGCCATATTGTAGATTCTATAGTAGATCTTATCAAAGAGGTAAAGTCTCCATGGAGACCTGGAGGAAGCAGGTGGCAGAGCCGTACCCACCAGAAAATACAGGGTCATGAATAAGATAAGATAAGATAAGATAAGATAATCCTTTATTTGTCCCACAATGGGGAAATTGCAGTGTCACAACGCAAGTTTCAGAAACAGTAGGAAAATAAGAGCATGCATCAAAATCAAGATAAATAATAATAAGTATTTACAATCAACTAAAAAACACAACACTGTAAAGCTAAAAGGCACAGGAACGTTGCACAATAAGTGTCTTTGATTCTGAAGTGAACAAGCAGAAGTTAAAGTGACTCCAGTATAGTAATATATAATATTACTACAATAAAGTGACTCAGATGATTGTGTACAGTGCAGTGATGGACAGTGGTGGTTAAATAAATAAGTAGCAGGTAAAGTGACTTTAAATAATATTGCACATTGTTATTATTACTATGGAGACGACACATGGTTGCTATGGAGATGACACATGACTAGCACTGATCATTGTACAGTCAGGTTGTAAAATACAGCAAATTTTCTGCAATGTTTTTTTTGCAATTATCCTGTTTATATAAAATGTCCCAAATTGCATACATTGCCTGTTACAAAATCTGAAAAATTAATAAAGAACAGTAGGTCCAAGTTTGGCTGAAGATTGTTGAATGTGGCGGGAAAAGTCATTTTGAGAAAACATTACAATCTCAGTGGATAAAAGTCAAATGATGTAAACACATTAATGCAGACAGCACATTTGCACATTGTCTTTGTTTCCAGTTGAAAGTTTCTATATTGTACTGTCAAAGTGGTCCAAAAAATATTTTATTTGGATTTTTCAGTGTCAGATATGAGTGGCTGATTCTCACCATCAATCTTGTCTCTGGGAGGGTCTTTGGGCTGAGGCAAGACACAGGAGCAGAAGAGTGACACCAGGGGGAGCTCTCGCATCTTCTCTCTGTAGGCTGCAACACAAGAGCCACAGGTAAGTGACAAGCACTGTCCAGAAAAATATATTTTTATTATATTAAGGATTAAGGTGAAGGTTTGTAGGTGGAAATTAAAAAAAAAAAAAAAAAAAAAAAAAAAAAAAAGAAAGAAAGAAACATGAGCACTAAAAAGAAAAGACAAATAGAGACAAGCAGTTAGATTCTTAACAAATCTGACTTATTTGTCATAGTTCCCATAGTGCCCATAACACATACAAATGTATATTTTCTATTGAACCAACCAGATTATTTTAACGCAATTGCACACATGGGAAACTACATGTATTAATGTATAGATTAAGTCCAGGGGTGTCCACACTTGTTTTCAGTGAGGGTCACATATGTAAATATATTCAAAGAGGAGGACCACAGACCAGTGGTCAATACAGCGGATCATTCAGATGGGTGCATTAAACATGGCTATGACAGAATCATTGTACCTATAATAAGGCATAGTCACAGTGCAATGTGTCATTGAGTTTATAGTGGTAGAATTACTTAAATTTGCCAACATTTGCAGTAAAAAGTTCTGCTTAGGATCAGAAAGAGGCCTAAGGACTAACAGAGATTGCTCTGAGGGCTGCATTTGGGCTATAGTCTGGACACATCTGATTTAAGCAACACATTTGTATGGCATTGGATTAATTAAAAGAAAAAAAGCACACTAAAAATTGAATGACAAAATTACATTATTTCTCAAAACAATATTATAACGTCAACTGGAGTTAAAAAAATAATAATAATAAAATAAAAAATAATAATAATAATAATAAATTAGAGGAAAAAAAAGGACAAAATCCAGTTGACCTAATAATACTGAACTTGCATACAACACAAAGTAACTTTTAAAAAGAGGTACGATGTGAAGTCTTGTGGAGCGCTGAGCTCTGAGTGTACCTGTTAGAGTCATGGTGTCGTGGGCTGCTCCTGAAATAGAAACACTCAGGATTAGTCATTCACACTGACCCATTAGTGTTAAGGACAGAAATGTAACACTGCACACTCATTATGGAACGCAGGGATCAATATGGCTAAACTAGGACTAAATCCAGAACTAAGTCAGGACTAAGAGGACCAAACTATGAGCATGAATGCAGTCTATATCCAATGAAAGCTTATGTCGAACCCTATCTACATCACTGTTCTACAGGCCAATAATATTTAATAAAATGCATATTGTTAAAATGCAGGCTTGTGTTGTAATCCAGTGAGTTCTTGGGACTAGTCACTAATAAAAATGATCAGGTTCAACAAATGAATTTTCCTTTAGGATATTTTATGGATATTTTATGGCAAAGTACAATGTAATCAATAGCAATCAATTGCCCCCATCTGGAAGTCTGACATCATCACATTTTAGAATCTGAAACCCACTAATTATAAACAAATTAAATATGTGTACCATTATTAAAATAAAATAACAATACAAAAGGGTGTATGTGTAAATAACAGCTAACTCAAGACTCCCATACAGAAATGCCAAAGTGACTAGTTACACTTATCAATGGATGTTTGATTTTTTTTTTTTTTTTTATGTAAACAGTTGATAAGCTTTCTGTGAGTGCTCAGGCTTAATATTATAGTTCATAATAATAATAATAATAATAATAATAATAATAATAATAATAATAATAATAAAATGTTCTTTCTTGTTTATTCAAAAGGCTTACAGTATCCTGAACCCAAGACCAAGCCTCTGCAACGGACCAATCAGAAGAGAGGTTACGCAATAATGACCCACTGACCAATCAGAGCTTTTTTTGTGTATCCATACTGCACATACTGTACATAGACTAAACAGCTTGAGGTGATGCTATACCTGGTGAACTCATAATCTTATGCTAATATTGTTATAATTCTGAATTTGGATAACTGACGCTATCAGATTCAGAAAATGAAATGTGCAAGTTTATGTGCAAAAGACTAAGAGCTGGCCAGTCAAACAAGCAAATAATTTTAGGTTTGTGGACCAAATAAATAAAACTTTCTCAGAACAGGTCAGCATGCATCATTTATGTGAAAATGAAAATGGGCTGTCCTTTAACTGTAAATCAGAATTACAGTGTTATATGCATGGAGTTAGAAACATTGATAATAAGCAATAGCTAAACTTTTATATGGATTTGAATATCACAAAGTCTCTTCTGACTTAAAGTTACTGTAGACTAACCAATCGCATACAATCTGATGACACCATAATATCAGCTGGACAGGCAGGAGCCATTAGCACTCTATGTTGTGGCACTTATTTAAAATCCTACGACAAAAAATGCACCAATCTTGAACCCAAATGTCAAAAATTAGGTTTAAAAAGAAAATACCTAATCTACTAATGTCATTTCTAGTGACTATCCAAGTAAAATAAACACAGTTGCCAGTTTTGTTTCACAAGAATAGGCTTGATAATGAAACCAGGTCATAACATCTGCATTGTAACACATTGTAAATTGTACCAAAGCAGCTTTCCTCATCATTTTTAAACTTTTCAGATTAGCACAACACATAAATGCAGCCAACTGTAGGGAACATTTCTAACACGCAGCAGTGGGAGCCTCTAAGGATGATGTCACTATTTCTGCAACCACGAGCGCTATAGTGCACAACAAACCCAAGTACAGATTGTTCACAATGTAGCTATTATCATTATTATAATTTTAACTTCTTTTTTTTTAATTTAAGCTATTTATTTATTTATTTTTTAATTATTCCAGACATATTATACTTATATATATGCTTTGAAATTAATACAATAAGAAATCTATAGCTACCTCACCATAATAAGCAGAAGGTGCATCAATATAGGTAGACAAAATTTGCAAATTACATATTGATACTAACTGTGCAGGCTTATAACTTTAAAAAGAGTATTCACATGAAAATATATACTATCTATCACTATAGCTATAAAGAAAAAAAAATGCATAAATATAAAATAAAGAAACATGCAACCACCTCAAATGCAAACAAGTATAAAATGAATTTAAAATACCATATGATGTTATAAAATTGATAAAAAATCTCAGAACACTCACCCTGCGCTGCTTTCTCCTCTGGTCAGTGTTGGATTCTGCAGCAGCACCTCGAGGCTCCCTACAACATGACATCACCGCGGAGCCCTCCCATTGGCTGGCACACGCACTGGCTCCTGATTGGTCCGGGCAGGTAGATGGGGGCTGAAGGAGGAGGGGAGCAGGGGATGGTGAGGGGGGATGAGACAAAAAAAAAAACAGCACCCTGACAGAGAGCGGTAAAAGGTGACATCATTGTACTGTCAGAGGAGATGAGATGGAGAGAGGGATTTCAATGGGGAAAGGTTGTTAAAATGTCAAAATATAGATGTTTTTACCTGGTTTATAGTTTAATATCTGCATTAGGGATTCAAGATTAATCACAATCCAATCAAAATTTGAATGGACGCAATGAGGAAATCGCAAAGGCTGCAATTTTTGAAGCACCACAGTTTCTAGGGATGCACAGATACAATCCTGGTATCGGATACTGGTGCAGATGATGAGAATTTTGATGGTTCGAATATCTGTTCCAAGATATTGCTTAAATTGATATCCCATTTTGGTCCATAAAAGAGGATTTACTGGCCCAAAACACCTTGCAAAATTGACTTTAAATGAACAGGTACAAAACACAGAGACACATTTCGATATTTTTTTTTTTTTACAATATGCCGTTTATGTTCCAAAGAAATCAGTTTTCTGTCTCTGCCTAGTATTGGCTGATATTGGATATCAGCAAATACTTAAAGCCTAAGTATCGACAACAGTATCAGAACAGAAAAAGCTGGATCGTGCATCCTACTTTCCTCCACAAACAACAAAATATCATGCTATACTGCCAGACTTGCAATTTAGATCTGTACAAACGTTCTGAAATACAAAACCATGCCTCATAAAAATATTGCCTCCTTTTGAGATAGCGCCATCATTTTATTCTACAAATGTAACTACAACATGGTAAGGGTCACTTTGCAGTAAGGAATTTTGAGTTCCGTATTTGACACCTTGACTGCTACTATAATGCAACCTGACAGGAGCAGTGGGTGACCGCGGTGTAGCACCCGAGGACTCATCTCCAGATCTCCTGAGGTAGTATCTTGGTTAAGACTTCCTAGTTGAAGTACCAGCGACTTGTACCTTATATAGATACAGGGAGAACATGCAAATTAGAACACCTTAGTGGGCCAGTATCTGTCTATATTTCCCACTCTTGGGTTAACATCACCTTTTAATACTATTTTGTAACTGATTTCCAGGATAAATGGCATATTGCAGAATAAAAGACTTGCACTGTGATGCACTGTGTAACTTTTCTGGTTGTCTCCATGGACATGTTATTGCTTTGCCTGGAATGTTCCACAGTACAGCGTTGTAAAAGAAAAAGCAGGTCAGATCTGTGGAGAGATGAGTCTGGTCACAATAAGAATGCATGTTTAATAAGAGAAGTTAAACAGATTTGAGCGATAAAACACCTTCACTTAATGAAATGCAAGATAGAAAACTTTAATGCTATACTGTGGAATATTTCAGGTAAAACAATAACATCACCATGGAGACAAGTAGGCAGACATCAACTAGAAAGATATTGCATTTTCATTCATACTTACACGTACACATAATCTAAAATGGGACCAAATCTATAACTAAACCAGGACTAAATGAACTAAACCATTTGTGGATTTTGTTCTTGGAATATTGCCTGCAACCACCATCTGAGAAAGTGTTGGCAGAATGTAGTCGTGAAGGTGCTGCAGAAATGTCAACACTAAATTTAAATGGAGTTACTCACAGCAGCGGGCAGTCACGTCTCCGCTCGGTGCCCGCCCGCCCATCTGCCCGCCTGCCCGTCTGTCAGCCCGGGGACGTGGGAGGAGGCAGCCTGCACACTGGCACCAGCTCCACGCTTTCTGCACAGAACACTAAATCAGAGCAATCATTCATATTCAACTACTGTGGCATATTGGGTTTCCTAATGCTCAAAGATACAAGATAAGACAGAACTTCATTGAGGAGAAATTAGCTACGAGTATTCACAAGCGACTACTGCGAAAGCTGAAAATAGAAGTAGTTTCCATAGTGATAACTTTGGCGAATATACAAAAATAGTATGTAGTGCAAAAAATTTGTCATTGATAAAACTCCTATCATAGCAGCTCAGAGTGTTCTTTCTTTGAATAAAAGAACTGTGGGAACTGGAATTGAACCATCGATCAATTCCAGTTCCCACAGATGCATATTGTTGAGTCAAGTGTCTGTGAACACTGAAGTAAAAAACAAAATTTTTATGCATAAAACAATAAAAAAAAAAAAAAAAAAAGACACAACCAACCGCACTAATAAAGCAGCCTTTGTCATGACACAGTTCTATCAAGAGTCGGTGAGAGGTTCATTGATGTAACGTGCTCAAAGTGCCTTGAAAGTGAGAAAAAGTTTATATAAATGTTTCACTTGACAGAGAGTTTTTGTTCAGTGTTTCGTAAGTGCATAAAGGATTCATTTTGAGGAATTATTTGAAAAAAGAAATGAAAAACAATTATAAAAGTTGCTAATGATTCAGTAATTTTAAATAATTTTATTGAATCACCATTTCCATCTCTGTTAAATAAATACAACATAGCATACTATAGGAATTCCATAAGCACATTCAGTAATATTAGGGCTCTAACTGAAGCTTAATGACAAATTTTCATGATAACCAGACAACCTAATGCAATAATACACTGCCTTATGTTAAACTAATATGTTATACTGTGTGTAACCTGGATTTATGCTGATTTATATGGGGGACAGATTCAATGTTAAATACTAGTATTCTAATTGCATGGTTAGTTACATAGACTTGAGTCATCTATCTATGTGTAATACTGTATCATAATGTGAATCACCACTGTTACAATATAATAAAGTCACTTTACCTGCTATTCACTCTGTCGTCTGTCTTCTACTTGTGATGTTTTATCAATTTTGTTATTCAAAGTGTATTTTAATAATCTAGTTAAATGTTTATTAAGGTTTATTAATCTTAATATTTAACAGCATATGTTTATTGTCATGCAGTTCTTGTATTTTGCATTCCCTGTTGTGAGGGTTAGTAAAGGTTCTCTTATGTCATCTTAGTTGAATAAATAAATTAGAATAACTGGTATGACTGATCTGGTTTCATGATTTTACTTTTGGCTATGTCTTATTAAAGTAGATACACTGATACTGGCTCTTGTCCCCAAATGAGAGTGTGAAACGTAAGCATATGTAATCTGAAAAGTACCAATAAAGTACATCATAAATTAAAGTCTCATTATAGTATATATATATAGTATATAGTATATAGTATATAGTATATAGTATATAGTATATAGTATAGTATATAAGTGTATATAAGTATATACGGAGGATATAGGGGGTTCAAACTATGGCTGCACAATATAATGCAATCAAATCTAAATCATTTTTTGAGTTGGCCCAGTTATTAAATCACAGAAGTCGCAATTATTTGTATAATAAAAATGTCCTCTATAAAGACCACAATTTTTTTTATGTGTAGTTTAGACCTCTAGCTAAATTTCACTGGATTCTTCTCTCAAATGTTAATGCAATACTTGTCAGAAAAAATGCTATTTGATTTTTTTTTTTTTTTTTTAAATCATGCCCTAGCTCAAACCTTGGCAAGTATCGAAAATCAGATACTAATCAATACTAAAACTAGTATCAAAATAAAATAGTATCGACTCATTTGAACTAGTATCGATACAAAAAAAAATCACAATCACAGGAATAGCAATATTATTTCATGCTGAAAATGTCATTCTGTTGTCTAAAGAAAGAGTATTTTTACTTAGTATTGAAAACCAGTTTGAAATGTTAGTATTGTAAAAACACTAGTTCATTCTGTAGCTCATTATAACAGTGGAGAACACAGTGTCCTCACCTCCCTCAGCGGGCCCAGTGATGTAATGCTGCTGCAGTAACAAGGTGAGAGAGGCAGAGAGATGCTCCAGATGCATCGCCAAGGAGAAACCTCCAGCAAATCTACTCATGATGTCACCGGCAGCCAATCAGAAGAGACCTAAGGGAGAGAGACAGAGAGGGGAGGGGTGCACAGCAGCAGGCTAGAACAGCAGTGAGGAGCGCAGCATCTTTACATCAATAACCAATAATTCAATACTATCAGAGAGTGCGTTCAGTAGTATGCATGACTATTTACTGCGTCCTGGAGCGCTTGGAGGTGGGCTTGGCCTGTGCCGATGTTACTGGAAGCAATGACATCATTTCTGAGCATGGATGATGTCATGGGTGCGAAAGGGAGCGTTGCCGTGGGAACAAGCGGTGCGGCTGCTGCGAAGGCGTCATTTACAGTTATTACCCACACCTACGTAAGTCTGAGGGTGTGTTTGGAAACGCGTATCGCATCAGGAGAAGACGGCTTTGAGGTCATTTGAAAATGTCATGTGCCATTTCAACGGTTTTCAAACTTTTCACACCAAATGGTAAACAGTCACATTTCATATAGCGCTTATCCACCTCAAAACGCTTTACATCAAGGAACCACTCACCTATTCACACACACATTCATACACCAGTGTACACAGAGAGGGGTAAGTGTCTTGCCCAAGGACACAATGACAGCATTCATCTGTGGGAGCTGGAATCGTACCGCCAACCTACCAATGATATTATACCTTCAGATCACTGGACAAACACTCTACCAACTGAGCTACTGTCGCCGTGTAAAATAATATTTGACTTTCTTAGTACCTCCAAATCTAAACTTGGACAATCAGGCCTCTATTAGGGCCATACTAAAATAATAGATTAGTCTATAAATGAAACAAATTCTCAAACGGCCCTGCATACGACCGGGGGCGGCCCACAGTGTGAGAAACTCTGTGCTATTTGATTGTTTCTCTGGGACATCAAAATAAGTGGGTCATGCTGACTCATAAAGCAAACCCTAAACATGAACAACAGCAAACACTTCAACTAGATACTCCTGACTAAGATCCTGGTGGGTGTTAAACCCACAAGGCAAACAGGACAATAAACTATACAACTACAGTAAAGTACAAGGGAAACAAGTACAGCAGAAATGTTAACACACCGAATGACCACAGAGTACAAAATATAGAATATAATACCAATTAAAGGGATAGTATGTAACCTTTCTAGTTGAAATATGCTTGTTTCCTTGGAGATATGTTTTGCATGTGTTTTATAGCTCCTTGAAAAACATGCCTTCTTACAATCAGTGGATTCGCCTCTCCACAGATCTGACCTGTAACATGCTCTGGTGGAGTCTCCTACTTGTCTCCATGGTGAAATATGGTGTATTGCCATAGTGTGAAACGTTCCAGGCAAACCTATAACATCTCGATGGAGACAAGCAGGTGGTGGACCCTACAGCAGATATGTTGCATATTATGTCAAATCTATGTGCATGTTACAATGGCGTTCTCACATTCGAAGCTTTCTCAGAGTTGTATTTTGAGTTATTCATGCATGTTTGTGTAATTATATTGCCCTACATTTGAGGCTTGCGTGTTCAGAAGATTTCAGTTTTTTTGTCCTACCATCTATCTCTGCCCAATGCTCTGTATTTACTGTTGGGTTAAAATGCCCCATAGACTTGAAAATCTGTAAATCTATGAAGGCTTCGGAAGGTTTATTAATTCTGCAGTTTTGAACAAGAAGTCAAAAGACCACTGTAAAGGAAATTAAAATATTGTGTAATTATTTTATCTTTTAGAAACACATTTGATCTTCTAACTAAAACTCATTTGGTTAAAGATAGTGTTAGAAAGACTCTTCAGTGTAAACACTTCTGTTCCCTTTTGCTTGCTAATCTTGTCAGGAGGTGACAAATGCAGGTGAAAATGCAAATCAGATCAAGCAGTTGGCTTTCTTTCTCTCCTCTGAAACATACCACATCTTGCATTCTTTTAACTCCACATGTAACATCCTGCTCAGGAAGGCCAACAGGAGCACATCTGACCACACGTCAGTAGGAGTTGTCATCTTCTCACTTTGAAATGTATGTCCTCTGGTCATCTCAGTGTATATAAACTTGGTGCTTTGTATCATTCAGGGTCTGCTGCTGGTTGTTCTGTTGGACCTATTTCTTGCAAGAAATAAACTCTTGGTCTTTGCTTCAACATTCATCAGTGTCTACAAAAGGAGTCTTTTTTCACAACCACCACTTTCTATTATTAAGCCATTTATAATCAGTACTGCAGTTTACTATGAATAATCTATGTATGTCATAGTTTAAAGGTGCACTGTGTAACTTTTTCTGGTAGGGACTCCACTATCTACTTGCTTCCATGCCGATGTTATTGCTTTGCCATGAAGGTTTCGCAGTATGGCATTAGACTTATGCATCTTGCATTTATACAGTTATGGGTGTGGGTGCGGGGTCGCCTCTCCACAGATCTGACCTGCAACTATACCTGGTGGAGTCTCCTGCTTGTCTCCAGGGATATAGACAAGTTTTATGCCATACTGTGGAACTCTCAAGGAAAGGCAATAACATCTCCATGGAGACAAATAATTTACGGACCCTCCACCAGAAAAGTTACATAATGCACCTTTAATACTAAATGCCCCAAAATAGCGCAACACTTACTTTAAAAATAAAAATAATACTTTTAGAATGACTGCTTAGGCACCAGTGGTAGGCCCATCACAATAACAAAATCTGAAGCATGATTGCTACAGAGAAATATAACGGTAGACGATATTTAAACTACTTTATGCCACTGACTCAAAAGCAATAAAGCAGGATAATGCCAGTAAACCATTTGAATTTGACACTATTATTAAAAAACCTGAGCTGCAACAAATAAATAGCAGAATGAACCAATATATAGATAGCCATAGAAGCTATTTATTCTACCCTCTACAGCTCATCTCTAATCGTAGTAAAACAAAATAACAAAATCACAAAAATCTCCCATTATTACAAAGAAACTGCACACACGATAAACACTGAGCCCCAAAATATTTGTTGCAGCTTTCATATATTGAACGATAAGTCAGTATAGTGATTATTGTGACAGGCCTAACCAGTGGAAATCATTATACAACAACAAACAAACACCAAGGCAATGCTGCTGAATTTGTGTAGTTGTGTCACGTGTGTATTACCTCAGACTGAAATCCAACTCGAACCTCTGCTGGAGGTGGAGAGATGGAGAGAGTAAGGGGCTAAAGAAAAGGAAGAGGAGGGAGAGAAGATGGGGAGGAGGAAAAGAGAGAGGATGGAGAGGAGGAGATGAAGGGGAGGAGGAGAGGTGGATGGAGAGGAGGAGATGAAGGGGAGGAGGAGAGGTGGATGGAGAGGAGGAGATGAAGGGGAGGAGGAGAGGTGGATGGAGAGGAGGAGAGGAGAGAGGATGAAGAGGAGAGGAGAGAGGTGGAGAGGAAGGAGAGGAGAGAGGATGGAGAGGAGGAGACAAGGGGAGGAGGAGAGGAGAGAGAATGGGGAGAAGGAGGGCAAAGAGAATGGGGAGGAGAGGAGGAGAGGATAGAGCGAGGAGACAAGGGGGAGGAGGATGGAGAGGAGAGGAGAGAGGATGGAGAGGAGGAGACAAGGGGGAGGAGGATGGAGAGGATGGAGAGGAGGAGAGGAGATGAGAGAGGATGGAGAGGAAGAGACGAGAGGGAGGAGGATGGAGATGAGGAGAGGAGAGAGGATGGAGAGGAGGAGAGAGGATGAAAGGATGGAGAGGAGAGAGGATAGAGATGGAGAGGAGGGGAGGATGAAGAGGAGGAAAGGTGGATAGAGGAAAGGAGGAGGCAGGATGGTGAGTGGGCAGAGTGTGCGGAGATGAGTCAGTCCTGCTGCCTCCACCACGGCTCTGTGGAGGCTTTCATTCAATATTTCAAATCAGACAGCAGCAGGCACACTCCTCTCAGTACAACAAAGCCTGCACAAAGAAACAAGAGAAGGATTTATTCATACAAAGTACACACACAAACAGAATCATGGCTAGATTGACTTACCTGACATTTAATATTCCTTCTGGTCGTTCGGCAAATAAATGGTCATAGTTTTATACAGCGCTTTTCCACCTTCAAGGCACTCAAAGTACTTTACATCAAGGAACCACTCACCCATTCACACACAGATTCATACACCAGTGTATGCAGACACTGAGGGCAAGAAGGGTTAGTGTCTTGCCTGAGGACACAACAACAGTATTCATCTGTGGAGGTTGAAATCACACTGCCAACCAAGTTCCAACCTACTAATGACGTTTATGTCGAGAGCATGGTTGAACTGAGCTACTGTCACCCATGTTGAATCACCTGGCTCCGTCATCTCTACCATCAGCATCCTCATCTCTTACACTAATTTTTCAAACTTCAGAGCAACGCGAATCTCCTCTTCCTTTCTTCCTCTGGACCTCATGCCCAGTAACCCTGAACTCATCATCGATCTTCAAATCTATTCGTTGCAGTCGTCTTCTGCACATGTTCTAATCACCTCAGTCTGGGTTCACATTAAGTTGTACTTTATTGTCCCCAAGGGAAATTTGTTCCTGTGCATTTGAAGCATCACTCAATGTCACCGGGGTAACCTAGGAGCAGAGGGGAGCACGCACTGCACCGCCTGGAAACTAAACTCCCAGATCTTGAGCTATAAGTTTGGTGAAGAGTATCTAAATTTAGGCAAGTCAGTTGTTTTAGATTCAAGGGCCCATATTACGCTATTTTTGGATCCATGTTATAATGTTGTTTCCTCATCGCAAACATGCCTGGAGTTGTGTTTTGATTCATTCACCCATGTTTAACCCACAATACCCGCATATTAAGACTGAGTTCTTCTCTCAAACAGAAAACACTCTGTTCCATCTTGTGAGGTCATCTGGTAATACAGGAAGTGCTCCACTCCACCTTCAGTAGAATCATTTGGTATCTTTAAACACCTCTTAAGCAAGATGGCTGCCGAGGTGCATGCACACAGTTTGGCAGCCTCTGTGTGTTTGCTCAAAAAGCCATTTAATAACATCAAAAGGCCTTGGTTTTTACCATCAACGTGGCTATTTGTTACCATCGTCTGTTTTTACCTTCTTGTGAGTTTCACACTTCCACAAAAAAGGAATAATCAAATCCTGCACCCCTCTAAGATGAGTCAACATCTTCTCTTTTCAAGACTACTGGATTATGGTCATGCTAGGTCACCTCCAGGTAAACATGAACAGACAGATAAAACTAAATCTTCTCTTGGAATTTTGCATCTTTTCATAATAGTGCTTTTGGCTGGTGATGTAGAAGTAAACCCTGGGCCACAACCACTGCTAACTAGGCCACAGCAGATATCTGAGCTACTGCTATCTGGACTACAACCAGTGCTATCTGGGCTACCACCACAGCTAACTGAGCCACAGGCTGGGCTACCACCACAGCTAACCGAGCCACAGGCTGGGCTACCAACACAGCTAACCAAGCTTCCACCATGGCTATCTGGGCTACCACCCCAGCTAACCGAGCCACAGGCTGGGCTACCAACACAGCTAACCAAGCTTCCACCATGGCTACCTGGGCTACCACCACAGCTAATCAGGCTGCAGCATGGGCTACCACCACAGCTAACCGGACTACAAGCTGGGCTACCACCACAGCTAACCGAGCTTCCACCATGGCCTCTGGGGCTACTGCTGCAGCTACCTGGGCTACAGCATGGGTTACCGCCACAGCTACCTGGGCTACAGCATGGGTTACCGCCACAGCTACCTGGGCTACAGCATGGGCTACTGCCACAGCTACCTGGGCTACAGCATGGGCTACCACCACAGCTAACCGGGCTGCAGCATGGGCTACCACCACAGCTAACCGGGCTGCAGCATGGGCTACCACCACAGCTAACCGGGCTGCAACATGGGCTACCACCACAGCTAACCGGGCTGCAGCATGGGCTACCACTACAGCTACCCAGGCTTCCTCCATGGCTTCCTGGGCTACTGCTGCGGCTGCCTGGGCTACCACCACAGCTAACCGGGCTACAACCTGGGCTATCACCGCAGCTACCTGGGCTACAGCCTGAGCTGTTTTCACAGCTACCCAGGCTACCACCACAGCTACCAGGAACACCAGATCCAGGAACACCAAGGATCTGTCTTTCCCAGACCCATCAAATGGTACCTCCTACTTCTCATGTTGATAACAACAATACAAATGGTCACAAAATAATCCTAGTCATGAAGAGATATAGATCCTGTAAACTATTTCAAACTCTGAACCAAGCAAAAAGAATTTGGGATCCAGGCTGTAAAAAGAAAGGGTTACTTGGACGTCATTTAAATGTACGGAGCTTAGCCTCCAAAAGGGAACAAATATAGAGCACTTAATGGTAAATTCCAATATTGACTTTATGGGTTTATCAGAAACTTGGTTATCCCCCTCATCACCTGAGGCTTTAGTTAACATGCCTGGCTACAATGTGTTTAGAAAGGACAGATTAGAGGGACGGGGTGGGGGGTTCTTTTGTACATCAAAAGTCATCTACAATGTAGTCAGTTTGAAATACCTAAAGACTTTCAAATGGAAGGTATAGGGGTGCACATCACATTATCTACAAACATGATAATTACAGTCATTTGTATTTATCAAAAGCCAACAGCAAACAAAAATTTTTATACTTCTTTTAAAGAGCTTCTTAGTTTGTGTAACCACAAAAGAGATCATTTTAATTGGTGATTTTAACATAAATTGGGACAAAAAAGAGGACAGGAAGGTGCTAAAAAACATCATCATCATTTTAGCTTTACACAATTAATAGATAAGCCAACTCGAGTGACCAACCGCTCTAAAACAAAAATTGATTTATTATTTACAAATAAACCCGAACGAATCATACAGACACATAACTTTCTAACTGGACTGTCGGACCATAACGCAATTTTCTTTACTAGAAAATTATCTAAAAATCGTTTTTCAAATATAAATCGAAATATGTCACAATGTACAAAAAAGATTATTCCAAAGAATCAACAGAGTAATCTAAAAATGGCACTTAATCACATTGACTGGAACAATATCATTTCCTCAGATGACCTACAATTTTGCAGTAACTACTTCCTAACAACACTTAGGTCAACAATAAATAGTTTCTCCACTAGGGGGAGACCAAAAAAAAGAAAAAACAATCTCCCATGGTTAGATGCTGAATGCAGAAAACTAATGAATATAAGGGATAATCTTCTAAAACAATCTCTGAAATCGGGTCTGACAGTAGACAAACAGAAATTTGCTGAGGCTAGGAATAAAGTAACACAAACACTACGTAAAGCTAAAGCAAACTCTTTTATAAATATTATTGAAAGTGCAAAAGGTAACAGTAAAAAAATATGGAACAGTATTAATAAACTTACAGGTAAACAGAACAAAAAAGATAGTGACGAGTTAGAGATACAGATTAACAACAAATTAGTAAAAGACCCTTTTATTGTGGCCTCTGAATTAAATCATTTCTTTGTAAATTCTGTACAGGACATATCTAAACAGTTTAACCCGCCAGAACATGAGTTTTATCCAATCAATTCTGAATTGCCAATTTTTAATATAGATGAAATAACCCCAACAGAAGTAGATAAAATAATAGACTCATTAAATACATCCAAAGCTAATGATGACTTTGAGCTTGATGCCAACTTCTTAAAAGAACACAAGGATTCACTAATAGCACCAATTACACACATGGTAAACCTATCAGTCAGACATTCTGTGGTCCCAACTGCATGGAAAGTGGGGGTGGTCAGTCCTATTTTCAAAACAGGTGATAAAAAAGACAAAAACAACTATAGGCCAATCAATATCCTGCCAGTAGTCTCAAAAATAATTGAGAAATGGATTGTCAAACTCCTGACTGCACATCTGAACATCTGTCACACCCCTTTACACCCCATGCAGTTCGGATTCTGTGCCCATCATTCGACAGAGTCTGCGATCACTGTTTTTATAGAAAAAACAAAGTCTTTCTTAGACAAGAGCGGTTGTGTCGGTGCAGTATTCATAGATCTCAAAAAGGCATTTGACACCGTTGACCACAAGATGCTTTTAGCCAAACTTACACACTTTAATTTCTCAAATCAAGCACTCAAATGGATAAAATCATACCTGAACAATAGAAGGCAGTGTGTTGTGGTCAATGGTGTCAAATCGCCATACCTGGAGTGCCCTGTAGGGGTCCCGCAAGGATCCATACTAGGACCGGTTCTGTTCTCCCTGTACATAAATAATCTTCCTGATGCATGCAGAAACATTCATATACAAATGTACGCCGATGATGCCATAATATTCACACCTGCAAAAAATACACAAGAAGCCAGTCACATTCTTACATCTGCAATGACTCAAGTCCAAGACTGGCTCACAAAAACATGTCTACTCTTAAACACAAAAAAAAAACTGTCTGTATGATGTTCTCAAAACAAACTCCTAAGCAGATTACAAGTTCAAATGTATTTTTGAGGGGAGAGGAGCTCGAGTTGGTTCAAGAATTCAAGTACCTTGGTGTTGTTCTTGACTCCTCCCTCACTTTCAAAAAGCATGTTAAAAAAATCTCCAAAACAATCAAATTCAGTCTCCACAACTTCAGACATATCAGACAGTCATTGACATTAAAGGCAGCAAGAATGTTTCTGCACGCTTTGATCTTTTCACATATCGAATACTGCTTCACTAATTGGACCCTTACCAGCGACACCACACTCAAACAGATTGAATCACTGTATAAAAGAGGACTTCAAATCTTTGCTAAAAAAACAATTTCATATCACCATTGTCAAATTCTTGAAGCCTATAATTTACTGAGCTTTGAAAATTTCAAACACTTTAAGTATGCTTGTACAATATACAAAACCCTCCATGGACTTGCACCACCACCACTACAAGAATTCATTAAACAAAAACCTACCACTGGCAGGAACACCAGAGCGACTACTAGAGGCGATTGTGAGGTCCCTTATAGACGTACCACCTTCGCACAGTCAGTCCTCTCAGTCGTAGGCTGTAAAATTTGGAACAACATTCCTCACCAAATCTAATCAACACTGCTCCCATTAGAGCTGTTCAGACCTCGTGTTACATGATACATATACGTATGTAGCATGTACCATGATTGTCTGAACAGACTCACATTTTACGCTTGTTGTTGAGCGGTGCATACATATACATATACGTATGTAGGCATGCACCGCTTACATTTATCCTGCAATCTATCTTATCATATTACTGTTTCTACTGTTACTGCCATGTAAATATGTAAATATATATGTATGTTTGGACCCGAGGGCACTCCGTAAACTCCAGTGTCTTGGTCACCTCTGAGCGGCAGGAGACGACCAACACATGTGGATATGAACTGGTTTTAAACTAAATTCACTTATTTGAAAACTACAGCACTTTAGAATCACGGTATGCACTTTAATCACATATGCACTTTAACGTATGCAATAATGGGAACTGTGCAATGTATGGAGTGTGCAATAATGGGAACTGTGCAATGTATGGAGTGTGCAATAATGGGAACTGTGCATTGCATGGAGTGTGCAATAATGGGAACTGTGCAATGAGTGGGTGTGCAATATTTTATTTTATTGTTTTTAATGTTGTGACCCCAGCCCTTTGGGACAACGGATGGAAATTAGCCTTAGGCTACAATCCGGTGTGTTTACATTCATGTTGTGTCATGTTTGTCCATTAACATGCTCTGTCCCAATCAAATAAATAAATAAATAAAATAAATAGATTATTTCAGCCCTGGAATTTTGAATCTCTACTAAACAAAAGGTCAAGTTAACTGTTAACTTGAAAACTACCATGACATGACATCACAAGGTGCAACAGAGCATTTTGAGCTTTAGAGATGTAGACTGATAATAATAGGGTCACTCTTGTGTGAATGAAACAAACACAACTCCAGGTATGTTTGTGATGAGGTAACATCATTCTAACATGGCTTAAAGCTCACAAGAGTCAATTTTTAATGGGATAAACCAGAGTTAAAACAAAGAAATGCACCACCTGGTCTAGGAATTAAACTGGACCTTCTTGCTGTGAGGTCTTGCATTTATGACTATGCCAAAATATCCAACATGTACTGCCATGATCACACTTTAATAAGCACTTGTGGCTGGTTCTTTGCACAAGCCTAAAAAACAACTTAAAGGGCAGCACCTTTCTAGGGGAGGGTCCGCTACCTGCTTGTCCCCATAGAGACATCATTGCTTTCGATGAAATTTTTCACAGAATGGCATCTAAACTTGTCTATCACCTTCAGGCCAAATTACAGGTAAGATGAGAAGAGGCCAACTAAAAAGCAAAAAAAAAAAAAAAGGTATGGTAGTTCCTATGGTACTCCTGACCAAGCATAGTACAATATTATTTTTGCAATAGATTACGTTATTGTCCAAAATGCAAGACAGAACTGTTCAGCAGCAAACATCAGAGTACGCATCTTACCTGCCACTTGAACAGTGAACCTACAACATTCTACATTCAATACTTAATGTCAAAATTAGAGAATCGATAAATGACAACTATCAAATTGCAAATGCTTCTATTTTCTGATTCCATAATTTTCTCCACAAACAAAATATCCTGTCTTATTCTGCATAAAAAAAACGCTAAATCCTGTAGTTAAATCTGTACAAACTGCTGCACAGTCTCTAATAATCAAAGTAGACTTTGCAGTCCCATATTGCTTCGGTCTGCCTGTTCTGTGTGAATGAAAGTGTGGAGTGTTGTGCAGTGCCCACTCTCCCTCTCTCATCCGCTCGTGTGAGTCATGTTGTACCGCTCCAAACGCTTTAAAAGAATCGCCCACATCCTCACTGCGGCCTACAGACTGTCAGGAAGCAAAACTGGGATTTACAAAAACAAAATAACAGCAGTATTGGCATGTCAGTGAAAAACTGGTATCTAGTGTCACAACTTCTCACTCACAAAAAGAGAAAGGGAGTCTTACATAAATGTGCACTATGGAACTTAATAACTCAATAACTTCATATAAGTGAATGAATGTAAGATAGAGAAGTTTAATGCCAAATGGTGGAACATTCCAGACAAAGCAATGACATTTGGATGAAGACAAGCTAGTGGTAGATGTCTACCAGAAAAATGACTATTAAGCACCTTGTCATTGTTATAATGTTTTAAAACATAAAAAATAATAATGTGTGTAAAATCCGTCAGTCGTCCAGGTAGAATCCATGGCAAAAGGAGAAATTCGCAGATCATCCAAACTGCGAAATATATTTGACCAAATAAACTTTTGTCCAGTTGACAAATGAATTTCTTCTTTTGCCATAAAAAATAATTGCACTTGAAGTTTTTTTAGGATATTTGGTATTACTAGAAGCTTTAGTAATATCAGCAATAGAGTAACTCCTGTGGACATTAATTAACCCCTGCTTAAAGATGCACTATGCATCTTTTCTGATGTATGGTCTTCCAGTTGGTTGTCTCCATGGCAATAGTATTGCATTGCATAGTAGGAATGGTATACTGGTTATCTGTGATATCAGAGGATTTCCCCAGATATTAGTATCGGCCAGATATCTAACATTTTGCCAGAATTTGGCACTAATATTTTTTCTGCACTTCCCCAGTCTGTGTGCCCATGTGTCATTCCCAGATTGTCCTCAGTGTATCAGATTTGCCTTTTTGAGCAGACTAAATGAGTGAAAATATGTATATCACAAAAAAAATAAAAAATCTTATTTTTACAAAAGTGCCAAGTTATAGTGAAGTTTACAAAATAACAAAAATTTGGTCTGTACTATTGATTTTAAAAGCTCATTATTGGTATCAACAAATGTATAGGATAGTGGTATCGGCTCACAATATCCATATCGGAATGCATACATTCTATTGCACAGAATGTTCCTCAGTATGGAATGAAACATTTATCTCTATGGGGGAAAGCAGATAACTTCACCAAGTGTCAGGCCATCTGGAAGGACGTCCTTACAGTAACAAAGCATGCTTTTCAATGTGTTTTTAACACCTGCAACTAAATAAATGCTATACAGATAAGTAGATAGATTTGATGCAATACTGTGGGACAGCAAAGCAATAACATGTCCTTTGAGATAAGCAAGTAGCTAACCTCCACTAGAAAAGTTACATAGTGTACCTTTAAATGAATGTGGAAAACCAGTTTCCCCAATACATCTGTGCATGCAGGATTTTGGACATGTGCCCAATGAAATCATATAACAGAGCTCCACTTCTATCTGGACTACACAATGTAATGGTAATAAATGACAACGCAGTGTAAAAGTCACACTGATATTTATTTTCACTTTAGAAGACAGAGATGTAATCCTTCTTGACAATGTATCACCTGCACAAATCAAGTCAAAAACAGCCGATGCATCCCACCCAACAGTGCAGTACTCTTATTGTGTTCTAAGTGAAGTTTTGAACCTTGGTATAGTGGGAAGGGAGGGGGTCACTCATGGACCAGTCAAAACAGGGCAGGTAACATCAATGGATACTTTGCAGCTGATGTCATCAACGTTCCCTGTGAGTGATGCCAACTGAGGCACTGCTCTGTCTGACGCTCTTTCACTCAAGTTAGACTTTGATCTGACTATAAAAACACGATTTAGCTGGAACTACAACAGACTTTGTACTTGAACCCTTTCAAATAACATTACAGTACAGGTAGCAAGCTGGCATTAGTCACACTCACATTTGTGTTGTTTAAATTTCTTGAGTTTTCAAACCATCTAAAATCTTATCAGGGCATTTGCTAATGTGTGCGTTGTGTCACCATGGTAACTGACGAACATTCCTCCATAGACATACATGCAGAACCCTAGAAAGCGAGATGTCACTGCAACGTATCAATACCAGGTCATGAAAACAAAACAAACAAAATAAATAATAATAAGACTTACAAGTACAAAAATAGAATCTTTTATAGCTAATATAAAAGCTGTCTAAGCTTGACGAGCAGGAATCACCAGTTCAGAAGGATTACAAACTTCCATGTATTTCTCCGTGTGTGTGGACAGACTGAGAGCACAGATGGTCTCACTAACCGTCCGGTGCAGCACACTTTTTGTTTCGCACTTGTACCACTTCCATCCTATTCTTCAGGAAGTTTCCAAAGGATTCAGTCTCCTTGCTTTCCTCAGTGGCTGCAAAACAAGATGTTGGTGAATATATTTACATGGCCAATAAAAATCTAGAATAACTAAAATAATCAGATAACCCAGTAATTAGAATTCAGATTTTTGGTGTGTGATTACATGCACAAGAGAAACCTGATTATCAAAAACTCCTGGTGACATGTGTCAGTTAACAGTAATTGTTGTATTTGGAAGTACAATTATATACAATTATTACAATTATATACAATAAAATAACTCTTGAAACGTTTTCCCTTTTGTTTGTGAGTGACATCAGTAATCTGATAACTCCAGATAAAAATCAGGTCCCCATGATGTGAATTCTTTATTAATAATCAACAACACGGTTCAAATATGGGTTAAAATAGGATATGGCTAGGGAGTAGTGACTATGGTTAAGGTTAGGAACAGTCTTCAGGAAATGAATGTACTTTAGGTCAATATAATGTGGGGAATGAGGAGAGTCTCACCAGTGTGGTCCAGGTCGTCTGTGTCACTGTCCAGTGGCTCCTCCTCGTCCTCATCACCGTGCCCTCGGGTCAGGATCAGGTCACTGGGACCAGCCATGTCTGCCTCTTCTGCAGTAGTCACAAGTTCAGGGAAAACACTGAAAATGCTATCTGTCTGCATGCGTTTAATTGTGCTTGTGTAGATGTGTGTTACCTGTGGAAACTGCTGGGGTGACTTTGACCTCTCCCAGGTCTTTCTGGAGGCGCTCCAGCTGCTCCTGTTGCTTCTTGCTCTGAGCCTGGGCCTGGAAAGTGGACAGACAGTCAGAGGGTGGGACAGCTCTGAGGTAACAGACTCTGAGGTAACAGACGAAGAACAGTAAGGACAGAACACAGCAATAACTACTGACAAACCCCAGATGCTCACCAGCTCTGTGCGCAGCCGCTCATACTCAGGACGGTACTCCCTGAGGAAGAGAATACACAGCAGTTTAGTTTCTCTTCGCATAAAAAACAAACAAACATTTGTTACTGTACATTGCTATTTATGTTATATTTTAAGTAAGTACAATAAATGTGCTGTATATGTCTGTGTTTTGTCTTTCACTTTGCCTTAGCCCTTGATATCATGTGTCTATATGGATTTATCAATACTACTACTCTTATCATTACTTTTTATTGATCCGGTAATAGTACTCTTATGGGAAAGACCAAAGAGCTGTCAAAGGTTGTCAGGGACAAGACTGTAGACCTGCACAAGGCTGGAATAGGCTGCAAAACCATGAGCAAAAAGCTGGGTGTAAAGGAGACAACTGTTGGTGCACTTGTTCGAAAATTTTAGAAATACAAAATGACCATCAGTCGACCACGGTCTGGGGCTCCACACAAGATCTCACCTTGTGGGGTTTCAATGATCATGAGAACAGTGAGAAATCAGCCTAGAACTAAACGGGAGGAGCTAGTCAATGATCTCAAGGCAGCTGGGACCACAGTCACTAAGAAAACCACTGGTAAAACTTTACACCACTTTAAAATCCTGCAGTGCTCGCAACTTCCCCCTGCTTAAGAAGACACATGTGCAGGTCCACCTGAAGTTTGCCAATGAACACCAGAATGATTTAGAGAGTGATTGGGA
The DNA here is from genome assembly GCA_029959045.1 of Taenioides sp. WSHXM2023. Lineage (NCBI taxonomy): Eukaryota > Metazoa > Chordata > Actinopteri > Gobiiformes > Gobiidae > Taenioides > Taenioides sp. WSHXM2023. Next base: position 29,069,887 of record CM057091.1, read on the forward strand.
GAAGGTGCTGTGGTCAGATGAGACCAAAATCGAATTCTCTGACATTAACTCAACTCGCTGTGTTTGGAGGAAGAGAAATGTTGCCTATGACTCCAAGAACACCATCCCAACCATTAAGCATGGAGGTGGAAGCATTATGCTTTGGGGGTGTTTTGCTGCCAAGGGCACAGGACAACTTCACCGCGTCAACGGGAGAATGGATGGAGCCATGTGCCGTTAAAATCCTGAGTGACAACCTCCTTCCCTCCGCCAGGAAACTGAAAATGGGTCATGGATGAGTCTTCCAACGCAACAATGGCCCAAAACATACAGCCAGAGCAACAAAGGAGTGGCTCAAGAAGAAGCACATTAAGGTCATGGAGTGACCCAGCCAGTCTCTCGACCTTAACCCTATAGAAAACCTATGGAGGGAGCTGAAGCTCTGAGTTGCCAAGCGACAGCCACGAAACCATAACGATTTAGAGATGATCTGCAAAGAAGAGTGGACCAAATTTCCTTCTGATATGTGCACAAACCTGGTCATCAACTACAAGAAACGTCTGACCTCTGTGCTGCAAACAAGAGTTTTGCCACCAAGTACTTTAAGTCTTTTTTGGCTAGAGGGTTCAAATACTTATTTCACTCAATGAAATGCAAATCAGTTTATATATTTTCTTTAAAGTTATTTTCTGGATATTCTTTTTGATATTTTATCTCTCAATGTTAAAATAAACCTACCATTAAAATTATAGACTGTTCATTTCTTTGTCAGTGAGCAAATCTACAAAATCAGCAAGGGATCAAATACTTATTTCCTCCACTGTAAATAAATTCATTTCTCTACTTTGAAACATTTATGTATGATTTATTTTCAACTTTCAAACTATTTTTAGCCTACTAACCAGTAAATACTAATTGAAATGTATATTTTACTAATGTCTAGGTTACATTGCAGTAACCAGATTTATTTCTCCTTCAACTGTGCTGATCAGAGCCAGGGCTCTGCTCATACGCACACAGATGGAGGGAAGTAAACATGGAAATGATCTGACACCGCATGTGCCAAGAAATCAAAGCAGGGTCAACAGGCATATGCACGAGATGTATCTTATGAGAAGAGACAAGTTTGATACTCATATTTGATGTGTGACATGTGTGTGCACAGTTAAGAGCACCAATGGGGCTGAAGCTTAATGATCAAGAGGACCATTTAGATGTGGCCCTGGTGCTCTTAAGATACCGGGGTTTGGTAGCCATGCTTATGTGTCTATCTTGAGTCAATTCTGCTTCCTTAGCTAACCACAGTATAAAAGATGTTAGCAGTTTTATGAGCAAGAGTGGTCTAACCTCTCATATTCTTTGGCTGCCTCCTCCACTTGGATAAAAAGCTGCTCCAGACCACTGCCTGTGACTGCAGACACCCCCACTACCTGTAAGCACACAGAGTCAGGAGAGAACAAGGGGGGAGGGACGGGGACTGAGATATCTGCTGTGGGACTTACCCTGAGGTTGGTGTAGAACTCATCCAGGACCAGACTCATGGAGCGGGTCAGGTTGCTCACGTACGAGGTCTCCTGGTTAAGAGCATCCTGGAAAACCTCAAAGTCCTGCATCCACTCCACTGCAAAGCTGTGGTCGATAATATCAGTCTGCAAAGTGGGATGCAACAAAGACGTTCGGATGTGGGTTTGGTAAGGATTATTAACTACTATAGATCTACTATATAATTGCATTACAAATACCACATTTTTCAGTTTAAATTGATAACAGAAGAATGACAAAACTAAAGAACTCACCTTATTCAAAACCACTATGAAGGGTAGTCTCGTCTTGTAGAGGATACTGGTGAGGAAAGACAAGAGAAGTGTGTAATACTGTGCTGAACATTCTCCCAAATACTGACAGTACTTAAATCATCCCTTGGAACAATGTAAAAAACTTTTCAAAGGGGGCCCTCTGCTGGACATGCTGGAATTGTCAGTATCTGTGGCTCTCAATGTTTTCTCACCAACCCAATACAAATGAATAGTTATTTTTTAAGTTGGTAAAGCAGTTCCACGTGTAGAAGTAACCAATCTGACACATACACTTACATTTGGTACAACCTCAAACTACTTCCCAAGTATATTCACTGACAGTTGTAAATGAGTGAAAATTTACTGCTCTTAAAATCTTTTTTGAGTCTATAGCATTATTTTGCCAGAGTAATTGTTGGGTATAAAAACAGCATCTATAAGGGTCAAGGGTTAGGTGTGTCGCTAGTAATACTTCTGAAACAGAGAGTCTTGAAAGAATATGAATTATATACTGAATGTCTTTAAACAGATCCATGAGATAAATCGGCCTCATGGAAGCTTGCACCATCATGCTTGAATATACTATTGCTTAGTTAAAGGGAGGGGGTCTGCATGGGACAGTCCATACCTGCAGGCATACAGCATGTTGGACATAAATGTGACAGGACTGACACAGCGAGATGTGTCCATGACGTAGATCACTACACAAGGGAAGGAGGAGGCCTGGAGACATATAAAACACATATAAGGTACATAAGATCACCTTTAAAGATAATCCCTATTAATAAAGGAAAATTCTAAATATCTAATTGGAGTCACTTGTGCCGGTACAGGGTAAACAGGTTTTATAAGTACAAGACAGAATCTCTAATACCACATACAAATTAATACAAAAACAGTTGTTACATAATTGTCTTTGCAATTTGATTTAGGCCATTTTACACTGAAACTTTATTTTGATATACTGTTATTATTATTATTGTCATTATTATTATTATTATTATTATTATTATTATTATTATTATTATTATTATTAATACTAATACTAATACTAATACTAATAATATATTAATTATTAATACGTTACAGTCATTGTATAACAATTTTTTTCTCTTTTGCTGCATGACCTGTATAATCCTAAAAATACACCTACCAGAGCCTCTGTGATGATGGTGCCAGACGCTGACCATGTGAATACTTCAATCTGACCCGGTGTGTCGATCAGCACAAATCTGCAGGGGGCAAAGGTTACAGGTTTCACCAGTTATTATTAACAGTGATCTATTATTAGCAGCAACATGCCATTTCTATGTCAAATTAATTGCAACATAGAATTTAAACCCTTAACAAATAGGAGAGAGTGGGCCACAATCAGCTTTTTAGGTTGACACGCAGATACCAGCCCCAACCCACTAGATAAAACAAAGCAGATGGATAGAAAAGTAAATATGAAAGGTGATGTAGTCCATTACTATTCTGAAATACCACTACTATTCCTAACATCCCACCAGCGGATCATTTATGGTCAGATGAATCATGGGATTTTAACCCCAGAAGGGCTTTCTCATCAAAGTGCCTGTATACTCACCTGTGGTTGTGTTTTTTCTTCTCGATGAACTGCATGACCTGAACAGGAAGACGACAATCACAGAAATATTCAGTATGAACACAAAATGTACATCTAAAGTTTATGGTAGTATAACCAGGGACTCCATAATTGAGCTGGTTGGCTCCCACCAGTACTGATCTGTCAAGGCACTTAACCTGCCTTGTCTTCAGTGTCTGTGTACACGGATTTACTTTAGACACGAGATGAGGTCAGTTTCATATTGGATATTTCACCTGATCAAACCTGGTTGCGAACAGGTTGAGAGACGTGATGATGCCCCCGTTTGGTCCAAGGCCGTACTGCTTCATCACCTCTTTGTAGTTGACTGTGTCTCTGATGTCTACACACACAAAGCACTGCATTAATACTCATGCTTCTTTATTTACTGGTTTTGATATTTTCTTTAACTCAAGAAAAATGTGTTCTTTGTGAAAGAATAATCTCTGTGTTAGAATGAACCAGGTGCTTATATGCATTTGTTTTTATGTTCAAAATGAAAAAAATGATTCTTTGACATTAATATATGGAAGGTGTATCGAGTTGAGTTTCACTTCACCAATGTTGGCCGGGAATGGCACTTCATGGACAGCAGGGTCCAGATTGATGACATACGGTGGAGCTTTCTGGGTGTGAAGATGAGCTGTCAGCCTCTAGAGAACAAATCAAATGTAAGATCCATTACACAGAATATATACAGGTACTACACACATATACAGGCACTGTCACAACAATACAAGACCTACTAATCCTGTGGGAGCAATAATATTATAACTTTTTATGGCTTTTGTCAAGTAGGCTACCACCACAGGAAAATATAACTTCACGCAAACCAGATACAACAAGTAGCCAAATACTAATCTACAAGAGAATCAACAAGAACGATCTTATTTCATCACTTAGCATGGGTTAGGCCCTATGTCATTTGGAGAATGAGAAAGTAATGCATGCATGTTTACTGACAGTCTGCCTCTGTTCCGCATCTCTAGCCCCGCACAGCCATCCATTACCTGAACGAACGTGGTTTTCCCGGACCCCGCCATGCCCAGGACGATCAGACACACCGGGTTGTCCTGTCCCCCTGTCCCCGGTGTCCCGCTGCCTCCCTCCGCGGCCGAAGCTTCTGCATTTTCCCCTGAAAAACCCTCGGAGCCGGAAAAGTCCGCCGCTTGGGCCATGTTGTTGTTTAAACGTAATGAAACGTGACTGTCGTAAAAACGCCGCTGTCGCAAAAGGCTTCTTAAAGGAACAGCGCCGCACCGGCTTGAGTGTCGGTTTTACTGCATTGAATAGCATGAATATGAATAGAAGCGCAAACCCACGATTATTAAGAAGATGATTTTTTTTTTTTTTTTTTTTTTTTTTTTTTTTTTTTTTTTTTTGCAATCATAACAGAAATAACAACGACAAAAAAATTTGCAAATTTGCCCAAAAAGGAGTGGGAGAAGAAAACTTATTTAATCCCACCTCCTCTTCTAATTTAACATAATGAGCTTTCTTTTGCATTCTTCAGACATTTTTACATTAAATCATATGAACTATTTAGATGTGAGGACAATGAGTCACTGTTATAGCTTGGAAACGTAACTATCATCGTATTGCAATGATACAAAAGGATACCAACAATGGTAAAGAAATTAAGGATACCAGCAATGGAAACAGACAGCAGATACAAGTAATGGTAATGGACAGAACATACCAGCAATGGTAAGGAAACAACAAGCATAAACCTGCACTACAGAAGGCAGTATTGTTCTAATATTCAGACCCACTCTCTATATACTGTGACCAGACCATATGTTTATATAACAACTTGAATTTATGGATATTTTATTTATTATTAAATGAATAATAAATCATTGCTCCTGCACAGTAGGTGGCGCCATAATAAATCTGTGTTGCAGTAGATTGTTTGGAAGGCAAGAGGAAGAGCCGTAGGGCATCATGGCGCCGCGCATCACTGACATGGGACTATACATGGGACTCTTTTGACTGCTGTAAGCCCCAGGAGTGGCTCTTTCATTCTTCAGTAACAGTGTTCAATAAGAGACCATAAGAGGCCATGCTCTGACCCGATCAGACCACAATCTTGAGCCATGTGGATGACCTGCGGCAGAGCTGTCAAACTCCTCCGGAGGCAGCTCCAGCAGTGGCGGCTCTTGTGCCTGGGGAGAGGGCACGCACAGTCCGCCAAACCCCCCTGGAACGTGCTGTTTTTCGGCACTGACCACTTCGCGGTGGAGTCACTCAAAGTGTTGTCGAGCAGTAGGTACTGTTCTCACTTCTGTCTCACACGGATCACACTATTATTCACACATGTCCTCATCACAGTGAAGCTCCTGGTTCAGTCGGTAACATGAACTTTGTTCAAGTTTCTCAGCAGCATCACATTTTCAGTGTGATGTCATGCACACCCTGAGCACCTGAGGTTTTTCCTGAAAACAACTACCTTTTTAAGTTACTCTTGTTTGCACTTTAAGATTTTATTTATTTTTATTTACTTTTATAGTTTATTACTTATTTTTCTATTCTGACTTGTACATATACATTTATTTTTATAATTATGTCTCATTTGACACCTATCTCTTGCTCTTTTTGCTATACCATCTATTTTTGTTATTCTGTTATTATATTATATTGTGATTTATGAGCTACTGTATCCAAATAATTTCCCTTGTGGATCAATAAAGTTTGTCTAAGTCTAAGTGATGTAGTGTGACCACCATGAAAGTATTACGCATGAAACACGTCATTGTACACTTCATATTTGATCCATATTTGAACAGGTAAATAATGTAATCTTCTTCTGAAAGTTCACTCTTCACTGCGATTGGTTAAATCCAGCAGTTAATCATTCAGAGGTTTACAGAGGCTGACCAGTAAGAGAGGACATTGGGAAAAATTGTCTGCGTTTGCGACTTTGCGCAGACAGTGTCGGCATTAAATGGAAAAATACTGTATCATGATATGATGCTGTGACCAAAATATCACATCATCATAGGGATCATCATAGGGATCAATTTACAATTTAAACTTTGTCACCATATCCCAATGCAGAATGTATTTTTTCAGTTTCCATTGTTTCTTTGTCCACCCTCACCACTTCCTCTGAATTTAAATACGTTGTCTGTGTTTCAGAAAATGCAGTGACCCTGTGGTACAGAGTCTTGAAGTGGTGACTCTGTCGGGTGATGTCCCTGTGAAAAGGTTTGCCCATCAGATTTCCCTCCCAGTGCACAGCTGGCCTCCGGACATCAGCCATGGGCAGTTTGATGTGGGGGTCGTGGTGTCCTTTGGCTGTTTACTTCCACAAAAACTCATCAGCAAGTTTCCCTTGTGAGTAATTGTGTATTTCAGATCTACATAGTACTCACCTGTCATTTAGGTACAGCCAGTTTGAATATAATAAACTTCTTATACATTGACCTTACACAGAGAAAAGTTCTATTTAAACATCCGCAATATCTAAATATTTCTTTATTGCTATTAGAAATTACAATCAAAGCTAAATAGCAATTATTAATGTCTCATTTGGCAGTTTTCAAAAAGTACTATTATTATATCCTTTACACAGAACTATTGCCGTCTGCATGGAGTCTTATTCTGTATAAACGTGCTAACCCTTCAACTTTAGTCTTCTCTTCTCTGTTACTCTTGTGTCAGTCCTCTCAATGTTTGAGCGCTTCTGTCTTCCTCTGTGTTTAAAAAAACTGCACTCACTATTGAATCTTTATTTAAAAGCATACATTTGTAAATATCATCCTGATCTTAATACAGGTTGATGTTTAAACTTGAAGGTTTATATTTTGCCATTTGCAGTGGGATTCTCAATGTGCACCCCAGCCTGCTCCCACAGTGGCGAGGTCCAGCACCTATTTTCCACACCATCATGCAGGGAGATGAGGTCACCGGGGTCACAGTGATGCAGATCCGCCCTCACAGGTGGGAAAGAGTTAAAAAGGGTTTCTGTAGAATATTCCTTAAAAACAGATGAACGCTGATATGTGACTGTGTTCCAGGTTTGATGTAGGCCCCATTCTTAGTCAGGAAACTTATCAAATCCAAAAGAAACTCACCTCAGATGAACTTGGAGACATTCTAGCTGTTAAAGGAGCACAGATGGTAAGTTTAGTATTCAACCTTTAGTAAGAAAATTCCAATAATTATTGTGCGTTACAATAGAAACACAGTACACACCTGGGAACCTATTGAATTAAATGGTTCCTTCAAATGCTTTTGTCTGGAATGTTTCACAGTATGGCATTAAACCTTTCCATCTTCATGGTGACCAAACCAGAGCAATTTACAGGTCAGATCTATGGAGAGGCAACCTTGCCCACAGTCAGAATGCCTGTTTTTCTAAGTGTTTTTGAGCTATGAAGCCACCTGTAATTGAATAAATGTAAAGTAGAGCTGTTTAATGTCATACTGTGGAATATTCCAGGCAGAACAATGGCACGTCCATAGAAACGAGCAGGTGATGGACCCCCATAGAAAAAGTTAAATAAAGGCAAATAATTGGAAGTGGGACAAGACAAAAAAAGCACATTGTTTATGATTACATAGTCAGTGGCTGTAATAGAGCTGACCATATTATTCTTATAGCTTATCTATAGATGCACTACTGTCAGGGTGAGTTTTACAAAGGGTGTAAGGAAAACATCTGTACCTGTATATTTTAAACTCTCCATTCATAGGATGTTTTTTGTGACTAGCTCATAGACACACTGAAGAACTTGTGTGAAAAACTACAAAATAAGAAGGAGCAGAGTACGACGGGCGCAACATTTGGTACGTTAACCTAGATATGAATACAAACTTACGTTGTCCTTGGTTTGCAACGTAATATTTCAATACCGCTTCTGTTGCAGCCCCTAAAATTAGCAAATCTTTGAGCTGGCTGGTGTGGGAGGAGCAGACCGCTGAGAACATTGACTGTCTATCTCGTGCTATTGGATCTCGGGTAAGAGAGTGCGTTCAAAATCTGTCAAATGATTATGCCATGATTTCAGATTATGCCAGTAAAAAATAATAATAAAATGTTGATAGATTGTAGTAGTGTGTAACCATATTGTCTTCCTCAGATCCCTTTGCGAACATTATGGATGGGGAGGACTGTCAAACTCTTAGATTATGTGGGAAGGTGTCACAATGTGGTACCAGGTAAAAGAAATCTGGAAGACACTTTAAACATGCTAAATCTGAATATGTACAAACAAAATTATGACACAGTTTCGAATGTTATTCCATTTGTTATTTGACACTACATTAATTAGTACTGATTGGTTGTTTGATAAATTGTTGCTTTGCTTATATTTGCAGATGGAAGTGGAAAACTAGTTCCTGGATCTGTGTTCTATCTGAAAGAGTCCAATACTCTCAGTGTTCTCTGTAAGGTCAGTCATCCATTTATATGGGACATTATCTTTGGTTGTAAGCATGTAGTATTTTAATGTTCTTTTTACTATATCTAAATTGTTTGGGTGGTATAAACAGAATGGTTTCAACACTCTTTGTAAGGTATTAAGGAGTGTTTTAAGTCCATACAGTTTTGCTGGGTTTATTTGGATCAAATCAGTTGCCTAAACGACAAGCCATCTAGCTTCATATTAACAGTAGCCTGGTGCTTATTTATCCTTGTGCTTCATTGCCCAATTTAAATAAATACTGTAAAACAAAGATTGTATCAGTAAATTTAGTACACTATACAAAGTACAAAGGTAGCCAACAAAACCAATAATAAAGCATAATTTCCTCTTAGTACGTACTAAAGATCCATGCTCCAACCTTACGTTTATGCTGCTAACTTGATGGCAAAGTTTGTATTCTGTGTCGTTAAACCATCTTTTGTGTGAAGACTTTTGCCTCAAGACTTATTTCTGTATTCTGTTTCGTCCAGGATGGCTGGGTTGGATTCCGATCTGTGCTGCTGAAAAAGCGTCTGACTGCTGCAGACTTTTATAACGGATACCTCCACCAGAACATCAAGTCCCCCTCTGGTCAGCCTGCTCACGGCCTGTTCGTCAGTGGAAGGACACTACCATGATAACCATGATAATAATGAACACAAAATAAAGGTCACTAACAGGCCTACGTAACTCCTCAGATGTTTTGGAATATTTATTTGATCAACATGGACTCAAGTGAAGGTCCAATGAAATGTGCCCAACTGAATCTGAAAGAGGAAGAGCATTGATAAATCTTCGTCAGCAACCATATACTCTCTGAAGTTGAACACTGATTTTGATTTGTCCAAATATGATTGAGAATATAAGTGAACATTAGGACTGCAAGATGAATCATTTGAATGGATGCATTTGGCAGATCACAAATGCATAAAAACTGCTAACTCTAGTTTAGATCTGTACAAACATGTTCTGAAATGTGATTCTTGTTTTAGTTTGTCAGTTGATATTTAAGCCTTTTTGTCAATTCTTCTGGACGCAGTTACTATGTGAACTTTGAACAGAATTGTTTTATTATTAAAACGGAAACTATAAATCTAATAGTAATTGCAATTAGACATTTTCCCTAATCTTTCAGCTCTAGGGAACATTTTTCCAACACTGCACTATGGCCTATCATATACTGGCATTTTAAACATGCTTGTGTTGGATTTTTATAATAAGCTTTTCTAAAAATGTATTTTTGTTGATATGTTTCATGTGCTGTCATAACAGAGCCTAAACTAGAGTATTCTTTGAAGTGGAAGATTTAAGAATTCTATGGAAGAAATCAAGTTTCTTTCTGTAATCATGCCTTTCTCATGCACTCTCCATCTGAGATTTTGACATCTGTAAATTTGAGAACTTGCGAGTAATTCATGCTGTTTGTTGATCCAACCTCTTGACATGTCAACTGTTATGTTTTATTCTAATCAGTGTTTCTCAAACTGTGGCATGCACACTCCTAAGGTTCTATATTACACAGATTTGATTCTTGTGAGCTTTAAGCCATGTTGGAATGTTTTGTTTCATTCACACATGTTGGAGTAATCCTTAATTATTAGTCTGTCTGCATCCCCAAAGCTCAAAATGCTCTGTTCCACCTTGTGATGGTTCATTAGATACTGACAATTCCAGGGCTGAAATTATCAAAATGATTTTAGTGAATTTGTTTGAAGTTTGAAAACACAGTGGAGCACTTCTTGTCTTAACACATGACATCACAAGGTGGAACATTGTGGTTTTAGTTTGAGCCAGCCTAAATATGCAGGATTTGTGTGTTAAACATGTGTGAATGAAACAAAACACAGCTCCAGGTATATTTTCTATCATCGTGGAGACTAAACCAGACCAAGTTACAGGTCAGGCCTGTGGAGAGGGGATTTTTGAGCTATAGAGACCACCTGTAATTTAATAAAATAAGGTAGAGCTGTTTAATGTCATACTGTGGGATTTTCTAGGCAGAGCAGTGACATATCCATAGAAACAAGCAGATGATGGACCCCCAACCAAAAAGTTACACAGTGCACCTTTAACAGATGAGATGCTAACTGAAACCCAGCAATAACTGGGCAACATACTGCTTTTTATTTAGTCTATTTAGTGCCGTTCCACTTGTGCATGCTGAGAGGCGCTAGTGGGTCAGATCTGGCAGAGGAAAAGGAAGCGACTGTTCCCTGTGGTGCTGTAGTTGTGCCAAACCAGGTCACATGACAGAAAATTCTACTGCACCGCTGCTACATTTCCACTTGTGATCATGGTAAGATACATTAACAGCACTACAAGAACGGATTACTAATGTTTGTTTATCCCTATCCTAACGCGACCGATCGTGCAGGCATCTTTACTTCCTTGTCCGTAGCAACATCTGTTCTCACTCCACTTTGACAGCCGCTATGCTAAAAAACTGGCTACTTCCTTAAACGTCAAAAACTCTGCGATACGCTGGTTTATTTGGCAGGTTTAGTCCCAGCAAAGTGGTCAGTTCGATATCAAGAATCGAGTGTTTTATACGTGGTACTGATCGTGCAGCGTTATGAAGGAATGAGTGCACGATGAGTAGTTAGCACGGGTGTGTTAGCCGTTAGCCAAACAGACCCAGCCTTCAACTTGTAGTGTATTTTGTAAGATGTTTGCAGATTGTCATGCTTGTGTAACATGTTTTCTGATGTACTGGCCTATGCACGATACGCACACGCTTCTTAATTATAATTATGATTATGATTATGTTTATAGAATGTGAACAGGGCGGAGTCTAATACGGTCGGTCATACATTTGTCAAGTGTCAAGAAAATATAGGTCTATTGCAGTCACGTGAAGAAGTTACGTACGTTTTGGGGTATTTATCACACTGAACTATTTGCAAAACATATATTCAACCTCCATCATGAATTAATAGATTGTTATTATGTGTTCTAATACGCATCAGTTGAATTTGTTCAAACTGCAGAGGTGTGGGAACCTCAAGTTTTTGGAAAGTAGGTTAAAGGGGAGAGGTATAGTGTATATAGTATAATACATAAATCATTTTAATATTAGGGCTGCAGGATTAATCATTTGAATGGATGCAATTGGCAGATCTCAAAGGCTGCAGGTTTTTAAACTATCATCGTATCTGTTGATTCTACATAAAAACTGCTAACCCTGTAGTTTAGATCAGTACAAATGTTCTGAAATGTGGTTCTTGTATTAGTTTGTCAATTTGTATCAAACTGAACTATTTGCCAAACATATGCTCAGCCTCTATCATGAATTAATAGATTGTTATTATGTTCTAATATGCATATGTAATGATCAGTTGAATCTGTTCAAACTGCAGAGGTGTGGAAACATGGTGTAACCTCAGTTTTTGTAAAGCAGGTTAAAGGTGACAGGATATAGTATAGTAAATATATAATTTTAACAGTTCTAATATGAAAGCGATTTTCACAAATTTGCCAAAATGTTGCTGATCCTATGCTGATGCAGCATGACCAAAAGTGATAATATTGTTCAGATTGTCAAGAGCAAAGTAAAATTTGGCATGTTTGTGTAGGCCTGTCACGATAAATAGCCTATGTTTGTGCTCCTCTGTGTGCTCTGGGGCTGAGCCTAGAGGAAGACATTTTTAATTTGCTCTCCTGAAAGTATTAATCATTGGCTTTCCATATCTTTTCCATTTGTACACAAACGTCTCCATTACTATGGGTGTAACATTATCCAGATTTCCGTTATCATGGCAGTTCCCAACAGCATAATATATTTGTTGTGTCACATATATATTTGAGAGTGAGATTATTCAACCTGGATTCAGGTCCAATAAAATAAAAATGGAGAATATGAAAGTGTCTGCAGATAAAGTACTGGATAATACTATTATTATACCCTCCCATGATTTATTGTACTTTATGCACTGTGTAATAACTCTAATTATAACTCCATGTACATGTAATTTCAGCCAAGTCTTTTCCCAGTGTGTTAAATAATTGAATGTATTTTTCTGGTGACTGAGGGTTGTGTCTTTGTCTGCTGCAGCCCACCACACAGTCTCCTCAGGATGAGCAGGAGAAGCTCCTGGATGAGGCCGTACAAGCTGTCAAGGTCCAGTCTTTCCAGATGAAACGATGCCTGGTAAATGATACACTGTCTGCTGAAACCTCAAGGCCCTTTCCAAAGAGTGAATGTATTCATTTACAGTTGTAGTGAAGGAAAATGGAGAAACATAGTGCAACAGAAATAAGCCTAGGTGGGCTAGAAAGCTAGTTTGTGATCTTCAAATAGAGTAACAAGATGGATAGTGGTCTACTATTACTTCATTGAAAATACTCTTGGCTTAGTCAGTGTGCTGTGTAAGTTAAAGTGGTAACATTGTGCTGTTGTTACTGCCTTGTGTAAATAGTATGTCTTCACAGGATAAGAACAAATTGATGGATGCTCTGAAGCATGCCTCTAACATGCTGGGGGAACTGAGAACGTCCATGCTTTCTCCAAAGAGCTACTATGAGCTCTGTATCCTTAACTTTTGCTGCTCTACACGATCATTAATGATGCACATTACACATATTCTGTATTTCCATCCTTAGTGTGTGTTGAAGTGTTTCAGATTAATATTTCTTAACAGAGACTCTCCAGACATGGCCATCTCAGATGAGCTCCACTACCTGGAGGTGTATCTCACTGATGAGTTCGCTAAAGGGCGTAAGGTGGCAGATCTGTACGAGCTGGTGCAGTATGCAGGCAACATCATTCCCAGGCTGTGAGTCAGTGTTGTCTCTGGTCATGTTTCTGTAGTCCACCATGAAATTCAAATAAAGAGAAATGTATTATACACATATTCCCTTTGTTAACACACTGTTCACCACCACACTGCCTGTTGTCTGTTGTAGATACCTCCTGATCACAGTGGGCGTGGTCTATGTGCGCTCCTTCCCTCAGTCTCGGAAGGACATCCTGAAGGACCTGGTGGAGATGTGTCGAGGGGTGCAGCACCCTCTGAGAGGCCTGTTCCTCAGGAACTACCTTCTGCAGTGCACCCGGAACATTCTGCCTGACGACGGGGAGCAGTTAGAGTATGGATGTCCACACCACATGTATATGTATGTATATGTATGATATAATGAGTTCACTCACAGATGTGCTATTTCTTCCAGGGGCTCAGAAGAGATGACTGGGGACATTGCTGACTCTGTTGACTTTGTCCTTCTGAACTTTGCGGAGATGAATAAATTATGGGTCAGAATGCAGCATCAGGGACACAGCCGAGACCGAGAGAAGAGGGAGAAGGAGCGCCAAGAACTCAGGATTCTGGTCGGCACCAACCTGGTGCGCCTGAGCCAGCTGGAGGGCGTCAATGTGGAGAAATACAAACAGGTATGTTGTGTAATCACTCCATATCAGCAATTGCCTTTTCTTTCATGTTGAAAAATCTGCCAAGATCTCTGACACAGCTTTGTTCCACAGATTGTTCTGGCTGGTGTTTTGGAGCAGGTGGTCAACTGCAGAGATTCCTTGGCTCAGGAGTATCTGATGGAGTGTATTATTCAGGTATGACAGGACTGGACAACAGTCTATGTGTCTCTGCCTTCCCCATATAGTCCGCAAATAGACTGCATATTTGACTTTCACAGGGGTTGATGTATATGTTTATTTAACTAAAAAACAGCCACAGAGAGCAGACAAATTCTTGAATGCTGACCCCTGTTCTTTACACCTTCCTTGTGTGTTATGCAAACAGCTCCTACTGTTGACTGTCTACTCCTCTTTACTTTGTCTAATGCATTGCTGTTTACTGTTAAGTCTCCTGGGTAAAACAAGTTGAGACAGAGTCAGTAATCCATTAAACATCAACAGTTTTATTAGGTATACCTAGTGCACCACAGTGTTGGTCTGCCTTGTCTTAGACATATGCAGGAGATAGGCCCTCAATCGCTATCTGCTCCACGTCTTTATCTGTTTCACTCGTAAGACAGGACCCATAATCTCTTTAGTCTTTGGTTCCTTCTGTGATGTTCTGGTTAATGTGCCTCTCAGGTTTTCCCTGATGAGTTCCATCTTCAGACACTTAACCCTTTTCTGCGATCGTGTGCTGAGCTGCACCAACACGTCAATGTCAAGAATATTATCATCGCCCTTATCGACCGGTACATAAGTCCACACATTCATTGCAATACATAGTGATTTCATACAACATTTTTTAATAACTGTATAATCCATGTTTAGCCTAGCCCTGTTTGCTCATCGAGAGGACGGCCCGGGCATTCCAGCAGAGATTAAACTCTTCGACATCTTCTCCCAACAAGTCGCTACAGTCATTCAGGTAAGACACATAAACTATGAATTTATTGCAGCTCATGTTTTATTCATTCGTGATTCATCTAGAAAAGGGGATTCCAGGATGTGTGTGGATGTCTATGGCATCAAATGGTCTTCAATTTTGTCATTAATATTGTAGTATTTATTTTTAAAGGGGACATATGCTCACATTCATTTGGTATATAACTATAGTGTATATATAGATTATGATTTTACATCCATTTTAAACTGTAATATAAAACTGCAAAATAATAAAAACAGGTCCATTGCAGAAAACTGTTGATTTATTCTAGCAAACATTTACATGCTTTTATTGTTGAAACATTTGATATTGTTGAATGCTACAAGTATGACCCACAATTTCTGAATTTCTGATTTCCTTTTTAACAGAAACATTTTTTTGAGCATGAAACAATTAAAATACAACTCTAAGCTAATGAGGAGGGGATACCATTATAACATGGTTAAAAGCTCATTAAAGCTTACTTTACATAATATATTTCCTTAAACATTATATAGCAAACCAAAATTTGACAGGCCTAAGTAAACACGCTGGTCAGTTTTGAAATAATATATACATTTATTTAGTTTGACATTTAAGTCATGTGTGACCATAACTCGCAGTACAATTTTAGCATTACACTTTTCTGTTTGTCCTGTCTGTACTGACGGTATTGTTGTGGTGTCCAGTCTCGACAGGACATGCCCTCAGAGGACGTGGTGTCTCTCCAAGTGTCCCTCATAAACCTGGCCATGAAGTGTTACCCGGACCGCGTGGACTATGTGGACAAAGTGTTAGAGAGCACGGTGGAGATCTTCAACAAACTCAACTTGGAACAGTACGTGCAGACAGTTTGTTATGATTTATTGTATGTTTTTGCTCTTATTATGAGAAATTACTAACAACTAATTCCAATAACATAATGAGACTTGTTTTGATTGTATAGCTGCTGAAATGAAACTAACTGCTACTTCTTTGGATTTTTAAATTTGTTGACACAGTTCCTAGCTTGATTTATTGAGGTTTTAAAATTTAATGTTTTTATATTCTTTTTCCGGTAATATCTACTTCATTCTTGTATACTATAGATTTCCAAAATCATCTCTGTTAAGTTTTGTATCTAATATGTTAACAAAATGAACCATTTTTAAGGCCATTTTCCAGATGTGTGTACAATCTTGTCGCAGTTTTATCGTGTAAGATCATTTGGCACATGATCTTGTCCCATCTCTATTGTAAAATATAGGCTCAACAAATGTGATTGTTCTAAGTTAACTGCCCTCCTCCCTGACGTGTCCCTCAGCATAGCGACCAGCAGTGCTGTGTCCAAAGAGCTGATGCGACTGCTGAAGATCCCTGTGGACTCCTACAACAACATCCTGACCGTGCTGCAGCTCAAGCACTTTCCTCCTCTGTTCGAGTACTTCGACTACGAGTCACGCAAGAACATGAGCTGCTACGTACTGAGCAACACACTGGACTACAACACCACCATTGTAGCCCAGGAGCAGGTGGGTTATGGATTTGCTTCCATAGTTAAAGAAGATCTATTATGTTTTTTCTGGTACATCGTAATAAATTATACCATACCATACTTTATTTTACAGTGAAAAACACTATATTGATCCTATGGCATAATAATCGAAACCAGTCCACTGACTTCCCGTTCAGAAGTGCAGAACTGACAGGCTTCGCCTCTTCATAGTGGCATTGTACCATAGCAATTAACAAAAATACAACTTTGAGTTAGCTAATGATTAGGGAACACTCTTAAAGCATAATTACAATCTCATAAAAGGTGTTTTTGTATATGTTCCCTGTAAAAGAAGCTGGACAACAAATTGGTGTAGCACATTATATATTTTGCCTGTTGTAAGTTTTACTCCAAATTTTGAATACATAAAATTAAAACTAAAGCTCAGTAGATATCTTTGGGAAACACGGGTATATTGAATCAAAATTGTGAATGGTCAATAAGAGGGACACAATTCTTTGGATATGTTATATCACCCAGCCCTAGCTTGTGGGTATGCTTATTTTCTGTCTCTCCCTTTCAGGTGGACTCCATCTTAAATCTGGTGTCGACGCTGGTCCAGGACCAGCCTGACCAGCCTTCAGACGAGCCAGACCCAGAGGACTTCGCTGAGGAGCAGAGTCTGGTGGGACGCTTCATCCATCTGCTACACTCCGAGGACCCCGATCAACAGTACCTCGTGAGTTACAGCAAACGCTCTTGTTAAAATCTTTTTTTCATCTTTCATATTTAGACTGTTGTCTTCCTCAGAGTTAAAAAGTTGGACTGCCTGTCTGTAGGTGGTAATACCATTTCAGCACTCAAATCTCCTTCTCTATGCAGTTAACCAACATCAAATATTGATATCTCAATAATTGCAATATTGTATTGAAGTTTTTTGTTACTTCTAAGACTAAAGTGTCCAAATGAGTTCACAATGTCCTACTAATGCATAATACAGGACCATAATGCTGTGCTAGTACTACCTACTTTTTACTTTACTGAATTCTCCCTTGCCAGTCTTGCCTAATATCTGAAGCTAAGCAGCGTTGGGCCTGATTAATACTGGGATGTGAGATCACTGAGAATACCAGGTGCAACAGTGAGGAAGCAATAGCTATAGCAGACTGCTGTTGTGTCCTTTGGCAAAGCACTTCACCTACCTTGGCCAGTATGAATATGGTGTGTGCATGAGTGTTCCCAAGGGCTGATGGCTGCCAATTTGTGCCAATCAGCTGTGGCTATAAGTAGCTTACTATCTCTGTGTGTAGAGTGAATGAATAATGCAATATTAAGTGCTTTGGGTGTCTTGAAAGGCACTATATAAATCTAAGGCATTATTATTAATAATGGATGAATATGAGATGTTATTTCCTCCAAAAACAATGCAACATACACAAACTAACTTCTGTTTGTGACTTGTGCTCAGATCCTGAGCACAGCACGGAAACACTTTGGTGCCGGTGGAAACCAAAGAATCCGCTTCACACTCCCTCCTCTGGTGTTTGCTGCGTACCAGTTGGCCTTCAGATACAAGGAGAACTCTTCATCGGTCTGATTCCTATACACTTTCACCTCTCCTGTGCTGAGCTGTAGCAGATACTCACTTATGTCTGCTGTCTTTGGTAGGACGACAAGTGGGAGAAGAAATGCCAGAAAATCTTTTCCTTCGCTCACCAGACCATCAGCGCTCTCATCAAAGCTGAGTTTGCAGAGCTGCCTCTCCGACTCTTCCTGCAGGGGGCGTTAGCAGCAGGAGAGATTGGTTTTGAGAACCACGAGACTGTGGCATATGAGTTCATGTCCCAGGTACTGAACACACATGTTTTTGCCATATACATGGCAGTATGTCCATGTAAATGGAGAATGTCTGATACTTTAAAGTTGCTGGCTCAATCACTGCTACCGGTAATGCATGCTGCTGTTGTATCACTGAGCACTGACTTCAGAGTCTGTGTACACTTGTGCAAAAGTTTGTCAAAACTCACTTAGTTCCAATAGTACCAATTAGTACTGTACTGGGGGAAAAAAATGAAATGTTTAATATCATACTGTGGAACATTCCAGGCAATGTGGTACATTCCACTAGAGATGTTTACATGAGTCAATTGGAATCTTGACCTGCCTTGACCCAAGTTTATGTTTATGGATTGTTAAAAATAGCTACCCAGAGAACTAGATACTCACTGGGACAAGTATTGATACAAAAATGAACTGTATAAATAGGACAAAATTGGACCGTTCCTCCTAGTAAGAATGGTCTTTATCTACTGTATTTCAGAATTGGTATGAGTCCACATGGTAACGTTCTGTGATTTGTGTTTAAATTGATATTCTGTTGTTATTATTATTATTTTTAATTGTTTAATTGTATTTCATTTTTTTTATGTTGTGACAAAACCACTATGAATAAGTGAGTGACTGTAAAGATTACTTACCATTTTACCATTTACATGCACTGAAATAGAAAACCTTTTGCCCATCATCACCGGAACTGTGTTCATACTTTTTGTGGCAGGCCTTTTCTCTTTATGAAGATGAGATTAGTGACTCCAAAGCCCAGCTGGCGGCCATCACGCTGATCATTGGGACGTTTGAGCGCATGAGATGTTTCAGCGAGGAGAACCATGAACCCCTGAGGACACAGTGTGCGCTGGCAGCCTCCAAACTGCTTAAGAAGCCTGACCAGTGCAGAGCGGTCAGCATCTGCGCTCACCTCTTCTGGTCCGGACGCAGCACCGATAAGAACGGGGAGGAGGTAGGACTATTCGCCAAGATGTTTTCAGTGTTTCTCAAACTGTGGTGTGCGGATTCCTCTGCAATTAACAACTTAAAGGCGCTCATGCATTCCAATTATTCACCACAATGTGCTTTTCACAACTTTCAGAGACTCTAAGCTAACAACAACTAGCATGCTAACACACATTTCCTGATTATCTGACAATAAAATGGTTCATAATTGGATACAGACTGCACTCTGCAGGCATATTTTGACCTCAAGAGCTGCCTATAGAATATATCTCTACTGGAGCAAGACAAATTAACTTGATGTTTGTTAATTTTTTCATCTGACTGTTATCAAATACAAGGAACTGATATTACATTTAAACACTTTACTATTGTTCCACTGGGAGTCTAAATAGTTAAATTTGTGTTGTTTTTCTAGATCCGCGATGGCAAGAGAGTGATGGAATGTCTGAAAAAAGCCCTGAAAATTGCCAACCAATGCATGGACCAGTCACTGCAAGTTCAACTTTTCATTGAAATCCTCAACAGATATGTGTGCTTCTATGAGCGGGAGAATGATGCGGTGAGTCATTTACATATACAGGTCTAATAATAATGCTTCTGTCGTTGAAATCATAGAATCATTTGGTAATGTTTTACACACTAAGTGCTGCACCATGACAGTCTAAAGAGGTCTATGATACTTTACAAATGGGGTCGAGTAGACACACCTGCACCTGCACTAGGGCTTCAGAAGTATTACCTCTGGGTGGGAACAGTGAGGTGTTTATATGCAATCCACCAGGCACTCTTTGTGACTGTGCTTTCAGGCTGCACAGTATGATAAATAAATATGGTATGTCTTAATTATCTGTACTGTACCTTCATTTAACAGTTTTAAAAATGTTAAAAACAAAGCTAGTTCATTTTCAACGGTTTGCACTGGTCCAAAGTTATTCCTCACTTACCTTAACCATTCTCAGCATTATTCACCACAATGAGTTTATGAGCATATTTCACAACTCTCAGATATCAGACAGTAATGTTCACAACGTCTAGAATGGTAACAAGCACTTCCTGATAAAAATGCTTTATAAATAGATGCAGACAGTTGATTCTTCTGCTTATACATGCTTATATCTGTACTGAGACATGACAAGTTTTACAAATGGGGACAAGGCTTTTAATATACAGTATCTTTACTGATGGGATTGTAATATTTTTATATACTTTTGTGAACATAAAGAAAATTATTACTAAAAGCTGATTTTTGTTTTGTTGTAACTCATAGCAACTCTTTAAAATCATAAAATTGCCTGTCAGATGGAGGACCCTAGTGTTATTATGTGTCATGTTTTATTTTGTTGTGATCATGAATATAACCTTTCTGATATTGCTAATTATATAACACTCCACTTGTTGCAAATGTTTTAGTTTTGACTGCATGTTTTTCTCTCATCTTGTTCTTGTAGGTGACTGTCCAGGTCCTAAACCAACTGATCCAGAAGATCCGAGAGGACCTCCCCAACCTGGAGGCCAGTGAGGAGACGGAGCAGATCAACAAGCACTTCCAGAACACGCTGGAGCACCTGCGCCTGCAGAGGGAGTCCCCCGAGACGGAGGGCCCAGCGTACGAGGGCCTGCTCCTATAGGCTGCACATGTCACCCACACCACACATGTGACCAGGACTCGGCATTAACGACAGACACGGGTCAAATGTCAGTAGAATATTACACATTTAGTCACCTGGAGGGTTGAATTTTTAACTTTTGAGGTCTGAGTTGAGACAATTTAACTATACAATGGGGGAAAGAAAGGATAAGTCATGTTTTTTTATGAAATGAGACACAGTAGTCTATTTTACCAATATTTATGTTGGACTGGATTTATCTCAACTACTTTGGAATAGTGTTGTCAGAAGTATTAAATTACATACTAAGCTATAATAAAGCTAGAATCAGAACTAGATACTGAGGAAAAAATGTGCTATTCACAGGACAGAATGAACCTTCCCTGAATAGCTTTAGAATGATCTTGAGCTGTATCAGAACAAGTATAAGAGCCATAGAGACCACTATGGAACATACTTGGACGACTGAGGGATTACACAGATATAAGACCACGTGGGCATATAAAAGAGAGTACTCTGATTTAATGTTGCTTCTGTTGTCTAAAGAAATCAAGTAGAGTGAGCCCGAAGTCCCTGTCTGCAGTTCCTCTAAGGGGGAAAATGTTGAAATGAGGCCAAAAGTAATAGCTGCTAAGTCCAAATTTAGTTCCTAAACAGAAACAGAAAATACACTGTTCCACCTTGTTCCACCTTGTGATGTCATGTAATACAGGAAGTGCTTCACTGTGTTTTAGAACTCCATACATCTTCACTAGAATTATTTGGATTTCACCCCTGGAATTGCCTGTCTCCACTGAACAAAAGGTAAAAGGAGCTGTTAACTTGAAAAAGTACCTCTTCATGACATCACAAAGTGGAACAGAGCATTTTGAGGTTTGCAGATAAAGAGAGCCCAGTAATGCAGCGTTACTCAAACGTGTGAGTGAAACAAAACACAACTTCAGGTATGTTTTTGAGGAGGTAACGACATTCTAATGTGACTTAAAACTCACAAGACAGGAGTCAATCTCGCATAATGTAGGACCTTTAACACAAACAGTTCAATTTCTCCCTCCAAAGTCTGAACTCTGTTCCAATGTCCACATGCTTTTACTGAGGACTTACTGTAGACCCTTTAACTAACAAGTCCCAAGCTGATCATTGACCATCTGTAACGAGTGGATCTATTCAAATTCTATTAATTGCACGGCTGTTAGTTAATGCCAAGCCCTGAATGTGACACCCAACACTAGAACATGATTCCATCCTCTAAGCTGTGTGACTGGTCGAGCCCACTGAGCACCCTTGGTCCCGTCTGATCGTTTCGTCACTGCCCCCTCTCTCACACATGTCCACTGCACATGTCTAACCTCTGCGCTTACATGTCATCTCCTCCTCTTTATGTATCCTCATTGTTTGTTTGTCCCGGACATTGACAGTTAGTTAGAGCGCAGCTTGTTTTTTTTTGTTTTTTTTGTTTGTTTGTTTTTTTTTTGCTGGAGAATTATTTACTATTCATTCAGTTTTATTATAAATTGCCTAAATGCTTGTAAAACAGATTACAAACTAAATAGTGATTAAATAGTGAAATTATCGTCATGTAACTGAAATAAAGTTATCCAATAAAATGTGTGTTGTATAATCTGTGATGTTATGAAAAAAAAAAAAAAAAAGATTATCGTGGAGATTGTAATTGGTTGTGTCAGAAAAGCCATAGTATAGCAATTCAGAACAAAATCTTGTGCCTTTTGAATGGTGAAAAGTACTCAAAATGGCTCCTATAAACCGCAAAACTGTAACCTATGAGTAGAACATGCAAACTCCACACAGAAAAGGTACTAGATTTAGATTTTCTCAAAGCAACATTATTCCATCACTTTTTTTGCAAATTGACAGATGTGGTAGCCAGCCTGTGCCAACAACCTCTCTGACCACCACCATTCAGTCATTCACACACCACATGTGTAGACTAGATGGTTGAAAAGTCTTGCCTAAAGACACAATGGCATACACCGACCAGGGAGATGACCACGCTACCACCTTGCTAAATCTTAGTTTTTCTATGTAACTAATGTATCACTATTAAGATGTACACTCTCAAATTAGACAACACAGTTTTTTCCTTCACTGTTGTGTAAATAAAACTACAGTAATAATGGATACTGTTGCTGTGGAAACTGTGGTGGCCATTTTGTGACAGAATTGTACAAAAAAAACAAAAAAAAACAAAAACAAATATATATATATATATATATATATATATATATATATATATATATATATATATATATATATATATATATAATTAATAATTAATATAATGTCACTGTATAATTATTCTAGTTACTTAACATGCATAGCTTAAAAAAATTATAATACATACTTTGAATAGCAAAATTTAATGTTAGCCAAATTCTTGACTAAAATTCAACAATTTTTATTTTTATTTTTATTGTTTTTTTTTAGCCTATACATCCAGTATCCAGCTATACGATGCAGGTATTGTTGCTGCCAGTAAAAAGTTTTCGGACACACCATCTCATTCAATTAATTTTCTTTATTTTTACTATTTTGTACATTTTAGATACATACAAAAGACATCAAATATATGAAGTAAGATATATGGAATTATGTAAAGAAAAGTTAAATAACTACTACTAATATTTTTCGACAAATAAGCTTGTCTACAAAATATAAGAACATATTTAGTGTTATTTACCTTTTTTTTTTTTTTTTTTCTTTACTACATAATTCCATATATCTTACTTCATACAGGCCTAAGCAGTATGTCTTCGATATGTATACAAACTGTTGACAGTAGTAATAAATAAATAAATAAAATAATAATAATAATAATAATAATAATAATAATAATAATAATAATAATAATAATAATAATAATAGTGGCATTAGATACAAAGTCAAATCAACATTGAAGTAAGTTCTTGAATGGAATTTTCTAGTCAGGAAGTGCATATCTGTTACTATGGTGATCATTACTCTAGTTTTAGAACAATCCCATTGTGTTTTTTCCATGACAGTTCAGTTCTCAGCAGCACTCCAGCTCGTTGGGTGGCGACAATACCCCTGTAGCTGCATTTTCCATGACCGGCTGCAGCCTAAAGAAGACTGAGCAGACCAGGGAGAGCAGCGGCTGCAAAAGACATCGATCCTCAATCATTTATTCTCCGATCAAAATGTGCAAACGGGACAGATCTGGCTTCGTACGGGGTTGCATTCGGTGAAGGAGACTTTTGCATACGCTGTCATCCGTCCCCGGTGCCTATTGCGTGATCGAAGCTGGTGGGGCCTGATCCTGCAGCTGCCACATCGGCGCTATGTCGGCAAATAAAACAAAGAAAGTCAAAATGGCCACCAAATCCTGCCCTGAGTGCGACCAACAGGTGAGGAGGGATTAAGAAGGAGTTTGCGATGTGACGGTGTGCGGTTTGGGAGTGAGGCTCAGAAGGGACAAGGGACCAGGGAGGAGTGGAGATCTGGTAGTAGATGGACGTGTCAGAAAAGTGGGACAGAGAGGAAAGATTCTGCAGCTGAAGATTGGAATACACTTTGTTTGATCTACTATATTTGTACTACTACTTATACATAAAATAGTAAAAAAAAAAGTGGGACAAAGTTCAACGTGTATAATGTCTTCTTTGTTAGTAGTAGGCCTGTAGTTAGTAGTTGATGGTTAATAACTCTGTAACTACTAGACTTTACACATAAAATAGTAAGAAGAAAGTATTAGTAGTAGTAGTAGTAGTAGTAGTGGTAGTGTCATGTTTGAACAAATTGTACCTACACAGGCTAGGCCCCCTTGTAACATTTTGAAAAGTACACATTTACAATGTACACATTTTGATCCAAGTGATACAAAGGATTAATGTGTGTATTTTATGTTTATATGGGTACTCGGCATTTTGGTGTGACGCTCCTAAAGTTGTAGCAACAGACAACAATTATTTTCAAAAACAAGTCAGTTGTACAACAATTGTTAAGAAGCCTTCTCACAAGCGTTACATAATTGTTTGTGTAACTTTTAATTTTAGACATTAACAGGCCCTACAGTGTGACCTCTTCAGTCGTCCCACTGAAAATTCACTACTAATTTTGTTAAAAGTCTAATAAATAACTTGATATTGTACTAGCTTAATAATAATATGATTGTTCCATCTTAAAAAATATCTTTTTAACTATTAGAATTGTATTTTCATAGGAAATACAGTTGTAACCCTGCAGGGCATCAAACTGGCTTATGTTCAAAGTTTTTCAGAAAAGTTTGATTTTACAAATATTAAATTAAACCCTTATCCTCCTGGTACATAAATGCCAGATGAGCTCCTTCTAGTTTTTGTGTAACTGTCTTTTTAAATCTGATTTTTCATGTCACACCACAGGTCACCCTTTGTATTTATTTTACAGCTTTCTACAGTTTATATCTTTTTAGATTCCCTTTATGCCAACGACTTTGTGAAGTGACTCATTCTGGACTTTTTCAAGAGAAGTGTTACAGTCACACTGCAGAACATTTTAGTATATTTAGTTTGAAATACAAAAAAAAGAAATTTGCTTCATTGTAGTTTATAGAATACTTATTAGTGCAAACTTAAGTTGAATTTTGGAAAAACAAAAACACGTCACGTGAAGTACCCATGTATTGTTTATTATTCTAAATGTATTTCCTGTTATTTTTGTCTTCTGACATAGTTTTTCTTTCATCAAATACATTTTTACCCCTTTTGCATATTTTTTTTTTTTACTTAAGTACACTTTCTGATTACTTTGCCCCACCTCAGCTTCATTGGTGGCACTACTAGAATTGTCAGAAGTATAGAAAATCAGATACTAATCAATACTAAAACTAGTATCAAAACAGTCCTCATTTGAGTAGGTAGTAGGTATTGATACTAAAAAAATGTCACATTCACAGGACAGAAATGAACCTTTCCTGAATAGTTTTAGAATGATCTTGAATTGTATCAGAACAAGTATAAGAGCACATAGACTAGTATACGCCCATGGACCACTATGGAACCTACAGGACCACTGAGGAATTACACAGATATAAGGACGCATGGGAATATGTAAGAAATATAATGTTGAAAATAACATTCTATTGTCTAAATAAATAGTAATTATTATTGTACGAGTAATTATTATTGTACAAGTACGAGTTTATGGACCTACATCCACATTAATTTGAACATTTTCACATGGTTTGGATAGCTTGTATAACTTATTATTTTGTCTCCTTCTAGATTCCGGTGGCGTGCAAATCGTGTCCCTGCGGGTTTGTTTTTATTAGTCGCAAACTCCTGACGGCCAGGTTAAATGAACGCCCCTCCTCCCCAGGACTAGCAGGTGACTGGACTTTTTATAATATAACCACACTTATTTTTTCTCAAACTACTAATGGATTACTCTTTAGAAGTACCTTATTCCTCTCAAACCTAAAATTAGACACAGAAATGACAAGTCAGGGGTTTTCCTTCAGTGTGGCGTAAATAAAACTAGAGGAATTCTGGATAATGTTGCCGTGGAAATTGCGGTGGCCATTTTGTGACTGTGAAAAACGGCAAAATAGTAATATAGATCAAGTAGAAACAAGGACAGAAAATTCATTGATTAAATCTTAAACTGGAATGATGGTAGTTTGGAAGGCCCAGTAATGCAGGAAACTAGCCTTGTATTTATTTATTTTTCAACACTGAAGTGAGTTCTTGAGTGGAATTTTATAGTCACAACATAGCTGCTGGACGTGGGCATCTGTTACTCTAGGTTACCATGGCGATTATCCCTCTAATTAAACAGGAAGTTTAAACCACTGAATATACACTGGGAAATATATACAGTGCTTCACACATTTATTAGACCACCACCCAGTGTAAAGTGTTTGCCACTGCCATAATTTAATAGTATTTCTGTTTACCAAAATATCTTTGTATGTTTCTATAATGGTTAATATTTAATGCTAAAATATAACTGTTGTTTCTATCCATAAATTTTCAAGTTTAATGTTTTTCAAAAAGTCTCATCCAAAACAAGTCTCAGGGAACAGCTTGAAACTATTTGGAACTGAATAACAAAAGAGACTTTGCAAAACTACATAAAAGCAGTGCCAGCAAGAATGCAAGCTGTTATCTGTGCCAAAGGTGGTCACACAAAATATTCACATTTTTGGTTATTACATTTGTCAACAAGGACTATTTTGTTATTCCAATTGGTAATTTTCTTAATGAATAACAATTAAATAGTTAATTTGAAACAAGTTTTTGATATACTATGAAGTTATTTATGTTTTCTTGTTTTCATGACAGGTGGTCTAATAAATGTGTTAAGCACCGTATGTATTTTGAATGTATTAACTTTGTGCAGATCAACTGGAGTCGAAGAGGCGGCGGACTGAGCGTATCCGTAAAGACCGCATCGAGGCTCTGCCCAGTGACATGGAGAACAGGAGGAGAGCCCGGCCCAGCTGCCAGGGAGACCCCATCCGCAGGGGCCGAGGGAGACCCAAGACTGTGGGCCTCAAGAAGGTGGAGGATGACAGAGGTGTGCCATGTCTATTTTTTAACCTTACAAAAGCTTGACAATTGGTTCACAAATAATAAAACATGAGATCGTGTATTGATTTGATGATTACAGTTTGTTTAAATAGTCACAGCAGAAACAGGTGAAGCTCTTTCCATTGTCATTCTTAACATATCCTATTATTTAAGATATTGAAAACTGCCTTTAATAACATTTGTATACATATGTAATTTATAGTTAGGTAATTGAATAGTTATCTGGACTATATAGTTTTATGATTCACCTGTTAATGACAGGAAACATGCATGTTTATTATGTTGGATGAATATTCTCCATCAGGATAAATCTTGGTAAAATTTAAAGGTCCTATATTACACAAAAAGGATTCTTGTGAGCTTTAAGCCACATTATAAAGCTGTTACCTTCTCAAAAACATGCCTGGAGTTGTGTTTTGTTTCATTCACACGTTTGAGTAATCCTATTCTATCTACATGTGATGTAGAGATACTTTTAAACAGCTGGCTTTTACTTTTAGTTCAGTAGAGATTCGCAATTCCAGGACTGAAATCATCCAAATGATTCTAGTGAAGGTGTATAGACTTAAAAAACACAGTGGAGCACTTCCTGTATTACCACATGACATCACAGAGTGTTTTCAGTTTGAGAGAAGAATTCATGAATGAAACGAGAATGAAAAAAAACACAACTCTGGGTATGTTTTGACGAGGAAACATTATAACATACCTCAGAAAAAAGCGTAATGTGCGCCCTTTAAAAATCTCATATTCACAATGCTGTTACGTTCTAACGCCTTGTCTATTAGTCCAAAAATAATTACCAGATTAATCAATTTGTATGGTAATTGTAAGTTGCAGGACTTCAGAAGTTGCACTGGTTTCAATTTTCATTATTTTCTTCTTTGTTTTTTTTTTTTTTGTTTTTTTTCCAAACTGGCTTTAGAGATTATACAGGCGTAACGTGTTAAATCGTCATTTTATCAGTGGTAGTTTTAGAATCATGCAGAAAAAAATAAGAAATTGATCACTGTCTAACATGTCTTTGTGCCGACAGAGAAACAAGAGAAGGAGGTGGACATGTACGCCAGCCTGTCTGATGAGAAAGCCTTCGTCTTCTCTGTGGCTTTAGCCGAGATCAACCGCAAGATCCTGGGACAGAGGCTGATCATGTGACATCTGCACGCTGGAATTCACTTCCAGGATTATCCATTTTATTTTTAATACTTTAGTTTTTATCTGTGGAGTACCAAAAAGAACTGGACTGAGTTGGATTTTTTTTTTCCTTTTTTGACACAAATGCCTGCTAAATAACTAAGACTTTTAAGACTTGATTCTTGAGATGTACTGTAATAAACATATATTTTTGTGCATTGTGTTTTTGTTATTGCAATATTCATAGAAATGTTGTTGCTTTGCCTAGATTGTTCCACAGTGTGACATTAAACTTGTCTATCTCCACGGAGACAAATGGGACGCCACAAGGCCAAGTTACAGTCCAGATTTGTGAAGAAGCGAGCCCACTCACAGTAAGCATGCATGATCCAACTTTATTTGTATAGCACATTTTATAAACAATACAATTTCCAAAGTGCGTAACAGTATTGTAAAACATCTAGCTCTAAAACGTCAGCAGAATTATGCTCCGGACAAAAGGAATTTATAGAAAAAATAGATAAAAATAATAAGATCAGTGAATAAAAATAATAAAAATAAATAAATAAAAGGAGGAGTACCACACAATTTTTAGCTATGAAACATGGAGACAAGAATATGGCGAACTTTTTAAAAGTTATAAAGCTTAAATTACATACATAAATTGACATCTACTTGATTCAATTTATTTATAGGAAATAAAAACAAATAATTAAAATAATAATTCCTTATTCTGTTCCATATTCTATTTGCTGGTTTTCACAACATTCTATAGGCCGATTATATTTAATACAGATAGTGGGCAGCAAAAAATAATACTGTTAAGAGTTCTTGGGTCTCGTCACTAATAGAAATGATCAGGTTCAACATTTGTAAATTTACCTTTTAGATATTTCATGGCAAAATATAATGTAATCAATAGAGAAAACTGTCAACTGTTAAATGAGGGTGTATAACATCATCACATTCTATTCTAAGCTACGGATTGTCAATTATTTTGAATTTAGTGCTGAAATGGGTGGTTTTCTAGACAACGTGACGATGTTATACTCCCAGATGGGACAAAACAGAAGCCAGCATTCCCTAGTATTTAGATTCTAACAAGAAATACCCAAACAGTAAATTCACAATGTTTTATTAGTGATTAAACACTAGAATTTGCTATATTACAACAAAAGTATTGTATTTTATCAATATTAATTTGAGCTACCTCCCATCTGTTATATACTAATCTATGGAATGTTGTTCTGAAAACCAGCAAAAACAAACAAACAAACAAAAAACAATTGGTGATACACGAATTGATTTTTGAATAGAAAATAAAACAATTGAAAAATGTAATGAAACCATATACACACCATTAACACCTACACATAGCTGTATAATCTCTAGTCTAGGTGCTGTCAAACGTATCGCTACACCTCATTTCAGGGGTGGTTTTCAGATTCTATAATGTCATGATGTCAGATGACAAGACAAGAGCCAGTTTTCCATATTGATTACATTGTACTTTACCGTGAAATATCCAAAAGGCAAATTCACAAATGTTGAACCTCATCATTTCTATTAGTGCCTAGACCGAAGAACTCACTGTATTACCATGGAAATCTGCATTTGAACAATATTAATTTTAGCTGCTTCCATCTTTATGAATTATTTTCCTATAGAAAGTTGCAATGTTATCTAAAATCAAAGAAGTGCTGAAATAAAACACAGTGTAAGAACATTTCATATAGACATAATTGAAAAACTTGGTTAGAGATGCCACGAAGTAGGTGGCAGTGCCTTAACCGTATGTGTGTTGCAGGCCACAGGGGCCATTTCCATCCTTGTCTAGGGGAGTGCTAACCTTCTCTCCTTTCATACAACACGTTTTTTTAGACTGACGCTCCGGGTTATATAGAGTGCGATCATGCGGACGCTCTTGGTCATGGTTTCAAAGTAGTAGTGCCAAAAATAATATTTCTTTCCAGGAAACTTTAAAAAAAAATACAATAACCCAATAAGATATGTTATATTCATTCGCTATGCACGAATTTTACGTTTTAAAAGCTTTATTTTTTACTCTTTTACGTCATTACAGCCACGGACCCATAATGCATTGCGAGACATGACTCCACTCCACGCGCGGCTTCACAAATGTATCAGATTAGGTTTTCCTGACATGCATACACGCGTATAGCATAAACACTTTTCATTTGTTCAAGGAGATGTGTGCGTAAGTCTATTTTAAATGAATCTTCTATCGAAGTTTAGTGATGTTGTGACTCATGCCACCACATGAGGGCGCTTTTGGTTCAATACAAGAGACTGGATTGCATTTACTCTAATAGACCATTCTCTAGGTGCAGCCAAAACAATAACACGATGTGTAGTAGCGGGCCATCTGTCAGTTTAGATTATGTGTGTTCTTTGATATGCTTAAACAGACTATTTTCAGACATGGGAGTGACGTAAAGAAGCTGGGCTACTTGGATAAGTGGAGAGACTTATTGACTTTTTAAAACTTTTGCCCAGTAGACAAATTCAATCTTCTTTTGCTATAGCCTCACCAATAACACTCAATGTAATGTAATAACAACTGTTGTTATTCCAATGATGCAGGCTAATATTCTGTGCATAACATCTGTATAATCTGTATCCTTCAGTTGTTAATCTTCTGCTTTGGGCCCAAAATTTTATTCCTAATAACCTGGGGCCTAATTAAATGTAGGCCTATAATAAAATGATTGAGCAGCCCTATGGGGTCAACCTACGGACAAGAACTAAGTCCCTTTAAAAAAACAGGACTTAAGAGATGCTAGAGTATCCAGCGTGCTCCAAAAGTGTTGCCTCTGTATTGTGACTGTGTCTGTGTGCATGGTCAGACCGGGGCAGGATTAGAGGACATTGCCCCCTCTCAGTGGACATACCCTGGGTTCATTGGAGCCTCTCCTCATTGCTGTGACATGTGTTTGTTTGGAGTGGTACACAGATCTGCTGCTCTGACAGAAACCTTTACAACGGCCCAGGGACATCAGCACTTTGATTGTGTCCAGCACGTCCACTACGTCCAGCGCTGTTCTTTGCTCCTCTGTCCACCCCTGTCCAGTCAGTCTGTTGTGGTCCTGTGTCCAGTGATGAGTCGGAACACCCGCCCTGAGCTTGGACACTCTGTGCAATGTGTTTTTAGAAGTTTTTAGACTCTTTTTGTTTGTTGTTGAATTGTTTTTCACTGTTTTGTGTAATAAGGACATATTAGGACTTCTGGGCTGTATCAGGACGTTTAACACAGGGGAAAGTGAACAGGAGCCATCATGTCTTCTTTCAAACTGGACTTTCTCCCGGAGATGATGGTTGACCACTGCTCTTTGTCTTCAAATCCAGTGTAAGTTTTTATGATGCATTCTACACCCAACAAATACAGAACAGTTCGGGCCTGCTGCAGTAAGTTAGATGCCCTTCCTTCACAAGATGACATGACAGTGTTCCTACACTATTAATTAACCCACTATGTCACTGCTGTCCTTCAAATGATAGTTTTATAAGGTATATCTGTTAAACACACACACACAGGTCTGAACTGACAAATCTACTCAACTTGTTCTATAACAAAAAGAGATACTGTGATAAAACCATCTTGTCAGTCTGCTCTTGGAAACTAAACAGTATAAGATAGGATGATACAGATTGACTGTGGTATCTGAATTTTAACGATGCAGCGTCTGCAGTGATGTGGTCGCTGTGTCGACTGTTGTGATGAAGAGGGAGCTGAGCTGAAAGGCAAAGCTCTCGATTTACCGGTCAGTCTACGTTCCTACCCTCACCTATGGTCATGAGCTTTGGGTAATGACCAAGATCACGGGTACAGGCCAAAATGAGTTTCCACCACAGAGTGGCTGGGCGCTCCCTTAGAGGTAGGGTGAGGAGCTCAGTCACACAAGAGGCGCTCGGAGTAGAGCTGCTGCTCCTCCACGTTGAGATCAGCCAGCTGAGGTTGGTCGGGCATCTGTTCTGGATGCCTCCTGGTCGCCCACTGGGAGGAGGCCCTGGGGAAGACCCAGGACATGCTGGAGGGACTATGTCTCTCGACTGGAGTGGGAACGCCTTGGGGTCCCCCTGGAGGAGTTGGAGGAAGTTTTTAGGATGAAGGAAGTCTGGGAGTCCCTGCTTAGACTACTGCCCCCACAACCCGGCCCCAGATAAGCGGAAGAAAATGGATGGATGGATAATTTTACCTGCCCCCATCTGGATTAAATATTGATGCCCTCCCCTTGTGTCTCAGAGGTAAAAAACTGAATGGGTCTCTGGATCAGCCGGATCATCCCGACCTGGACGCCATCAAGATGTTTGTGGGTCAGATCCCCAGGTCCTGGTCTGAGGAGCAGCTCCGAGAACTGTTTGAGCCCTACGGAGCTGTCTATGAGATCAACGTGCTCCGAGACCGCAGCCAGAACCCCCCTCAGAGCAAAGGTACATCTTGTAGCAGTCAGTAGGCTCTTGTGTATGTATGTCTCTTGTGTATGTATGTCTCTCTGAGTACAAGCCTTGGGTCAAATATAAATAACTTAAAATGTTTTCTCAGTTAAATTCCTTATCTCTTCCCAGAGTATATGTTGTTAAACTTGTTTGTATTTACACTAAAACAGGCTGAAGTACGTCCACCGGCATCACCATGTTTATTTTGGTTCAGTTGGGTGCTTCACTTTTGGCTCTGCTCAGATCACAGTTCTGTCCTGTGATTGGTCTGAACCACTCCTTAACCAGGCAGTCTCAACCGCTGGAGTCTGTCCAGATGGATTGTCAGGAATTTGTGAACAAATATCCCAAGAAATAATCTTACAAAATTGACTCATGTGAGTTTTTTGTAATGTTATAATGTTGCTACCTCCTAAAACCATATCTGGAGTTGTGTTTTGTTTCATATATACATAAATCCTGCATTATTAGTCTGTCTGCATCTCCAGAGCTCAAAATGCTTTGTTCCACCTTGTGATGTCATTGTACAGTAGGTTAACATCTACCTTATACCTTTTGTTCAGTAGAGACTGACAATTCCAGGTCTGAAATTATCCAGAATTATTCTAGTGAAGGTTTAAAAACACAGTGTAGAGCTGACATCACAAGGTGCAACAGAGTGTTTTCTGTTTGAGAGAAGAACTGAACTCAGCCCACATATGCAGGGGTTTATGTGTTACACGTGTGTGAATGAAACAAAACACAAGTATGTTTTTGATAAGGAAAAACATTATAACAGAGATCAGAAAACACCATAATATGGGCCCTTTAATAAAGAAAGCCACAAAGGAGTGTATTTTGGACTATCATTGGAAAACATAATTTACCTATTCTAGCTATTTAAAATAAGACCTTTTGTATAAACCTGTTGCCCTTGTGTGTGACTGCCTTCTGTCCTCTGCAGGCTGTTGTTTTGTCACATTTTACACTCGGAAATCTGCTCTGGAGGCTCAGAATGCTCTGCACAACATGAAGATCCTGCCTGGGGTCAGTCCTCCTGTCTGTCTACTGCAGCTCTTACTATAGAGCATCTTAGGAACAAAAATAAATGTATTTTTCATCAATTATTTTTAAATACAGAGGATTTTGTTGTGATGCTGTTATCTAAAAATTACAGTCAGCCTATGGCTATGTTATAAAGGCGCTATATTATGCAAAAATGACTCTTGTGAGCTTTTAGCCATGTTAGACTGTTGTTACCTCATCATGATATTTAGAGTTGTGTTTTGTTTCATTCACACGTTTGAGTAATCCTTTATTATTAGGCTGTCTATATCTCAAAAGATCATAAGGCAGAGCCTTATGATCTTTTGAGACATCACAAGATTCCACCTTGTGATGTCATGAAGCAGGAGTTTTCAAGTTAGCAGCTCCTTTTACCTTTTTTCAGTACAGACTGACAATTCCAGATCTGAAATGATCCAAATGATTCGAGTGAAGAACCACAGTGGAGCACTTCCTGTATTACCACATTGTATCACAAGGTGGAACAGAGTGCTTTCAGTTTAGGAGAAGAACTCAGCCTAAATGTGCAGGATTTTTATTTTATTTTATTATTTTTTTTAATTATGAATCAAATTAATCCAGTTCATTCCTCCTCATTTAGATGCACCATCCAATTCAGATGAAGCCTGCAGACAGTGAGAAGAACAATGGTGAGCCTCGTCTTCACTGAGTCCCACACAGTTCTGTAAATGTCTGATGGCCTGTGTTCTTAATAGCAGTGGAAGACAGAAAGCTCTTCATCGGAATGATCTCCAAGAAGTGTAACGAGAACGATATCCGGCTAATGTTTTCTCCGTACGGACAGATCGAGGAGTGCCGGATCCTACGTGGCCCGGATGGACTCAGTCGGGGTGAGAATAAGTCCAGTGCAATACTATGAACTCAAATATAGAAATTAGACTGAGACTAACTTTATTTATTTATTTATTTATTTATTTATTTGCTTGGGACAGAGCATGTTAATGGACAAACATGACACAACATGAATGTAAACACACCGGATTGTAGCCTAAGGCTAATTTCCATCCGTTGTCCCAAAGGGCTGGGGTCACAACATTAAAAACAACAAAATATTGCACACCCACTCATTGCACAGTTCCCATTATTGCACACTCCATGCATTGCACAGTTCCCATTATTGCACACTCCATACATTGCACAGTTCCCATTATTGCACACTCCATACATTGCACAGTTCCCATTATTGCACACTCCATACATTGCACAGTTCCCATTATTGCATACGTTAAAGTGCATATGTGATTAAAGTGCATACCGTGATTCTAAAGTGCTGTAGTTTTCAAATAAGTGAATTTAGTTTAAAACCAGTTCATATCCACATGTGTTGGTCGTCTCCTGCCGCTCAGAGGTGACCAAGACACTGGAGTTTACGGAGTGCCCTCGGGTCCAAACATACATATATATTTACATATTTACATGGCAGTAACAGTAGAAACAGTAATATGATAAGATAGATTGCAGGATAAATGTATGCGGTGCATGCCTACATACGTATATGTATATGTATGCACCGCTCAACAAGCGTAAAATGTGAGTCTGTTCAGACAATCATGGTACATGCTACATACGTATATGTATCATGTAACACGAGGTCTGAACAGCTCTAATGGGAGCAGTGTTGATTAGATTTGAGCCATTTTTTAAGGTGAGTTTTAAAGGTGTTATACGTAGGGGATTCTCTTATTGGGTGAGGAATGTTGTTCCAAATTTTACAGCCTACGACTGAGAGGACTGACTGTGCGAAGGTGGTACGTCTATAAGGGACCTCACAATCACCTCTAGTAGTCGCTCTGGTGTTCCTGCCAGTGGTAGGTTTTTGTTTAATGAATTCTTGTAGTGGTGGTGGTGCAAGTCCATGGAGGGTTTTGTATATTGTACAAGCATACTTAAAGTGTTTGAAATTTTCAAAGCTCAGTAAATTATAGGCTTCAAGAATTTGACAATGGTGATATGAAATTGTTTTTTAGCAAAGATTTTAAGTCCTCTTTTATACAGTGATTCAATCTGTTTGAGTGTGGTGTCGCTGGTAAGGGTCCAATTAGTGAAGCAGTATTCGATATGTGAAAAGATCAAAGCGTGCAGAAACATTCTTGCTGCCTTTAATGTCTGATATGTCTGAAGTTGTGGAGACTGAATTTGATTGTTTTGGAGATTTTTTTAACATGCTTTTTGAAAGTGAGACCGGAGTCAAGAACAACACCAAGGTACTTGAATTCTTGAACCAACTCGAGCTCCTCTCCCCTCAAAAATACATTTGAACTTGTAATCTGCTTAGGAGTTTGTTTTGAGAACATCATACAGACAGTTTTTTTTGTGTTTAAGAGTAGACATGTTTTTGTGAGCCAGTCTTGGACTTGAGTCATTGCAGATGTAAGAATGTGACTGGCTTCTTGTGTATTTTTTGCAGGTGTGAATATTACGGCATCATCGGCGTACATTTGTATATGAATGTTTCTGCATGCATCAGGAAGATTATTTATGTACAGGGAGAACAGAACCGGTCCTAGTATGGATCCTTGCGAGACCCCTACAGGGCACTCCAGGTATGGCGATTTGACACCGTTGACCACAACACACTGTCTTCTATTGTTCAGGTATGATTTTATCCATTTGAGTGCTTGATTTGAGAAATTAAAGTGTGTAAGTTTGGCTAAAAGCATCTTGTGGTCAACGGTGTCAAATGCCTTTTTGAGATCTATGAATACTGCACCGACACAACCGCTCTTGTCTAAGAAAGACTTTGTTTTTTCTATAAAAACACTGATCGCAGACTCTGTCGAATGATGGGCACAGAATCCGAACTGCATGGGATGTAAAGGGGTGTGACAGATGTTCAGATGTGCAGTCAGGAGTTTGACAATCCATTTCTCAATTATTTTTGAGACTACTGGCAGGATATTGATTGGCCTATAGTTGTTTTTGTCTTTTTTATCACCTGTTTTGAAAATAGGACTGACCACCCCCACTTTCCATGCAGTTGGGACCACAGAATGTCTGACTGATAGGTTTACCATGTGTGTAATTGGTGCTATTAGTGAATCCTTGTGTTCTTTTAAGAAGTTGGCATCAAGCTCAAAGTCATCTTTAGCTTTGGATGTATTTAATGAGTCTATTATTTTATCTACTTCTGTTGGGGTTATTTCATCTATATTAAAAATTGGCAATTCAGAATTGATTGGATAAAACTCATGTTCTGGTGGGTTAAACTGTTTAGATATGTCCTGTACAGAATTTACAAAGAAATGATTTAATTCAGAGGCCACAATAAAAGGGTCTTTTACTAATTTGTTGTTAATCTGTATCTCCAACTCGTCACTATCTTTTTTTGTTCTGTTTACCTGCAAGTTTATTAATACTGTTCCATATTTTTTTACTGTTACCTTTTGCACTTTCAATAATATTTATAAAAGAGTTTGCTTTAGCTTTACGTAGTGTTTGTGTTACTTTATTCCTAGCCGCAGCAAATTTCTGTTTGTCTACTGTCAGACCCGATTTCAGAGATTGTTTTAGAAGATTATCCCTTATATTCATTAGTTTTCTGCATTCAGCATCTAACCATGGGAGATTGTTTTTTCTTTTTTTTGGTCTCCCCCTAGTGGAGAAACTATTTATTGTTGACCTAAGTGTTGTTAGGAAGTAGTTACTGCAAAATTGTAGGTCATCTGAGGAAATGATATTGTTCCAGTCAATGTGATTAAGTGCCATTTTTAGATTACTCTGTTGATTCTTTGGAATAATCTTTTTTGTACATTGTGACATATTTCGATTTATATTTGAAAAACGATTTTTAGATAATTTTCTAGTAAAGAAAATTGCGTTATGGTCCGACAGTCCAGTTAGAAAGTTATGTGTCTGTATGATTCGTTCGGGTTTATTTGTAAATAATAAATCAATTTTTGTTTTAGAGCGGTTGGTCACTCGAGTTGGCTTATCTATTAATTGTGTAAAGCTAAAATGATCTGTTATGTTTTTTAGCACCTTCCTGTCCTCTTTTTTTGTCCCAATTTATGTTAAAATCACCAATTAAAATGATCTCTTTTTTGTGGTTACACAAACTAAGAAGCTCTTTAAAAGAAGTATAAAAATTTTTGTTTGCTGTTGGCTTTTGATAAATACAAATGACTGTAATTATCATGTTTGTAGATAATGTGATGTGCACCCCTATACCTTCCATTTGGAACTCTTTAGGTATTTCAAACTGACTACATTGTAGATGACTTTTGATGTACAAAAGAACCCCCCCACCCCGTCCCTCTAATC
Source organism: Taenioides sp. WSHXM2023 (assembly GCA_029959045.1). Lineage (NCBI taxonomy): Eukaryota > Metazoa > Chordata > Actinopteri > Gobiiformes > Gobiidae > Taenioides > Taenioides sp. WSHXM2023. The sequence goes on from CM057091.1 coordinate 29,108,341, forward strand.
TGTCCTTTCTAAACACATTGTAGCCAGGCATGTTAACTAAAGCCTCAGGTGATGAGGGGGATAACCAAGTTTCTGATAAACCCATAAAGTCAATATTGGAATTTACCATTAAGTGCTCTATATTTGTTCCCTTTTGGAGGCTAAGCTCCGTACATTTAAATGACCTCCAAGTATCCCTTTCTTTTTACAGCCTGGATCCCAAATTCTTTTTGCTTGGTTCAGAGTTTGAAATAGTTTACAGGATCTATATCTCTTCATGACTGGGTTTATTTTGTGACCATTTGTATTGTTGTTATCAACATGAGAAGTAGGAGGTACCATTTGATGGGTCTGGGAAAGACAGATCCTTGGTGTTCCTGGATCTGGTGTTCCTGGTAGCTGTGGTGGTAGCCTGGGTAGCTGTGAAAACAGCTCAGGCTGTAGCCCAGGTAGCTGCGGTGATAGCCCAGGTTGTAGCCCGGTTAGCTGTGGTGGTAGCCCAGGCAGCCGCAGCAGTAGCCCAGGAAGCCATGGAGGAAGCCTAGGTAGCTGTAGTGGTAGCCCATGTTGCAGCCCGGTTAGCTGTGGTGGTAGCCCATGCTGCAGCCCGGTTAGCTGTGGTGGTAGCCCATGCTGTAGCCCAGGTAGCTGTGGCGGTAACCCATGCTGTAGCCCAGGTAGCTGCAGCAGTAGCCCCAGAGGCCATGGTGGAAGCTCGGTTAGCTGTGGTGGTAGCCCAGCTTATAGTCCGGTTAGCTGTGGTGGTAGCCCATGCTGCAGCCCGGTTAGCTGTGGTGGTAGCCCATGCTGCAGCCCGGTTAGCTGTGGTGGTAGCCCATGCTGCAGCCCGGTTAGCTGTGGTGGTAGCCCATGCTGCAGCCCGGTTAGCTGTGGTGGTAGCCCATGCTGCAGCCCGGTTAGCTGTGGCAGTAGCCCATGCTGTAGCCCAGGTAGCTATGGCGGTAACCCAGGCTGTAGCCCAGGTAGCTGTGGCGGTAACCCATGCTGTAGCCCAGGTAGCTGCAGCAGTAGCCCCAGAGGCCATGGTGGAAGCTCGGTTAGCTGTGGTGGTAGCCCAGCTTGTATTCCAGTTAGCTGTGGTGGTAGCCCAGCCTGTAGCCCAGTTAGCTGTGGTGGTAGCCCAGGTAGCCATGGTGGAGGCTCGGTTAGCTGTGGTGGTAGCCCAGCTTGTATTCCAGTTAGCTGTGGTGGTAGCCCAGCCTGTAGCCCAGTTAGCTGTGGTGGTAGCCCAGGTAGCCATGGTGGAAGCTTGGTTAGCTGTGTTGGTAGCCCAGCCTGTGGCTCGGTTAGCTGTGGTGGTAGCCCATGCGCTGGCCCTGTTAGCTGTGGTGGTAGCCCATGCGCTGGCCCGGTTAGCTGTGTTGGTAGCCCAGCCTGTGGCTCGGTTAGCTGTGGTGGTAGCCCAGATAGCACTGGTTGTAGTCCAGATAGCAGTAGCTCAGATATCTGCTGTGGCCTAGTTAGCAGTGGTTGTGGCCCAGGGTTTACTTCTACATCACCAGCCAAAAGCAGTATTATGAAAAGATGCAAAATTCCAAGAGAAGATTTAGTTTTATCTGTCTGTTCATGTTTACCTGGAGGTGACCTAGCATGACCATAATCCAGTAGTCTTGAAAAGAGAAGATGTTGACTCATCTTAGAGGGGTGCAGGATTTGATTATTCCTTTTTTGTGGAAGTGTGAAACTCACAAGAAGGTAAAAACAGACGATAGTAACAAATAGCCATGTTGATGATAAAAACCAAAGCCTTTTGATGTTATTAAATGGCTTTTTGAGCAAACAAACAGAGGCTGCCAAACTGTGTGCATGCACCTCGGCAGCCATCTTGTGTGAAAGAAACTGAGGAGCTAGTGAAAAGGTAGACATCAGAGACAGATTTCCCTGATCCAAAAGGGAAATTATTTGGACACAGTAGCTTACACACACACACTCACACATCACAGTATATTAAAATAAAAAAGAGCAAACAATAAGGCATAATTATATAAATGTATGTGTGAAAAATGTAAAATAAAAAACAGAAATATAGTAATATAAATACAGTATATCACAGTTATATACATGAGGTTGTCAGGAAAAACAGTGCAAAAATGATATGATGATTGACAGGACATAGGGTTATCTGTTACAAAAAAGTAAGTTGTTGTACAGTTGTAGGGAGTATTATCTGTTACATAAGGGTGAGTTGTTGTACATCTATATGGAGTATGGTATAAATGTAGTCCTATATCTCTCACTGTTTGAACAGAACTGTTGGAGAATGAGCTCCTCTGAAATTGCTATGTAAAGTGCTAATGTGTCAAAAGTAATGAAGCATCTAACTTGGTTCACACATTTTCACACAAAGTACTGCCCTGTAATGTATTAGTAGTATTAGTGTAAGTATTAGTATTTAGTATCACCAGGGAGTTTTGTTTTGTTTCACGTGAAAAAGAATGAAACAAAACAAAACTCCAGGGATGTTTTTGATGAGGAAACGTTATAACAGATCATGAAATATTTCTATTCACTATTTGAATACCAAAGCTTATATGATAAACAGAACATAAATCTGTAATTAAATAGCACAATTTACATGTAAATTATCTGAACTGTCTGGCTACGTTGTTATTGTATGATAACATAATTTAGATCTTTTGCCTTTGCACTGTTGTCTTCCAGGTTGTGCCTTTGTCACATTCACAGCTCGACAGATGGCCCAGTCTGCCATTAAGTCCATGCACCAGTCCCAGACAATGGAGGTATATCTGCACTGTCCATGAGTCAGAGAGTGGATTTACATCACCACATGTGACTCAGATCCAGCTCCATTTTTGTATTTTCTCTTCTGATGTTGTGTGTGTGGTGTACAGGGCTGCTCCTCGCCCATCGTGGTGAAGTTTGCAGACACACAGAAGGACAAGGAGCAGAAGAGGCTGGCCCAGCAGCTGCAGCAGCACATGCAACAGCTCAGTGCTGCCTCTCTGTGGTCAAACCTCACGGGCCTCAGCAGCATGGGCCCGCAGTATTTAGCTGTGAGTATGTTTAATGAGTCAATTACTAGTTCACAGTGTTAATGTTTCGTATATTTCCAGTGAATTTCCACTAATAACATAACTTGTGTTCAGCTGTATTTACAGTTGCTGCAGCAGTCAGCCTCCACAACTAATGGACTCAGCAACATGCACTCTTTCTCTGGTAAACAAACACACACATACACAGCTCATATTTGTTGCATTGTTTCACTAGAACATTATATACAACATCTGAAATAAGTAAGTAAGTAAGTAAGTAAGTAAGTAAGTACAGTGATCACATTGTACTATTATAACTTATTACGTCTTTTGTGTCATGTGTTTTGGCAGGTTTTAATGCCATCCAAAACCTGGCAGCATTAGCAGCTGCAGCGAGTGCCACACAAGTCTCACAGTCCAGCTCCGGGTCCATGACAAGTTCCAGCAGCCCCCTGTCCATGTCCACCACAGGTAACACCTACCACCACCCTGTACACTACAGTAATGTAACACTATTTCACATCTCCACCACACGTAACACCCTCTCACCATCTCCACCACATGCAACATACTCTCACTATTTCCACCACAAGTAACGCCACCACAACCACTATCCCTACCACATATAGCACTTGCACATTCTGATTCTGTCATTATGATTCTTCTTGCTGTTGTGCATCTAGGTTCTTCTCCCAGCTCCAGCAGCAGTTCCTCTGTGAACCCCATGACGTCCTTGGGGGCCCTGCAGTCTCTGTCCGGAGGCTCTGGGGTGGGCCTCAACATGGGCTCCCTGACAGGTAGTTTACTGCACTGCTAAACACATAATACACAAAAATGTTCATAATCATAATTATTGAAAGAATTTATATGGGACAGCAGCAGAAAGGGGAAGTTAGTGAGTGAGTTAGCTGAAGATCTGGATTTTTTTTTTTTTGGGGGGGTATTGGGCATATGTAAGAAGGCAGGTTAAACTCACAAGTTTAATCTATCTTTTCCTAGCAAAGACCAGGCCACAGCAATGGTATACAATAAAGATATGATATGGACTGATGTGGTTGCTGGGCAGAGACTCAAGGTTAGTCTCTATCTAAAGGCTTGTATTAAATTAAAGGGGTGTTTGAGGTAAACTGTGGTTTGCTGGACAGGAGCAGAAGAAGGTTGAGGCGTGGTCCTGCTCCTGAATCTCAGTTAATCCATTTATACAATACAATGTATATAAATGCATTACAGTTTTTATTTCTGTATAAATAGTTGTTTTTGCATGAACCCCCGTGCTTTTGTAGTCTTGAGAGTCCAGTTTGGGTCGGACACAAAGACATATGCAATAGTTTTGAGAATCTTTGCCACTCCTCCTTTTTAGTCCACTAATCTATCTTCAGTACATGTTTTTGGTCAATCAAGAATTTATTTAGTCGACTACATCGCAAAATTATATATGTCTATGTTAATGATTGTTTGGTAGGCATAACTAAGCTGAAAGCTCTTTGTATACATGTGTGTGTAGGCATGTCAGGCCTCAACAGCTCCCTCTCCTCCAGTGGACTGTCTGGAGGGTTATCTGGAAGCTTGTCCGGAGGTCCAGGGTGCAGTATGGACGCCCTGAGCCAGGCGTACTCAGGTATCCAGCAGTACGCAGCCGCTGCCCTGCCCAGCCTCTACAACCAGAGCCTCCTGTCCCAGCAGAGCATCTCCGCCGCGGGCAGCCAGAAGGAGGGTGAGTAAGTTTCTCCAACATGAATGCAGCTCTTGTTAGAGTGACATACAGCAGCCTACGAGTCAATTCACAAAATATTTGAAAGGTCCTAAATTACGCAAAATTGTTAGATTGTTGTTACCTAGAGACACTGAAAACTTGCAAGTTTTTCTGATACTTATCACCTGCAGGTTAATCCGATATGGACTACCATAATGGTCTACTAACACTGATCACCTGCAGGTTCCAGTGATCATCTGTAAGTCCTACTGATACTGAACACCTGCAAGGAATGTTGTTACCTTTTCAAAAACATACCTGGATTTATGTTTTGTTTCATTCACACATTTGAGTAATCCTTAGTCTGTCTGCATATCCAAAACTCAAAGTGCTCTGTTCCACCATGATGTCATGACGCAGTAATTCAGTAATTTTTAAGCTACCCTTTACCTTTTGTCTAGAAGAGAATGCAAAATTCAATTCTGTCAACCAAAACTGGATGAGAGGCGAAACATCTTCACTCTAAAACTTTTGTCCAGTTGACAGAATTGAATTTTTTGCTTGCTATGGATTCTACCCTGGAAGTAGAAACTGGCAATTCCAGAGTTTAAATTATCCAAATGATTCTAGTAAAAGTGTATAGCGTTCAAAAACACAGCAGTGGGATGAAAGTGTGTGTGAATGGGCGAGTGGTTCCTTCATGTAAAAGCGCCTTGAAGGTGGTAACCAGTTACATATATCGAAATTCTCAGCTTCAGTTGTCAACTTTTATGATTTATTTTCATCTTCTGGCCAGGTCCAGAAGGTGCCAACCTGTTCATCTACCACCTGCCTCAGGAGTTTGGAGACCAGGACCTCCTGCAGATGTTCATGCCCTTCGGAAACGTCATCTCCGCCAAAGTCTTCATCGACAAGCAGACCAATCTCAGCAAGTGTTTCGGTCAGTTCACCTACAGCAATGTTCCCTTTTTTAAAAATAAGAAGACAGAATTCTGAAAAAAGAAGTAAAACGTTTAATTTTGACAAAGTTCATAACCTGTATGTGCGTATTCTTCAGGTTTTGTGAGCTATGACAATCCAGTATCGTCACAGGCAGCGATTCAGTCCATGAACGGCTTTCAGATTGGTATGAAGAGACTCAAAGTGCAGCTCAAACGCTCCAAGAACGACAGTAAGCCCTATTGACCCTCCCTGATTGCCTGCATGATCTAGAGGCACTGAATACCTGCAAGTATTTCTGATATTGACCTTCTGCAGGCTAATACAATATGGACTACCAATAAGGCTTTGCAGGTTCCAAAGATCACGTGCAAGTTCTTCTGATCATCTCCAGGTACTTCTAACACTGACCTTCACTGATCTTCTAACCTGCAAGCTCTACTGATACTGTATACCATCAAGGTCTTCTGATAATGATAACTCAAATGTTCTAAAGACCCTCACTGGGCACCTGCAAGGTTTACTGATACTAACTATCTACAAGTTCTTTGATACTGATAACCTGATACCAATCATCTTCAAGGTCTTACGTCTAACTTATTTTGATACTGATAACCTTAGTGCCAGTAACTGACTACCTGCAGGTTCTGCTGATGCTGAACACCTGCAAGATCTTTTGATAAATCTTGTTCTAAAGATCTTCACATCTTCACTGGTCACTTGCAAGATTTATTTACACTGACTACCTGCAAATTCTACCTGTGAGTTCTACTGACAATCACTGACTACCGACAAGTTCTTCTGACACATGTTCTTCTGATACTGATCACCTGCAAGTTCCACTGTCCCTGCCAAAGACTGCACTGCAGCTCAAATGTATATCTTTAGTGTGTGTGAATCCAGTGTTTTTGTGGTTAATGCACTTTTTAAACTTAGGTAAACATCCTCTCAGTTTGCTGTGCTGTTTCAAACTAATGGTTTATAATTTTTTCTTCTAATCTCAACAAGGATCAAGTCCAGATACGTAGAGGCCAGTATTCTACACAGGGCAGGAAAGTGAGCATTCTGTTCTTGATGAATGACATAGAAACATAAGGCAGTATACTCAAAACGTAGAGTAACTGTCAATTTCATGTTTTCAAATGAAGATATAACACACCAATCAGCTGTACCAAAATCCTATTTGTGGCTAACTTTTGTACCTACCTGTTAACTTGGGTCATCATTTAAATGTTGACTTGTCAGGACAAACTGGTGGAATCAGTTATTTATTTTCTGTAATCTAAGAATTATATTTGTAAATTCTGGTCCAAATACATACTAAGCTATTTTAATGTTTTCTTTTTTAATGACATAAATGAATACTTTTATAATTTATCATAAATTTGAATCTATATATGTAATCTACAAGTTATACAGTAAATGTATTTATTTTTTCACAGCTAATCTCTGTGACATGTCATTCTTGTTGCATATTATCAGATACATAAGGGTAGGTGCTTTGTATGTTATTTATTCATGCCTCTAACTTCCTGTGTGCAGTGTTTTTGAAGTCTTCAGTGAGACTCTGCTTGTTATAGTACATATATTTTAAAATTCCATACTATAATTATGTTTGTATACTTTGTTTGAATTGTTTTAAGTGGAAGTTGTATTTAAAAAGGTGAAGTTAATTGCCATTAAAATAATGAACACACAAGTTGTTAGATTTTGTTTAAAAAAACAACTAAATAAAAAAATGCTATCATCGATGATGCATTGCATAACTTTTCTGTTGGGGGAGAACCTGCTTGTCTGTTATTGCTTTGCCTAAAATGTTCCGCAGTCTGGCATTAAATGGCCCATATTACACTATTCTCTGATTTATGTTATAATGTTGTTTCCTCATCACAAACATACCTAGAGTTGTGTTCACATTTGTTTAACACACAAACCTTGCATATTTAGGCTTCTTCCCTCAAACACAAAACACCGTGTTCCACCTTGTGATGTCATATGTTAATACAGGAAGTGCTCCACTGTGTCTTTAAACGCCACACATCCTCACTGGAATCATCTGGATAATTTCAGCTCCAGAATTGTCAATCTACTAAACTAAAGGTGAAAGATTTACTTGGGAACTACCGCTTCATGACATCACAAGGTGGAACAGAGTATTAAGAGCTTTGCAGATATAGACTAATAATAAAGGGTAATTCAAACGTGTGAATGAAACAAAACACAAGTCCGGGTATGTTTTTGATGAGATAACAACATTCTAACATGGGTTAAAGATCACAAGAGTCAATTTTGTGTAATATAGGACCTTTAAATTGTTTATGGCTATGGGAATAGTCCTAATTTTTCATCCATTCATCTAAGATCATTGGATAACATGTGTTTAATTTGAGTGTTGTTACTGCTAACACAGACAGCCAAAGCAATAACCGTCCACGTGAAAAGTTATGCAAATACACTTATATCTCTAAAGAATAGGATACAATGGGCAAGCATTTACTCTGTACTTACACTGTGTTCTCCAACTGCTCTTCATGTCCTGGAGAGACTATGTACATGTGGCTCCTGTAGGGGGCGCTCTGGGACTATAAGTCTTCCTTTAAGGAAGTGTGGTTTTTTTTGCTGAGTGAATAGGCCCTATCATACTTCCATAGGCCCTATTCATGGAGCCCGCCTGATTAGTTCCACTTTTTTCAAAAACTGCGGAGCCTGCTCAATTGATTGTGTATTAGGAATTAGCCGAGTTGTGCTCAAATAAATCTATATTTAAATATCAGCCCCAGGACGGCAGGTTACAGATACATAATCACAAAGCATTTTAAAACCTTTGCTGCGATGTAAATACTTCACTGGAGAAAGCTTCTGTGTTTAGCAAAGTAGGTCTTTGTGTCTCGAAGATAATGCCAACTGAAATCAAGATTAATTAGTGATGTTAAAATAGCACTACGCACAGAAAAACAGTCGACTTGCCATTAGATGTATTTTCATGAAGTTGGTTTGAGTTCTTTTTTGAGATTTAGATTAGCTTTTAGACACAAGTACCACTTTTATACACACAGAAGCTTCCTCTGGTGAAGTATTTACATTGTCGTAAAGGTCTGAACAGGCTGTCTGTGATTATCCATGGTTAACCTGCTGTCCGTATATTTAAATATAGATTTATTTTAGCATGATGACTCGACTAATTCCCAATATACAATGAATGGAGCAGGAAGTGAGAGAACTGGAAGTAGCCAGACGGCTCGTGAACAGGGCCGACTGAAGAGCTCTTATGGGTCTCCGAACACGTCCTAAAGTCCCAGACTCATTTATTACAATATAGAATGCAAATGACAATGACATTTAATTTACATTTTAAACATTTTTATGAAACTGTCCTTCTCAAAATATCACAATATACTTATTATTTAGAAAAGTATTAAAGAGAAACAATATTCTTACTCAAATACAACTCTTTTTCTAAGTAGGCCTAGGTGACTAGGTTGACATATGCAATCGGTTTATTGCAGTATTTGTTAAGTTAATTACATCTAATTAATCCAGTATATTTATTGAAATTATTGTCAGTGAGCTAACTTTCATTTCACTTGAGTGCATTTTTGGATAGTGTCTAGTTAGTGTTAGCATGTGCTGTCTTCACAAACTCAGGATTAGTTAAAGTTAGCTCTTACTCAAGAGCTGCAGACGTACTCAGCCTGCCACCTTTGAGCAGGACACTTCAGTGTCTGTGTCTCTGTCTCTGTGTGGTCCATGAACCTGAGGCCATTAAATACACTGGTACAGATGGGCTATTGTTCAAAGTATGGCCCTGGGAAAAACACTTTTTACCATTACTGTTCAGTTGTTCCAACAACACTACAGCATTACAGCAATTGATTTATTAAACATACTTTGTTCCTTTACTTTTTGGAGAAAAAAGTAGAAAACAAAATTAGCAATAAAGATTTATTTGACATAAATAATAAATACAAATGTTGAAATACAGTATATCCAGTGCATTTGCCATGTGCCAGTTCAGGTGACCTGTACCCATTTAAAGCATTTAAAGAACAACATATGCAATTCAAAAGGAAGGTTACAAAATGTTTGTTCTATATTTCACATAGAAAAACATCCATAATGCATGAGCATACTAAAATCATAGTATATGGTCTACGCAAAATAAAAGGACAGTTAGGGTTTTGCTAACCCTAAAGCCGGTAGGTTACAGTGTCTGTGCTGCTGAGATGTCCAGGTATAGTGTCACACATGTTCACACTGAGGTCACTGGGCCTGAACAAGTACAAATGTGATCCTATAACAATAACTCTTATGTCTTAACTATGAAAAGTGACAGTGATAATGTGCACTGTTAGGATACTAGGATGCTTGTGATACAGTATATCACAAGCTCTCCTACTGTTTGCAGCACATGCATCTTCTTTAAAAACATGCTCTTTTCTGATTGGTCGGTCTGCAGACTAGGCTTCAGAAGCTAAACACATTCACGTGAGTTAATTCCTTTCTTTATTATATATGAAAACAGAACGAAGTTTTACATTCAACAGTACTATGGAACCTGCATATAGAGATGTTTCCCTCAGTGTGAACATGTGCTTCTCTTACATTGTCTGAGGTCGAGCACAGTTTGTCATAACTCTGTGCTGATATATGATACATACACAAGAAAGAATGGACTGCTTTGAGACCATACTACAGAAAATCATTGACATAGAAAAAGCTCACAAGCTACTTTCACTAGTCACCCCAAAATACAGATTATGTCTGAGTGTAATACACATTTGAGCGTTGCTCATCACCTATTCCTATATGTACACAAAGTGCAAGGAGGCACTTTCATTATAGACATACACAGTTCTTCTGTTAAATACAAAACTTTCATTTGATAAAGTTTATGGATGTTTATAATGCTAAACTTTGAGTTATGACTTCAGATGAACACTGGAAAATTGAAAAAGAAACCTGTATCTTAAGCTTTAGAAGTCTGTGTTTGTGAAAAAGTGACAGTTTTGAGTATATCACTCTCATTAGGACATAGTTAAAAATCAAGGCAAGGCTGTAACATATAAAAAGAACTGTATTACACCATACACACAGAACACACATGCACACCAGAGGAGCTTACACACTGGTAATAATGCAGCAGCAGACCCCTACACGCTTCCCACTGCCCCAACAAAACAGAATGTACAGAGTGGTGCCATATTTAGAGTCCACTCCTCTTACGGCCCTAAGCGCTAAGCTTTGCCTCTTTAGGGCTTGTCCATGTGTGTGACTTCTGGCTATAATCTCATAAATCCCACAGTCACAAGTGAAAGGTCCTGCACTGCCTCCTACGGCCACTGGGGACACTGTATCCTGCCTGACACCATGAAGTACAGAGATTAGCAGCAGTACTCAGTATAGATGAACATGACATAAAAACAATACATCTGTAACCCCCTCCACACAACTAACCGACACACAGTAGATGTTCATCACCATCTCAAACACTATAAAGCTAACGCGTGGAACCACTGAATAGTAAGTAGCCTGCTCTGCAGGTTCAATGCTTTGTATGAAAGTAAACAGAAATAGATTTATTGCTGTGAACATCTCATCAGTGTGTGGTTGAGCTGAGAACAAACATACCATCATTCACCTGAGGCACAGTCCAGTGGTGTAGAGGATGAAATCCCTCAGAGGTGACCCACAAGCAAGTGGCTTGTTTCCAAAACTAAGTATCTGCTGTTTATCTGAGATGAACACAGCACCAGGCCTGTGTCCTCTTGTTTATACATCTGCACTCCTCAGACTCCTCACTCACACATTCAGTCTCACAAACACACTCAGATTACAGAGGACAGGGAGCTTGAGCAACACCGATAAGGCCCTGGATTGTCCAGCCATTGTCCATGAAGCACATGAAACAGTCTGTGTGTAGTATGTGCTCTTTGATCAGTGTTTATACTGTAGGAGGATGTACTCAGTGGGTTGGTGAACTCAGGGTACTCAGGGTAAGGCGCAGCAGCTCCAGACCTCCTTTATTCACATTTCCAGGGTCCCTCCTCGATGAAAGAGAAGTCCGTCTTACCGTTTGTGCCGTAGCCCACCTGTAAGCAGTGTCACAGCTGACTATGGCCTGAGGCATGGTCAGAGCAGGGTTGGGCAGAGAGGCCAAAGCCAGGTGCGTTTGAGCACGGAGCATTAAGCAGTGCAACAGACCAGACATCTGAGGTTTAACCAGAACCACACTTGGCCATGCATTTTTATGGAGTCTCTGCCCAACTGAATTACAAGACAAATCAATACATGCAACATGTTGTAAAGTTGCATCACAGGCAATGAGATAAATGAAAACGGTCTCATTCTGAACATTCCCATTTACTATAGGTACAAAACTATAACAGCAAAATGTGCCACATGTTGAAATAGCAGTCTTTATGTTCACCATTAGTTGTAATTTGGTCAGAGCTGCCAAAAAATACATGTCCACTTACAACAAAGACCATATTGATATTGTACTATGTACAGCATAACAATGCAGTGACATAATTAAAAACAAAAAACACAAATCATTGGCATGATTTCACAAAAACTGCTTTTTCGGGTATAGAAAATATGGGTTTGCACTTTTGGACAGGACACACGGGTGACCACAGGCGGTGCTACATACACGTCTCTATGTCAGTGAGGGTGAAGTGTACCTTGCAATCATCTATTAGGATTGAGTTGTGGTGTGCATATACATTCTGGTTGCTGTTGTTTTCGAAGTATGACTGCGTTTTGGCCATCTCAAAATCGTCCATTCTCATCTGCTGTGCGTCAAAGGTGTCCAGCTCATCTTTGGACAGGTGGTAGACAATTCCTGCGCCGTATGAATCCCCGATAACATTTACTGATGTACGGAAGCGATCGCTGTGAAAGTAAAACAACAAAGGACAGTACATGAGAATCAAACAAAATCAGACCTGGGGGAAAGCAAGGTTGATAGGACCTGACTGTGACTGACAGAACCTGACTGAGGATCATAGAACCTGACTGAGGCCCATGAGACTTGTCTGAGGCAGACCTGTGTAGCCTTTATGGTAAAATAACATTAAAATAGTTAGGGTAGTTAAAATCTATGCATTTATAGGTAACTGCTTTAATTTTCTATAATTACATTTACAAAGCAAAGCAAGCACATGCTAGCAGTTTTAGTTTGTGGTTCTGCAAACAAAAAATTCCATTTAACTGTTTGTTACCAGCAATTTACTTTAACTTCAATTTACATTCACTTTAAAAAAGAACCATGTCTAATCCTAAATTCAGACATGATACTGCTGAGCAATAGTTACTAACTAAAGGAGACAATGACATGTGTTTGATGAATGAATGAGGCTAAGCACTGATGGAAGCACTTACAGGAGCCAGTCCACTGCCACCAGCAGGCTGATGTCCTGAGTGGGCAGGCCGACTGCCGTCAGGATCAGCAGCATGGTGACCAGGCCTGCACTGGGGATACTGGCAGCTCCCACACTGGCCAGGGTGGCAGTTGCACTACAAAACATGGAACACAGTCAGGGCAGTTATAACATACCTAAAGCCAACTCATAAGTGTAGTCTTGTAGCATGTCAAACTTTATATATCATTATATCTGCTCCATGAGGTGGACTACTCCTGGTCAGCAGTTTGTCTACAGTCAGATACCAATTGTTCATGTCTTTAACTAGAATAGCCTCTCTTTAATATTTTATTATCCTGAAATGTTACTGAACTTTACCACTGCTTTTCTGTGAAGATTATCAGATTGTCAGATATGTGTGTACACTGTGTGGAGCTCTCACCTGACTGTGCCGATTTGGCCCCAGTCCAGATCGATGCCATTCATTTGGGCGATGAAGATGGCGGCCACAGCCTCGTACAGCGCCGTGCCGTCCATGTTGATGGTGGCACCCACAGGGAGAACGAAGCGTGTCACTCTCTTGTCGATCCCCAGGTTTTCCTCCAAACAGCGGAATGTGACCGGCAGCGTGCCAGCGCTAAGCACAGCACAAACTCATCAGATCCAACTGTGAGCTAGTGAGTAAACTTTATATTGTTTGTGAAATCCCACAGTCCTAGGATCCATAGCAAAGGAGAAATTCAATTCTGTCAACTGGACAAAAGTTTTTCAGAACTGAAGAGCTGCAAAACATATTTAATAAAAAAAATTGTCTAGTTGACAAAATTGAATTTCTCCTTTGCTAAACTTTATATTACATTTTCCAACAATAATAACAAGCCACAATATAGTGAAATAAACTTCCTGTTCTTGCCTATGCATTTGGAAGTACGTGATATTAATTTGAATAATAAAAGATGTGATAATTCCAGTTGATTGAACATTTGATATAGCTTTGCATATGGCTGAGCATGTGTGAAGGGCCTTATAGTCCCTGAGCTGAACTGCTGGATGTGCCTGAGTAGAGTGTGTGACAGAGAGTGAAGCACAACTGTACCTGGAGGCCGTGCCCAGGGCTGTGACCCAGGCCTGGAACATGCCCATGAAGAACTTAAAGGGGTTCTTCCTGACGATGACGAAGTATATGAGGGGGAGGAAGATGCCTCCATGGATGATGAGGCCCACAATGACAGTGATCATGTACATGCCCAGCTGGCGTGCTACCACCTCCAGGTCTGCGATGGAAATGATCTTCCCACAGATCAGACAGGCGATACCCAGAGGAGAGTACCTGCACACAGCAAACACAAAACAACCTGTTGAACAGCCAATCACATCTGCACACTATGGGCGGGACACAGGATAATGATATGATGCTTTATGCCTGCTGTTTTTTGTAAACAACATTTTGTTTACAAGTTGTTCGGATGTTTTAAAAAATGGATAAACAAATGCACTTACCACATGATTGCACTAACAAGCTTCATGACAATTTCATTGAGCACGTTGAAAAAGTCCAACATGAGTCGGGCTCGTTCTCCCATCTTTCCCATGATGACGCCAAAGGAGACAAAGAATCCGATCAGGCCTGTGGACCACAGAAGAAAGCTCACAAGGCACAGTACTGCAGGAGAAGGCCAGTCAAATCACCAGTGTAGCTTACAACTGCTTTGAACTTGTTCAGCTTTATTTATTTACCTAGTAAGTCTAGATTGAATTTAAACGTATTTATGACAGAAGCTGTTGAACTTACCCAGCACATTCATGCCACCTTTGAACTGTAGTGACCTCTTGACTGTGAACTGTGGGGGCGCTCTGGTTCTGTTGGTGGGTACCTGGACTTTAGTGGTTACTGTCTGGATCTGTCCACAAAGAAAAACATACATCTCACTATGGTCTGTGGTTCATCCTTGGCGTAAGCAGACCGCAGCCAAAGGAGGCTATAGCATACTTTTCTGAAAATATTTTGACCAGAATGTAATTTTGGATGGTAATAATGTACCTAACTGGCCAAGGACAACTGTAATGATACATAAATTATATACAATAAGTGAGGCAAAATGCTATAACTGAAGTATGTAACTATGTACTATATATATATTTTTTTCAAATTGGTTGTGTTAATTGCACTGAAAAACATGTCCTATTAGAAAAGCTATCTTATAATGATAGTCACTGATAGAAGAAGATTATAATAATTTCACAATGTGATACTGTGACTACAGCTCTGACACAGCATGACACATGGGAGCAGTTGTGGACAGAGCGGTACCTGCTGAAAACAGGCCTGCACCAGATTCTCAGGGAACAGGTTGCGGATGAGGTCAAAGAGGGCATCCAGGCTGGACACATCGTCGTTTTTCTTGCCCTGGCCCAGGTTGGCCCTCAGCTTGGGGTTCCCTGGGTGGATGAGCAGCACCAGGACTACCCCCAGGACAGCTGCGATCACTGTGGTGGTCATGTAGTACACCATGGCCCTGGTGCCCAGACGGCCACTGGACTTGGCATCTAACCCAGCCAGACCTGCAGAGTGAGAGGCATTCAGAGTGCAGCAGGAGAAGCAGTGAACTAGTATAACATATGTTTTGTGTGAGACTACATATGTATTGTTTTGTGTGGGGATATTTTTGTTTAGAAAAAAACAAATAAAAAAATGCACATAAAACACATAAATGGTTAAAGGGAATAGATTGCAGTGATGACCTGTGACCAGACTGGAGACGATGAGTGGGAGGATTAACATCTTGAGCATCCTCATAAGGATCTCTCCAGGGAACCCGATGATCATGACCACATCTGCCGGCAATGGAGAGATGTGACGCAGGAGCATGCCTGAGATAGAGCCCAGGAACACGCCTGAGGAGAAGAGGACACAGCAGAGACACTGTTTCACACAAGAACATACTACAAAATCACAAGGCTTCACTATGTCAGAAGTCATGTGGTCATGTGCTACTGCACTTACAACACAACAACATGGCAATGCATTTGACTGTCATGGGGCCATATCACTCACACTCACACATCCAGCCCGGTCCCCACAGAAGGGGAGAGGAGTGTGAGTGTGGGAGAGAGAGGGCTCTTACCGAGGATGGTGAGGGTCAGCACCATGTTCTTCATAACTTTATCACACACGGTGCTGCACAGGCCCTTGGGGGCCTCTCCTGGGGGCTCAATGTGGCTCTCATCCATCCGCACCTCCACCTGCTTCTGCATGCTGTTTGAACAGAGACAGCAGATTACACATGAGGCTCATGGGACCTGTGCAGTCCCTAACCACCTTGAGCCTACTCATACTGCTTTGAAAAGCACAGCACTGCAGTGTGAGAATGTCCCATTCCACAAACAAAAGAAAGCCAACTAAACCTGCACCTGCAGAGACTCCAGTGACCCTGCTCATACAGACACCTTGCTGTAAGGTCAAAGCTAAGCCCTACTCTTCAATATTGATACTTGGCAGCTGATGTCATCTCTAGGGGTGTCAAGCTAACTATAGTCACTGCTCTGTTTGAAGCTCTGTTACTCAAGGAAAACTTTAATCTGAGCTTTGTTTTAACGCAACCTGATAAAGAATATTTAGAATTTTTATTAGAAGAATTTTAGTTATTTAGTATTAGCCAGCAGTGTTTCAGTTAGTCATTCTCATTTTTGTTGTTGAATAATTAAACCATGAACGCTTGTAAAATGTGTTATTTAAATCCATATAGTATTTTTTCTTGAGTTTTCAGACTAAACATTTTTTGACTGTTTGCTAATGTGTTCATTGTGTCTTCATGATAACTGCTGAACATTATACTATATATAGATATACATGTAGAACCCCTAGCATGATGTCACTGCAAAGTATCAATACACTAGCAGCAGCAGCAGAGTCTGTGAGAAACATTACATGTCCATGTTTTCTTCACTGTCCATTCAACAGCTGCTGGACTATTCATATATTTGATTTTATATATGAAGGAAAGCAATGAGCCTTCCTCTGGACCATGTGAACCATCTGACCTGTTTGTGCTGCAGATACATGATGGCTGCTTTGTCATCATTTTATCACTCAGTCCATGTTTTGCTGTGACGTGAACATTTGTCAGTACTTCTGTGAGCTACATTTTTTTTTAGAACAAACTAGAATCATTCCACTATTAACACTGACACACATAGGGTAGGTGGCTGAAGTGTCTTGCCCAACAACAATAAGCAATGCCAGGAGCAAAATGGATTGAATCACCAACCTAGTGGCCAGCTGAATGTCTCTAAATAAAACTGAATGTAAGCTAAGCACCGCGCCTCTCTGCTGATCTGGTGTTGGAATCAAGTGCATTGCCACAAATGAAGAAAACTTCCATTCCAGCTGTGAAGAATTTTCAAAGCCCTCTAATGTGGTCACATAAGTCAATTAGATCAGAGAACCAAGATATCTATCATGGGCCCAGGGGCTACTTGACATCTTTTCTTTTCTACAGGGTGAATGTCTTTTATGTATTGCTTTTATGTTCCTGATCAAGCAAATACATACATTAAAATTCAAGTCAGATGGAGGACGGTATAACAGTGGAGGGAGTGTGGAGCTGGACACATCAGAAAGTGGTCTTGGTTATCTACTGATTTCTTCCCTTGACCCTGGCTGGCTGAGGGATGTTCAGGTTTAGTCAATGAGGACTGGCTCTTCAGTGAAAGCTTGTTGTGGTCTGCTTCAAAGCCTCTCAGACTTAGAGCTTAAGTCTCAGAAGAACTTATGTAACATGTCTTTGGTAAATCTTTCAACACCTGGAGATGACCAAGCTAATATCATACAACTACACCCATTATCTATCATGAACAAATGTTCCTCTGATGAAATCATATTTGTGAGGTGTTTTGTGTAGGGCTTTTATTTCTTATGAATCTTTGTGACTATTAACTTCTTATATGTATAATACTTATATACAAACATCAGATCTGCTGGTTTATGACATGAAATGTGAATAAAACAGAAGCATATTCTCTTGATGCATAGCAAGTGCATAGCACAGTGACTCTGTGATGTTGCTGGCTCAGCTCATGTCTATGTGAATCACTGCAGCGCATTAATGTCCCTAAGCCCTTTACAGTGGCTAAAGTTAGCTTCCAGCACAAGTGATTGAGTTATGTAAGAGAAAAGGGGCTTCCTGGGAAAGTCAAGGTGTCACCCTCTGCTACTTGACCTCTGACCACAGAAAAGAGAAGGTGTATGAACGTCCAAACAACTCACGTTGACACTGGTCAAACACCTCAGGTTAAACAGACAAACAGTAGCCTACGTACATACACCTTTTTCACATTAAAGATGCTATACTGTGAAACATCAACTTATGAAAAACTTTACCTAAGTTCTGGAAAAAAAAGAAAAGAGTTTTAGTAACAAGATCCCTCTGAGCCAAAGGAGGCTGATGATGCTCACCCGTTTGTATGTTGCTCTGGTCGGAGGAAGTTTGTGTTGAAATCCATCTCTGAAGCTGAAGGTGGAACAAAGTTACGATGTTGGCATTTATAAATCCATCAGGACCTTCATAAAACATAAACAGTATTTCCTCAAAGCAGTCTTCAGCTCCTGTCCTTCAGAACTCCAGCCACTGCTCCCTCACATAGGTCCACACACAGGTCTGGAGCCAAGCAGGTGTGTAAAGGTGAAGTGAGCGCGCTCAGTACAGAGTTGCAGACAGAGAGGCGGAGTCACAGCTAAGATTAGTAGGTGTCCAAATCCTGATGCTTCACTCTTCTTCTGTGTTTACTTTTGTGGAGAAGAGTAATTTCATTAACACTCACCAGTCTCACCCCAGCTGCATGATGCTAGAGTTTGACAGTCACAGATTTTATACTGCACTTGCAATTATTACACTGTATTAAGTACAGTATAACACAATAGACTGTTTGCATGATTGGGGTTCATCTTGGAGCAGATCGGTATGGCTCTCAAGGGTCTCCAGTGTCTAAAGTGAACTGTACCTCCCCGTTCAAGAGGTCTGAAGCAGACCTTGAGGGCTCCTAGCTCTGAGAGGAGTTTAGGCCAATACAGCTCCTGGATCGTGTTAGTCAAGGCATAGATAAAACAACCAAATAACATGCTTGGACAAGAGGGAAAGACTCAGGGCAAAACAAGAGGGAAAAAAAACAAATATTACAAATTTTATATTTCCAGTGCATAATACATTGAACATTAGCCGAACTCAATGCACAAAATAAAATGTGGTGTATAGGCGCAGAGAAGTGAAATAAACACAGGAAAAAATAAAAAATAAAAATAATAATATAATATAATATAACCTGTAAGTGCATTGTACTTAAAGCAGGGGCTCTGACTGTCAAACTGTGGAAGGAAGAGCAAGATGCGTGCTGACTCATTTTTTAAATTTTGCTGTTATAAGCAAAAACAACTGGACTTACTTCCTTATGTTTTAACTTGCCTGTAATATCTTATTCCTGGATGTCTCAAAATTTGCATACATTTACTGTGGTTTTTCCTTTCATATGGCTGCTACATAATAACATGTTAAAACTAATTTACAGTTTTACAGTTACAGATTACACTGTGCTCCACGTCTGGGTTACATGTTACCACAGTGCTACATAGTGCATTATGTTTTGGTCACATGTCCACACAGGTTGTTACAGATTACATGTTATAACTAGTTTACAGTATTTTGAGATAGATGTTTTTTTTGTGTTTGTTTTTGTTAGTTTAATATTCTAATATGAACTGTGGGAAAAATCTGAATCTTGAATCTTTATAAGACTTTTTTTTTAGTGAACAGACTACGACTGTTTTTACTAACTTTTGACCTGTGTTGTGCTCATGTATTGTCTGTTTTATGTTCACACAATGCAGAGCAGTGTGGATGATCAACAACAACAGTGGGTGCTATATCAAAACTTTCCCAAAATGTAAATTTGATACACGGACATTGTATCTATACTTTCTTATACTTATACTTGTTGTTGATTCATTCTCTGTATGGGGTTTGACTCCCTTCCGTAATCTCCAGAGTAAAATGATCTTATGACAAAATCAACAACTGACAAAGAGGTGATGATGTTACAGGGAAGTGCTTCAGATCCAATCCAAAAGGCCTTCTTAGACTTACACATCTGGTTGCCGATCACCAATAATCACCCTTTTCACAATCTGTTTAGTGCTGTAACAGTATCAGTGCTCAGACTCAGGAGCACATGGCACAGCATACAAGCCTAGGCCCCGCCCCTTCACATCTAAGCCCCACCCCCTCATGCATCTCCACCTGAGCACACTGCGCACATAGACAGCAGGAGGCTATAATTAGCTAATCTGTTCTGAGCCTGCTAATCCTGACAGAGTGTCTACAGATGGCACATGCTAAAGCACAATAGCACAAGCGTACACTACAGGCCTCTGCCAAGGCACTGGCCCTCTCTCGCAATGTGATGATGAAGACTAAAGTAATGTCTGTGTGTACATTACAAACTTTGAATGCAGTTTTAGTGGCAGGATTGTTTCTCCTGTCCTGTATTATATTCATAACTTTTTTCAGTCACTGCTGTAGTAATTGAATGATGAAGTTTAGTATATATTTTTAATATAAAAATGTCTGAAGAATCCTTAGCTGTTGTTATCTCTCAGGTCTGTCCATAGACAGCTTTGCAGAGGTGCTATTATTGACTTGGATGACAATGTCCTGTGTGTGTTACGTCAGCTTGCTCTGGACAATGAGAACAGAATTAGATTAATAAAAAATATATATAGTTCATAATAATTGTTTTAACTCTTGATATTTTTATGACAGGATCAGTCCCAGGTCTGGGTCAGTTGAAAGCGCTGGCTTAAGGCCCTCTGTAATACTTTGTATGTAGTTGAATTTTCCACCACATTTCAGCTTATGTGATGCTTCTGAATGAAAGCACAGGTGCAGGTGCAGTGTGGATGATCTGCAGTCAGTGAGTGAGCAGAGTGCATGTGCTGACTGGTGTCCTGCCCTGACCCACACTCTGCGTTATGTGCAGTTTGCAGAGTCTCCCTGAGTCTGCTTCCAAGAGTCTGTGGGCACTCTGAATCTCCCTACGTCTGTGGGCTCTCCCTGAGTCTCCCTGAGTCTGTGGGCTCTCCCTGAGTCTCCCTGAGCCTGTGGGCTCTCCCTGAGTCTCCCTGAGCCTGTGGGCTCTCCCTGAGTCTCCCTGAGCCTGTGGGCTCTCCCTGAGTCTCCCTGAGTCTGTGGGCTCTCCCTGAGTCTCCCTGAGTCTGTGGGCTCTCCCTGAGTCTCCCTGAGCCTGTGGGCTCTCCCTGAGTCTCCCTGAGTCTGTGGGCTCTTCCTAAGTTTGTGGTCTTTCCGTGAGTCTGCCTGAGTCTGCTGGGTCCTCTGGTTTATTCCTGCTTACAAAACATTTACAGTGTTAAAATTAGAATTTAATTTATAAAATGTGAAATGCCAAAGCTAAGGTGTCCAAAGGATCCTCCAAGTCAAATTAAGTGGAAAAAAGTTTAATTTAAGTTATTACAAAAATACAAAACAACAAACATATTTAAAAGACAAAAGTACAATAAGATTTGAAATAAGTGGCATCAGTGTATAGTGGTCAGCAGCAAATTGAAGGTTCACAAAACCCAAAACATACGGACCAGCCTACGCCGTGTGTCCTGGCTGCTGATTGGTGGGTACAGCTCTGGTCTGTGTATGGTGGGTTCTGACTGGTTTGTTTTTCATCCCATACTGATTCTATGATGAATAACTGTCTGGCAGCTCGTCCAATGGGATGACAGTATACTCGTCTGCTTTACCATTCTCCCTGGGGTGCTTTCTGTGCAGGAACTCCTCCATCTCTAGCTCACTCTGCTGGTTGGCTGGTGTAAGGGTCACGCCTGTCCTGTTGAACTGGTCTGGGCCGTTCCACCTAAAGCATAAAGAATCTGTGTTTTTACTTGTCCACACACGCATACACTGTTATCAGTTTTATAAGAGTAGAAATCTTACCTTTCTCTAGTAGCTATAGCAACACAAATCAGCACCAGCGCAGCAATACCAACCAGGAAGCCCAGAATGATGATCCAGTCTGAAGTGTAGACACAAACAATGAGTACAAAAATAGTTTAAGAACAATGTTTAATTCTAGAATATTCCAACATCTTTCCCATGACATTTTTTATTATTTTAATTTAAAGTTTAATTGTATTACTGATGTTACTTACTGACTATATGAAATGATTTGAATATTTGTGTTTCTTGCACAAATATCAACCAGATATGATTTCGTTTTTCTCATTTTGGTGTCCATCTTTTGAAAATATCAGACTGTGTGCATTATTAAAAGTTTAGTTTTTCCCTTTACATTAACTTCAAATTAAAAATCAGATGTTATGTCCTCTGTAATTTACTCTCACTTGAGTAGTAGGTTTTCCAAATACTTGAGTAATTTCCTGTACCACTACTTTGTACTTCAGAATCAGAATATATTTGCCATTTCAGTATAAAAAATACACAGAAGCGCTGTACTCAGGTCTAGATTATCAGCAGCATATAAAACAACATTTTCTGAAGTGCTTTCCAAGTTAGTGCTTCTACTTGAGGAATATTATTTTGAAGTAACGTTACCCTTACTTGAGTACAACTTTTGGCTACTCTACCACCTCTGACTACAGTACATGTTGTCCACAGTTCCTACCTGGTGTGACATGTCCTTTTGGCTTCTCTGTTACCGTCCCCTGCGACTGAGGACTCAGCACAACAACTGCACAAAGAGGATTCACAGGTAAGAATATGAATGTACTGACAAAGAGTAAAAAATATAACTTTATTTTATGTTCATTTGGTACAAAAGAAACTCACTTGGTGTATCTTCAACCGGCGTCTGAAAATCTGAACAACAAAAAAGTCAAGTTACCATTAGCATTATACTGTCATCAATGAAAGCAATGGAACAAAAATGTAACCAGAAGACTGCATTTCCTCCTCTAATTCATACAAAGCAATTAATATAAAATGCATACATTCAGAGATCAGAGTACAATTGTCTGGTTTATGGTTAAAGGGCCCATATTACACTATTTTCTGATCTATGTTATAATATTGTTTCTTCATCACAAACATACCTGGAGTTGTGTTTTGTTTCATTCACACATGTTTAACACACAAATCCTGCATATTTAGGCTGAGTTCTTGTGTGTTTTTAAACTCCATACACCTTCACTTGAATCAGCTGGATGATTTCAGCCCTGGAATTGCCAGTCTCTACTGAACTAAAGGTAATAGATAGCTGTTTGGCTTGAAATCTACTGCTTTGTGACATCACAAGGTGGAACAGAGCATTTTGAGATGTAGACAGACTAATATAATAAAGGGTTACTCAAACGAATATGAATGAAACAAAACACAACTCTGAGTATATTTTCGATGAGGTAACAACATTCTAACATGGCTTAAAGGTCGCAAGAGTCCATGTTATGTAACAGAGGACCTTTAATATCGGTATTACTGGGCTTATCCACATAAAACCACAACTGGCAAGATGTTCAGTCAGTGACTAAGGACCCTATGTAACTCTATGGAAGATTAACTTTTTTGATAGAACTATCCAAAATTAAATTCCATGAACATTAAACATTGTCAGTATTTGTTAGGGGTTGGCTGCACAAACTTATGAGATTAATTTTGTGGCTTGAACTCCTTTCAACTGACAAATATCACATCTTTGGGGTTGAATAATGGCACCACTTTCTAAAGCTATTGTGAATAAATACTTTTGTCTATTTGTGTTGACAAAGAAGATGTTGAACTTTGAGCCAGTTTTTATTTCCTGTGAATAGGTTCAGTGACAACAGAGATATGAACAATAAACCAGGTCCACAGATCTGCAATGTGACAGTTAAACAGTGAAATTCTGATCTGCTCTGGTTCAGTTTTTAACCATAGCGGCTCTAGAATGTTGTGATGCCACGTGAACCCAACCTCTCACATCACGCCTCACTAGTCCCCTGCTTATACAGTATTCCTCTACAACAGCACTTACTTATCATTCCTCCTCTGCCTATCTTTTGGACAGGTTGCTCCAAGGTGATGTGGGTCAGTGGTTCCTTGGTTGACTCATCTGGATCTGCAGAGCTGGTGTCTGGTTCTCCAGAGCCGTGTTCGCTCATGGTGCTCAGGAGGTCAGCTGAGGTGGTCTTCACCAGTTTATCTTCACTTGGTTCTGTCTGGGTTGTGTCTTCAAATGGTAAGTCACCATGCTGCATGATAACAATGCACTTTGATTAGAATGGAGACATATTGTGCTTTTTGGTGATTTAGTATTAAAATATAACATGTGTAGACCTTTATTTTACTGTCTATTTACTATTTAAATACCAAATAAATGCAGGTATGTGGGTGGGGATAAGGGGTAGGTGAAAACAGAGATTTTCTGAGCATGCATGGCTCAAATGTAGGACGATACAGGGTTACTCAAACATGCAAGAATCAATCAAAATACAACTCTGACACTACTAATAATGAGGGAATATCGTTATAACATGTCTATTTTACAAAATATGTCTCCTTTAAAGTTTATTAATTTTGTCCCTAAACTCTCCTGATTGTTTTTAAAGGTAGAATTAAAGTGCATATGACAGGCTTTCATGTTTTATTACTTGCTTTGGTTGGATAGTATCTGTGGTAAATCATTTTCATAGTTTTCATTAAGTGGTAGATTGTAGAAAAAAGAAGAAGAAAACTACGCTGCAGAAATACAGGAAGAAGCCGTAAGTTCTAAAACAAAATCCCTCAACCTTTGTCCTCAGTGCTGAAAATTCCATCCAAAAGGCAAGTACAATGTGTGCGCAATGGCAGTTTAAACCTTTATTACATTTATCAAAAGGTGTAATTTATTTTTATTAGTTGAATTATAACTAATAATTATGCATTCTAGATAACTTTGGGCTCTTGGTAACATTATGGTTGCTAGGTAACAGCTATGGAAATAACAAATTTAGATCATAGGCTATGTCCTGCCAGGAAGAAAATAATAAACTTCACCAAATTTAAAAAACAAAACAAAACAAACTCTACCTCATTTAATAAAATTACGTCAGAAGTTGCCATGGGGGTAGAGCTGGGATCAGGCAGGGCTGAGGTGCCTGAGAAGGGTTCTGATGTGGGTTGGGTGGTGATGTGTTGGGATGGGCTGAGACCTTCGTTTAAACTCTCCCCCATGGCGCTGCCCTCCTCTCCGCCTTCCGTGGTGGTGCTTTCCGGGGTTGTGGTCATGTTCCAGGGGGTCTGTGTGGTGGTCAGAGAGGTGAGGAGCTCCTGGTCCACTATGAAACCATCACTCACTATGAAACCATCAGCCTCACTGATCCCGTCCTGGTCAGTCCTTGGGTTCTGGGTCACGGCTGAAGGAGAAAGAAAAGAGTTGAGAAATGAGCAGAGGAAAAGTACTCAAGATGTCCTTTGTTTAAATGGTCTTGTTTGGATAGTTCCAGTTAAACACTTAAGATGACTCTGGATAAATATAAAGCGGTATGGGGTTATGTTGATGTCATAATTTCAGATGGAACTAAACACTGAGGAAAGCAGAACTAAACACTGAATCCACTTCGCTACTAAACCGTGTATGTGGTGTTTGAATAGCATTATCTACTGCACCTAGTAATTTTTCATGCAGGTCATAAAATGAAAAATGTAGTTTTAAATTGCCCAAAAAAACTAAATTTTGATGGTTGAACAGTTCAACATTATTTATCACAACAGATGAGCAAGCACATCTAACTTAGCACAGACATAAAATAGTAGAAAGTAATAGATAAAATAGTCCATATTCCTGCATAAAAAATAAAATAAAATGCCTGTTCGACTCATATTAGACTCCTACATTCATGTGTGAGTGTTTGTTTTGCCCTGTCTGCCCTGTGATTGGTCTGATCCAGTTATACAGCTATGGGAGGTGAACAAGACTGACTGTTAAAATCTTTGAGACTTTTTATTGACTAGTACAAACGTTGCATGAATGGTAAAGGAAAATTACTCTGTTGACGACAACGGCACTTCTTGTCTGTACTTGTGGAGAGGTTTACAAATCATTAGCTGACTAACAAAGAGATGCAGATTATCTAATGCAAGTGGCACTCCTTAAACTACAAACACTTCTTCGCTTTTGTGCGTTTTGCTCCAAGGAGGAACCAGACTGAGACATTGTCACGTTTTGCCGCAGGGTTAAAGGAGAGCGAGAAAAATATAATTGCAATTTGTCTGACTAATATTGTGAATAAAACTTGAATATGTAACAAGTCCATGCAAATTTGAGAGAAAACAGAATCCTGTTGGTAGAGGGTTACCATAATCCAATACATCCCCATGGAAACTGAGAATAAAATGTTCATGGATTATATTTTTGAGTAATTTTTGTTTTTAAAAAATGATGGAAGGGGGTGTAATGCTCACAAAATATACTGAACCTTTGTACAACTTTTGAGTAAAGCCACACTGTGTAACATTTTTTTGTGTAGGGTTTGCAACCTGTTTGCCTCCATGGAGATGTTATTGTTTTTCCTGAAATATTCCACAGTATGGCACTGAACGTATGCGGCGTCCTACCAGGCCATGTTACAGGTCATTGTCATTGCTCTGCCTGTAATGTTCCACAATATGACATTAAACAGCTCTACTTTACATTTATTAAATTCAATGTGGTTTTATAGCTCAAAAATACCTAGATAAACAGGCATTCTGACTGTGAGCAGGGTTGCCTCTCCACAGATCTGACCTGTAACTTGGTCTGGTTTGTCTCAGTGAAGATAGAAAGTTTTAATGCCATACTGTGAAAGATTCCAGATAAAGCAATAACATTTTCATGGAAAAAAGCATTTGGCAGATCCTCCACCAGAAACGTTAAACAACAAAATACAAGCTGTTTCAATTCACAGATTTTTGTTTTGAGCAGCGAAAACAAAAGAGGAGATTAAATTCCTGAACAAGTCTTTGGTTCAGTCTCATTGCACATGTTTTCATGCACCATTACATTTCCAACAAAAGCAGTTGTGTTTTGTCGTTACACCTGACACTTCGCGATGCGTTCAAGCACATGGGAAAACACTGCGTCAGGGTTCACACTAGTACAAGTGTGTTACAGCATCACACTCCAATAATTAAGGCCTTAGAATGATCTTAAAGATGCACTGTATAACTTTTCTGGTAGAGGGTTCACCACCTGTTTAACTCCATGTTGTTGTTTTTTTTTCCTGAAATGTTCTATAGTATGGCATTTAATTTAAATATCTCCATGGAAACAAGCAGGCCACATTACCGGGCCGCTTACAGTCATAGAAATAATGCATGTTTTTCCGGTAAATTTGAGAAATAAAAGGACCTGTAGTTGAATAAATACAAGATATATTTGTTTAGTGATATGCTGTGAAACATCCCAGGTAAAGCAACAACACCAGAAAAGTTACGCAGTACACCTTTAACAGCAATATTTTTGAGATTTGTTTGCCATTTTGAGAGCTAAGAACCAAAACGGCTCTTTATATATATATATATATATATATATATATATATATATATATATATATATATATATATATATATATATATATATATATATATGTATATAGCATAAAAAAAATGAAATAAGTTTTTACTATTGTCAAAACTGATTAAAAATATGAACAGTAATAATAAAAGTATGAATTCTCAAAGTTGCCTTAGGACAGAATGACAAAAACTGGCTGCAAATATGTGCCATGAACCACAAATAAAATTGTCTATACTCAGAAAGGCAAAAGTTACTATTAAATTTTGAAAAATGTGTGTTTGGACATTGCTTTTTATCTACTTTATTTTTGTAATTTCTTGAATGTGATATAATATGACTTTAAAGGTGCATTGCACAACTTTTCTGGTGGGAGGTCCATCACCTGCTTATATCCATGGAGATGTTATTGCTTTGCCTGGAAAATTCCATAGCATGACATTAAACACATCTATCTAGCATTTATTCATTACGGGTGGTTCGAATGCTCAGAAATACAATAATTCGTGGCCAAAGCCTGATCTGGTCAGATCTCAGAAGCTCAGCAGGGCCGGGCCTGGTTAGTACTTGGATGGGAGACACTGGGAAAATCAGGTGCCATAGTGGGGCGCCAGTCACAAAAACTGTCATTGTGTCCTTAGGCAAGACACTTCACCCACATTGCCTAGTATGAAAGTGGAGTATGCATGAGTGTTGGTCGGAGGGGCTGATGGTGCAGATTGGCAGCCTCACTTCCATCAGTCTGCCCCAGGGCGGCTGTGGCTACAATAATAGCTTACCACCACCAAGTGTGGAGTGAATGAATAATGATCTGTAAAGTGCTTTGGGTGTCTTGAAAGGCACTATATAAATGCTATGATTAATTAATTCATTAATAATTCTGTTAAATAATAATAAAGTTATACAGTGAATATTTAACCAAGATTTCTCCTACAACTTTTAAATAAAAAAACAAAACAAAAAAAAACCCCAAAAAAACCCAAAACAACTAAACCTCACTATATTAACAACAATTTTCAATATGTGTAACAATTCATCAAACTTACTTGTGAGAGGAGTGGCTTGTCCCAACGCGAGCAGAGCCAGTAAAAGTAGAGTGCTGAGGCTGTCCATGGTGTTTACGGAGTGAAATCACAGAATACAGACACAGCCCGATCATGACTAAGATTTTATATGCACCAAGATGAGTCACAGAGCAGGGGGCAGGGCTTACCTGCGGAGGAGACAGGGCTTATACTTCAACACACCTGAGCACCTGTTCCCACGCTCTGAATCCAGAAGGTACCGTTGGCTGTTTGGGTGGAAGAGGAAGCAGTGCCTTGGAAAAGATATTGGATACAAGGAAATAATCTTTGGGGAATTTACGTAGTTACGAAATAGATGAAAGCAGCACCAACGCATTCCTCGTAATTTATAGTTTGTCTGATCTATGATTTCAGTTAGGATTTATTCAAATTTTTATCACTGTAATATTTCGTATACTCTCTCTGCTGACTTAAAGGGCCCATATTACGCTATTTTCTCATCAATGTTATAATGTTGTTTCCTCATCACAAGCATACCTTGAGTTGTGCTTTGTTTCATGCAAAACAGCACATTTAGGCTGAGTTCTTCTCTCAAACTGAAAAAGTTCAATTCCACTTCAGGATGTGCTCCACTGTGCTTTTAAACTCCGTACACCTACACTAGAATCATAAAGATAATTTCAGACCTGGAACTGCCATCTCAATATGCAGGGTTTGTGTGTTTAACATGTGTGAACAAAACACAACTCCAGGTATGTTTTTTTTTTTTTTTTTTTTTGATGAGGAAACTGTATAACATGGATCAGAAAATGGCATTATATGGGCACTTTAAAGTTGTGATTTAGTTAAAGAACTGAAGAAGCAGCTCGGATGAGCTGCGAAACGTATTCGACCAAATAAACTCTCTCCAGTTGACAAATTAAATTTCTCTTTTTGCCATGATTTAGTTAAAGGGCCTATATTGCTCTATTTTCTGATCTACATTATAATGCTGTTTGTTTTCTAATCAAAAACATCCCTGGAGTTGTGTTTTGTTTCATTCATACATGTAAGGTAATACTACTACTAAAAAGAAAAAAATATATATATATTGGTGCATGACATCACTAGGTGGACCATAGCATTTTGGGCTTTGGAGATTTAGACAGACTGATCAAATATAATTTACTGATCATTTGATCACTCAAACATGTGTGAATGAAACAAAATACACAACTCTGGTGTTATTATAACATGGCTTAAACCTCACAAGAATCAATTTTGTGTAATATGAGACCTTTAAAGATGCACTAAGGAAATGGTATTGCTTTGCCTGGAATGTTCCCCAGTATGGCATTAAACTTCAGTATCTTGCATTTATTAAATTACAGGAGTTTTTAATCATGAAAAAAAAAAACGTATTGAAAAACATGCATTCTTATTGTGAGCGGGGTTCGCCTCTACACAGATCTGACGTGTAACTAGGCATAGTGGAGTCACTTGCTTTTCTTCAAGTAGATACAGTGCCTTGAAAAAGTATCCAACTCCCTTGAACTTTTCTACATTTTCTCACATTATGACCACAAACATAAACATATTTCATTGAACCTTTGTGTGAAAGACCAACACAAAGTTGCACACAATTGTGAAGCAGAAGGACAGTCATACATGATCTAATTTTTTTTTACAAATAAAAAGCTGAAAAGTGGGCGTGCAAAATTATCCAACCCCCTTTTTTTCTGAGTGCAACACATTGCTTTTAGAGGCTTTAGAAGGATCCAGTGTTGACCGAACGATTAAATAGAGTCCACCAGTGTGTAATGTACTCTCAGTATAAATGCAGCTGTTCTGTAAAAACCTCAGAGGTTTGTTTGAGAGTATTGGGGAGCAGTCAGCACCATGAAGTCCAAAGAACACACCATACAGGTCAGGGATAAAGTTGTGGAGAAGTATAAAGCAGGATTAGGTTATAAAAAGATTTCCAAGGCTCTAAACATCTCACGGAGCACTGTTTACACCATCATCCAAAAATGGAAGGAGTATGGCACAACTGCAAACCTACAAAGACCAGGACGTCCACTTAAACTTACAGTCCGAACAAGGAGAGCACTGGTCAGAGATGCAGCCAACAGGCCCATGGTGACTCTGGAGGAACTGCAAAGATCCACAGCTCAGGTTGGGGAATCTGTCAACAGGACAACTATTAGTCGTGCACTACACAAATCTGGCCTTTATGGAAGAGTGGCAAGAAGAAAGCCATTGCTGAAAGAAAGCCATAAGAAATCCCGTTTGCAGTTTGCCAAAAGCCATGTGGGGGACACAGCAACCATGTGGAAGAAGGTGCTCTGGTCAGATGAGACCAAAATTGAACTTTTTGGCCAAAATGCAAAACGCTATGTGTGGCGGAAACCTAACACTGCTCATGACTCTAAACACACCATCCCCACTGTCAAATATGGAGGTGGCAGCATCATGCTCTGGGGGTGCTTTTCTTCAGCAGGGACAGGGAATATGGTCAGAGTTGATGGGAAGATGGATGGAGCCAAATACAGGGAAATATTGGAAGAAAACCTATTGGAGTCTGCAAAACACTTGAGACTGGGGTGGAGGGTCATCTTTCAGCAGGACAACGACCCCAAACATAAAGCCAAGGCTACAATGGAATGGTTTAAAACAAAACATATTCATGTCTTAGAATGGCCCAGTCAAAGCCCAGACCTAAATCCAATCGAGAATCTATGGCATGATCTGAAAACTGCTGTTCACAAACGCTCTCCATCTAATCTGACTGAGCTGGAGCTATTTTGCAAAGAAGAATGGGCAAAAATTTCAGTCTCAAGATGTGCAAAGCTGGTAGAGACATACCCAAAGAAGGCGGTTCCACAAAATATTGACTGAGGGGTTGGATAATATTGCACGCCATATTTTTCAGTTTTTTATTTGTAAAAAATTTTTTTACTCATGTATGACTGCCCTTCTGCTTCACAATTGTGTGCAACTTTGTGTTGGTTTTTCACATTAAAGCTCAATGAAATATATTTGTTTGTGGTCATAATGTGAGAAATTGTGGAAAAGTTCAAGGGGGTTGGATACTTTTTCAAGGCACTGTAATTTAATGCCATACAGTGGAGAATTCAAGCAAAGCAAAAATATCTCCATGGAGACAAACACACCAACTAGAAAAGTTACATCACGTCCTACAGGCCAATAAGATTTAATATGGGGAGTCGAAAATATAGTTAAAGGTTGTGTAGAGGATTTTCCAAGGAAGGAGAAATCCAGCGACTGTTTGTTCTTTTTCGAATGTTGCGCATAACAAGGCAGCCTCGTTATCTATTGGCTAATGTTTATCTGGATTCACCACGTCCACAGTTGATGGATTTTCATTCTCTTTTTTTGTCATCATAATTAAAAGGCTGCTGCATCTCTATAATGCTATCATTGACAATTTGAAAAAAAAAAAAAAAAAAAAAAAATCCTCCATAAAACATTTAAAATGCTTCTAGGGTCTAGTCACTAAAAGAAATACAAATGATCAGGTTCAACATTTGTGAATTTACCTTCTAGATAATTCTTATAAAATTTCAGTGCATCATCACATTCTGAAAACCAACAGTAGCTACGTAAACTGTCAGTATAAATGAAAATCAGCTCATGGCACATTATGCCCAGGTTAGTTCAGTTGGATCCACAAATTGTTCATTGATCTAAACTTGGCTCTGTGGGTGATGTTACGTAAGTGGCAGTTAGAATGATTAGATTATCAGTACTTTACATTTGTGTGGTAGTGTGACAAGTGAATACATGATGAGTGAGAAGAGCTTGTCATGCTTGTCAAGTTCAATCATTGAAAGTGGGACTATTATGCAAAATCCACGTTTCGGATGTTATAACATCATTCCCTCATCAAAAACACGCCTGAAGTGGTTATATCATACGTGCGTGTTTGAGTTATGTCTTCTGGGCCCTATTCAAATCATAAAATAACACCAGTGGTTAAAGAAGTATCTGATTTTGTTACTTAAGTAAAAGTACAGATACCAGTGCAAAAATATACTCAAATAAAATTAAAAGTATCACATGAAAAAATCTACTTAAGTATTAAAGTACCAATTTAAAAAATGTATTTGAAAAGTAAAAAGTAAAAGTTTTGAGATCTAATAAAGCTTCAAATGTATTGATTTGTGCAGAATTTCAGTATAAACAATAGAATTTATCATTTTTCCAGCTGTTTTTATTCATATATTTTTGTTTGCTCAAACGTGTTAATTATAAACCCCTCAGGCTTTTCAGCACACAGTAATAAAAAATATACTTTTACTTTTCAGTCCAGTTCACAAATGTAGTGAAGTAAAGTACAGATATCTAACATTTGTACTTAAATACTGTACAGTACAGTTCTACTTTTACTTCGTTAACTTCCACCACGGAATAACACATGGTTTATATTTTGGTTTATCTGAACAAATATACATTTTTTGATCAGTTAAACCTGAGATGAAGCAAAGATAATGATGCCAAGATAAAATTACTTACTATGCGTTACTTTCCATGTGTTTGATACAAAACTTATGTACAGTTCAACTGCACCAAAACAAAACCCTTAGACCGTCGTGAGACAGGTTAGTTTTACCCTACTGATGTTGTGTTGTTGCAATAGTAATCCTGCTCCTTGTGTGTTGATAAACCCTTGTGGATCAATAAAGTTTGTCTAAGTCTAAGTCTAAAGGTTCATTCTGTCTTCAGTTATAAACTTTGAATTAGCAATGCTTTTAGTCAGACAGGAGAGTTTGTTTACCTGCTTTACATGTTTTGGCTACTTCCAGTAGCCTTCCTCAGAAGCATCACATAATGGTGTAGTGATGCTGTAGTGATGTGTCTTGTAGGCTGCTATATCATGTTTATCATGCAACAAAACATATGTGGGAGAATATGTTGGAAGAACATCAAAAAGAGTGTGAAAAGGAAATGGCAAACAGACAAACAAGAGCAATAAAAGAACAAGCAGAAGAGGAAAATCTGAAATCAGCCATATCTGGCCACTGAAAGAGACAAAACCACATTATGGGCTGGAACAGTGCCAGGGTCATCCGTGCTGAAAGCAACAGGGAGGGACTATGTCTCTCAGCTGGCTTGAGAGCACCTCGGGACCCCCCAGATGGATGGATGGCCTTCCTATAATAATTCATTTTAAAAATATTTTTCAGGAAACACACAAAAAAACCCTGTACCAATAGAAAACTGTACAACATGTGATCGTGTTTTCATACAAACGATAATGCTAACACTTAAGTCAGTCAACAACAAACACAAAGCCCATAATGACTTCAAATGACTTGGGCCGATGACTCAGTGATTTTGTGATCATGGCCTTGAGACTTGAGTCATTTGAAACGTTCGTGTCTTTATAATCATAAATATCACGTCATTCACAAATACATTTCTTAGTCCAAAACAAATATAACGACATTCACAAATATAATTTATGACTTACAAATAACTGTAACAACATTCACAAAAGCATTTCTCAGCTCAGAAAATGTTACGTGATTTACGTACGTCGGTACAGTTACATTTATTTGCAAACCGATGAACCTGCATTTACAAACCACTGTACAGTCCCTGACAAAAGTCTTGTCGCTTATCCATTTTGTAAAAACAAAAGCTTATAACCTGACTTTAAATTAATCGATTGGTTTTAGAAATGTCTCATATGAAAGCTAAAACCCTCCCAAATTATGCTCAATATACTAAAATAAATTTGCTTCACTGAAGAAAGATTGATCATTTAATGAACACAGAAAGGTCAGATTTTGGCAAGACAAAAGTCTTGTCGCCTTGTCATATGATGCACCCAATCCTAGATTACAGCCTCACCTGTGATCAGTTACTGATCAATCAATTACTGGGTGTGTATAAAAAGAACCCCAGCACACCAGACCTTCACATCAACTGCAACTTGACCTCTGACAACATGCCTAAGATCCACCCTGAGACCAAAACGTTAATTATCAAGAGGCTGAAGACCAGATCCACTGCTGAGGTGGCTGACACCTTCAATGTGTCTCAGCGTCAAGTACAAAGAATAAGAAAAAGATCTGAAAAGACTGGAGATGTTTTTGACAAGCCCAGGTCCGGCAGACCCCGCAAGACAACTGCTCGGGAGGACCGTTTGTTGATTCGAAGATCCAAGGCCAGCCTCTTTTCCACTGCAGCAGAGCTCCACCAGGCCTGGTCACCTCAAGTCCCTGTGTCAACCAGAACAGTTTGTAGAATTCTGTCTCGAAATGGCCTCCATGGTCGAATCAGTGCACAGAAACCAGCACTAAACAAAAGGCAATTAAAAAACCGTGTAGCATTTGCCAAGGCCCACAGCCTGCTAAAAGGATGGACACTGGAAAAGTGGCAGAAGGTGGATTTCTCAGATGAATCCTCGGTTGAATTACATCACAGCCGCCGCAAATATTGCAGGAGACCTACTGGAGCCCGCATGGATCCAAGATTCACCCAGAAAACAGTTAAGTTTGGTGGCGGAAAAATCATGGTCTGGGGTTACATCCAGTATGGGGGTGTGCGAGACATTTGCAGGGTGGAAGGCAATATCAATAGCCTAAAATATCAAGAAGTATTAGCTACCTCTTACATTCCCAACCATAAAAGGGGTCAAATTTTGCAGCAGGATGGTGCTCCATCGCATACTTCTATCTGTACATCAAAGTTCCTCAAGGCGAAGAAGATCAAGGTGCTCCAGGACTGGCCAGCCCAGTCACCAGACATGAACATCATTGAGCATGTCTGGGGTAGAATGAAAGAGGAAGCATGGAAGGCAAAACCAAAGAATCTTGATGAACTCTGGGAGGCATGTAAGACTGCTTTCTTTGCTATTCCTGATGACTTCATCAACAAATTGTATGAATCATTGTCGAACCGCATGGATGCAGTCCTTCAAGCTCATGGAAGTCATACAAGATATTAAATATGGATCTCACAGCACCACTACTTAATTCACTGACGTTATGCAACATATTTTTGTATTTGAAGTAAATTATTTGTTCAATTTTCTGTAGGCGACAAGACTTTTGTCTTGCCTAAATCTGACCTTTCTGTGTTCATTAAATGATCAATCTTTCTTCAGTGAAGCAAATTTATTTTAGTATATTGAGCATAATTTGGGAGGGTTTTAGCTTTCATATGAGACATTTCTAAAACCAATCGATTAATTTAAAGTCAGGTTATAAGCTTTTGTTTCTACAAAATGGATAAGCGACTAGACTTTTGTCAGGGACTGTAGATATTTGTGACTACCCCTGCATTTATTTGTGGATTTTTGAGACCTTCTTGACAGCTTTCGATGCACAAATGTGGTTTGTTTGGTTTTTTTTTTCAGCCAATCACAACAACTGAAGTTCATGTTAAATTCAACAAGTTAAATTACAAGGAGTTATACTTACAATTGATGAACCACCTTCCCCCGCCATTTTCGCTAGTCAACCTGAAAATTAGGTCTCAGGAAGGTCTCAGGGGAAGTTACAAATCTGTACGGCGGTTTGTAAATGCAGGTTCATCGGTTTGCAAATAAATGTAACTGTACTGACATTTGTGAATCGCGTAACATTTTCTTTTGAGCCGAGAAATGCTTTTGTGAATGTTGTTACATTTATTTGTAAGTCATGAATTATATTTGTGAATGTTGTTATATTTGTTTCTGGACCAAGAAATGTATTTGTGAATGGTGTGATATTTATTTGATAATAAAGACACTAACCTATCCCCATATAGCAGAGGTGGGTGGCCTCACAGTTGTGATTTTGCCATGTCTACATGAGTAGTTTACTGAGCGTGGAGTGAATGAATAATGCACTGTGAAGCACTTTGAGTAGTTTGAAAGGTGCTACATAATAAAATATGGAAGTAACAAAACTACTATATAATGTGGAAGCTACTGCACTATTATATGGAAGTAAAGTAACAATAGACCTCACATAGCCTGACAAAGCCATGACAGCCTACAATTCCTGTCTATATAAGAGCTGTGTAGACTATACTGCTGCTTCCTGTTGGTGACGGGTACAGAGGTGTGACGAGGTTGGTGCGTCAGAGCCCTCGGGCGCTCTGGCACTCGCTGCAGAGAGGCCACATTAGTGAAGAGTTACTCAGAGTGTGGGTGAGTCCTGTCCCAACCTGCAGAACACACCCTCTCTGATAATGTGGAAATTCACTCTGCATTATGACATCATTTACGTATACTAGTGGTATGAAGCAGATGGGTGACTCTGAGAGCGAGCAGGAGAGAGGGATCTGTTGTCAAATACATTAGTCACATGTAAGCAGACATTAGCAGCTGTGACAGTGTCTGTAATGAGAATGTTAATACTTTGATTATACTCATTATTCTGCCGTAGTCGATGACAAAGACTTTCTGAGCATGAGCAAAAGCATTGCAGCATAACAACAGTTTATACATGAAGAAATGCTGCAATCTGTTGTGTTAGATTACACATACATAGCTGAGAATTCATTTTAGTAGTCCAGTAGTTTTTGTCTGTGGTTTTGTTTTAAAAGCAGCACAACCTACAGCCACCTCATGCTTATCACTATGGCGATGTTGTTGGCGACTTACACCACCTATCTGGTGGTGTAAGTTGCAGGGCAATCTGTGGAGAGGCAAGCCTGCTCACAATACAAAGTATTTTAGAAATAACTCCTAGAAATGAACAAATGCAAGGCTAACTAATGTCATATAGAATATTAAAAGCAAAGCAACATCTTCATTGAGACAAGCAGGTGGCAGATGGCAGAACTTCCACTACAAATGTTGTACAGCGCTTGATGCCCTTCCAGGATATAGTGGTAGTTTAAAGGTACCCATTGTACATTTCTGCTACAAACTACCTTGTGATGTTATTGCTTTGCTTGGAATGTTCCATAATTATATTAATTTTTTTTAATTCAACTGTGCGTTCCTCACCTTCCACGGTGGTTGGTCTCTCTCACCCTCATCCAGCTCGGGCCCTCTACCAGAGTCCTGGGAGCTTGAGAGTTCTGCGCAGTATCTTTGCTGTTCCTAGTACTACGCTTTTCTGGACTGAGATGTCTGATGTGTTTCCTGGGATTTGCAGTAACCACTCCTCCAGTTTGGGGGTTACAGCCCCGAGTGCTCCGATCACCACAGGCACCACCGATGCCTTCACCTTCCAGGCCTTCTCCAGTGCTTCCTTGAGCCCCTGGTATTTCTCTTAAACATTGTGCAGAGTCTGTGCGACCTGTGAGTACAGGTCTTAATGCAGTCATCAAATCAGCTTGCTGTATTAGCCTCCAGTAGATATCATATGTCTCAACTCCAATGGATTGCAAGTGTTTTTGCAGAATGTTTTTGGTTGCCGCTGGAAGTTCTGGTAGTACTTCCTTGATGGCGTCATCTAAGAACATTCGTTCTGTGTCACTCATATTTGCACTAAAAAGAAAAATACATATATACAGTAAATAAACTTAACATAGCATCAGATAACATTGTGAACTACAGTGTGAAAAGTATAGCATTAGCTTAAACTGGACTTTATTTTTCCACAATACTGTGTTTCAGAGGAATGACTTTGTTTCCATCAAGAATGTATGACACCAAAGGATAGAAATCAAGCAGGTCATTAATGTTCATACACTGTAACCCGAGACTGTTCTTTATCACAGAATACAGATGGTATTCAGACAAGAAGATGCCTTTGTGGATATCCATCAAAACATACACAGCCGTGTCATTTTGAATCAAGAAGAGTTGAAGTTCACCAAATTCCACATACACATCCTTTGTGTACACAAGAAACTGTCCCTTCTTATATGCAGTGCCCTTGTGCTGAAAGTCTTTGGAGACTGTGGTATTGCTTTCTGAAAAGGCAAACTACTGGACAGCATGTTTAATGTCACTGTAAATACTGGGGTAAATTGCGCCGCTGTCCTTCACTTGCAGTAGTTTAATGCACTCTTGTCCTGCTAAAAGATATGCCTGATGCATCTGATGACAAATGTTTTTGAAGTTTTTTAAGTGTCGGGCACAGCTTTTAAAATAACCGTGTTTACTTTCAAACCTAAGTGTTGATACCCTTATCAATGGGCAAAATTTCAACAATAGTGCTGAATAATGGCACAAAAAGTGGTGCTTTGGTTTGAGTTTGATTTCAGGAAATAACATCTTCCTCAACTCCAAATATTCTTGGACCAAAATGTCAAGATATGTTATCTGGGACAAGGAAATGTCTTTTAATTAGAGAGCTAACTGCCACACTTCATTCATCTTCATGGTTTTGCACTTTGTCGGCAATCAAAATTGATAGCAATCTCAAAAGGTTCCAGTTTTGAATGGCTTGCCCTGATAACGTGGCTCCCTCACAGTTGACAGCACATGGCTGTGAGTGCTTCTGATCCTTTGTACTTAAACTATTTGATGCACCTGTTTAAGAGTGAGTATGTGAACCATTTTTTTAAAATGATGTTCTTCAGGTACAGTCCTACATCATATGACAAAACTCCCTCAAAGAGGCTGTTAAAGAGAGAGTTTACCTTTATTCCTCTGATGTCTTCAGTGTTGTCAGTCTGAAGCGCAGCAACAGCCGCGTTGTACGTCTCAGGAGTGCGTGGAGGTCCACAGGCATTCGGAGCAGCCTCGAACTCACTTCTTGTGATTTCACAGTACCTGCAACAATATTGAGAGCGGCTGAAGTTCTCTGTAAACCTGCCTATGCAATGAGAACCAAGGTTAACACCAGCAATGCAGTAGAGACCCCCTTTTACTGTTTCACCATCTACATTTATTCCAACTGTCTCTAAGGATTTCAGATCTGCTAAAAACTCTGAGAAAACTAACTCGTGAACATTTAACATTTCCTCAACAATAGTCTGTATAGTAAAGGCAGGAATCAGCAGCTGTCCTTGCAGGTTAAGGTAAAAGAGACACATGTTTCTAAGGTAGGACTCACTATCTGTCTCTGGCATAGCTGCATTAGCTGTGGGGATGGCCTCATGTTCATTTGCTGAATCACCTACAGCAAATGGTAATTTTAACAAATACATTTTATTATAATCACATATTAACATTCTGTTTTTTAGTTTACAAAGGTCATATGTTTTTCATTTTACTATGCATTTCTGTAGGTGTTTTACAGAGTTTTAATATAAATTTCACAGCCATTTTTACAGTGCATCTGTAACTTTCCCCCTCTCCCTCAACCACTGTCTAAACTCTCCTGTCCCTCTGTCTCTGTCCCTGCCTTCATCTAGAGCTCTCCCCTGTCTCGCTTCCCCCCGTCTCCTTCTAGAAGTCTAACCCTCACTCCCCTGTCTCTGCCCCTCTCTGCCCCCCATCTCCATCTATAACTTCCCCCTCCCCTTGTCTCTCTCTCGCTCTCTCTCTCACCCTCTTTCTCAATGTATATATCCATATCTTACATCTATCTACCACTCCCTACTTTATCTCTTTCTAACAATGCCCTAAATGATGTATCTTTATAGTTTCATTTTTAAATCTTTTTACCTGGTACAAGATGCAGACATAAAATGTACTTTGATCCTTCATGGCCTCCCTTTGTCTCTCAAATGTTTAAACATTTTGTTTAAACATTTGTTCTATGTGTAGCTGACAGTTTGGTGGTTAGTCAATATAGAGTCTTGTCAGTTTGCAAAGTTAAACCTTGCAACAATATTTGGCCAATTATATGGTAATGAAGGAGGCTTTTCAGTGGGCTAGTTTCATAATATATTAAAAATGAATGGCTGAATAAAAAAAAAACCCTGAAATTGGAGTTTTGTATGGAGAAGGCATTCATGTTAAAATAAACTGAAGCATATGTAGTTAATTACAAATTAATACCAGCCTAATAATAATAATAATAATAATAATAATAATAATAATAATAACAATAATAATAATAAAGCAGTAATTTAGTCTTTAAAAGACAATTTGATAAACAGATGCTTTTTAAAAGACTAATTGAAAAAATAACTAGAAAAGCACTCAGAGAGCGCAGACCTCCACCAAGCAGCTCAGTTTTCAAAGTGATCCAGAATCCAGGATTTCTTCTGGATCATCACCAAAATTTAATCATCTGTTGGATTTACCATTAGGAACATTTCCTGAAAATTTCATCAAGATCCGTCCATAACAAACAAACAAACAAACAAACAGACAGACTCAGGCGAAAACATAACCTCCTTAGCGGAGGTAATAAATGATATATAATAATAAATTGCTAATTCTATTGACTTCTCTAATTAACTTCTTAGATAAGCTTTTCCGAGAGAGCACACTAGTTACAAGCCCTGTGATTGGTTAGCACAATTTGCACTTTGTATGGTGATTATTATGCAAGTCAGCACACTCAAGGCTCTAGCCAATTTAAGCACCGACTGTTAACAAATCAGAGCTTCTTATTAGTCATAGACTTGGTGAACAAATTCTGACAAACTGGGAGGGTATGTCTTATTGTTTTATTTCATTGAACAGGGTTACAGAAACATGTAAAACTTGATACAAAAGACACAATGCCAAAATTTGGTCTATTCCAAACGACAGTTCAGTAGCAACAGCAATCGCCAGAGCCTGACCTGAGCAATACTCCCTTTGGAATATTAACTGCTGTCAATGAAGACCGTGATAGCGGCATCTCATTTGGACCTGTGAGTGCAGCAGGTTAGTTTACGCTCTAAACTATCTATGCGTAACTATACCTAAGCTCTCACACATTTACACTGACACAGAAGTTGCTGTAGGTTCTTGATGATGGAAAACCATTAACACCATGTCTGATTCACCTGCAGAAAGTATCTGAACCTTTTGGAATTTCTCACATTTCTGCATAAAATCACCATCAAATGTGATCTGATCTTTGTCAAAATCACACAGATGAAAAAACAGTGTCTGCTTTAACTAAAACCACCCAAACATTTATAGGTTTTCATATTTTTAATGAGGATAACATGCAAACAATGACAGATCAGGAAGGAATAAGCAACTGAACCATCACATTTAATATCTGGTTGCCCCCCCTTTGGCAGCAATAACTTCAACCAGACGCTTCCTGTAGTTGCAGATCAGTCTGGCACATCGATCAGGATCAATCTTGGACCAATCCTCTTTACAAAACTGCTGCAGTTCAGTCAGATTCCTGGGATTAATGATTGCAAGTTGTCTAGGACCTGAGGCAGCAAAACAGCCCCAAACCATGATGTTCCCACCCCCATGCTTCATGGTGGGGATGAGGTGTTGATGTTGGTGAGCTGTTCCATTTTTCTTCCACACCTGATGTTGTGTGTTCCACCCAAACAATTCAACTTTAGTTTGATCAGTCCACAAAATATTTTGCCAGAAGTTCTGTGGAGTGTCCAAGTGCCTTTTTGCGAACATTAAACGTGCAGGAATGTTTTTTTTAGACAGCAGTGGCTTCCTCCGTGGAGTCCTCCTATGAACACCATTCTTGGCCAGTGTTTTACATATAGTCGATGTATGCACAGAGATATTGGACTGTGCCAGTGATTTCTGAAGTCTTTAGCAGACACTCTAGGGTTCTTTTTTACCTCTCTGAGTATTTTGCTCTGAACTCTTGGCGTCATTTTTGGTGGATGGCCACTCTTTGGGAGAGAAGCAACAGTGCCAAACTCTCTCCATTTGTAGACAGTTTCTCTAACTGTGGATTGATGAACATCCAGACTTTTAGAGATGGTTTTGTAACCTTTCCCAGCTTTGTACAAATCAACAATTCTTGATGGCAGGTCTTCAGAGAGCTCTTTTGAGCGAGCCATGGTGCACATCAGACAATGCTTCTCATCAAGACACAGTTCTTACCAGGTGTGTGTTTTATAGTGGGCAGGGCAGCGCTAAGCCACTCCTCAGTGATCGGACACACCCCTGACTTAAATTGTTTGGTGAAAATTGGTATTAATTGATGTCAAAGACTCCTTAACCTCCTAAGACCCGAACTCTTGCATTGCATGCTTTATTGATTTCTCCTTGTTATTTGGGCTGATTAGGATCTGACAAGTGCAAAAACAAAGAATTAACTTAAATTAAATTATTACATTTATTAATTATTTTTATATTAAATTAAATTATTCTAAACATTACAAACTCTTAAAAATATTCTAAATTGAACATTTTTGCATTGTTGCTGTTCTAAACTGTCCACCTATGTGTGAAAACCTTTGTAACAGTGTAACACTGTAAAAATGTGCTGTTCACATATGTGGACGCCAGGTCGTAGGAGGTTAAGTAGTCTCCCCGATCTGTCATTGTTTGCATGTTATCCTCAATAAAAATATGAAAACCTATAAATGTTTGGGTGGTTTTACTTAAAGCAGACACTGTTTTTTCATCTGTGTCATTTTGACAAAGATCAGATCACATTTGATGGTGATTTTATGCAGAAATGTGAGAAATTCCAAAAGGTTCAGATACTTCTTCATGCCACCATATATCCTGTATACTTAGACTTAGACTTTACTGATTCACAAAGGAAATTACTTGAGAATCGACCATTAAGTTAAATTTATTTTCTAATAACCTATTATTTCTATTATTGAAATAGAAATAATATTAAATATTATTTCTATTATTTCTATAACTGAAAGACTCTTCAGTGTAATTGGTAGTTACATGTCTGGTTTCATAATTATGGATTTCTGTACACAACTTTAATTTATGAAAGAGAATTTAAGGAGTCTTTCTGACTTGTGGTTTTGCATGCGAGAGTTAGAATCTGAATTTGTGGATCACTGATATGACCCATGGCTCAACAATCACAACAAAGGTAGAGACTGACACAGGAAGTTACAAAAAGAGGCCGTTTATTTTACTGATTAGCCATAATTTAGAACTATACAGAAACAAATGTGCAAATGTGCATTGTGGGTTCAGCACGGGTTACCAGTCTGGTGTCCTGTG
Source organism: Taenioides sp. WSHXM2023 (assembly GCA_029959045.1). Lineage (NCBI taxonomy): Eukaryota > Metazoa > Chordata > Actinopteri > Gobiiformes > Gobiidae > Taenioides > Taenioides sp. WSHXM2023. The sequence goes on from CM057091.1 coordinate 29,151,783, forward strand.
GAGAGGAGAGTGGACAGAGAACATTAGTGACAGGCCCTCTTATATGGAGCCAGGGCTCAGGTGCCCCTGTCAGGCATCTGTTGTAACAACAGATGCCGTCACAGGCATATGATTTATTCATGACTGATTCTTGAATGGAGAATTGGTTAAACTTTGCTAAAATAGGTAGACCTAAAGTATCATGATCACTAATTAAGTAATTACTACTTAAATCACTTAAGCCAGTGAGTCTTGCAGTTATAGCAGACTATAGCAGCATTAGCATACGTTTCAAAGAGCCTGTTCAAATAGAACTAGGCCAGAAATTGAGTTTTCTTGGAGCACATGTAAATGCAGCCACTAAAAATGTAACACGCACACATCTCATTATTACCTCCGCCAAGGAGGTTATGTTTTCGCCTGAGTCTGTCTGTTTGTTTGTTTGTTTGTTTGTTTGTTTGTTAGCAAGATAACTCAAAAAGTTATGGACGGATCTTGATGAAATTTTCCGGAAATGTTCCTAATGGTAAATCCAACAGATGATTAAATTTTGGTGATGATCCAGAAGAAATCCTGGATTCTGGATCACTTTGAAAATTTCATTAGCATTGCGTTAAATGGGGCTTGGCGGAGGTCTGCGCTCTCTGAGTGCTTTTCTAGTTAGAAAATGCCATCCCAGGTGAAAAAAAATATACAGATTTAAGTAAATTTAGCATACTAAATATACTTTTGAAAACCAAAAAAACATTAACATAAAGTGTGTTATTTTGACTAACTGGAAAAAAAAAAAAAAAATGTGCTCAGTATACTTGGGGCATTTTAAATGCTCTTAATATATTCTAAGTACATCAGATTCTGTATTTTTAAATACATTTCAATTTAACTTAACATGCATTTAAAATACTTTATGTTTATGATACAATTTAGTGGAGTTAATGTGACTGATTGAGATTCAGGCGCAGGTCCACGCCACAGCCTCCTCCTGCTCCTCTCCAGCGAACCACAACTCAGCTCAACCACACCTTCAATTACTTACATTTATACAGGCCTTGTTTGGTCAAATCCTCGGGAAAGGAAAAGTACATATAAACTGAAGGTTTTCTCAGCCTGTACATGGCCCACATGGATGATCTTGGTGTCTAAGTGAAGCTAAGACTTAGTGCTTTCTGTCCGGTGTTAAATAATGACATTATATAACATTAGCAATAAGTACACTAGACTCAAATACAACCCTTTCAATTCCGCCTGACCAAAAAATCTAAAATTAAACTTTAGATGTACCTTCAGGAACACCAAGGAATTGTAAAAACAACATGAGATCATCACTTATGCAAAATTTGGTGCAGATAAAACAAAATATGTACATTTTACACTGATTTTAGTAGGAGAAAGTCCAGGCGTCCTGTGCCAATCTGGTGCCCATGTGCCACCCATGTGCCAATTGGCATCATCAGATTTTGTCAGAATAAATAATTTATTGAGATAAAAGCAAATTTTGATACACAAGGACACTAAATAAAACCTTTTCTAACAATTCATGTCACAGTCTGACGCATAATAAAACTGGTTTTGAGTTGTGTAAATTAATTAAATAAATAATAAAATTATAATATTGTTCAGTCTCAATTTTTCATAATTTCCAATGCTGGTAGAGTGACAAATAGGCACTCTGCTTTTGCCTACAATGTTTTAGCTGGATTGTTTTTCTACATTTACATGGTACATGGCAATAATCCTAATGCTAACACAAGCAAAATGGCTGCCAACAAGCAATATATGTGGGCAGGACCACAGACTGAAAACAATATCAGAATACCTCAAACTGAATAAATAAAAATTATTTATATGGCTGGTTTAGCCAAAACATTGAGTTTTAAGTCTGGGGAAACAACTTTTAATAGAAAAAGAGCAAAGGGGAAACAGTTTCTTAAAATTATAATTCAATTTTTCGCATATATAACTTTCATATGTACAGATGCATTAGAATTGTTTTTTGCAAAAGCTTAGTCTAATAAGCTAGCATTTGACAATGTAGGTAGGTTGTGACATATTTGCTCTTTAATTGTGTTCATTTAATCGGAAAATGATTGATCTGGCTGTTTTGCTGAGTTTCCTCTGATTACATAGATATATGGCATGTTGGGGTTGCTATTATCAGATTTTTTCTGGCAGTGGTGGGCGTGGCAGTGGGCGGGGTCTGAGCCCATGGGTGGGCCCGTTGGGCTTGGGGGGGTATCTGCCAATATCAGCTGATACCAGAGGAGAAACTGAAAAAAGGAGAAAACAGCATTTATTTTCTTAAAACAAAAACATCTTTAGACAAAACCGATCCAAATGTAAGTGTTATTTATCTCTAAAGTATCTACAGAACAGCTTTGTCTAAATACTAATTCAAACATTCTGAAACCTTCTGGGCCAACTACCACCAGTAAACAGTCTTACATTTAATGATATGTCCAACCAGTCATTTGGAAGCCTATATCCAATCCGGCACATTTTTGGGGGCACCAAAGCTTGTTGGCTGAGCATTGGACAAACATCAGCCAACAAATTCAAGTTTCAAAAGGAAAACTGGACCCTTTTAACTGTTAAGAAATCAAACAGTAAGAGCCAACGCCAACAAACATCAAATGCCACAACTTCACCTGTGTCACAGCTACTTAATTCACAGCTATAGAGGTGCAACAGCATGTAAAAAGCATGACCGATGCAGTACACGTTTACCTTATTCTGACCACTCAGACTGGGTCTCTACAACAGTTCATAAAAAAAAAAAAAAAAAAAAATATATATATATATATATATATATATATATATATATATATATATATATATATATATATATATATATATATATATATATATATATGTCCACGGCGGTTGGTCTCCCTCACCCTCTTTCTGAGGTTATGAAAAAGGCAATGGAGTGGTTTCACGGCATGAACCTTTCACTGAATACAGAAAAAACGGTCACAATGTACTTCTCTAACAAACAAAATCACAGTGTTCTTCCAAATATTTATGTGGACAGTTACATGCAAAAACGTTGAGGAAGTCAAGTACTTGGGCGTCATCTTGGACCCCAGACTAACCTTTAAGAAGCATGTTAAGAAGGTCTGTAAGGTTTTGAAATATAATGTCACAAACTTCCGTTATATTAGGAACTCTCTATCACTGGAAGCTGCAAAATCTTACTTCAATGCAATGATAATCTCTCACATCCTGTACTGCATGTCATCCTGGTCTCAAGCCAAAGCAACCCATATCCCAATAAGATCTTTGTACAATCAGGCACTCAAAATTCTTGATAAAAAGTCCCGGCGATACCACCATTGCAATATATTAGACAAATACAAAATTTTAAGCTTTGACAATCTGATCAGATACTCTGATATCCGCCTGGTGCATAAAATCCTTCATGACGCTGCCCCACCCCCCTTAAAAACTTTTGTACAGCCACGTGCTCAACTTACTAACAGAGCGCTAAGGTCTGTCTCAAGGGGTGACTGCAATGTTCCCAAAAGAAAGTCTGCTTTTTCCCAATCAGCCTTTTCCTACAAAGCCATCAAAGAATGGAACGGGCTTCCAGACAACTTAAAGAACATGGCAGATTTTCACAGCTTCTCACGGGCCGTCAAAGATTGGCTCTTAGAGCACCAGTCCTGTGCGCACTAACAATACCAGACAGGTATTTGGCCCCAGACTATCAGATTATGACTGTTATTACACTGCCGTATTCCACACCAGTTGGATATATAGCTACCGGGTGTTACCCTCGTGGGTACATCCGGTAGCTATTGCACTGTTTTTCTGATGCACTGCAAACATACTGAGGCACTTTACTTACCTCTTGTACTTTAAATAATACTGACCCCTTGCACTTTAAGTAACTGCTGCAATTTTACTTTTATTTTATTTTATTATTTTATTGTTGCTGTACTACTTGTTTTATTAGTCTGTGCTGAACACTGAATAATTTGTACTTTTGAATTCTTGCACTGATTTGTATTGTATTGTTTTTACACTGTACAAGTTAATTGTTGTTTTAATTGTTGTTTAATTGTTGTGTTAATTGTTGTTTTAGGACTACAGATGGAAAGTAGCATTATGCTAAATCTGGTGCAGCCATCTTTTAATGTAACTGCACACTGTCCTTTAAATAAAATAAACTAAAAACTAAACTCATCCAGCTCGGGTCCTCTACCAGAGGCCTGGGAGCTTGACAGTTCTTCGCAATATCTTTGCTGTTCCTAGTACTGCACTTTTCTGGACTGAGATGTCTGATGTTTTTTCTGGGATCTGCTGTAGCCACTCCTCCAGTTTGGGGGTTACAGCCCATGGGTACCTCCAAACTGGCTGGTTAGCTCAACTGGTAAGTCACTTGACTTTTACACGGGGGACCTGAGTTTGAATCCCCCCCCGAGGGGCAATGAGCAAGCCAGTGTGGGTCCTTGGGCAAGACTCTTCACGCTACAGCCCACCTCATACAATGATGAGAGACAATGAAACTTACGAGATAGCCCTCAAATATAAAATTCTAAATCAAGATCATTTAGAAAAAATGTAATCGAATTGTCAATAAAATTTTGTCCAGCTCTACTATATTATTACTACTATACTACTGGAATATTGGTGGCAATGTAATACTTTTGTAAGCCATGCAAGTGACATACACTCCACCAGAAAATGTGAATAGTTCATTGTTAAATATCAAGGTCTCAGAGTCCAGATAATACAAGAGGTTGAGAAATATAAAAGGGATCTGGTCCTGATTGACAAGCCCGTGCAATCTACATTTGCACTTTGCCGACTGGATATAGTGAAGGAAAATTCTGTTCTTCAGGACTTTTTTGAAAAATGGCCCACCATTAAGATGAACTCTCAGGTAAATGGTAAATTTTTTTTATTAACTGTTAATAAAAATTGTGTTCTTTGTGCTGAGTTTCACAGAATCACAAATGTTAACCTGTGGAACCAGACATGTTCCCATATGTCTGTCTCTGTTTCGAATGAAGGCCACCAAAACTGGGAAGGCAGCAGAGGCTGTATGCAACATTTTCAACGTGTATGAGATGCAGGTGAGTCACATTTAGAACTCTGCCCCCTCTCTGTCCCTGTCTGTCCCCTATCTCAGTTTATGCAAATCTCCACTGTGCAAATGTGTGTGTGCATGGGAAAGGTAGCTCACATACAAGCAGCTGTGCTACTGCATGTGTTCAAATTTGGAGGAGTAGGGGGCAGAAGCAGATTTTTCTATTATTCTTCCCCTGAAATTCTCCTGCTCACCCACTGCACTTGACTATAAGAGACAAAGAAGCTCTTTTTGTATTATTTCTTGTATATATTTGCCTATAATACTTATCTTATTTGACCCAGTCTCTTGTTATTTTTCTGCTTATTTAGAATTCATAATTATCATTTATCATTTATATTTTTGCTCTTTATTATTATTATATATTGTGATGTGTGAGCTACTGTGTCTAAATAATTTCCCAAGTGGATCAATAAAGTTTGTCTAAGTATAAGAAATATCCAAAAAGTAAATTCACAAATGAGTGACATCACTCTGGTTGTTTTCTACATGTATGTGTATGGCGGCATGTTCATCAGTTACCATGGTGACACAATGCACACATTAGCAAACACTGTCAAACAAGTTTTTAGATCTGCCTGAAAACTCAAGAAAAAATACAAAGTTTCAGGAGCCTGTGATTCATTTGAGCGTTCATGTTCTGTTCTGTTTACTCCCACCTGTTTCAACAAAAAAGGTGAGAGTGACTAACTGAAAAAAAAAAGTTCTTGTTTAAGTTCCAACTAAGTCAGTTCTTTTGGGGCAGACTGTGTTGAAATAAAGCTCAGATTAAAGTCTGGCAAAGCCTCAGACAGAGTATGCCTACAGTTAGCATCACACACCCCAGGGAATGTTGATGACATCAGCCTCAAATAATCAATAGTGACTAGACTCTAGAACTGGCTATTACAATAAAAATCTGCATTTTAAAGGTTAGTGTGTCTAATTTTTAGTCTGATGGTTCATATGACAGGTCCATCCGTCTTCTTCCGTTTATCTGGGGCTCAGTCACAGGGGCAGCAGTTGCACCACTGAAAGAACATGTTGAAAAAAAAGTACAAGGTTCTAATCAGAATCCTTCTACTTTTGTCATGAAAATTATATCCAAAATGCAGGGACAATTTTTTGTAAAATGAGCTAATTTTGCTGACAGATTAAACATTGACTTTATAAAATAAAATTTTTTTTACTCTTTATGTCCAATCAGGAAGTAAAACTATAAACTATAAACCACATATATCTAGGCTATATAAGTCCCTTATTACACAACATGGATTCCTATGAGCTTTAAGCCACGTTATAATGTTATCTCATTGAAAACATACCTGGGGTTGTGTTTTGCTCTGTTGTATTTTGTTAAAATTATGCAAATGATTATACTGAAGGTATATGGGGTTTAAAAACACAGTGGAGCACTTCCTGTATAACCAAATCACATCACAAGATGGAGCAGAGTGTTTTCCGTTTGAGAGAAGAACTCAGCCTAAATATGAAGGGTTTGTGTGTTAAACGTGTGTGAACAAAACAAAAAGAAAACTCCAGGTTTGTTTGTGATGAGGAAACAATTATATTTGATAACAGAAAATAGTGTGATATAGATCCTTTAAACAATATTCATTTTAATTGCCTTCATTTGTATTAAATATAAACCTAGCAAATAATGGGTTTCAGCTCCACATTCTTCACATTCATTTTAAATTGTTCATTGTTATGGCAACGGTCCAAATTTCTGAAACCCATGGATATGCAAGTCTTTTTTAACCAAGTCTCCATTTCACAGTGCATAAAGGTCCACTATGTAACTTTTCTGGTAGGGTGTCTTCCATTTGCTTGTCTCCATAGAGATGTTATTGCCTGGGACGTTGAACTGTCTGGCTTAAAACTTATCTATGTACCATTCATTGTATCTCTGTGGTGTTTTCAATTGAAAAATGTGTTCTGAAGCAGGTGGTGGACCCTCTGACACAAAACCTTTAAAACCCTCTTCTCTTTGTTAAAAGTCTATTCACCTTCACCATAGTTGTTCTTATGATAGCTGATATTGTTTTATTCATCTATTTATTTGTATTTGATCAAACATGGCCTTATGCTGGAGTTTTGTAGATTTTATTTTATTTTATTAATTAAAGCATTTTCTTTTTTTATTTTTTAATAAAGTATTCACAGATCTGGATTCAACTGATTTATTTTTCTGTGATACTAGTTAGAACATGGTAGGTTTTCTTATTCTTTTTAAAAGAACTTGAGCAGAATACAGCACCAGAAAAGAAATGGAGTAAACAATAAATAATAGTTTATTGGTTATAAAGTTATAACGTTTTGAGCCACGTGTAACTGTAATACTAAGTAGCCTATAAGGCTACGTTTTAGGTATTGACGTACTACTGCCCTCTTCTGGCTTATTTAAGAAACAAGTTGTCAAATACAATATATGTGCTCAGAGCTTCAACTTTCTGAGCAAAGATGCTGTTTAGAATATTTAAAACACAAATAAATCTATATAAAATTACAACGTATAAAATCTGGTAATAAAATAAATACTCTATATCAAGTAATAGAAAAAAAAAAAATGTAATCTTAACAATATATATGGAGTCTATGATTACAAATGTCAGTGGTCTATTTTGGTGTACTCTGGCCTAAAGGTAGCCCAAAACAAAAGTGTAAAAATGCTCAAAACAGAAATAAGTTATATGAAAATAACTACATACAAATAAATGAATTTAGCTTAGTTTCTGTTTAGCCCAATAAATTACAACACCTCACTGGGCTTTTTATAATTCAGCTGTGTATCTGGTCATTTTGCGCTGCTGCAAAAAACATGGGCGATTTCGTTTTCATTTTTGATGTTAAATAATTCCTATTTGTTTGGTGGGAAAACATCAGTAAGTGGCAGTATGTGGAAGTACATCGTACAAAAATACAGGAAGTAGTGAGTTGTTTTTGTTTTTTTTTTCGTACATTTTTATACATTGTTAAACATCTTGGCAATAAACATCTGATAATTGTATGTCAATGTGTAATACAAGGCACAGTAAAAACAGGCTTTACCTTTTTCCATTTGCAACAATGAATAAAAAGTTGTGAGTTCTAAAACTGAAAACCTCAAGCTGTGTCATCAACACAGAAACCTCCGTCCAAAATGCAGGGACAATTCTGACACCTTCTGTCATCCTGACAGCTTAAACATTAATTTAACATATATATATATATATATATATATATATATATATATATATATATATATATATATATATATATATATATATATATATATATATAATGACTAAACATAACCAACATGTAATGATGTTGGTTATGTTTAGTAAAATATGTTGTTATTCTAACCTGTCTAACAACATTTACGAGACTATCAATATTTCGCTAAACGGCATGGATCTATAATAAAAACTTTTATTTTATTTTATTTATTTATTTATTTTTTTTTTTTTTATAGTTCTATGTTCAGGCGCTAACCACCACGCGCTGTCCCTATGACGCGACTGTGTGCGACAGCCAGGCACTCCCCGATGACGTCACAGTAAGTGCACCGTTTTGGCTGCTACTCTTTCCACAGAAATGTAAGTAAAACTCGTCTGATGATACATTTTCAGTCTTATTTTTCCACAGAAGTCTCAGCTGTGTTTAGAGCAAGATGTAAAAGGATTCATGTAATCGTGGGTTATATAAGGAGTTAACCAAAGTGACAAGGCTGCAAGTTACAGTAGGGTTTTTAGAAAAGGCCTAGATTCGCATTTTGCCCTAACAAACTATGTGTAATTGTAATGACATGTATATTTTATTAGCAGTAGCAATCTGGTACAAATCATCTTTACTTTTGTAAGATTAATGCATTTGTACATGTCCCCGATAAATAAAGACTAAACTATACGTATGCAAGTACTGTATATTGCATCAAATTATTATTATTTAAAAAACCCTGTATGTAGCCTGTGCTCTAAAGTTTCAAAACGGTATTACAGTCAGAACTGAGCCTGGATTCTAAGTGCTTTAACATTCGTTTTTATTCATCCATGTCCTACTTAAAACAAGAACAAAAAAGAGTCTTACATACACAAGACAACATCAGGGACATACAAATACACTCAAAACAGGAGAAAAAACATTTGCATTTGCTCATCTCAACCCACCCAAGGTAAACAACAGTGAGAAAATAACTTTAGTAAGCAAGAGAAGAGAGACGTTTCTATTTGTTCTATTTGACATTTGAATAAGGAGGTTTTAAAGGAATTAAGCATAGTGAAGGGTCTTATCGGGCAAGGGAGATTATTCCAGTTCTCAGGGGTCTGTAACAAAAGGCCTTTTTCCCAGTGTCTTATATCTTATATCTTAAGGCATATGAGGAGGTAGATCATCAGACTAACATATAATATCAGCATAGTCCATCATTAGTAATAATTGCTGGGCAATACATTTTCTAGTGTTATATGTAAAACAGTTAATTGTGCAATATAGCTGACTTTAGCACTGCTTCTCCTTCTTAATTATAAAGTCAATGTGTGGCTTATGTTAGCTCTGGATTAATTCACAGGCCTAAGTATCTTTCATCTTCAAGTCGGACCTGGAGACTCAACATGATTTTTTTCATGAAGTACAAGATTGTGCCAGGACAGTATGAAAATCTGATAGTAGTGCATTTTGCATCTGCGTAACATAGTCTTGTAAAGTATAAATAACCGTGTCATTGCCATGAAGGTTACAAACAAAGCAAAGTTGTAAACTAGGCAGTTCATTTATATACAGAGAACATGTATTATGTGTGTAACTTACTGCTATTCACCAGTATTAACTTTGGCATTAGTACATTGAGATAAAGGTGTAAGAGTAAAGCGTGTCGCTAAATGTGGATACTTTATACTGGGATGGCGTAGATTGCATATTGATAAACTGAGAAACTATATCTGAAGATTTGTAATTAAGAAAAATTTAAAAATGAGTATTTTTTTTTTTTTCTTGACAGATGTCGTCCTTGTGTGGGACCAATGACTGCTCTTCAGACACATGTCCAGCCTCAGCAGAAAAGCAGGCCAGTGTTCACAGAATAGAACTTTATTTGTTGATTTCAAGATAAAACAGAAATTTGACTTCAACAACTTATTCATGCAAACATCACCTCTCACGCCCCTCTGGACAGTCACACACATTAAAACTAACAATAATTCAGATGATCAGAGTTGAACAGTGCTACTTGGTGCCATTAGATACAGCTCCCGCACAACTCTCTACGGTAGCTCAGTTGGTACAGCATTTGTCCACTGATCTGAAGGTTGACGGCTCGAATCCCGCTCTCGGCATTAACATCATTGGTAGAGTGGGCTAGACACTTAACCCACCTCGCTCCTAGGTGGAAAAGCGCTATATAAAAAAGTGACCATTTACCACCACAAGTTCAACTTTTCACCATTCTTTCTATGCAAATGTTATATGACTAAAATGTTGTTGTTAAATGGATGTTCAAAGCATTATAACTTGAGCGTAGAATGAGGTTGTTATTTGTTGTTGTGTGCTGTAGGACGCAGAGCACCCACGGGTCCTGATCCCTGAACTGTGCAGGCTCTTCTACCAGCTGGGATGGGTCACCGGCACCGGGGGAGGCATCAGTCTCAAGAAAGGGTCAGTCTGTACAGTTTCTACTCTATTTATTTTTTTCTATTGACCAACTAAACGAGATGAGATGGTTGAACTGGTTCCTATGTTATGGATTATCTTTTAAGATGATACTTGATACTTTTATTACCACTGTCGATACTAAATACATTTTTAAAAAGTTGTCTAAAACTGTTTGTTTGCCTGTCATGTCATTTGAATCCATTCAGGCATTTTCTATTTATTTTGATACACAGTTTATTTTCAAATAATACCTCATTGCTTGTGTTGATGGCACAGTATCAGTACCTTCAGTAAAATAATTGTGGTAATGATAGTCATTTTAGGACAGTTTGTTGAAGTATTGACCTGCATTCTTTTCTGTGCCTTTTACAGCGAGCACATTTACATCGCTCCTTCAGGCGTTCAGAAAGAGAGAATACAGGTGAGAGAATGATCGACAACCATTTCTAGTTTGTTGTGAATGGGGTCCCTTTTTTCATGAGGAAATGTATAGAGCAAAATATCACAAATAGTATGTTTAAATATATTTATTGATTAAAAAATTAAATTAAATTAAAACTCTTAGAACACACATAATTCAAGTGCAGGTCAGTGCTATACGATTCTACTGAAAATGGCTAGAAAAGTTGGAAGCACAACATCAGATGGTTCAATTGCAGATGGTGTTACAGATCAAAAATACTTAGAAAAACAGGCATTCTGACTATGAGCGGGGTCACCTCTCCACATATCTGACCTGTGACTTGGTTTGGTTTTGTCTCCATGAAGATGGTAAGGTTTAATACCATACTGTGAAACATTCCAGACAAAGCAATAACGTCTCTGTGGAGAAAAGGATTTGACGGACCCTCCACCAGAAAAGTCTTGCCATTTATTTTTATATTTCTAATCATGCGTAATTTAGTATTTGGCTCTTGTTTACATTATGGTCGCTAGGTAACGGCTATGGAATTACCTCTATGTATGTCATATCTGCTGCCCATGTCAAACCAGGACGTACATTGGACTGATGTAGTGTTATTCCTTTCAGTCTGAGGACATGTTTGTGTGTGACCTGGAGGAGAGAGACATCAGCTGTCCTCCAGCCTGGAAGAACCTCACCAAGAGCCAGTGTACCCCCCTCTTCATGAACGCCTACACTATGAGAGGTACCGATCCAAGAGTGTAAGGCTGTATTATGTGAGGAGAGCTGTGTGGTCTGGCAGGGTCAGAGGATTGATTTCCTGTTAGGAAAGACATTTTACCCCCCATCTTGTTTAGTATGAATGTGCTTTGTGCATGAGATGAGTTGGAGGGAGCAATGGCGCTGATTGGAAGCCCGGTCTGCAAGATTTATCACAATCAAATCGAAATCGCAATTTGAATGGCTGCAATTTAAGCGCAATCATTTCCTCCATAAATGGCAAAACAGTGTGTGTTATTCTGCATAGAAACTGCTAAGCTTGTAGTTTAAATCTGCACAAGCATGTTCTGAAATCCATGCGCTTCTTCTATTCATTTGTCTGTTCAATGGCCTATTTCAGTCTTTGTCTGTTCAGAGCTACCTCAGGATTATTACTTGTGGATATTTTAACACATTTTCATTTTAAGTTCAGAAAATTGCTGTCAGTAAAAAAAAAAAATAATGACATGATTCTGCAACATTTTGCGTAAGCCTCAAAGAAAAACATGAGTAATTTTGATGTGTTCATTCAGCACCGTGTGTCATTTACAAAGTGCCAGTGAGTTTTTCCCAAGTATTTGAAAAAAAATTCTCTTGCCTCAGTACAGATATATTGTACAAGCAGCTCTTGAGGTCAAAATGAGTTCACAGTGTGTCATCATTTAACTATAAAAAAGCATCAGGCTGCATTTCAGTAACCTGGCTTCAAAGCATTTTATTGTCCGACAATTATAAAGTGCACGTTAGCATATGAGTTGTTAGCATTACTGTGGCAGCAAAACTTTTAGTGAAAGCGGTAAAAAGCACTTATATATAACCTCATTGTGGTAAATAAGAAACTATTTGAAATTATTTAGTTTTGATTTTCACATTCTTTAACATCAAGTAAAAATCGGGTAGGTAAGCACCTTTAAAATGTTCATGTTGATGTAATATTACAAATAAAAGAAGAATCAGAATCGGTATTTGTATTTGTAAACTGTATTTGTCCCAAAGGGCAATTCTGTTCATAGCTGACGCTCAGAGAGTAGAAATGCAAAAAAAGGTCAAGCAGTGCAAAAAAAAATCCAATACATTGTCTCATCCATCTGTGTCAGTTCAGTAGGTAGATGAAGACGCGGTAGAGCTACATGTGGATTGGTTGAACATTCATGCATCTTTGAGTCATTAGTCTGTCTGCCTCAGTTTCACTGTGTGACATTATTAGTTGGTGGCAGAGAGCCCTGCGGGATAGGGCTGCACTATAAATCACATTTTAATCATGATTACAATCTATTGCTCTAATTGGTTACAACAGTCAGGGCATGTCTTTAGTCAACCAAGAATTTAGTCCACAGCCATCCTAACAACTGATCATTTGTAATCCTCCACTAAAAAGATTTGAACGTACATAAATCATGAGCTCAAATAATCACAACTCTAATACTGCAGGCTATGGTGTCACCCGAAACAGTTCAAATACTTGCACTTGTCTTGCTTACGTATTGTTACTTTGTTGTAACATCATGCTGAGGGTGTTCTACCTGCATGTTTATGACGGAATGTTCAGCAGTTACCATGGTGACACAATGCACACATTAGCAAACATACTAACTAGGGTCCCCCAGGGTTAGGGGGGGCTGGCTAGTGAAGATAAACGATCTCAGTCTGTGGAAAAGTATGTATTATTATAAGCAAGTTACAAAAGACTGATACATACTTTTCCAAGATCGTTATCTTCACGAGTTTTGCGGAGTTTTGCTAAAGACGCTGTTGTCAGCTGAGAGGAAATGACATCATATTATTTTCACAAAAATAATAATTAATAACTTTAGAAATATACTAGCACAAATGAAAATTGTCACAGCAAAAAACAATACAAACGAAATACAAATATTTTGTATAATTTTCTGCCTGTTTTGAGGTTATTTTGAGGGGCTGGATGACGTCATCGGCCAAAAATAAAACAGCTAATATCTTAATAACCATAATGGCACAAACAAAACTTTTTGCAGCACAAAACAGCACAAACGATTGACACCATTCTGGGCCGTTTAAGAGCATTTTTAAGTTTCCTGGGAGCCTGGCTGACCCTAATTTGACCTAATAAAAGAATGATTAATATCTCCAAAACTAATGCAGCACAAACGAAACTTTTTGCAGCACAAACGAAACTTTTTGCAGCACAAACGGAGCACAAACGATAGACATAGTTTTTGTGTAGGTTTGCATTTAATGAGGGGCCAACTTCACGCAGGTGCCTGTGCGCTCGTTTGGAGCCCACGGACACTGCGCTGCACATCACACACTCCCAGCGCGCGGCTTGTGTGCCAGCGTGTATCACAGGGCAGGTTGAACTTCTTAAAACATCCTACCTGTCCATCCGCCTCACGTCAGTGCGCCCCTCCTCACCTTTTCACATTCTCTCTCCTCCCCACGTATAGCGCACATCGGGTTGGTCCTTAGTCCACGCTGATTAGACGGGCAATACGAAACGCAAAGCAAAAACTAATCAAAATGTATGCTACAGTGTCGGCACAGCAGGCCTACTGCGATATGTGGGCTGAAGTTTGCCTAATAAAATGCCAAATAAATCTGTGTTTGATGTGCATTTGGTTTGGTAAATGTGCAGAGGCTGCTAAATACCACTATAAAACCAGTAAGATAATGTAACTCCAGTTAGGAATTTGAAAGAAAAAAACAGGTACATCCTATAACATCCTACCCTCTTTATTCACTTTGAACCAGTTTTTTATAATTTACCAGTGAAAGTTATTTTAAAATCTCAAACTGTGGGTGAGAGTCCAAAAAAGGGGCACAGTTTAAGTGCAGTACAGTTTGCTTGGCTCATTTTATGCCTAAATTAATATTAATCAGGTCTTGGTCTTGATTAATGCGGTCTTGACTACAACACTAATGCATATACTAGTGAATCGCCAGGTCTTATTAACCAGAAACAAATGCCCCAGTGCACCCAGTTTTCCCCCCTTGTTTTCATGCCTGCTTTAAGTTATAAGCATTGTTGTTTGTCAGGAGCCCAGGCGGTGATTCACACTCATTCCAAGGCCGCCGTCCTGGCCACGCTGCTGTACCCGGGCACAGAGTTCCGCATCACGCACCAGGAGATGATCAAGGGCATCCGCAGGGGCACCTCCAGAACTAACTACAGGTATGCACCTGTGGGGGCGGAGTGGACACAGGACAGATCAGATCACTGCTCAGAGCTGCAGGAGGTACTGAGGAGTACTGTTTACTCAGTTATATATTTTAATGTTATTTTGTTAATGAAATTGTACTTCTAACATTAATTTTAGTACTTTAGTAGTACTTTTAAGGCGCAATTTGGGCCCAGTTTAGTTCTGATGTGGTTTGGTCTTGTTGTAGTCCTGGTTTAGTTCTGGTCTAGTCCAGGTTTAGATCTGGTTTTCTCCAGTTTAGTCCAAGACGATTCAGTTGACATTGGTGTGTCTAACGTGCTTCTATAATTACAGCAGAGAGTGCAGGAACCACCGCGTATTGACCTTCTTCTGCCCTGCCCACGTGTAAAATCTTCAGTGTTCGTGTGCACCAACAAGTCAACACTGATTCTCTTGGAAGCTTCAAAATGGCTTTGTAGTCTGTATATAACTTATTTATTGTTTAAAAGGCAGCCCCATGGTAAATAATACAACCTGAATAACGATGGCGGCACCCAAAACAACTTCCAGAATAAGGTGACTAGGGATCCATGGTAAGGCATGGTGAGCATCACCTGTTTTCAGTATTTTTCTGATGCAACAGATGAGCACATCTGTGCATGTCTCAACAGTACCTAGTATCCTGCTTCTAAAGCTGCATGGAGTTGGCCTGAACAGCCAAAATTAACAAATTGAAGATCATCTCCACAACATGTCAGACGCCCCTCCATCCAAACACATCTTCAGTAATAAATCATGCCCACAGATGTCATGTGCCAGGTGGTACCAGCAATGGGGTCAGCTCTATGTTCCCACATTTGTAGGGTAATGTTTAGGTTAGGGCCTGGTTTTGAGATTCTGGTTAAGTGTGTGTTCTTTTGTAGTCTCAGCCAAAAGCTAATGAGGAGATTTCCTGATACATCTGTAGTGCCTGTGCTTGTTACTCTGTAATCATGTTTTACCACAGTATCAACCACCTTCACAGACACGTCCTCACATGCTCACATTTGATAGGCTTTTGGACACATCTGAGGATTTCAGTTCAGTACACACCTTTGTTTCATTTGCAGGCGTTCACAGGACTTGTTTAGTATCTGTTACAATAAAGAGAAGCAATTTCCTGTGCTTGTATCCAGTTTCTGTACTCATGGTTTGGGTTATTACATCTCACTCCCCATGACAGACATGCTCCTACTGGTTTAGTAGCTTCTGTTTTACTGCATCTCAAAGTAACATTTTAGGTTTGCATCACATCACATTCTACAATCCCTATAGTTTAAGGTCCAGGTCAGGTCAGAGTTCTATGGTTTAACTTACTATCAGATTGCAGATTTGTTAACCTTGGTTTATGGTTAATGTCTTTGTAATCTCTAGTCTTATCCACACAAGATGGAAACTGGAACAACATTCAACTTCTTCTCTTTCAGCCCAAATAAACAAAAAGCTAGCAAATTGTGGATCATATAAACTGCAATTGTGTATGTTATAACCTTTATGGGGTCTTATGCATAAAACTTGCTAATGAGACCAACAGTGGCTTAATGGTTAGAGCAGCCCTCCTTCAGTCTGTCACAGGGCAGCTGTGGCTACAGAAATAGCTCACCACCACCACCGAGTGTGGAGTGGCTTTGAGACGGAGCCCCATTGTTAGTTTTCATAGACGTGTTTTGCTTATGTGGTTATGTGCAGATATGATGACACGCTGGTGGTACCTATTATCGAGAACACCCCAGAGGAGAGGGACCTGAAGGAGCGCATGGCCCAAGCTATGGAGCAGTACCCGGAGTCCTGTGCGGTCCTGGTGCGCAGGCATGGGGTGTACGTGTGGGGGGAGTCCTGGCAGAAGGCCAAGACCATGTGAGAAACACTCTACATAATATGTCACACTACATGACACTCACTTTACATTAGTGATAAAGGTACTGTCACAGTTCTGCAAGACCTCAGCCTGACCATCCGACCTGTCCAGGGTTTCTGTGATTATCTCTGTATATTATCTGTACATTAAATTAAATACATTTAAATTACATTGGCTAGTAATCATACTTTACAGCCAGAAGATCCTGGGTCCAACACCAGGCCTTTCTATGTGGAGTTTGCATGTTCTTTATGTGTCTGGGCTGGTTTGCTCTGTAATGTATGTAAAATCCTCCAGCTAAGGTAGTCCTGACCAACCCTGGCTCAGAATCTGGAAATTGGTCCCTGGGCGCTGCTTTGTTGATGAAATGATTTAAACATTTGTGTTTCTTGATTTAGATTGTCTCATTTTTGTGTCAATCCCAAATACCAGACTGTGTGCATTATTTAAAGTTTTGTTGTTCTTCAGTTGCATGAACGTTAAATTGTAGCGTAAATCCTGACAAGTCACTCTTTCATTTACTAATTATCACACATAGGTAACTGTTAACCAAAACCTACCTAGTTTATAATTGAATTTGTGTCAAGTAACCTTACGTGTTTAGGTTGGATTCTCTGAACAAAAAATGTACTTCAGATATCGTCAGATATCGTCAGATTGATATTACAGTGCTAATAACATTGATATTACAATGCTATATCTGTATCTAGAAGGGCTACCACTGAAAGGAGGAAGGACTTTCTGTGACATATTTCCAGCTAATTTGATGAAGAATCACTTGTTTTTGCAATAACACTGATTTGCTAAGATTGCCTTTCTAATTATCCAGACTATAGAGTAGTACTTTTCCTAAATACTTACTATAGTACACATTTTTGGCTACTCTACCATCTCTGCAAAAAAGACACTAAACAAAGCAAAAACTAAACCTTACATCCAAGCGCATTCTTTATACTCTGCTAACAGTGTGTTCTAACCCTGCCTGTCATGCGCCCAGGTGTGAATGCTACGACTACCTGTTCGACATGGCCGTGCAGATGAAGCAGTGTGGCCTGGACCCCGCAGCCCCACCCACAGAGAAGGGCATCGTCTGACTCCGCCCCCCGTGGCTTACCCACAGTTCCACAGCACCCGGCCTTCTGGGAGAGCAGACTGTAATCACAAGGTGGAATCAGAAGGAGACTATGGGGCATTTAAACATGTGGAATCAGATCACATGCTTCACTGTGCTATAGTCTGGGATTGTCAAAACGTATGCTGCTGTCAATAAAGGACGTGTTTGGTTAATACATTAATACATTTTTACATTTACTAAAAAGTGAGATAAAGCTTTCGTGAGTTATAATCATAAAAAAAACTTGAACTTACAGAGGAGGGATTACGCAAAATCTTCCACTAGGAAAGTTCTATGGCCCTTTCTATGGCCCTTTAATTAGGCGAAATTGACCCTTGTGAGCGTTAAGTGATGTTAGAATGTTGCAACCCCCTCAAAAACAGACCTGGAGTTGTGTTTTGTTTCATTCACACATGTTTGAGTAACTCTGCATTATTAGTCCTCATCAAAAACAAACCTGGAGTAAGGCCACGTTTGGGCTGGGCGATATGGGAAAAAAAAGGAATCATGTTGATCGATCTCGATTTTCGATTCGATCTTCTTCCATCTTATTGAAAATATATACAGATACAAAGAGCAGAGTGTGGGGATCGCTACAGTTTTTATTTCGCGTTGATAGGACCAATAATTCCGGAGAAAGACACATTTAAAATTGGGAATGAGTTTGTACAATATATTAAACCGCTATCAACAGAAACATGTGCGCTAAAGGAGGTCTTAAGTTTCACTCGTAAATGGCGAGAAAACACTCTTTTACTTTCGAAATTTGGAATATAAAGACGAGAAGCACAAGAGGAGATAAAGAGTGGAAAAGGTGAGAAGCTGCGACTGGATCAGAGGGGGAGGGGGGCAGACGCGCACACAGAGACGGAGAGACAGAAACAGGTAGAGAGACACTGGACTTGTAGTCAAATTGTACAGATTTAAGTCAAAACTTATGAGCACTTAGGAGACATGAAGAGACACGCTGTGGCTCAGGCTGCTTTTTCCTAAACAAGAGTAAATCCTCGTCAGCACCACGCACTCTTAGTGTCACGTGGCTGTAGACCCGTCGATTAAAGTGCGCATGCCTTATCGAGATCTATCAAGCTTTGATTTTTGGCACAGCCCTAGGCCAGATGGTAATATCAAAGAAAGTACTACAATTTAATGTTGAAAAACACATTCTATTGTCTAGATCATGTAGCACATTGAAAACTTACCTTTCCTTTTGGGAGTGACCACTTAAGTCCTGCTAACGGCTCTTTGTGGTTTATTATCTGTAAACATGCAAATCTGCACCACTCCTCATGTTTATGCTGAAGAAATCGCCTCTGTGCCACTGTATTGTATCCCTTTATGTCACACTGACTTTAGACCACTGCACATGTATGTTTCATATATTGGAATTATTCAAATCACCCCACATGTCCTACTCTGATTACTTTGTATCATGGTCATATTTGGCCACAATGAAAGAACTGATTTGAAAACTGCTATTCATGTTTTTAAAGTACTGTTGACTGTCTTGGTCCTTTAAATAATGTAGGCTAATTAGAATTTTGTATAAGCTACCCATCATTAATAACAAATAATCAACTAATATAATAATATAGTAATAGAATCCATTAGTCTTATATAGCACTTTCCTTGATGCTTTACAGTTTGGTCCATTATACATTCACTCCACACTGGGTGGTGGTAAACAACTATTATAGCCACAACTGCCCTGGAGCAGACTGATGGAAGTGAGGCTGCCAGTCGGTACCTCCAACACTCACACGTACCACTTTCATACTAGGCAATGTTGGTGAAGTGCCTTGCCTGAGGACATAATGACAGTTGGCAACTGTGACACCTGATTTTTGGTCTCCCATCCAAGTACTAATCAGGTCCAGTCTTGCTTAACGTCGGAAATCTAAAGACATCAGGTTTTGACAAGGAGGTCTGGCTGTTTGAGACTAATTTTAATTATGCTTTACACATTTAAATACACATTTGTTGACTTGGGTAATTTGGAATGTATTAGAGTCTATTTATAGACTAATTGTTTATCCCTTATAAACAATAATTGTTTATAAGCAAAAATTATAAGGGAAAAAAACTATTATTTTATGTCAGATTATATGACAAAAATAAATAAATAGCACTGTAAAAGTGTGTTGAAGTTAAATGTTTTGGCCTGCAGCCAGTCTCTTGCTATTACTTAAAGTGGTGCTGTGTAACAATATTTAAACATACCTAATTAACATGCTGTAGGCTATAATACAGGTGTTTGTGTTCTGTCATAAAGTGGAACATTCTAGAAATCAGAAGAAAAAAAAACAAGCACAGAATCAAGGTGACTGACCTTCCACCTCCATTAGAAAAGTTACATAGTGTACCTTTAAACATGCATGAATGAACCAAAACTTGAAAGTAGCTATAGCAGTAGGAACTAACAAATGTCACTTTTTTCATCAGCCATATTGTCCATTATTCATGTAAATCATTAGAATGTGTGTAGCCTACAGGGCAGGCCTCGTGGGGACTGCTCTGGAGCACTATAAACCTATAGGATTAGTTAGCGTAGCCTCCATGCTAAGCCCACATATCTCCATGGATACATCAGAACATTCTTCGTGCTCTTCTTCATGCTCCGGGCGCCTCCACGGGGATTAAAAATACATGAGGATATCAGAGCGCCCTGGAGTGGAGCAGTGGACTGTCTTTATGCACATACTAATCCAAATACACAAGTATTATTCAGGTTTAATACACTGTCCTCGTGCAGTACTCTTAATGAGCAGCAGGCGGCGTCTTGGTGTTGTGTTTCTCTGAATGTGTGTCTCAAAGGGTCCATCTCATTTCTCTTTCCTTGCTTCCTTTTCCTTGGCTGCGTCTCATTTCTCTTTCCTCACTTCCGTCTCCTTGATTCCTCTCCTCGATCCTCCATTTTTCAGCTGTCAATCAAATGTGAAATATTAAGCGGAGTCCCAAAGCTCAGAGGAGGCAAGGGAAGGAAACCACAGAGGAAACCTGAGCGAGGGTTCAATTAAAATAATAATCTGACAGTGAGGAGTTTGTATTGTCGCAACTACACACATTTAAGGACAGTAGTAAAGGTTTGACATAATCCTGAATTTGACAAAACTAATAAAAAAAATATTAAAACACATTTATCTTTAAATAAAGACACTGGTCTGACTTTGATTTAAAAATCCTGAAATAATAATATAAAATAATCCTTAATATAGTCCTCATTACAGGGTCATTTTGGTCAGAGCCTGAGGAAAGACCATCGGTTTATGTCTCCTCCTCTCCTCTGTCCTCTCTCCTCCCTGTGTCTCCTCTGTGGGTGGGACTTCCTCACCCGTTTCCTGCAGAATCGGGGAGAGGAATCAAGGAGAAGGAGATAAGGAAAGAGAAAAGAGATGCGCCCAAACACTGACAAGAAGTGCTTGTTTCCATGGAGATATTAATGCTTTACATGGAATGTTCCACAGTATGGCATTCATCTACTTTGCATTCATATTATTACAGGTATTTTCATTTCTCAAAATATAATGAAAAATATGTATTGTTACTGTGAGTGACTTTCTATAGATCTGACCTGTAATTTGACCTGTTGAGGGGTTACCTGCTTGACATTTCCATGGAGACAAGCAGGTGGCGGACCAGAAAAGTTACATAGTGTACCTTTAATTGGAAAATCATAACAGTCTAGAGTAAAAAGCAAACAAACAATACAATGCACTGGATTTATTTAGCGCCCTTCAAGACGCCCGAAGAGCTTTACAGTGCTTTATACACTCACTTCACACTCAGTGCTGGTAAACTACTAATGTAGCCACAGCTGCCTTGGAGCAGAGGGACGGAAGTGGTGCTACGGATCAACCAGCAACCATCATACACACAACACACAGAGGCAATCACGCAGGTCCTGCCTAAGGGCATAACAACACACATACTCCCAGTGGTCTCCCATCCAACACTAGAATAGAACAGAATGCCTTTTATTGTAACTAGACACATGCACCATTTACACTAGACACATGCATGCACAATGAGATTAACTCACTCTCCAGGGCAGACATGTATGTGGGATATTTATAACATAGTGTAAAGGAGTATAAAAGAAAAATATAGAATAAATAAATAAGCACGTAAGTACTAGTGCAAGATTGATTATACTGATTATATACACAGAGGTCCTATATACAAGAGGTCCTATATACACAGAGGTCCTGTATACACAGAGGTCCTATATACACAGAGGTCCTATATACACAGAGGTCCTGTATACACAGAGGTCCTATATACAGAGGTTTATGTACAGGGTGATGTTGCACATTAGTTATACACACTGGTTACTAACCAGGAAGAGCCCTGCTTCGCTTCCAATTTCACACGAAATCTGGCACTGACAAGGTGGTATGGTCATTTTATTATTATTATTATTATTATTATTATTATTATTATTATTATTGTTTAACTAAATTCTTAATGAAGACAATATAGCTAGTGCATTATTTGTTGTTGTGCTAGTCCTGGTTTGGTCCTGGTTTAAGCCCAGTTTAGTCCTCTGATTTAGTCCTGATTTAATCCTGGTCCATATATACTGTAGATGAGAGAGCTGCAGTTGTGTTGCTCTGTGTTATGTTATGGATACTGTTATACTGTTTTGTTTTTTTCTCCTGGTGGTGTCTCCCTCTTCTCTTCTGTGTCTCTGTGTGCCTGGAGCTGGGCGGAGAGTCTGGCACCACCTTCACCTATGGTTCCACCCATGACTCACCTACGACACCACTGCCTCACAACCTTCAGCCTCTCCAGTACAAAGAACCGGCTCATGCATTCACACGCTGCCAGATCGTCGGTTTATCCTCAGCGGTGTGTACTGTTAGGCGCAGGCGCAGGTTGTGTCTGTAGTATTTTTTCCTTTTTTTAAGTAACTTAGTTTGCTTTTTCATGTTTTATTCAGACCATGTTTTGGACATTACCCGTATCGGAATACCACCCCAGTCTTATTTACATTCATAGCACAATAGACATGAAAGTGTGACAGGCTCTGCACATAAAATATTGTACATTTATTTTAATGTTTTTAATTTATTTATTATCGTGTCACAAATGTATATCAGAAATGCATGTGGAACCATCCATATTCAGGTCTTCAAGGCGGCCGTCTAATTAGCCAGTTTACTGCAGACATGTTTTTAATAGCTCACTATAATTACACATAATCATATTTACAGCATACATCCACAGCACATGTCAGACCCATTGTTCTCTGTCTATGCGTGTTCTGCTGATGCTGGAGTATCGATCTGGAAATGTGGAGGAGGTCCGGGGGCGTTTTACGATCTGTCTTCAGGCCGTATCCATCCGCTCAAGTACTTACCCACAATCCATCTGTGAGGGCCCTCAGCAGATAACGGCGGTGAGGTGGGATCGATGGAGAGGGGCCCCAGATGCGTACAATCAGGGACACGATTCATGCGGTGTGAGGACCTATAGTGACAGCGCCAGTGTAGAGCAGAGCAGATAAGAGCGAGAGAATACAAGGCAAGAGGAGCGCACAGAAAATACAGCGTTCCTACATTATTCTTAATCATGTATTGAGTATTAAATTGTTGTTTTTGTTTTCACCTACACTGCAAATATTAAAGGTCCTATATTACACAAAATGGATTCTTGTGTGCTTTAAGAAAAAAAAAACAGACAGCTGTGTTTTGTTTCATTCACATGCGTTAGAGTAAGCCTGGTTTTTCTGTTTGAGAGAAGAACTGAGCCTAAATATGTAGGGTTTGTGTGTTAAACATGTGTCAATGAAACAAAATACAACTCCAGATTAGGGTTAGGGCCAAGTAAGAGTCAGATTTGTGGAGATGCAAGCCCGCTCTCTGCAAAGACGTTTTTCAGAGCAATAAAAACAACTACAATGTAATAAATATTTTGTTCTCATTTTTGTCTAAAAGTTGCATGGTAGAGATTTATCTAGTATCTAGTTTCGATACTAGTTTCAGTATTGTATCTGGCCCTAATTCCTGTCTGACTTCTTTTTCAATACGCTTTCCACTTTTTCTTTCTAGCAAAACTCCTTCCCTCCCTCACTGCTAGTCTATACGCCTACTAAATCATGTCCTCGACCACTGGGGGCAGGACCTCCTCTCAGCCTTACCCGTGGAGAGGGCAGTGTCTTGGGTCAGATTTATGCAGTGCAGAGGGTGTGTGGAGGTGAGTATATCTCTGGGCGGTATCGATCTCGGCAGTTGTGCGGCTCATATCTGTCAGGCCTTATGCAAACAAACAGCTCTAATTGATTTACCCGGACCTCCGTTCACTCCTCACTCCCCTGGTCCTCCTCCATGCTCCTCCGATCACTCACGGGGACTAAACGGAAACAGGATTTGCAGAGTTCAATTCCAGTATGGGGTAATGGAGAGTAATTGTTCCTCCTTACAGAGAGGTTATAAAGGGCCCATATTACGCCATTTTCTGATCTATGTTCTAATGTTGTTTCCTCATCACAGACAGACCTGGAGTTGTGTTTTGTTTCATTCCATTCAGTTTTTCTCTCATACAGAAAACACCACCTTATGATGTCATGTGATAATACAGGAAGTGCTCCACTGTGTTTTTAAACTCCATACACCTTCACTAAAAATCATTTGGATTATTTCAGCCCTGGAATTGCCAATCTCTACTGAACTAAAGGTAAAACTAAAGGTAACAGTCAACTTGAAAACTACCACTTCATGACATCACAAGGTGGAACAGAGTTTTTTGAGCTTTGGAGATGTAGACAGACAAATAATAAAGGGTTACTCAAACTTGTGTGAATGAAACAAAACACAGATCCAGGTATGTTTCTGATGTGATAACAACATTCTTTTGAGCTTTTGACTTTTGAGCTTTTCAAAGCTCAAAAGTCAATTTTGTGTAATATAGGACCTTAAACAGCTAACACATAGCATATTGCTATATTTGTCAAAAACAACATTTCTCTTTTTTTTAACACTCTGAGTCTCCCCTTCCTTTGCTCTCTGCACTAAGTCACTCCCCCTTCAGAGCGCTATCATAGCACAATCATCCCACTAATGACACTACTGCACCTCACATCAGGTTTGTCAAGTTGTTGTGTACAGTTTTGTGTCATGTTTTTGGATATCTATGGAGAACTGTCGCATGAGAGCATGGATGACATTTAAAACCTCTCCAGGCATGTTTTTGATGAGGGAACAACAATATAACATGGTAGAAAGCTAAAAAAAAAAAAAAAAAAAAAAATTCCATAATACTCCCTCTTTAATTTGAGATTACTTCAAATTTGAGATTTGAGATTACTTCTGAGGATTGCTTTGACCGTCATTGAACTAGTGCCTCCAAGCAGTGGGCATATGGAGCCCCACTAGTCAGTTCCACAAGATAAATTCTTTTTCATTTTGCCCAAAGGATAAAAAAAAAGCTGGACACAGGTTGTGGTTACTACTGAGCTTAAGACATAGATGTTATACACACATTTTATGGACAGATAGTTTTCATAATTATGTTATTTTGCTATGTGTTTTTATATTTATATATGTTATGTTACACTATATGTAGCCTGCACCCTTTTGCAATCGCAACTGAACAGTTTTTCTCTCATTCTCAGTATGTGGACAGGCCATGCCTCATGTGAAAGCTCAGAACCTCCAGAAACATGATTGGTTGCAGGGGTTGGGGTTTAGGTAGTGACCATTTCGATCAGAGAGAGGTATTTTAGGTTTAAGTCAACTGGATTTCAGCACTGAACCTGGCAACCCAAACAAGAGACTCATATGCGGCTCATTCTGGTTTCTGATTGGATATTTAGCTTGAGAACCAAAACAATTAATTAAATAAAAGCTTGTTTATCAAAATTCAAGTCCAAATCGTACGTACTGTTTGTTTAAGGTACCATTTCTAAACCCAGGTTCAGTTGTGATTGTACTAAAAAAAGAGTGTAGCCTCCAGCCTAATACTTTAGAAGAGGAGAGCTCTGTCCGTGGTACTGAATGGTTTCTAAGGCCCAATTCTCTTAAAAACCTGAAGCATGCACAGTACACTAATCCTCCATGAAATGTATGTTTTATCCTAGCCATGTCCCAGCCTAGATACAAAATCTGGACTTGGATGGGTCAAATGCAGAGGACAATCACTACCAGTCAAAACTCTGGAGTGAAAAGTGAGTCTTAAGGAGGGACTTAAAAACTGGCAGTGAGTCGGCCAGCCTGATGTGCAGAGGGAGCTGATTCCACAAAAACACAACCAAATATTTCTTATATTTTAGACACAAATTCCTCAAAGTATCCATCCACCCTTTGCTTTGCTGACCAAGTGATCTTTATAATAAAGTCTCAAAGTCTCCTGAAATGTTTTTCACTTCACAGCTGTGCTTTGTCAGGGTCAAGGAATGCCAAGTGATCAAGGCAAAGAAGATTAAACATTTCATATACACTACCAGTCAAAAGTTTGGACACACAATCTCATTCAGTGTTTTTTTTTTCCACTTTATTTTTACTACTTTTATTTTTTCTACATTTTATATACATACATTACATATATACAGCATGGAATATAGGAGGCATGATATATGGAGTTATGTAGTAAAGAAAAAAAAAAACTTTGCTTGGTTGAAAAATATTTAGTATAGCTTTTAACTTTTTTTCTTTTTTACATAATTCCATATATCTTGCTTCATATATCTGATGTCTTTTGTATGTAACTAAAATGTAGGAAGTAAAAATAAAAAAAATAAAAAAGAATGAGAGAGTGTGTCAAAACTTTTCACTGGCAGTTTATGTTGATTCATAGTTTTGATGCCTTCAATGCGAATATATGATGTAAATGTTATGAAAATAAAGAAGACACCACAATTAAAGAGAGCTTTTCACCTGTACTTATAAAGACTATTGGTTCTGTTCACGTTCTACATAAAATCTCACGATGTAAAAACTACAAACAAGTGGAAAATACAACTCACTATTTTAGGACACATCCAAACTACATGATACATTTTGTGCCAGACTTTTCTATTATTCTTGTAGCATTTGAGATCAGAGTTGTA
Source organism: Taenioides sp. WSHXM2023 (assembly GCA_029959045.1). Classification (NCBI taxonomy): domain Eukaryota; kingdom Metazoa; phylum Chordata; class Actinopteri; order Gobiiformes; family Gobiidae; genus Taenioides; species Taenioides sp. WSHXM2023. The sequence goes on from CM057091.1 coordinate 29,178,799, forward strand.
TGTATGTGAATACGCCCTCGTCCCCTTAAAGCTCATGTACAATCAGCACCATGGACAGCTCCTATAGAAAACAGACTCTTTGCAAAAGTACAGCTATGTAATGCTTTCACAAAGCAAATCCACTCACCAGGCTGTGTCCTGTGCTTGGAAATATAACGTACATCTATATTTAGTTATTTGCACATTATCAGAGCAATTTAGCTGTAACATACAAATCTTCTGGGGAGGAAATATACCTAACTTTTTCTACCATGTTATAGTGTTGTTCCCTCATCAAAACTGTGCCTGAAGAGGTTTAAGATGTCATCCATGCATGTTTGAGTAATCTAGCGATCTCTCCTGGGCCTTATTTGAACCCCCCTTATGGTTAGCAGTGAGATTCTATACAAGGCTTCACCCACAACCCTACATCACCCATGCTCCCACATGACAATTCTCCATAAATATACAAAAAACGGATACAAAACAATACACTACAACTTGACAAACCTGATATGATGTGCAGTAGTTTCATTAATGGGATACACGCGGTCTGTGTTATGATAGGGTTCTGAAGGGGAAGCGACTTAGTACTGAGAGTAAAGGGAGTGTGGGGTGATGCATAGAAGTGTAATATCACCTCTTTTATCATAATAAGTATCAAAGGTGCACTATTTAACATTTCTGGTAGGAAGGGGGGGCGGTGTTTCTTGCTTGTTTCCATGGAGATATTATTGCAGGCTAAAAATGTTTTTTTTTTTTTTTCTTGAGAGATGCAATTGCCTGAAATCTATAATGAATGTAAAATATTTATATATATATATATATATTTGCTATTAGCAGGGACACCTTTCCATAGATCTGAGCTGTAACTTTCAAATGTTGAACACTATTATTTTTGTATACAAATTTGTCCACCCTTTTAACTCTTGTAGCTTACATCCCTTGCTGTTTTTTTTTTTTTCCCCTTTTTCCCTTTTTTTTTTTTTTTTTTTTTTTTGTGTGATATTAGAGACAATACAACAATAAAAGACATTAGAAATTTTGACTTGAGGGAATAGGGAGTGCATACAGGCATAAAAAAGAAATATATAATTAAATAATAATAATAATAATAATAATAATAATAATAATAATAATACAATATTAATAATAATAATAATAATAATAATAATAAGAAGAAGAAGAAGAAGAAGAAGAGGGAAATGGCAGAAAATTAAGATAATAATTGAATGAGTTTTTGTTTTTTTTTCTTCCCTGTTTCCTTTACATTTCTTTGTAATTGAATTATGCCATCTCTTTTGAATCTGGATCTTTTGAATCTTCTGGGTCTGGATGGCTCAGTAATTACAGAAAATGAACCATAAACCAGCATTCTGACCTGTCCTCAGCACTGGCAGCTATGAATATTGTGGCACAATTATCTATTTCAATTTCAGTGGCAGAATATTGTAATAAAATGCTTCATGTACGAGGTGCGCAGGTTGGGACTGTCAAACTGAATGCATATGCTAATTTTTACAGCGAATGTGGTTCTTTGTCCTCTGTAACTGTACGATGCTCGTATAATTATGGAATTTTATATCAACTGTTTTTCAAAAGAACTGGAGGTAGATGGAACAGCACTCTAGCTTCATTAGGCATCTGGAGGTCTAGAAATATATGCACGTCATGGAGGTGAGCAGATGGCGTATATTCTCTTGAGAAGCTATTATACCACTATAGATTATTTTTGCACTTTTGTAACATTATTTTCATACAGTATTCTTTTCTGTTTTATAGGTCCTGTATTACACAAAATTGATTCTTGTGAGCTTTAAGACATTTTATGTTGTTACTTCATCAAAAACTTACCTGGTGTTGTGTTTTGTTTCATTCCATTCACACAAGTCTGTCTGCATCTCCAAAGCTCAAAATGCTCTGCAAAGCTCTGTTCCACATTGTGATGTCATGTCGTTTTCCAGTGAACAACTACCTTGTACCTTTTGTTCAGTAGAGATTGGCAAATCCAGGGCTGAAATTATCTATAATTATAATTATTATCTATCATTATTTCTGTGTTACATCGTCAAATATTAGTTTTACTGTTGACAATTCTAATGATGATTTATTCTTAATTACCAAAAAAAAAAAAAAAAAAAAAACACTGGACACGATGGCCAAGTTTGGTATTTTGGTTCTCAAGACGATTATCCAATCAGAAAACAGAATAAGTCTCACATGAGTTTCTCATTTGTGTTGCGAGTTTCAGTGTTGAAATCCAGTTGTTTTAAACCTAAAATCAATAATGAATCAGTGCTAGTGCAGCCTCTGCAGCTCAGTGCGTGAATTCTGGAGGTTCTGAGCTTTAACATGATGCCTGTCCATATACTGAGAATAAGAATAATTCTAATGTATGTGTCCCCTATACACAGGTTTGGGAACTGGCAATACAGGGTTTTTATTATTATTTTTAATATAACAAGACATATGCTATTTGTAAATGAAGTTACGTTAGCTAATGATTTTGCTAATTACGAGTATTCAAACTGCGATTTCAATTCAGTTACAATATATAACTTGCATTGTGTAACTTCTCTGGTGGAGGGTATGCCACATTTTTTGTCTTTAGTGAGATGTTATTGCTTTGCTTGGTATGTTCCACAGTCTATCCATCCTTTGTTTCATTAGAGGTGAATTTATTGTTCAGAAATACCTTTAACATGCATGCTTGTGTTAGCAGGATCGCCTCTCCACTGAACTGATCTGTGCCTTGGCCTGCTTGTCTCCATGGAGATGGGTAAGTTTAATCCTGTACTGTGAAACATTCCAGGCTGAACAGTTAAGTACATCTACATGGAACTAGTATGTGACGTACCCTCTCCAAGAAAAGTTACGCTGTGCACCTTCAAGATAACAAAAGTAATCTTTATTTCTTCCATCTGCTTAGAGTGAAATACAAATCAGATCATGTAAATACTGTTTTATAAAGGTTGTGTTCCTTATGATACCACAACTGCTGAGGCCTGTGGAGACAAACCTGGACTGAACCAGGACCTGAACTGAACCTGGACCAGGGGAGAAACAGGACTGAAGCAGGACCAGAGGAGAACCAGGACTCAAGAAGTGACGGAAGCAGGATCAGAGGAAAACCAGGACTGAAGCAGAACCAGAGGAGAACTAGGACTTAATCAGGACCATAGGAGAACCAGGTTTGAAACAGGACCAGAGGAGAACCAGGACTAAAACAGGACCAGAGGAGAACCAAGACTGAAGCAGGACCAGAGAAGAACCAGGACTGAAACAGGACCAAAGGAGAACCAGGACTGAAGATGGCCTGAAGCAGGACTAGAGGAGAATCAGCACTCAACAAGGACTGAACCTGGACCAGAGGAGAACCTAGACTGAACTAGGACCAGAGAAGAACCTAGACTGAACTAGGACCAGAGGAAAAGCAGGACTGAAGCAGTATCAGAGGAGTAGCAGGACTGAAGCAGGGCCAGAGAAAAACTTAGATAGAGTTAGGACCACAGTGAAGAATTTGAACTGAGCCTGGACCAGATTAAACCTTGATTAAATCTGGATGAGAACTTGGACAGAACTGAAGTAGAGGAGAGAACCTAAACTGAACGTGGACTAAATCTGCACTAGAGATGGACCTGGACTGAACCAGATGAAAACCTAAACAGTCATGGACTACAGAAAAGTCTTCTGTCAACCTGGACCAGAGGAGAAGATGGACTAGAGAAGAACTTCAGCAGAACTTGGACCAGATGATAACCTGGACTAAACCTGTCCAGAAATGAACCTGGACTAGAGAATAACCTGAATTTAAACTGGATTACCTGAACCAGAAATGGGACTAGACCTGGACCAGAAGAGAACCCGGACAGATATTGGACTAAAGGAGAACCTGGGTCAGAGTTGCCAGAAATGTGCAGCAAAATCCACCTGCGGGTCACACAATATAAATAGATAATTTTCATTGTATTTTCTGTTACAAAATATTCACAGCATCTTTCACAAAAAAAACAAAACTAAAATCTTAATGTAAAATCACTTTCAAAAACGTGTTGTAAAAATGCACTTTATTTGAATCATGTACAGTATGAACTACAATCTCAGGTATCAAGAATCCACGCCCGCCCTACAAGCACAGTCTCTTGTGGCTTTAGTTTTTTTTTTCCCCTCTTTTTGTTTCATTTTTTTTTTAATTTTTTAACAATTAAAGCACATGTAAAATTATGATCTGAATATTTTTTGTTGGTTTTTGAAAATATCATTTTTTTTTATCATTTTGTAGAAATTCAACCGTTTGATGCGAACTCTCTCCAAAAATGAGAGAATTTGGTGGACAGCGCCCTCCCCTGGAAACAGACGGAACAGAAATTCACCTGCAAATCAATCACTATTTACGTTAAAGGACCTGTACCTGATTTTGTTTTCTTTTTTTTTATTTTGTATTTGAGCCCCAGTACATATATATTGTATAAGCAGCTCTTGAGGTCAAAATAAGTCCGCTGTTTCTATCTTATCATGTGTGTTTAAGTCTTTTTCTGTACGAAAATCAGCAATTGCCCATTAGAATGCTAGTTGCTCACTTTACCAGCCTCTGAAAGCTGCAAAAAGCACTTATAAACTCATCGTGATGAATAATTAGGATACCTGGAATACATAAGGTCAGAGAGAAATAACGCTGGACCACTGCAAACCGTTACAAATGAACTATCTCTGCTTTTCACGTTTTTTAAGACAGTAAAATTCAGGTACAGTGCCTTTAAAGTTCAGAATTTATAGTTTCCATTTTCTCTTCATCAAATACTGGTACAACTTTTCCACTCATTCATTTGCCAGTATATTTAACTGTAGCCTGCGTCAACACTGCGTCAAAAAACCACCATAAGCTTTGACAAGAAAATGCGTTGAAAAGAGAACATAGTCAAGAGAAAGAATGGTTGACATTCTGGCTGTATTATATAATTTCTCTCTCTCTCTCTCTCTGTCTATCTATCTATCTATCTATCTATCTATCTATCTATATATATATATATATATATATATATATATATATATATATATATATATATATATATATATATATTTTTTTTTTTTTTTTTTTTTTAATGATGATTGAGTCATGCTTCTGTTGAAAAAAATGACAATCTAGGGGGAGACACAGCTGGTAGTCCCATCCCTAATAAATCTATTACAGTTGAAATTATTACAGTACATTTTGAACATAAATACTGGGTAAGGTTTTGTAAGAATTGTATGTAAAGACTCCAGAATTCAACAAATATTTTTGAGAGTATTTTTTTTTTCTTTTTTTCCCACAGTGAAAGCTTTGTACAGATTTACAGAAAATAATCAAATTAAAAAAAAAAAAAAAAAAAAAAAGTAAAAAGTAAAATACATGAATACATAAATACAAAGCTAATACTGTAGTTTTCCAACAAACAAAATAACTAACCATACTTAAAGGTGCACTATGTAGCTTTTTGGTTAGAGGATGTGTCACTTAACTGGCATGCTAGTTAGTGAAAAAACACTTCTTAATGATTATGAAGATTGTAGTCACTGAAATGTACAAATGGATCTATTATTATCTGAATACTAAAATATAGCCATAGACAAAAACACAAAAAACAAAAAACTAAACAAAATAAACAAATCAAAATAAATAAGTATGAGTTAGTGTTAATATGTGGTCTCTACACCATGTGTTGTTTATGATATTCTTTCTACTAGCCCACATATTGCAGTAGTATATTGGAGTATGTGAGGTAAAAGTGCAGTCCTCCTCCTCTCCTCACATATCCTGGTTGTGTCCATGTTGTGAGTCAGACTAGACCCAGCCCTCTGCAGCTCCTGATTCACACTGCAGCAGCAGCACTCTGTTCCTACTGCCAGCTCCAATCATGACAAGGCCCTCTCCAGGCCCACTTCCAGGCCCACTTCCAGGGCCCTCTCCAGGCTCCCTTTCAGGCCCCTGTCCAGGACCCTCTGTGTCACTGTCTAAGCAGGCTGAGTGACGTCAGCATATGATTTAAAACACTGACCATTACCAGTAAACATTTATTTTCATCCATTTTTGTGTCATAGTTCAGAAAAGTATGAGCCATGTTGCTGGTTTAATCTGTTGATAGTAATAATAATGAATACACTTTGTGTTAAATCCATATGACAGGTTTAGACCATTGACAATCGCAGACATGATTGTCTGTGATGGGAATTTCAGCCCTTTTATGGGATCTGAATCTTTTGGATCAAACGAAGTGTTCAAAAGACAGGCTCTTTCAGTCATGTATGACAGAAGCCAATCAAAATATTGAAAAAAAAAAACTAATTATATTATTATACTAATATTTTATTTTGTGCAAAACATACACTTGTGTTCTCTGCTCTGCTTTTGCGCTGATCCTTGTGTTAGCTCAGATGTCACTTTTACACAGTAAGTATTATCTACAATACAACAGAGCTGTGTACACATTCAACACTGACTTTGGTCTCATGTACATGTGGTCCATGGGCTGGTGCCAGCTCACACCCTCTGGATCAGTCATGTTTTTATGGGCTGATGCTAAGAGCTGAGGAACAAATACAGGGGACTGGCTCTGGAACTCTACAATCTAGCCCAGTCACTAAGATTAATAGCAAAAGAATGACCCTAGTCTGACCATTTTCAAATTTTACATCCTGGTATTTAGTATATTGATCTTCCTGTTATTATCCACTTTTTTGCTGACTTTTTCCAAATAACTGCCACTGATGTCAAACACTGATAAATATTCACAAACAGCCCTACTATCCCATCAGAGGAAGTCATCATTAGAAAAATGTCTTGTCTCTGAGAGCACTACACTGTTTTATTCATTAAATGAGACACATTATGCAAAATCCACTTTTAAGAGCCTTTCAACTTGTTATAATGTAGTTTTCCTCATTATTAACGAGGACTCTTGACTTGTAGCCTATTTTGATTCCTGCATGTTTCACTAAACCTCTATTGTCCTGTATCTGATGCTTGAGCACTCAGAACATGTTTGTTTTCACCTACCCCTTATCTCCACCCTCAGCTCCTCCAACCACAACTCAGGTTAAAAAGAGACTGCAGTCATTTAAAGCTAAAAAGATCATAAGCATGGATCTATGGTTATGACTGTGACAGAAAGTGTAAGAGGAAGATGAGGAAAGAAGCTCGGCTAAGTTAGTGTTTCAGTGACCGGCAGTTAGTGACATGCACACACTGATAATCCCCTGCACACACTGGTAATGCCCTGTTATGATTATTACCACATTATTTACTTTGTCTCTTGTTGCGTGAATAAGGGACAAAAACAAAGCAAGAAATCAGCTGTGAAGTTTCTGGTTGGACCCGGAAGTGTTATTATCACTCAACAATTCTACACTTTTCCAAACATGTAGGTAGTTTTCAGATTCTCGAACGTGATAATGTCATGTTCCCAGATTAGGGAAGAGACAGATTTTCCTATTGATTACTTTGTATTTTGCCATGAAATATCTAAAAGGCAAATGCACAAATGTTAGATCTGATAATTTGCACATTTGCTGTGGTGACATGCACACTCAAAATCTGATTATTATTATGATTCTTTTTTCTTTTTTAATTACTATCAGATTTTGTTATGTTTTCATCCTTGCTCGTCATTATTAACCGTGTCCGTCGCAACAGGGTTTTACGGCACCACTTTTCTACACAAGGTCACTGTTGCCGTGGTGACAGGCCCGCGGCTAGTTTTCCCTCCATCTTCCTTATCTGTTTTTCACTCCTCTCCTTTCATATCTGCCATTGCGCTGTATTTGAAGAGTGTTATGAGCAGCCCACCTCCCCTTACGCTCCAGTCTTAAACGAAACAGTTGAGCGGCGCTGTGATCAAAGTTTCCAGAGTTTTTCAGGACCAGAATAAGAAAATGTGCTACAGCATGTGGAACAGACAACTGTTAATTATGATTTGTGCATTTTTGCTTCCAGTTTGTAGGCGCCATTTTAAGGACCTTTCACCATTCAAAAGATATCATCGTGTCTTTTTGATTGTTAAAGGATCCATATTACGCTCTTTTCTGATCTATGTTATAATGTTGTTTCCTCGTCACAAACACACCTGGAGTTGTGTTTTGTTTCATTCACACACGTGATGTCATAAATTACCACATGACATCACTAATTGGAACCGAGTGTTTTCTGTTTGAGTGAAGAACTCAGCCTAAATATGCAGGATTTTTGTGTTAAACGTGTGTGTGAATGAAACAAAACACAACTCTAGGTTTGTTTTTGATTAAAAAAAAGAAAAAAAAGAAACAACAAGATTATAACATAGATCAGAAAGTAGTGCAGTATGGGCCCTTTAAATGTAAAAGCTGCTGTTTTAATGCCACAATGTTGAACTTTCCAGGCAAACAACATCTCCATGGAGACAAGGAACCAGAAAGGCTACCTAAAATTCTAGCTGTGATTTGGAGTGTTCAGTAATATTTGGTCATAATTCTCATCAACAAATATTTTCACAGACTGAAACTAATCAAAAAGCAATTGTGGAAAATTATGAAGCTGTTGACAAAACCATTCTAATTTACAAATCCTTCTCATTCAAAGAGCCTACTTTCAGAAGAAATAAGACAGTTTGAAGATTTGGTGGAATTAGACTACCTTTACACGTCGATTCATTTGAATTAAAAAATCAGACAGTAATTGATACTAAAACTATAATCGGAGCTGGATACTCATTTGAGCAAGTGTTGATACTGTAAAAAATCACATTAACAGGACAACATTTGAGCTTTCCTGAATAGTTATAGTATGATTTTGATCTTTACTAGAGCAGATATATAAAACTTCATGCTAAGATTAAAGATGCACTATGCAACTTTTTGGTTGGGGGTCGATCTCCTGCTTGTTTCTATGGATATGTCATTACTCTGCCTGGAATGTTCCACAGTATGACATTAAACAGCTCTACCTTACATTTATTCAATTAAAGGTGGTTTATAGCTCAAAAATACCTAGAAAAACAGGCATTCTGACTGTGAGCGGGGTCGCCTCTCCACAGATCTGACCTGTAACTTGGTCTGGTTTGGTCTCCATGATGATAGAAAGGTTTAATACCATACTGTCAACCAGACTACTATTATTTTGCATATGAAAATTACATTCTATTATTTTAAAAAGAAGCGTTTTATATCTTCATTGTGGCATCCTAATCAGTATCGAGTATTGAGTGAATTCCTTCATAGATTTCATAAATAACAAGACTGCAAAAAACAACATTCTAATTATATTCCCTGAAATTATTGTCAAACATAACAAAGCAGATTATTCCTCATCTAAGTGAACAGATGGTCAGATCAGCAGCAGGGCGAGGCTGACCCATGGGTGTCGGGAGATAACGCTACACTGAACGGACACACACCATTACCAGGTTAAAGAGGGCAGCTACACAAGGCGCCCGTATGGTCCCACTCAAATCTGTGACCAATGTTCTGCTGTCCAAAGCTGAAACATTAAGCCAATGAAGGGACACGGTCGTGATCGGAGGAGCCATTGGAGCAGATTGGAGTCATGTTTTTGTCAGGACTCTGTAGTTTTTAAGTCGATTTCAATACTATGGAGTAGACTTGATAATCTATACCAATATAATTCTGATAACATTATGATAATAATTAAAAAAATCAATAAATCTTTAAACAATAGAATGTGGTTTTCAATGTTAAAGCGCCATGGAGATATTACTGTTTTGCCTTCGTATGGAAATAAACTCAGTATCACTATGGAGACAGCTTAATGGTCAGATCTATGGAGAAGCAAGCCTGCATATGGTACAAATTCATGTTTTCTTAAGGTATTTTTGAGCTATAAAACACATGTAATTGAACAAATACTAGTTTTTTCTTTTATATTCCCATGTGGTCTTATATGTGTGTATTTCCTCAGTGGTCCAGGTAGGTTCCATAGTGGTCCATGGGCGTATACTAGTCTATGTGCTCTTATATTTATTCTGATACATTTAGAAGATTATTCTAAAGAGATTCAGGAAAGGTTCATTTCTGTCCTGTGAATGGGACTTTTTCATATTTATACCTGCTTAAATGAATATCTAGTTTTGACATTAGTTTTAGTATCGATCACTATCTGATTCTTGATACTTTTGACAACCCTACTTTAACATACATTGGGTGGCTTTAAACGTGCTATATAAACCCAGTGTGTTGTTATTTATTGTGTAGGAATTATGGGAATTAAAGGGGTGTACTATGTAAAATTGACTTAAACCATCTTGTAATAGTGTTCCCTCATCATTAGCATACTCAGAATTGTATTTCATGTATTTGATTCATTTTCATGTTTGAGTAATCCTACATTGTTCTGAATTTGAGGCTTGAGTGCTCAGAAAATTCCCATTTTCACCCATCCCCCATCCCTGTCCACTTCCACCTACTGACTTGCAATAAAAAAAAAATAAAAAAAAATCAATTAAAGGTTGTAACTTTTTGGTTGGGGGTCTGTCACCTGCTTTTTTCTATGGATATGTCATTGACTGGAATGTTCCACAATATGACATTAAACAGCTCTACCTTACATTTTTTCAATTACAGGTGGTTTTACTGCTCAAAATTACCTTGGAAAACAGGTATTCTGACTGTAAGCGGGGTTGTCTCTCCACAGATCTGACCTGTAACTTGGTCTGGTTTGGTCATGAAGGTCATAGAAAGGTTTAATGCCATACTGTGAAACATTCCAGACAAGGCAATAACATGAAGGAAAGTATTTGATGGACCCTCCAGCAGAAAAGTCACACAATGCAACTTTCAGAACCACAATTCAGCAAAGTAACGGGTGACATACTAGAAAGACACTATGCAAAATAGAAAATGCACAAAACATGAAAGCTGCAAGAACTCAATCTAAATAAATCCACAAATTGATGAAAGTTTGACAATTGCACCACCAAATTCATAAACTATACATAATGTAGACACTGGGGCTGTAATTTATAGACAATATTGATATGTTAAGTAAAATCTGTAACGTCTAATGGAATAATGGCATTTTGGGTGTTGGCCAATGGATCTCATAAAAGTCTTATGCCTAACTGGTCTTCGATTAATGGCTAACAACCCAGAAATATTTAAAAGGCCCATATTACGCTCTTTTCTGATTTGTGTTATAATTTTTTCTCAGGAGGTGTGTTTTGTTTTCATTTACACATGTTTAAAACACGTATCCTGCATATTTAGGCTGCATTCTTCTCTCAAACAGAAAACACTCCACCTCGTGATGCCATGTGGTGATACAGGAAATGCTTCACTGTGTTTGCAAACGCCATACACCTTCACTAGAATCATTTAGATGATTTCAGCCCTAGAATTGCCAATCTCCACTAAACTAAAGGTAAAAAGTAATTGAAAACTACAACTTCATGACATCACAAGGTGGCACAGAGCATTTTGAGCTTTAGAGGTCTATACAGACTAATAATAAAGGGTTACTCATGTGTGAATGAAACAAAACACCACTCCAGGTCTGTTTTAATAGCTGTAACAGCATTCTAATATGGCTTAAAGCTCACAAGAGTAAATTTTGCATAATGTAGAACCTTTAACCCTACTTACATAGACGCATTCACACAGCGTCAGACTTTAATATTTCCTCAATAATATAATGTGGTTTCTAGATCCAGAAGTAATTAGGACAACCATCATTTATTAAAAAAAAAAAAAAAAAAAAAAAAAAATATATATATATATATATATATATATATATATATATATATATACATATACATATATATATATATATATATATATATATATATATATATATATATATATATATATATATATATATCCTCAGTACACCTTGTTATTTCACTCTAGGTCAATGGAACGTAAATCATCTTGTCAGGACAACGGTACTCTTGGTAAAACAATAGAACTTAAGAACCTTAAGATTTGAGAGCTATGTAAAAAAAAAAAGTGCTTGAATTTGTCCGTTTTGATCAACCAAAAACATGACTTTTGAATCTTAAAAAGTGAAATGGCCTGGAGTACAACTAAATTTATCAACGGGAAAAGCTAAGAAAGACTCATAGCAGCATTTTGAATTCACGGCCATGGCTTTCATACATTCTACATCAATGCCTTAGTCAACCATTCTTTCCCTTGTGTAGTTTTACACAGAAAGAGAAATCAAACAAGCTAAAAAGCTATCACAAAATTGTCTTCATTTAGCCACTAGACATACTTTTAATAAATAATCTTTGTTTTAGAAAGACATTGTTAAAGTATCATTGAACGTCCCTTTCCCAACCGCTGATTTATTGTCCATGTCGACATCACTTTACTGTCATTTGGATCTGTTTTACGTTAAAATGTTGAATGTAGCGTATTCCAAAAGTGTATGTTGTGTGCACAATTTTAGGCCCATCCCTGCTTAGATCTGGGTCTCCTGGACGTTGTCTTTGGAGCAGGCCTGGATGAGTAAAGGTTCCTGCGTTACCGAGCTGTGCAAGGTACTGAGCATGGGCGCGTGGTGGTACGAACTCTTGTAGGTGTTGTAGTGGTTGTAATGATCCAGTGGGGGCAGACTCAGGTGCCTCTCCATGGCCGCCACCCCCGCTAGCTCCTCCTCCACCGTGATCACCTCCATGGACGAGGCTGGTCCATCGGGGTCCTGCTGGTTGTGCTGCTTCCTCATCTTGTAAAATATCACCAGCAACACAGCGGCCATTAGAGTGATGGCCACAAAACACCCGATGATAATCTTGGTAGTCTTCATCACTTCATCCAATCCAGTGAAGGTCCCCTCGCTGTCCACGTCCAGTACTGGTATGGTGTAAGTTCGTTCCGTAGTTCGGGTGGAGACCGGGGTGCCTTTGGTGGTGGAGGAGGACACCCAGCCAAAAGGGGGCAGAGGCGTATGGCTTTCGTCGCCAATGGTCTCGATGGTTTCCACAGTGACGGTTGTAAAGTAGGTGACTCCGCTGTTGTCCACCGAACTGACGTTAAGGACGGCCGAGGCAGAGATATTCCCTGCGGTATTGCTCACCATGCAGGTATACGTCCCCGTGTCTTGCATGGTAACGCTTGTAAAATTCAGCGTTCCATCGTTGAGAACCGACAGGCGAACTTTGTAAGCACCGTGCGTTACCAGTGATCCATTAGGTGTGAGCCACGAAATTGCTGTTAAAGAATTTGTACGACATTTAAGCTCTGCGCCCATCCCTTCTGTTACATTTAGATCCGTGGGTGGCTCCAAAATGACTGGCACATCACACTGGAAGTAGCTATGGTCAAGTTCCCCGATGTAACGACCCTTGAAGACCGAAGGAGTGTTGCACCGTGCGCAACAGCTAGTATTAGCCGGCACCGCTTCTCTGAGCCACCAGCTAAGCCAAAGAATGTCACAGTTACAGTTCCAGGGGTTGTGATGCAGGTGAACACGCTCAAGACGGTGCAGTGGGGTGAAGAGGTCGTGGGGTAAAAACGTGAGATTGTTGTGGGCCAAGTTGAGCTCCACAAGGGACTGCAGATCATCGAAGGAGTTCCTCTCAATAGTTTGGACCTGCGCGTGCATCATCCACAGCTTCTGCAGGTTGACCAGCCCAGTAAAGGAACTGGGTTTTATAACAGTAAGCTGGTTTCCAGACATTTCCAGCTCCTCCAGCCGAACCAGGGGAAGTATATTTGGAATCTCCTTGAGGTTGCACATTCCCAGGTTCAAGTAGCGCAGGTTGGACAAGTCTTTGAACGCTCCATCGGAAATGTACGAGAGACGTTTCAGCTCACCCAGGTCTAACCTCCGCAGTGATGGGACCCTGTTAAAGGCATAGGAAGGTATACTTTCGATGGGGTTGTTCCTCAGCCATAGTTCCTTCAGCTTGGACAAGTACTCAAACGCTCCATTGGGGATTGTCGTGAGGCGATTATCAAAAAGTTCCAAAGTGTTGAGACTGGCCAATCCGTTGAATGCTCCGATTTCGATGCTGCGGATATGGTTCTTGCTGAGCTGTAGAATCTCCAGATGGCGCAGGTGTTTGAAACTGTCCACCTTGATGACCTGGATGAGGTTGTCTTGCAGGTTCAGGTAGCGCGTGTTGGTGGAGATGCCATCCGGGACGTCTCGCAAACCTCGCCGCGTACAGATGACTTTGCTGAACTGGTTGCTGCAGGAACATACGGAGGGGCAGGTCTGAGCGCGCACGAGTCCGGCCACCACCAGGATCTGAAGAGCCAAGAGCACCACGAACAGGGGGTTCGACAGCGCCCCCTTCTGCCTACCACCTCTCATTGTCTGGCGCACGAGGGTGGAGATCATCTTGTTCAGCATTCATAGTTCATCTGATGATGGTGATCTCTGTGAAAGAAGAAAGGAGAGGGCTTATTAGTATTTGTATCAGGTAATCGGGATGGGTAGGAGGACAAAGCAGAGAGAGGTAAAGACTGTTCCAAAGACATCCATTTGGTTCAAAAGGAATATGATGGGAGTACTCTAAATAATGATATTGTCAGTGTACCACTTTTCTAAATGTATACATGTATACATAACCAATATGAAAGAATTGCAACTTGGTAGGGAAACAACCAGACAAAAGGAGGTGGATGGAGTCAATTGTGTTCCTTAAGTAAAAGTACAGATATAGGGGCATAAGATTACTCAAGTAAGTATCACACGAAAAAATCCACTTAAGTAAAAGTATCAAAGTAATGGGTACTTTGATACTTTTACTTAAGTATATTTTGTAGAAATGGACTTTAAGTGTAAAAATTAAAGGTATTTCACACAGATTTTGATAAGTGTTGCCAATTTGTTAAGTTAAAGTTAAATGTAATGGGCCTCATTCATGAAACGTTCGTACAAACAAATTTGTACTTAAGGCCTTCTTATGAACATTTTTCACATTCACAAATTTTTTCTTAACTGAAAATGTTCTTCTGCCGCTGAAGCTGTAAAACAGCTGTAGTCTGTAGACGCATTCCACCTGAATTCCTTGTTCACTCCTTCCTAACTTCCTTGCGTTTTCATACGTCATAATGCCAAACCCACATTGGCCATATATGGATTTTGAGAGGGCGTTTTTAACCAGATACATATTAATTTTTTATGTAAATTAGACATAAATGAGCGCGGAGGTGTTAGTAGCTGTGAATTAGGCGCAACTGTCATTTAAAAAGGAATATGCGAGCTTAAGAACGCTTGAATCTGGCTCAGAGTTCTCCCAGCATCTTCTTAAAGTGGAAGTTATGAACATTTTTAAAGATGTACTTAAAAGTACGCTATGTAACTTCAAAGGTGGTGGGTCCGCTACTTGCTGGTCTCCATGGAGATGTTATTTCATTGCTTGAAATGTTCCAAAGTAGGTGTTTTATAGCTCAAAAACACCTTAGGAAAACATGAATTCTTACAACGTGCAGGCTTGCTTCTCCATAGATCCGACCATTAACCTGCCTCCATTGTGATTACCACGTTTATTTCTATACTATGAAATAATCAGGGCAAAACAGTAATATTTCCATGGACACATGCAGGTGGCAGACACTCTCCCAGAAAAGATACACAGTGCACCTTTAAGTTAGTACAGATAACTAAAAATTCTACTTACAGTACAATACTTTACTACTTGGAATTTGTTACCTTCCACCACTGAAGACAAATAATGGTACTTTTGATAGCTAATTAAGCTTCAGTTCATATCATCACTACTACTGCTATTACACACTATTAATTAAAGAACATGATGTACATAGATGACTTGGTACTGTGATAAAAATACTGAATAGAAGTACAAATTCAAAAGGGCATTTGCTTTTAAATATGCTGCTGAATGAATCTTTACCACCCCATCCATCCATTTTCTCCCACTTAATCCGGCTGGGTCAGCACGCTGCCCATTACTCTGTGCACCAGACTCAGACCCCGGAGTACCCCCATCCAGACACGGGGAGGAAACATGCAAACTCCACACAGAAAGGCCCGGGCGACTGGGGGATCGAACCCATAACCTTCTTGCTGTGAGGCATGAGTGTTGCCACTCAGCCACCGTGCTGCTGTTTGCCACCCCTTCCAACCTTAACCTTCTTTTTTGTAATTGCTGAAAATGAAGTCAACAGTTCCTCCATGCTCTGGTCTGATTTCAAAAACAAATTGGTAGTAGGGGACAGGTGGTATTGTAAAATGTGAGCTTTAAACAATGCTAGAATGTTGTTACCTCCTCAAAAACAGACCTGGAGCTGTGTTTGTTTCATTTCATTCACACGTGTTTGAGTAATCCTTTGTTAGTAGTCAAAATGCTCTTTTCCACCTTGTGATGTCATGTAGTGGTAATTTTCAAGTTAACAGCTCCCTTTCACCATTAGTTGAGTAGAGATTTGCAATTCCAGAGCTGAAATTATCCAAATGATTGTAGTCAAGGTGTATGGAGTTTAACAACACAGTGGGGCACTTCCTGTATTACCACATGACATCACAAGGTGGAACAGAGTTTTTTCTGTGTGAGAGAAGAACTCAGCCTAAATATGCAGGATCTGTGTATTAAACAAGTGTGAATGAAACAAAACACAACTCCAGGTCTGTTTGTGACGAGGAAACAACATTTTAACAAATCAGAAAAAAACAAAATGCAAATCTGTTTTTTTTTGTCAGGTTTATTTATCAAAGAAGGCAAAGGTGCAATAATATCAAAAGTGCAATAATATCAAGCAACAATATCAAAAGTACAAGTTATGACATTCAATTTCCTTTAAGAAGGAATTTGCGAGCTTAAGAACGCTTGAACCTTACGATTAGAAGGTAATACATTGCTTGACTACATCTTGATTGCATTTGTGTTTTGTGTGTTTTAATAACTTCGGATACAACCAAATGGAAATAAGTCATGAGTCCAAGTGCCGCCTGGTGATCTGCAAAGGGTGAGATCTGAGGAGGTGGGTGGATGTGAGAATGTTCTGTCAGTGACGAGAGTGGTGCTGCGTACAACAAAACTCACTGTCACGAACCACTACCGTACTACTACTACTTCTCCTATTACTACTATTACTACTATTACCACCACTAGTAGTACTACAACTACTACGGCCACTAGTACAACTACAGACTATATTTATTGCGCAATGTCCCTATCAAATAACTACTACTACCTCATGTACGTACCTCAATGCAATATATCGTACAGGAACTGTGGATGAAAATTTGCTTGTA
The DNA here is from genome assembly GCA_029959045.1 of Taenioides sp. WSHXM2023. Classification (NCBI taxonomy): domain Eukaryota; kingdom Metazoa; phylum Chordata; class Actinopteri; order Gobiiformes; family Gobiidae; genus Taenioides; species Taenioides sp. WSHXM2023. The sequence goes on from CM057091.1 coordinate 29,195,969, forward strand.
GTTATGCAATATTTGTCAAATAATTACTACTACTACTTCTACTACTACTACTACTACTACTTCTCCTCCTCCTACTACTATTACTAATACTCCTACTACTACTATTACTTCTACTACCACCACTGGTACTAGTACAACTACAGACTATATTTATTGTGCAATGTTCCTATCAAATAACTACCACTACTACTACTACTACTACTACTACTACTACTACTACTACTACTTCTACTTCTACTACTACTTCAATGCAACCATCACTATATTGTACAGTGCACTACTACAGTTCAAATGGTGGTTTTGAATCTTGTCCCAAAACAAAAAGCTCATATGCTGGATTCCTGGACCATGTGGGGCGTATCTGTGCAGACTTATAATGTTTTATGGTAAACTGGTAAACATTAGCATGCATTAAAGGCTATTTGTCAAGTTAAGTAATTGTTCAGGAAGGATAATGAAGTGAGATTTCCCAGCTTCTTAAAAAGAAAGACAAAGATTAAGGTGTAGGGTGTTTATATACTGAGAACTGTACTGGGCCAAGGGATGTGTCGAATGGTTTATTAGTATAATGATAGTAACAACACCAGAATTCCTACGAATTCAAAACAAAACCATAATAATCACAAACCTATCAAGTCTACCAGTCTGAAGGGGAAAAGTACCCGGTTAGGGACTCCGCAATTAACTTCAAAAATCACTAAAACCAGAATTCTTTGTTGTGGTTTATTTATCAAAGCAGGCAAAGGTTAAGCATTTATCAAAAGTGGAATAATATCAAACAACAAAATCAAAAGTACCAAAAATTATGACATTCAATCAAACAGCTATGCACAGAAGTTTAACAACGTTGAGGGAGTTAAATATGGGGTTCAATTTTAATCAGCCTAGTGGTCATAGTTATTGAACCTTTTTGTTTCTATATATGGAAATAAGAACGTGACGAACCCTCAACCGAAAAGTTACATAGTGCACCTTAAAACGAAGCAAAGTGATCCATTTTTTTGTCCAATCCAAATGTAAATATATCAATTGATCCACGTGTGCATAATTGTATCTTGTCCCTACTTTTATATATGTAACCATGGACTTTCAATACAGTTCATAGATTTTATAAAGAAGTGGACTAAGGGAGTGTGACGTCACCCATAGCGTTGGGCTCCAGTCAAACGAAGCTCAAGGGACTAGCAGTTATAGGGGCAAATTTGGGGCCGAGTTCCATATTTGGAATTCCGACCGTGAGTATCATAGCAACCAAAAAGCCAATACGGACTGAGGCTGTTGAAGGTAACGCCTCTTCCCGCCTGCACCGCTGGTTTAGCAGGGTCCCTTAGCAACGCTGTCAATCAAACCTGTTGCTAACGCAGGTGGGAGTGACCTTGAGGAAAGAAGGCACCTGATTTGTCTGTTAATAATGTTCATATCTTGATTTACAAATAAAATAGCAAAATAAAAACACCAGGATCATGTAGAGCGGGTTAATACAAACATTTTTAGACCAAAATGACAAGTTGATGGACCCAGAAGCGCATCATTTATATATGCAGTCTATGATACAGATATAATATTGACTGTGAAGGAAATGATAGAGATTACCTACATTAAATTGCACACAGAAAAAAAAAAAAAAACGATTGTAGCACGCTGTTATTTTGAGAGGATTACTGTTCTAGTCATGCTCTCCATGTTTCCCATCCACAGACACATGAGCTTTGGCAGCCGCACAATGACACTCCCACCATCACTGCTCTGCCCCTGGCTCCAGCTCCTGTCTCACACCTCCGCCTTTCCACATCCAGGGAGCATGATGAGTTTGTGTGAGCGCGGCTTATGTGAGTTTATACTGTATCTGTGTGTGTGGAGGAGCGTGCACGGCTACAGGAGCGTGCACGGTAAAAGGGACAACCAGAAGGTCCAGTTGTTATACTGTTTTCTCCTGTTGTGTTAAAGAAAATCTACTGTGCATGTGTCTGCTATATAGTTATAATCTATGACACGCATGGATCATAAAGATATAATTTGCACATTTTAAATTGTAACTTTGATCTAAAATTACTTAATTAAGTAGCAGATTTTTCTTTTTTTCATTTGTACCTTGTCTCCCCTCCCTTTGCTCTCTGCGTTAAGTCACTACCCCTTCAGAGCGCTTTCACAACACAGTCAGTGAACATGCCGCCAATGCACCTACTGCACATCGCATCAGGTTTGTTTAGTTGTTACAGTTTTGTATCATGTTTTTGTATATTTATATAGAATTGTGTGTTGGGAGCATGAGTGATGCAGGCTTGTGAGTGAAGCACTGGACAGAATCCTAGAGCTAAAAGTATGGAGGGTTTGAATAGGGTGAGGTTGCTAAATTGACTGAAAATCTGACCTCTTCAGGCATGTTTTTAATGAGGTAACAATATCATAACACAATATCATAACATGGTAGAAAGCTCAAAAAATGATTTTGCATAATAGCTCCTCATTAATGACAAATCAGTGCAGTCACTGAGAGAAAGGAACAGGCCAGTCCTTCTCATCAGAGTAGTACTACTTTCAGAAATATATTCTAAAATACTGTTTTTTCAGACGCATACTGCATTAACTATGGTAACACGCACTTCCTGCTCTTCCCTATGCATCACTATGTGGCTCAGGAGAAGCAAAATAATGACTGATTAAATGAATGGAAATACAGCAATCACTTTAGTGTCCTCCAGTACCACAGTGTTTACGAGGAGTTCAACCACTGGCAGACAAAGCAGGCTCATGGACACAAAGGAACAACGCACTGTTCACTCAACCAGTACTGTACAGTGCAGTTTCTTAAAGGGCCCATGTTTCTAATCTATGTTGTGTTTTGTTTCATTCACACATGTTTAACACACAAACCCTGCTTATTTAGGCTGAGATTTCTCTCACACAGAAAACACTCTGTCCTGTTGTGATGTTATGTGGTAATACAGGAAGTGCTCCACTGTGTTTTTAAACTCCAAACACCTTCACTCGGACAAGGTAGCTGTTAACTTGAAAACTGTAGCTACATGACATCACAAAGTGGAACAGAGCATTTTGAGCTTTGGAGATTTAAACAGACTAATAATAAAGAGTTACTCAAACATGTGGAGGACATGTGGAGGATTCTAACATGACTAAAAGCTCACCCATGCCTTCAAATATTTCATAGAGTATATTATAAAATGTTAACACCGACTCAAAGTGTATTATTTCTTTTGAACAGTCTAATCTATGGTTGTCAAAAGTGTTGAAAATCAGATACTAATCAATACTAAAAGTAGGATCAAAACAAGATTTGAGATTACTAAAACAAACCTAATCACAGGACAGAAGTGAACATTTCCTGAATATCTTTAGAATGATCTTGAGCTGTATCAGAACAAGTATAAGAGCACATAGACTAGTATACGCCCATGGACCACTATGGAGCCTACAGGACCACTGAGGGAGTACACAGATATAAGGACACATGGGAATATAAAAGAAAGTACTATGGTTTATTGTTGAAAATGGCATTCTATTATCTAGAAAGAGTCGGTATTGAGTATCAAGTCTATTCCTTAGTATCGAAATCCAGACTGAAGTTTTTAGTATCGTGACAAGCTGTATTTTTCTTTTGAACGATCTAATCTCAAATGCCCTCAAATGTCATCTAAACAGGAAGCTGAAACCAATGAGTAAAATCACTTTAATTAAATCTGAAAAACACAAGCTTTAGTGAACACACACACACACACACACACACACACACACCCACACCCACACACACACACACACACACACATACACGCCCTGCTTCACCGTAAATCCACTTTAGCCAGACAGTACCCGCGCAGGTTAGAACGCACTTGGAGAGGATCACTGCTCACGCATCACCTGATGGAGCCATTATGAAAATTGGATGGCCTAAATACGGATGCCGAGGTGTGTTCTTGAACGCACCGTGCCAGGCCCGTCTGTTGCTGCTACTGCCTGTGCTGCTGTCGGGGATTAAGACATGGTCCGGGCAGCGCTGCATTCGAGGGCACTCTTAGTATTCTGTGCGTGTCTGGCTCCGAGCGCTGCTAGCATGACAGCGGTGCTAAGAAGAGAGCCTTGTGCTAGCTCACTGTAGCAGAGCAGTGCACACAGGGTCCACACAGACAGGGGCGACAGGAGCGGATTATACTGCAGTTACATTAGGAAATATACTTAATCATCCTAATAGTAATAGTAATCTGGACTCTGCACCCATTGCAAGAACCAACTAGGTGAAAATCAAGTTTAAAAAGACAGACCTACACAACTAATAGTAACGGTAACCATGGTAGCAGACTGATACTGCATTTAGAAGGCAATTTAAAGGTGCACTATGTAACATTTCAGGTTGGTACGTCACCTGCTTGTCTCTTTGGAGATGTTTGTGGTTAAATTACATTTGGCATCTCCATGGAAACAGGCAGGCGGCACCTCCATGCCAAGTTACAGGTCCAATCTGTGGAGAGGCAGGCCCATCCAATGTGAGAAGGCATGTTTTTCAAGGAAATGTTTGCAAGACAAACATGTTACATCTAACATTCCAGGAAAACAAATAACATCTGACACTGCTGATGGTGTACCCTCCACCAGAAAAGTTACATAAGCTTTAAAGCTACCAGTTGTATTTCATTTTTCAGATGTAAAACCAGTTCTCCCTCCTCCCTCCTCTCACCTGGCCTTTGTTCACACTCACCTCTGCTCTCTGCACTTCTTCTATCAGGCCAAAGCTGGCACACTATCTGACAATAGTAACACAGACAGCATCAAGTGGTGATATGTGAGAATACAACATGGCCAGGTCAGCCAATTAACTTATAAAATGTAGCTTTAAGATCTGAAATGACCCTGGTTTCAACATGGAAATAGTGTTAATGTCAATTCAGGAGACAACCTGAGCAAACACAATAATAAGAGGGTGGGATTTATGCAAAATTGCTTTTTGGAGTTTTCTAGCATCTTACAATGTTGTCCCTTCATTAAAACATGCCTGAAGAGGTTTTAGATGTTATCCATGCATGTTTGAGTAATCTAGAGATTACTCCTGGGTGCTATTCAAACCCTCTTTACGATTCTGTCCAATGTTCTGTACACAAGCCTGCGTCACCCCTGCTCCCACATGGCAATTATCTATAAATATACAAAGGCAGGATACAAAACAATACACTACAACTTCGCAATGTGATACGACGGGCTGTAGTTTCATTAGCGGGATGCACGCTGATTGTGTTGTCATAGCACTCTGAAGGGGGAGTGATTTAGCATGCAAAAATGAATGTGAAATGTATTAAAAATGTTAATATGTTGTTTTCGGGGGCTATAGCATTTTTAAAACAATAAAAGGTAACATGGTGATCTAAATCTGTTATGTGTTAATACTCCATAAAAGTGTAATATCACCTCTTTAATATATGACACAGCAAATAAAATAATTTGTTGCCAATTACTCAAGGCATTTTTCTCTGGGAACATTTTTGCGTTCTCATTTTCTTAGCTCCTGGAAATCCTGCACTTATTTCATGAGCTCAGTGTCCCTTTGCCCAATCTCGATGGGTGGTTTTGGATTATATTACCTAGATTTGGCACCGTTTAGGCTGTCACACACATAAGCTTGGGTGTTTAGAAAGCTGTAAGAAACACATATTGAAAATTTACTTCCTGCTTTTAATGATCGATCAAGTGTGATTAACAGCAGTGTATCTGAGCCATAAGTTGATGTATGGGATCAGCATAGTCTAGCAGTGGTGGAATGTAACAAAGTACACAAGTAAAAGTACAATACTTAAAGGTGCACTGTGTAACTTTTCTGGTGTTTTCAGCTTGATGACATTTGATGCTTTATTTGTTCTGAAAAATCTCTGCAAAATACTTTTACTTTTTACTCTTAAAGTACATTTTTAAACAGGTACTTTAATAGTTTTACTGTAGCAGATTTTTTCATGTGATACTTTTATTTGTGTAATCGTTTGCCCCTCTATCTGTACTTTTACTTAACAAAACTGAGTACTTGATCTACCACTGCAAACTAAGAGGTTTCAGACAGCGTACTTTTACTCCTGCTTGAGCAATATATCTGACAATGTAACAGTTAAAAAAAAAGTAAAAGTAAGTTGTGGTTCCTCTTCCCACTATGAGTAAGTCTACAAATAACAAAAGCTTTATGTTGACAATATGAAATGATCTGAACATTTGTGTTTCTTGCATCGCTCCTCTTAGTCTTATTTGCTTTTGTCACTTTTTTGCTCTTAATTTCTTACTGAACTATGTTATAATGTCATAATGGGGTACACAGTAGGTCAACTAACCACGGGCATGGTTGGGAGTTTTGACTTGTGTTAAACAATCAACGTGGACTTGTCACTCTTTCTATAATCAGCCAATTCTACAATGGGGAGTGTTGCAAGCTTGATCTATATTTTGTATTTTCTTCCATTAGATTTTCAAGATAAAAGGAGATGGAGTCCTCTTACACAAAAGACATGCTCTGAAGACATCTTTGCGCTGCGCTTTGTCTACTGCTGCTCACAACATATGAACCTTGGAGTTGTGTTTTGTTTCATTCACATGTTTAACACACAAACCCTGCATATTTAGGCTGAGTTCTTCTCTCAAACCGAAAACACTCCACCTTGAGAAGTGCTCCACTGTGTTTTTAAATTCCATACACCTTCACTAGAATAATTTGGATAATTTCAGCCCTGGAATTGCCAATCTCTCTGAACAAAAGGTAAAAGGGAGCTGTTAACCTGAAAATTTGAGCATTTTTGGCTACTCTACCCAACCTCTTCATCATCACATGGCATACTTAACAGTATTGGTTGAAAGAAACATACAGTACTGTGAAATACATTATAAAAGAAAAGTCGGCATGTTCTATTCAGCACACATGGTATTTCAGGACTGCAGAGTTCACGGTTACTCTCTCCTCTCAGGTTTCTATGCACGGTGACATTGTTCCTTTACACTATCACACAGTAGGGTCTCCTCAGGGGCCAGGGCTCTGCTGTGAAAGACCCCCTCACCCACAGTGGGACTGTCCTGGTTAAGCAAAGGTCAAAATGAAATTCAGTATTTAAAAATTCTATCTTCTGCATTATTCAGGCTTATAGAGTTGGGCGCATTGGTACGAATTAACATTTTAAAATATATGTTTAACTGTAATTTCAGACTGGTTTTCTGTGCATACCAAACCGCATCAGAAGGCTTAAAGGTTGTTTCTATGGATATGTCATTGCCCTGCCTGAAATGTTCCATGGTATGACATTAACCACAGCCAACCTGTGGGTCAGCGGCTCTACCGATGCTGTTTATGTCAAGAGCGGGATTCAAACTGCTGTCCTTTGGATCAGAAGATGAGCACTGTACCAAATGAGCTACTGCCGCCCCGTACTCTACAGTTACACTTATTAATTTAATTTATTTATTTAATAGGGACAGTGCATATTAATGAAAGTCTTTAATACAGTTTAAATATGCCAGATTATAGGAAAAAAAGCCTAGTTGTCCCTAGGCAAGTGACACAACAAATACAAAACACAAAAACAGTTACACAGAGACAGAACACAGAACAGTAAAAGGCCAGTTTAAAAGTGTTCACAGACTTGGTTATCCTTCATTCACAGTTTGTTCCAATAATTAGTCCCTTTGACAGTCTGTCTAAATGTGGTGTGTCTGTGTCCCTGATGCCCTCCCATTGTCTTTGGTTTTATAAAGTGCTTCAAAGGAGGAGGAGCGAGTCTGTGCAAAGCTCTGAATATAAAACATGAGTTTTTAAAATGAACAAAATGATCAAAACTGAGTAAACTAAACTTATCTAAAACATTGCAGTGGTGTAAAAGAAGATATATTATGGTTTTCTCTGACAAAATGGCTTCACAACTTTGCTGAATCCTACGTGTATCACCGTTTATGACAAAAAAAAAAAGAGAACCAAGTAAGTATAGAGCAGTGGGTGTGTGTATTTTTAGAGCTATTGCGTCTTGAATGCAGGAGAAGATGAAGATGACTCAAACATGCATGAATCCCTCTAAATACAGTTCTGACAGGGTAAATGAGAAGGGGAAACAATTAGAACTCTTTAAATTAAATCTTGTATAATGTCTCCCAGCTTACTGTCTGTGCTTAGAATGAGTCTGGTGAAGTATGTGGACTTTAAAAACATAGAGGATAACTTTTCTGATTTCTCGGACAACACAAGATGGGACTGATATTTTGAGCTGACTGACTTATATATCTTTCCTAACATCCTACTGTAAGGAAAGCAAAGAGTTCTGTTATTATAAGAGTGCTGAACTATGTTACAGTGTGAACTGAGTCACCCGAGTGATATTTTGTGTCAAAGGTGTTGAGCCATGAATCATCCAGTACCTTCAAGAGTGATTCGATGTTCTATGTTCTGTTTGTCACTCATTTACAACTCCTCCCAGTTAGCTCCTCCTATGCCCATATAGATATTTAAAGGTGCACTGTGTAACTTTTCTGGTGGAGAGTCTGAAACCTTCTTCTTTCCAAGGAGATGCTACCTCGAATGTTCCACAGTATGGCATTACACTTATTTATCTCTACGGAGACAGCAGGTGACACCACAGGGCAAGTTACATGTCAGATCTGTGGAGAGGCGAGCCCACTTACAGTAAGAATGCAAGTATAAGGTCAGTAGAAACCCTAAAAACCCATGTTACTGAGTAAATGCAAGATGGATACGTTTAAAGCCACACTGGAACATTCCAGACAAAACACTAACATCTTCATGGAGACACGTGGTGGACCCTCCACCAGTAAAGTTATGGAATTCCTAGTGTGATGTGCTCAGGACAATCAAGGCAAGCAGTGGTTGCCCAATCAATTCTAAAATCATCGTGTGTCAAAAGTATTAATTAAATAGTTTCGAATTATCTCCAAATAATCTCGTTTTCTCTTCACTGTCTGTTTGTTTGCAATGTAGTTTGCATAAAAAGTGGCATTATTAAATTGTTATCGACTAAATATTGATGTCCACCCCAAGTCTGCTTGCCGACCCATAAAGTCACCGCACGCACCTGGTGTGAGGTCATGATTTCCAACCAGGAAGTAAAATTTGAAACCTAAAATATTAACAAACTAAAGGAAAAATGGTAAAATCTTTAGTACAATACAATGACCCTAACTGTGTTTTGGTGAAATGAGTAGTCCAACCTGTAATAGGCACTTTAAAGATGCATGGTGTAACTTTTCTGGTGGAGGGTCCGTCAAATACTTTTCTCCATGGAGATGTTATTGCTTTGTCTGGAATGTTTCGTTTTATACCTTACTCTTAAGCGTGTATATTTTAATTATTATTCTTATTACTGTTACTAATAAAACATTTTCTCTCAAATAGCAGGTTCCTATGTCTAACTGTATTGTTTGTTGCAGAAGTATTCTTTGTTGCTGATTTTTTATTATATACATTATATTTTCTTACTACCATGATACAACTGTCTGTCACGGGTAGTTGTTTCCACATGGTTCTGATCCAACAAAATATGTAAGCAATTCATTCACTTTGGAAATATACTAAATCATGTTAAAGGTGTTTTAGAGAAATACTTCATTAACTTTTATTTTGGAAAAAAATCTGTGTGACCATTAGCGCCCCCATTGGGACAGATATTGTACTGTGAAATGAACTGTGAGATTTGCATATTGTTACATTCTTATTGCAAATGATGAAATGTGATCAGAAATGCTAAGTTGCTGCTCATGTCATTGTTATTCTCCACACAGACACACTGATGCCGACTGTCTCACAGCGAGCCAAAGTGACTGTGCTAAAACACTTGTTGGCAGGGGTGTAAACATCATGTTGCAATATCAGATTAATAAGAATTGCCATTCTTTTCTTTCTTTCTTTTCTTTTCAATATTTATTTCATTCATTAAAACAAAACAAACCAATGCAACATATCTGCATACAGTATTACAGCTTTGGTACAATTATGATAGATGAATGCCATTTTGGTCCAGGTTTTAGTCCTGGTTTAGTTCAGTTTGTTTGCTAAATCCTGCTTTAGACTTTATTTACAGTGCTTTAAGTCCATTGTGAGCCCTGGTTTAGTCCTGGAAAAGATCTTAAGATTTGCATTAGTTTAGGTTTAGACCGTGTTAGCCCTGGTTTAGTCCTTGAAGATACCTTTTTTTTATTTCTTCTAACCACCGTGTCTTTTCCCTATTGATACCATGGAATTTGCCACGGAATATAATATCATTAATACAATAATATTTACCAAAAGGTGAATTTAACATGACTATTTTTTATTAATGAATTTTATTAATAATTTTGTTATTAATGAATTAGTGAATTAGTGACAAGTTGGCCTTAAAACAAGTGGCTAATGCTAACTTGAAGGACACTTGTTTAACTGTACAACTATTGTAGTTCTAACTAAGTTCTTTATGGTCAGATTGTCTTAAAACAAAGCTCAGGTCAAAATCAAACTTGAACAGAGCTTCAGACAGAGCAGTACCACCAGTTAACTTTAACTCTCCAAAAAATGTTGATGACATCACGTTAGAGGTATCAATATGAAGTTTTACTTCCCCCATCTGTATTACAGAAGACATATTGTGCTTGTGTTTTGTGTTTAGTTCAAATCTATGACACCCGTGAATCCTTATGAAAGCATTTGGACATTTTAAATTGCCATGCTGATCTAAAATGACCCAATAAAAAAATAACACCAGTGACTTTCATGCTGTGGTGACCAATGGGAGCTGACGTCACAGCTGATGTCGCAGCTGTGACATCAGCAACTCTGATGGATATCTGAAGATTACACCAGCAAGAAGATTTTCTTTCATTTGTACTAAAATGACTATGCAACACAATCCTACAGGTTTCACAGATTAAGAAAATTGAAAATAAGAACAAAGTAATTACAGAACAGAGGGTGTATACTGATGGCGATGCAAACGGGTTTATCAGAGCAATAACTGGAATAAGATTACTTAAACAAATCACTCAAAATACAACTTTGAGAGGTACACAAGAAGGGGAAACAACTATTACATGGTTAAAAGCTCTAAAAAGCTATTTTTGCCTAACAGGTCAGCTTTAAATATTATTGACCAATAGAATGTTGTAATGTCACCCGAAACACTACAATAATAACAAATGTTGGGTACAAACCTTCTTTCCATTAACCCTATTGGTGATTTTTCACATACAATCTGGCGACCCTGTTTTGGCCTGGTGGAGCAGACAGACTGAAGGCTCTGAGCTGAATGGGGCTGGGCGAGGGCAGGTATCTGAGGAGGGATTCTCTCACCACAAAGACAGAACCGGACGACAGATGGTTCCATGTGCCCGGCTGCTTTTGTCTGTGACTCCTGCTACCACCAACGCACTCACATGCTCTGTAAGGGCCTGCTTTTGTCAACATGGCCCCACACACAAGCCTATTGAAAATCTGACCCATTTTCAGTATATTTGGTTTAGGGTGTGTTCACATTTTTTCCTGGTTTGGGCCCAATTAAGCCTAACCTAGGTTTGGTTGTCCTGTTCTAGTCGTGGTTTAGTTCCAGGTATAGTCCGAAGCTTGATGTTGTGATTGTGCAAGTGTGACGGCACACCAAAGGAAAAAAGCAGAGATGTTCATTTAGCATTTACTTCATTATGGCTGTTTTTATTGCACAGAAAAACCTGCTGTCAATAGATCTGACCTATAACTTGGCTCTTTGGAGATAAATGTAAAACCATACAGTGGTCCATTCCAGGCAACAACAAAAACATGACTATAGTGGTTTTCTGGCTACACATTCTTATAGGCCTTAGAAAACTGCACTTTAGATGTGCCTCCTGCTTTATTCCATTACTCACTCTCGCCTCAGTGACTAAGTGGTAAGGCGTGACGCATCTTGACCAAGGACACAGTGACAGTGTTATTTATTGTATTTCTGAATGTGCGTTATAGTGGCTGTTGTGAAGTGTAAAAATGATAATTAGTACCAAAACACCAGTAGTCATTTAACTATAACAAGGACAAAACATCTGCAACCTGACTATTAAAGGTCCTATATTACACAAAATGGACTCTTGTGAGCTGTAATGTTAGAATGTGATGTCATATAGTGGTAGTTTTCAAGTTAACAGCTACCTTTAGTTCAGTAGAGGTTGGTAATTCCAGCGCTGAAATGATCCAAATTATTCTAGTGAAGGTGTGTGGAGTTTAAAAAAAAAACAGTGATCCACTTCTTGTATTACCACATGACATCACAAGGTGGAACAGAGTGTTTTCAGATTAAGAGAAGAACTCAGCCTAAATCTGCAGGGTTTGTGTGTTAAACATGTGTGAATGAAACGAAACACAGCTCCAGGAATGTTTGTGATGAAGAAACAACATTATAACATAGATCAGAAAACAGCGTATTATGGGGCCTTTAAACAACAACTTCTGACCGGTCCTCCAACCCCGTTTTAAACAGTAGGGTTTTCTAGAATGTTGTAACGTTATCAACGCAAGCAACAGTATTTCTAGGTCGAATTCATGTAAACGTTCCATTACAGGTGATTACTGTAGGTCTGTGAGAGGAAACCAAGTTCCACCACATGTTTGAGCTCCTGATATCCATTTACCAAGCACCACCTCTCCCTGTGTCACACCTCAGATCGTAAACTACCCTGCGATCACATTTGTTTATTTCAGTGACACGTGTGAAAGGAAGGAGCTCACTATATATGGTAAAGTTCATATAGCGCATTTCCACCTTCAAGGCACTCAAAGCACTTTACATTAAGGAACCACTCATCCATTCACACACCAGTGTACATAGACACTGGGGGCGAGGAAGTGGAAATGTTCATGTTGAGAGCAGGATTTGAACCGCACAACCTTCAGATCAGAGGACGAGCACTGTACAAACTGAGCTACTGCTGGTCATCTATCATTTAGCACAAACTCTAATTTTCCAGATTAGAAGTTTAGGAAATTGGCAATGTTTCTTCAGTCCCCTGTGACATTTCTTTCCTTTGTTTCCTCATAAGCAGCCATAATTGTTTTGATACACCAATCCACCTGTCAGTCACGCCCATCTGAACTCTGGGAGACTCACATCTTCATAAAGTCTTGGAGAAGTGTGTATTCTGAATCTAAGCAAAGGTATCCATGGATGTTCACTCTCGTTTTTCTAGCCACAAAGAAGCAAGCCTGAGTTTCCAGGTTCATAAATCAGAGTTTAATTTCAGTTAAAGGTGCACTGTGCAACTTTTCTCATAGAGGGTCCATCACCAGCTTCTCTCTATGGAGAATATTGCCTTGAATGTTCCACAGTATGGCATTACACTTACACACATAGGGCCAGGTTACATGTCAGATCTATGGAGAGGCGAGCCCACTCACAGTTAAAAAGCAATTTTTTAAGTCAATTAAAACCCATTTTACTGAATAAATGCAAGATGGATATGTTTAATATCATACAGGGACATTCCAGACAAACACCTCCATGAAAAAAAGCAGATGGAAGACCTTCCACCAGAAATGTTACACAGTGCAGCTTAAAAAAAAAAGACATGCTTCAAGTTACTAGTGAAAACACTTGCCAAAATTTTAAAAGATCAGGGTAATATAATGAGTATGTTATAGTGCTGTAAGTCCTTAGTCATTTAGTCAAATAATCGGCCAACGGTGTCTTAGTCAACCAACTAATTTTTTAATTTAGGATGTGTATGGACAACAGAAAAGTTAAGAAAGTGGAAGTTATGGAGTGAGTTAGCCGGAGATTTGGGAGTGAACCATGAGTATAATCTGCTTTTTATTCAATAAATACACAATTTTCTAGTACTCCTGTGCAGTTGTAGGCTTGTGAGTGCAATTTTGGTCATATACATAGCGATACATAATAGCTGACAGCCTTTGCCACGCCCTCCTTTTTATTGGCAGGACATGTCTTTAGTAAACATTTTTTAGTTAATTACAGCCTGTATGCTGTGTCAGCTAATAAAGTGATATCAATACTTAGCGATATTTGGTGCAGCCCTATTTGTGGTAGTGCAGCCCCTGTGAGGCGGGGGCAGTGTGGTTGGATGGAGCAGTTCTGTCTCTGCTGTTAACACTGTGACCTGCAGCTGCATGAATCTTTTATGCTCTGAGTCCGGAGCCACAATGAGACCCTGCTCAGAGGACACATAGAACACGATTGTCTCATTCTTGGTATATGGACAGGCCCTGTAATATCTGATGTAAAAGCTCAGAAGCTCCAGAATTCCCACACTGAGCTGCAGAGGCTGCACTAGCACTGATTTAGTGACCATTCAGGTCAGAGAGAGTCATTTCAGGTTTATAGTCGCAGGAACTGGCAACCCACAGGTGAGTTTCATGCAGCTTTCTGATTGGATAATTGTCTTGAGAATCAAAATACCTGTGATTTAGTAAGTATGACTAAATCAGCCTAACAATCTAACGGGGTTGGGGACTGTGTATCCTCAAAAAAAGAAAAAGAAAAAAACAAAAACAAAACTGGAGCTGTGTTTTCTTTCATCATCCACACATGTTTAACACACAAACCCTGTATATTTAGGCTGAGTTCTTTTCCCAAACAGAAAACACTGTTCCACTTTGTGATGTCATGTGTTAATACAGGAGGTGCTCCACTGTGGTTTTAAAATCCATACACCTCCACTTGAATAATTTGGGTAATTTCAACCCTGGAATAGCTAATCTCTACTGAACAAAAGGTAGCTGTAAACTTGAAAACTACCAATACATGACATCACAAGGTGGAACAGAGCATTTTAAACTTTGGAGATGTAGACAGACTAATAATAAAGAGTTACTCAAACATGTAGATGAAACAAAACACAACTCTGGGTGTGTTTTTGACGAACAACATTCTAACATGTCTTAAAGCTCACAAGAGTCAATGTTGTGTAATTAGCAAGCTCAAATGCCCCATACTGCATTGATTTACAGTTAGCAAACATCACTCATTGCCAGTTGTAGTTCCACATAATTTGAGCCCATTCTAATTATACACCGGTAAGTACACATGACATAAGCATAAACCCTTGGACCCCCACAGTGACAAAGGAGACGACGGGTCCATATGTGCACTATAGCGTTAGTCCTTGATTGTGAAGAGTTTGACAGGGAGGTGTGCACAGCAGGTAGCAGCATTTAAATCAATTCATTATTCCACTTCTTCAAACAAAAGAGGGCTATTTCTGTCCTGCACTCTTAATGATTAGTCATATGGCTCCACAGGACATGCAGAAATACGATGTGGCTAGATTTCTGAAATTCGACTCACAAAGGACTTTTAAAGGGGCTCTATATTCATTTAGCTTTTTACGTTATGGTACTGGTATTTCCTTTAGCACAGCTCATGTGGTGAGAGAATACCTCCAGTGTAATCAGTCATTATTATGCAAAGTTGACTCTTGTGAACTTTAAGCTATGTTATAATGTTACCTCATTAAAAAACGTACCCGGAGTTGTGTGTTGTTTCACACATGTTTGGGTAACATTGCATTATTTATCCGCTGTTCCACTTTATGATGTTATGAAGTGGTAGTTTTCAAGTTAACAGCTACTTTTTACTTTTGCTCAATAAAGCCCTGGAACTGCCACTCTCTACAAAACAAAAGGTATAAAGTAGCTGTTAACTTGAAAACTACCGCTTCATGACATCACAAAGTGGAAGAGCATTTTGAGCTTTGGGGATATAGACAGATTAAAGCCGTGTACACATACAAAGTGTCAAATCGCGCCTCCTGCCACCAACGCGCCGCTGAAACATACGCTTGAAACCGTTTCACACGTGTGAATTAGACGCTCTGTTCACAAGGTGTACATTCACCTTGGTCGCCTCCTATGTCTTAAAAGGGAAAACGTCTGACTGAAAGCCCCAAAGTCCTCGATCTGTTACTTACATACTGTATTTATTTTGTTCTTTCTTACCTTTTTGTGTGTAAACAAAATAATTTATTAAAACTCACTGTTTTTATTATTTGTGATTTTTGTGTGTTTGTACAGAAAAGCAATTTAGTGCGGATCAACATTTCTGAGCTTACTGCACTTTACCTCACTGCACGTCACCTGGCCTAAAGCCGAACACGGATGAAAAGGCCTGGGCATGAGATCGTGTTGGATCATGGATGTTCTCCAGTCTGTGGTCTCGTTTACCCTTATTTAACATGGAGCAGTAAGAGGCGGTTGGTTTACTGAGGCTGTGTAAAAAGCGGGCTAAATTATAGCCCGGGGAACAATGGTACCGAGCAGAAGACACCGGTATCAGAGAACACGACGCACGGGGCTCTTCAGAGTGTCTCCGAGCGACTGGAGCCCTCTCTTCTGGCCACTCAGCACTCAACCAAAGTTATAAAAGCACAGACAGCCTGTCTGCCCCATTTGCAGGATAATCTCCTTGTTTTGTAGAGAAAACATTCTTGTATATGTGGGGAAATCCTGGAGAAGAATCTTAAGTTTATGAACCTGATGGAATAGGAATGAAAGACAGTGAAAATTCTCGGCACACATGGCGCAGAGGATGCACTAGATGAAATAACTATTGTGAATATAAATTGATGGATTTCTTCCGTAGTGGCTCTAAACAATAAGTCGTGCATGTTTTGTTCTTTTGGCTGTTGTTTTCGCCTGTAAACATTTTCTAGTTAGCATGGGTTGCATATAAACATGACAGATAAACTTTGTTCGGATTAATTGGGCCTATACTTGAATATAGGAGCAAAACCGTTTGACTTACAAATTTGAGCTTTCACAAGGTGAAAACTTATTCTTTATTTTTTTTACTTAATTTCAATCCTCATTTCAAGATGCGAGTAAACTAAAGGCCCAATGCAATATTTAAAGTACACACACACACAGAAATGGTAGGCCCCGGCTTTCTAAAAAGATGAAATAAAATCCATCCATCATTTTCTTCCGCTTATCTGGGGCCGGGTCGCGGGGGCAACAGTCTAAGTAGGGACTCCCAGACTTCCTTTACCCCGGAATTAAATAAAAATTATGTGAAAAGACTAAAGAGGCCACAAATTTAAACTTCTATCATTGCATATGTTACAGCTCAGAGTTTCATTGACAAACATGGACTTTATGAGATTTTTACTTAGTATTTTTTTTCTCAGTTGATGTAGAATCATCTATTAAAATTAGGCTATGTGATTGATATGGGTCCAATTAGGCCTCTAGGATTATACCACATGTAGACTTGGAGCATGTTAGACGCTGCTTCACCATTCACACTGATCGCTGTGTGCTTCTATCGTGCTAAACGCCTGCTCATTGTTCACACCTGTTGTTTGTGCGTCAGCACCCGCTTGCAGTACTGGATTCACCCGAAACGCTGAAAACACTTCACGCCGCCCGCATGACCCACGCTGTAGTGCTTTAGTGGCGTGCCAGTGTGCCTCTACATAGGGTTTAACATGGGAATCACTCGTGCAATTTGAGTGTGCCGCGTCCAGTGTGAATGATCTTAATACAGCACTGTTACTCAAACATTTGTGAATGCAACAAAACACAACTTCAGGAATGGTTTTAATGAGATAGCAACATTATAACATGGCTAAAATGTCGCAAGTGTCAGTTTTGCGTAATGTAGGACCTTGAATTGTGGTTTTAATTGACTGGAATGGCAAACGGGTCACGCTTTAAAGCTAATATTAGATGTGTATAATAACGAACGCGTGCTGGTGACTTAGGGGACATACAGAACACATTAGCATATCTCCGGAGGATTAGCGCGCTCTGTAGCCTCTCGTCCCAAACTGCTGAAGCGACTTGAATGCAGCGATAAGTGCCTGTGATGTGCCCATTGATCCCTGCAGAGGCTGTGTCCCCATGGGCAGGTCAGAGTGAGAGGTCGTCTTCACACGCCCGTCTCTGGAGTCCTCAGTCAGCAGGGATGTCGGGCTCAAGGGCACAGCAGCGCTGCGGACATGACATGCTCAGATCATCAGCAAGGCTCGGCAACCCTCAACCTGCTTCCAGGGGGTACGTGTTAAGTGTATCACAGATGTTTTTAGACTTTAAAGGTGCACTGCGCAACTTTTCTGGTGGAGTGTCTGCTACCTACTTG